>ML677364.1:37176818-37289880 GCA_007922305.1 Dermatemys mawii | reverse complement strand
CCAGCTGGCAGGAGCCTGCAGGGGAAGCCCCAAAGCAGCAGCAGGCTGAGCGCTCAGCCTGCCCTGCTTTGGGGTTTCCCCCGCTGGCCCCTTGCCACCCAGGGTCTCAGCCCAGCCAGCCTGGGTTTAGGAAGCCCAGGCTGGCAGCGGCTGAGACCCCCGCTGGCAGGAGCCTGCAGGGAAACCCCAAAGCAGCTGCAGGCTGAGCACTCAGCCCACTGCCTCTTTGGGGTTTCCCCTCTGGCTCCTGCCAGCCGGGGTCTCAGCTCCCGTTGCCAGCCTGGGCTTCGTACGCCCAGGCTAGCAGCGGGAGCTTACTGGGGCAGGCGGTGCCCCGACCACTGCATGGCGGCTGGCACACGACCCCCTCCCGCCCCCCCAGGGTGCAGGGCGGCAGGGGCGCTACCACCACAGTAGACTTGATTATCCGGGATCTTATTAACCGGGACTAAGTTTTTCCCGATCGTCCCGGATAATCGAGTCTCTACTGTACTTGGGATAAGACTAATTTATAGCATTGAGGGCTTACTCCTTTTTTAGCTCCTCCTTTTCTCTGTCTCAGTGGTTCTCAACCTTTCCAGATTACTGCACCCCTTTTAGGAGTCTGATTTGTCTTGTGTGCCCGAAGTTTCACCTCAGGTAAAAACTACTTGCTTACAACATCAAACATAAAAATACAAGAGTCACAACCCCACTGTTACTGAAAATTGCTGACTTTCTCATTTTATCTGTATGAAATTTTAGTTTGTACTGACTTTGCTAGTGTATTTTATATAGCCTGTTGAAAAAGCAGGCAAATATCTAGATCAGTTGGTATACCCCGAGGAAGACCTCTCCATGCCCCCAGGGGTACCCATGCTCCTGGTTGAGAACCACTGCTTTATCTCCACTGCAGGAAAGTGCTTCATCTTTACTGTTTGTCAATAAATGCAGGTTTGTGGCTACTTGGAAAGCTACTATCGATGTTGTGTTTCATAGACTGGACACTGGAGGGTGCTAACGCAATGGGAGCTGAAATTATCCTAGGAAATTAAAAGGTTCTCCCTGTATAGTTTGATGCTTTGTTGCAACATTTATGTGAACACGTATAAAGTAATTCCTCGCTGGCAGCAAATTTTGTTAATATTGTTTTTACAATCTTAACTGAGGGCATCAGTGAAGTGTTAAGAATGTCTGTGCAGATGAGGTATCCCTTTCCTAACCCTTTAGTGAAAATAACTAGTCCTAGGTTTTTCAGATTTTAAAAATGTTCTGTTCAGGATTCCGGGATGAATTGTGTTTGCAGGTCTGACTTTCTAATGACAAAAACATTTTAAACTGACAAAACAGAGAATATTTACTTTATACCATTTTATTTTGATCCATCTAAATTAATTTTATCACAAACTGGAGATGGTAAAAGCCACATAATGGTTCATTTGGGGGGAAATATTTTTTTAAAAGTCTGTAAATACTAGTATTGGTCCTGATCCTTTAACCATATTTTTGTACATGGATCTTTGTGCCTCTGGGGAGCCAACTGAAGTCAAGACACAAAGGGCCTGCCCAGGTGGATCCAGTTGCAGGACCAGCGCAAGTATTAGTGAAGATGCACAGAATTGGAGGAGGATTCCCTGTACCACTGTTGTCAGGAATTTGGCACATGGAGGTCTTGGCTCCTCCTGGCCAGTGCCCTGGGCCGGAGGGTCTTGGGCTTTCCTGGCACGCTGGCCGAGCCACAGGGAGTGGGATGGAGGAGAAGGAAGGAGCCTGCTGGCCAGGCTGCTTGTGAAGCAGTGGGCTGGGGCGTGAAGGGGCAAAGCAGGGAGAGGACAGTGAAAGGGGGAGCACGTGAAGGGCTGATGAGGGGGCAGTCTAGGTGACACATAACCGACCACTGCCTGGTGCCTCCCACCCTCACTAGCCAGCACATCTTACAGTGTGCAGTCAGTGCAGGTATAATGGCACAGACTGTTCCCTGCAAAATTTCAGGGTAGCCAAGGGTAGCAAATTGTACTGGGTAAGCAAAGAAAGATATCCTTGCATAGCAGTAACTGCTACTGGTGGGAAAATGTCAGCTGCACTTTGTGTAACTACACTGGTCGAAAACAGGACAGAGGGAGGAACCTTGCTGGCTGAGAGCCGGCACACAATGGGAGCTGTGCTGACAGACCAGCAGGAGGAGTGGCCAGCCCCACTTGATTCAGCTTTGCCCCTCCACCAGCCTCGCACAACCACCCCCATTGTTGGTCACTGGATTCCCCCCGCCCCAACTCACACTAATGGGCGGGCGGCTGGCGAGTAGAGAGATGGCCAGCAGCAGGACCCACCAGTGCTGATTGGGTGTGGGAGGAACAGAAAATATGAGACAGTTTGCCTATTTTTAAGAAAAAGTCAGGATACCTGCTGGAGAGCATAAATATGTGACTGTCCCTTTAAAAAATGGGAATATGTCCAGATTAAGTAGAATTTTGTACAAATGCATTTTCCTTAAACAGTGGTTCCCAACCCCTTTTTTCTTTTCTCAGGGTGTGTGGGTGGATGGGTGTGTGTGGGTGTAGTTGTAGGGTTGGCATAAAGAAAATAAAAACAGCCCTACTGAGTCAGACCAATGGTCCATCTAGCTCAGTATCCTGTCTTCTAACAGTGGGAACTCCAGGTGCTTCACAGAGAATGAACAGAACAGATAATCATCAATTCATCCCCCATCACCCATTCCCAGCTTCTGACATCTGGGTGACGACTACTCCCCTTCCCAAACAAGTCCTCATGCTGTGTCCTGCATGGTGATGCCAAAAGGTTTTCCAGTTCAGTTTGTGTACGTTGTGCCCTCTTTTATCCTGAGAGACTTTGCACTATTACGTGCAACCCTGTTAAACACAAATATTACAATTCCCTATGGTATAGTGGATAAATGGGCCCTATAGCAAATATACAGGATCATGTTGAGTTTGATCCTACAGGCTGCTAAATGTCTTCTGCAAGGACAAAATACCCTCTGTTCCTATTGACTTCAGTAGAGAAGGAGGGCCCTAAATTCTTCACAGGAAGTGTTAAACACTGCAGCTCCTGGGATTGAGCCTTCATGCCCAACCTGTGTTCTTTGCACTGGCTGTGTGTAAAGTGGTGAACCGATTTGAAGTCTGCTCTGTGGATTTTTGAATCCCTTAATGGGAGCACTGGGTGATACTTGAGACATTCCCTGTAAGCTGCACCCCAGCAGGCAAATGTGCCCTGGCATTAGCAACTTTTTAGGAGTTCCGGTTTTGATCAGAGGTTAATTGAGTTTATCAGTGTCTGCTCCTCAGCTCATCCCTCCCTACCTATAAGTAAAACACATGAATACTTTCTTTTTTCTGAGGTGTTTTTAGTTTTAACCTCCCTCAGTCCCTGTGCAGGACACCTCTCACTCACCCCTTTCTAATTTAAGCCACCTTGGTTGGCATGTTAAAATGTTTTATTTAGTATTCTTATTCCGTTAATCTGACTGGCTTTAAAACTGTTGAAACAGGACCCCCAAGCATCTCGGTGGGATGGCACCACTTAGTAAATATTATTAGAGAAAAGAATACTCTTCCCCCATCTACCTCACATGGATGTGAAGCCCAAGAAATTTGCAGAATGTCCACGCACAAATAACGGTGGAAATTATCTTGCTATTATTGACCCCAATATGTGCTAAACTTGAACTGAAGTCCCCTGTTAATTTTCCCCTCTTTTCCTTAAACACTGCTGTATTACCTCACAATTCTCCTGTAACCCCTCTCACCTCTGACTGTAGCTAGCAAAAGTTTGAATTCCCTGTTATGGGATAGACGCGGCTCTAGTGATCTCTGTCTTCCCTTGTCTGTCCCTACAGGACTGGATCAATGTACTACCATGGACTGAGTAGCTGAACTTCCTTGCCTTCTAATTAAACAGGGTTAGCATCAGGAGCTCTGCAAAGCGAAAGGGAGCTCTGCAAAGCTCTGATGAAAGGGAAATGATAAAACTTTGAAGAATTTGGGATATAGAGTTGATCTCTACATTTTAATGTAATCTTTGCATTAAAGCAGTTAATAGATACATTTTATATTGAGCTCTCAGGTGACCTAATTTCCCTTAGTACTGTACATTTAACTTTACACATCTGCACCTAATTTGTGAAAAAGGACTTAATGAGAAACTTCAAACAGTTTAAATGTCAATTACAAAGAAAGTGAGGTTTTAAAGTTCCAGTAATCTGTCCATATTGGTCATCGAAACATGATCCCAGGTGGATGTAATTCAAGACAGATGGCATTCCAGAGGCACAATTACAAAGAGCTTATATATTTTCAACACTAACAAGCTGTCACGCTATATTGTAGCTACACTTGCAGTACTGTATGACTACAATTACTGTTTTATCTGGTATGGACTTGATAGTAAGAGTTTTAATTCACCACTCAAATCATCAGTGCGTGTTTTAAGGTGCACAGAGCAGGGAGGGGAAGAATATTTTTTAGGATTAATTTAGATTGATTGGCCCTGTTATCTTTAAAAGCTGTTATTCACAAAAAAAAGGAAGAAAAATGGAACAGGTACTGGAAGTTTTGTTATATAAACTAGTTTATCACAGAATTATTTTTATTTCCAAATTATTGTGTTTGTATTGATTCCTAGGAAATAGCTATGAAGAATTGCTAAAAGTCCACAACATTCAGGATGTTTTCAGATGACTTTTCTAATGGAGAACCTATGAAATAAAGCTCCATTTATTTGGAAAATTAAAGCTGAAGGGATTGATTATTATCACTAGCACTGGTAAATCAGAAGTAATGCCCACTGAGGTAAATCTGGAGTGTCATGTCCAATGTGTAAAGTCAGTTTTGAACTGTATGTAAGGGTCTGATTGAGGCTGGACCCAAGTTTTAGGGCAGAGCTAATCATATTGAACAGAAAATAAATGAAGGATTTATTTTTGATTGAAATCATTACCTGTGTGCTATATTCTCAGACATTTAAAAGTTATAAAATTTAAATATATTTAGCAGTTTAGACAAATTAATTTTATGGTCCTCAGTACTGACCAATAAAATGTAGATAATTTTCATTTGCATTGTTTTTTGTTTTTGTTAACATTAGAGCAAGGAAACAAAAGTATTTAAACTGCTAATTAGGATTTTATTTATATGTTTGTCTTTATAGAGTATTAGAAGTCAAAATTTAAGATGTCTTCCTGCATTCAGGCTTTTTTTTTTTTTTGTTACATTAAATATACAAACAAATGCACATACATATATACAGCAGAACATATGAAGGGGCATGTGTATTGAAGAGCACACATTTTATGCTAATTCAGCTACCTCTCAAGGAGGAATGGAGAAGGGCTAAGATGCTTGTTACTTGAAATGTCTGATTTAAGTGGTGAACTTTTTGCCCATTAATTAAAAAATATCAAAGTGTGTTGTAAAATGTTCTCAAAACATCTTAAAATGTTTTCCTGCTTGGAAAAATGCAAGTACTATTTTGACTCTCAAAATCTTCCAAGAAACAAGTTGGCTTCAGAGCCACACTTGAAACAAAACACCAATTTTATCTACAGTTTACTAGTTTTCCCATTTTATGCAGTGGTATTTGAATGGCCTCTAGTAATTGGTTTGTTGTTGTTTTTTAGCAAAAAACCCAAAGCTCATTAGCACCGTATTTGGCATGTCATGTATTATTAAATCTTTATATAAATGCAGAAGTAATTTGTAACATACAAAATCCTCTGATATATATTTTTCCCCCATCTGGGCTGCTGGGTTGTGATCAGTTTTCAAAGCATAGCATGTGCAGTTCCAGTAGACTGCAAACAAATACTTGTTAGTTCAAAAATTGTGTATAATTGTCTGGATGTAGAAAAACAGTTTTCTTTTGGCGGACATTGTTCAATATACCCAGCAGTGATGAGTAGGTAAAAGTGTGTGAAAGCAGAAGGAAGGAAAGCATCACTTAGTTAAGCTTTTTATTTTGTGCAAGTTAGTTTTACAGCTATATTTTCTACCTATATTTGATACTAGTAAGTCTTGATCCCTGGTATTTTTCTCCTGGAGGAATTCTCCCTCTGACCCACTCCCAGTCTTTGTATAGGTAACATACTGTGGTCATGTTTGAATTAAGCTTCACTTTAAGCCTTAAACTAATCATTAAAGGCTGAGTAGGAAAGTTCCTTGCACCTGGGAAATTAGGAGAGCAGAAGCAAGAGATATGTCCGCATCCTTTCCCTGGTGGTTCTTCACCTGTGAATGTGAACTGTGGTGGTAATAAAAGTTTTGTGGACCTAATTTTATGTGAGACCATTAAGCCACATGAGAATTTGGGACTAGCTACCCTTCATATTTCAGGACACTGAAAGGTGCGATTTATAAGTTTAAAAGTGCCTGCAGGAAGGCAAAACAGGCTTGTAAACTTAAACTCTAGACTCCAGAAGGTAACAGGTTTGTAGTGTGGGCTACACACTTAAATTATCAAAATTGCAAATGTGCTTTATGGTGATGTTTGTTTAAATTGGAAAACATCTGCCTATAAAAAGCTAGAACAGCTTTTTATACTTCTCACTGGTGTTGTTGCTATCTCTTATGTCATAGAAAAGACATGACTGTGAATGGCCCTGCTACAAACCCTAAATTGTCATTACACCACCAGCTGCCAGAGCCTCGGGCCTGTTATCATTCTGGTTATAACCTACTATTTTGCTGAGCTACTAATTTAGCTATTCAGATTTGTTTCTGGAAGATGAGGAGGAAGTTGATCTGTTTAGGAATATTTTGTGATCTTGCAGCATATTATGTGGAGTAGGCCTTTTTGTATTAAATATCTCAGCCTTTTTATTGTTTGAAAACTAATAATGTATGTATAACATTTTCAGTGATTTCTATATTAGTATTGACAATGGTCTGCAGCAGAGCAACATACTAAAAGTTAAATGTCTATCCATGCAATAGACTCTAATGGTTCTAAAGTAGTGAGCACAATCTACTGAATAAAGAATATTCTGTTTTTGTACGTGAATTTAGAGACCATGAAAGGGGCTAGAATGGAATCCCAGAGAAACTGAAGTTCACTATTTGTTCACAGAACAGGTATAGTTTTCCCCACCAAGCTCAACCATTATACAGTACTTCAACTCAGACCTTGTGGGACCACCTTGTGGATATGATGGATATTTGTTCATGCCCTGAACTAAGCCCCTCTTTGGGACTGTCAGTTGTGATGGTAATTTTTTGCAATTTGATTAATTGAGCCCAAAATTTCAAAATGCCTAAAATTAGACACTTGAATCTATATTTATTCACTTAAATAAGGGGGCCATTTTTCGTAAATGCTGGGAACTGAGTTCCCATTGATTGTAATTGACTACTCTCAGCTTCCATTCACTGCATTGAGATTACTCATGGGAGTAAAGTTATTCAAATGAATGTTTATCGGCTCAGACTCGAAATTCTACGGATGATAGGCGTGCATAGGCGTAACTGGGAATAGAATTTGGCATTTATAATCTTTATTTTAATTTTCTAAGTGCAAGGAATTAATTAATACTTAAGAATCAGAGGGGTAGCCGTGTTAGTCTGGAATTGTAGAAGTGACAGAGAGTCTTGTGGCACCTTAAAGACTAACTAAAGTATTAGAGCATAAGCGTACGTGGGCTAATACCCACTTCATTGGATGCATGCATCTGAATACTTTTTTCAGCAGCTGGTTTTTCTAAAATAAAATAATTCATTGTGTCTAAGGATATAATTCTTCTAGAGGGTCTTAATATTAAAAGCAATAATGATTCAGAAATGATTTTCTCACTTTGCTCTGTCTTCCTGAAACTTTTCTGTTACATCGGTTGATCAACTTTGGGCCCCAGTCTTGCATTGAGTTGAATGTAATCCCTGGATCTTTGCAGAAGTGACTGCAGAACAGATTCAGACCTGTTATCTACTTTTAAAAGACAGTTCTACAACTCTTTATGTTATAGACAGCTGCTTTGAAGCTATAGATATGTTGCTGGTTGACAAGATTGAAATTTATTTTTCTTTATGGTCAGACTGTGATACTTGTACTCATGTTGGGTAGTACCTTACCCTTTACAAGTTGACTCATTGACTTCTGTGGACTACTCACTGTTCCATATGAATATCACAATCTGCCTCTTCTGTGTTGGCTTTTAAGTATTTTGTAACAACATGTATATCGGGTCGGCAACCTTTCAGAAGTGGTGTGCCAAGTCTTCATTTATTCATTCTAATTTAAGGTTTCACATGCCAGTAATACATTTTAACATTTTTAGAAGGTCTCTTTCTATAAGTCTATAATATAGAACTAAACTATTGTTGTATTTAAAGTAAATACAGTTTTTAAAATGTTTAAGAAGCTTCATTTAAAATGAAATTAAAATGCAGAGCCCCCTGGACAGGTGGCCAGGACCCAGACAGTGTGAGTGCCACTGAAAATCAGCTCGTGTGCCACCTTTGGCACCCGTGCCATAGGTTGCTTATTCCTGATGTGTATATGATAGCTGTCTTGCAGAGACATGGATATATTTTTTTATTTTCCTTGTAAAATAGGTACAATTTCTAGATGGCATTTAATCAATTTTAAATTTCTTTTCTTTTGTCTTTTTAACTTTAAACATAAAATCTGTAATAATATTTCATTGTAGTCTCCCTGTGATAATTTATCTAGCCTTTAAATACAAACTTATGTGTTTAGGGTTTGTGCATTAAATATTGGGTGGTGGGTTTTTTGTTAAATCTGCAACCTATTACACAAAGCATTTAAAATTGTTGGGTCAGTGCAAAATATTGACTTCAGCATATTGAAAGCATAAAAACTCTTTTTTGTTGGTAACTACTCTTTGGAGAAGTTGATAGATGTGAAAAACATTTAGCAGTGTTTTCCCCTACCCCCCTTTGTGAAACTAAGCTACTGAGGAAATCTTCCTATTGCTGTATGCTGCAATATGTCAGAAACACCGTTACATTATAGATGCATCGTCATCTAAAAGGAAAAATTGAGTGTGGGTTTGAAGTCGACAAGTGATGAAAGTAGCCCTGAGGTTGTCAATTAGAAAGCCAAGGCCTGGAACTGATAAGTTAATAGGCATTCCCCCTGCCCACCGCTGTTCCACCTCTTCCTCTTCCCCCACCCTTTTTTTCCCCAAGTCTGCAAGATCTTTATTGTTCAGGATATAAAAAAAAAGTCATGTTGGTCTATGTCCCAAAAATATATCCTACTAACAGTATTCACTTAAATACCTGTTGTCTTTGTTTGTCTTATTACAACTTTCTTAATATAAATAGATAAGCAGTGAGAAATGGAAACATGGCAAATAGAAAATTATGCTCCTTTCTGGTTTTGTTCAATGCTGAGTTTCTTCTTCTTTTTTAACATTAACAGACCACTCCGTAGGACCATGTAATAATGTTCAACAGTGTTGCAGGATTTGTTTTCTACCATGTATTTGCTTACAGGTTTTAAGATGTGAGTTTAATTTTTGAGCTTACAAATTATGTAGTCCTCTGGAGAGGTGAAATGGCAGCATATTGTTTTCTTCTTGAAGTGGCTGTTAGTTGTCCAAACATGTGTTTTAGTATTAAAAAAGTTTAAATTAGCTGATTTTTTTATTAGGCTATGCAGTTTTTAATATTTGTAGGTATATCTTATGTAGTTGAAGGGAGAGAACAAGAATAAACAAATGAAAGCAGTTTTAAAGTGCTAACAGACTACAGCTGAGACTTGCACTCTGCTGGGAGGAAAAACTTTTAGTCCATTTTTATTTTTTTAAATGTGTAACTTTTTAGTGCTTGTAATAGGTTTCATATTGACAGCCCCAACGTCTGAAGTCCTCTATCCATAGCACAACTACCACAAAGGCAGTAGCAATGCAGATTTTCCTCGTAACCCTGCCTCAAACCAAAACAGAGAGTAATTCCTAAGCAGGAGAAGGTAGGTCAGTCTCCATACACATTCAGTCCTTGATCTCCTCTATTTAGACTACCAACAGCTATGATGTTTCTCAGTGATCTCTGCACACCTGTTGAAGGGCAATGATTTGCAGTCACTACTCACCTGTGGCCATCAAGTGCAATGGGGGAGTTCTTTTTATGAACTGATGGCATGATGTGACCTCCGGGTCTGAATTTGGGCTGGTGACATGGAGCTATAATCAATCGCATGAGGTGCTCCCTTCCAGCCTTCATTTTTAAGAAAAAAATTTTACGTACATTTTACATCTGTACATCTACCGGTCTAGCAGCACTGTTGAGCATTATGCCATGTGGATGCAGCTTAGCTAAACCAGTCGCTTTCACTGTAAAAGGTAGACTTATGCAAGAAATCTTCAAACTGTTTCTCAATTTGCAACATGCTGCTGCGCTGTCTTCACTTGTCTTTGTTAAACAACTTTTCTTCACTGTTGATAATCTTGCTTTTGTCAGCATGAAGTCGATAGCTCTGTCCCACCCAGAGAGTGGTTTATGGAACTGATATTTTTGGCAATTTAAGTACACTTACCTCCCTTCTCCTTGTAAACGAAGCCTTGCCATTTCTGCCATCTATTCACCCAGTGTACAGTGGGTCAGGAGAAGTGATCTGTAGCTCTTATTTTGCACCACACACAGTTGCACTTTGACGACCAAAGCATGGGCGAGGATGTCCAAGAACTGATCTGGGGAGAGAGCCAAATGAAGGTGTCATGGAACCCCACAGAGAGAGCAATGACGTTTTTCCGCCTTCCCACAATTCCACTCACTCTGTAGTACAAGACTTCTGTATTGTGGGAAGCTTCTCGCCTCCCAAGAAGGCAAGGTTTAAAGCAGGCTGCTCTTATAAAGTTTGTCTCACATGTAAATCTAACCAGCACTTGTCTCTGCCTGTTATTTGTTTATAATGGAAGAGAGGTCAATCTCTTTAAATTTAATATTTTTTTCTTCTCTACTATCTGCCTTGCCTTTCATGGCTAAGATATCAGTGATAGCCCCTCCATCTTTTCTAAAAGTTAACATGACCATCTTCTAGCTCAGATCTTCAATATTTTTGGTTTTTCCCTCTTTAAAGAAACTGAACTAAGCGAAAACAAGCAATTGAAAACAAGTGTAGGTGATTCTCCAAAAGACAAAGAGATCTCATAATTGTGTGGCTCTTCAGAAGAGGAGTCTGAAAATAAGGGGAACAGCTTGTTTAGCTTTGACTTGGAACATATTAATTGAAAAAGATTCCCATGCAACAGAAAAAGAAAACAGAAGAAAAATCTCTGACCTCTTCCAAAGACTCACTGAAAGAGAAGTGTGGCAAAGAGGTCTAGGTATTCCTGGGTCCTGAGTCCTTAAAAGAAATACAGTAGTGGACTTTGGCTTTACACAGATAGGAAAGGTCTGTTAAATTAATTATACAAGACTCACTAAAATAAACACGGTCCTAAAACAGATTATTTCAGCCCTAACTAAAGGACTGTTATCCTGCTGGAAAAAGCAGCTGTGCTTTTCCTAAAGGGAAAAAACAAAATTTGAATGTGCCAGGAAAAGGAAGCATTTCTTGGGACAGCCATAGTCTATTTGTCAAGGTCTGTGGTTGTCCTATTCAGGCAAAGCATCTATTAGTATTAAAAAATGGTAAGTACAGAGAATTGAAACAATAAAGACATTTAGCATTAGCACTAACATCCTTTTGTACCACACATATATATGTGCATACAGGTGTTACTGAATGATAGTGCTGAATTAAATGCTATATAAAATGAAATTCTGTATTCTTCTCAGCTGTGCTCTAACAGTTGGAGTGTAGATGCATATACAATTTCCATAAGACACGATCTAGTTACCTCTCAGCTGAATTGTACTCTTCAAAGAAACCCTAACAAAGGAATAAAAGAAGCAATTGACTTAATGAGACTATAGCTGCTCTTAGACAAAACAGAGACAATTTCAAATCAAATTTAGACACTTCTGGAAATCTAATAATCCTCTGGGTAGTCCTGTTTGATACTCTAGGCCTCAAAGCTATTTGAGGGGTTGCCTTCTTAGAGGACCACCTGAATGCTCCCCCCCCCCGCCCTTCCTGATTCTCTCAGTCTAAATAAATAACAAGGAAGGGCTGCAGATGGGAAGGAGAAGTTAGTAAGCATGTTCATATCAATAGCTGGTAAAGGAAGCAGTAAAAAATGTTACAAAGTTTCACCAGTTTTCTTGAATTTTTTCAAAATTTCAAAAACATTGCACTGGGAAAAATCTGAAATAAAAAAAACCTGACAAAATTGATCCAAAAATTAAAATTTGGAAATTTTTTACCATCTCTTTTCACACTAACATGCACATTGCAAGACCAGGTCTCTAGGAAAATTACATAAAACTAAAATAAAAATTATCATGGGCCAATCCGCAATCAAGGAGCTTATGTTTCTGACAAGCAACAATAAGGCTTCTATGGGTGAAAAGCGTACCTATCTCAGACACGTATCCAGTGCAAACTTGGCACAAGGGTTTACAGATTCAGCCAAGAACCTGGAACCAAGTGAATGAGAAATCCAATTCTCTGTCCTGTCCATAAATATTCAGCATGTGGAACAGCCCACAGTAAATTTAATTGCTCTTCCAGCCAACAGGAAATTCTAGAAAAGTTGCTCCAAGCACTGAGAATGTAAGAGGATGCACTCCCCTATCATCTCACTACTGAGAAGTTGACTTGCATGACTGGCCAATGACGCCAGCCTCCATCACTCACTTGTTAAATGTTCAGACACTTTTTGTGCTTTCTTCCATGCTGCCTCTCATGCTTTGGAGGAACTCCTTGTAAACATCAACAAAACTAACACATTATCCTTTTTCAAATCACCCCTTAACTCTCTCTGCCATCATGCCCACAAAAAACTTGGCAACAGTTATGCTACTGGTGTGCTGAGGCCACTGCTCATCATGCTGAGCACTACTGTCCCATTGTTTCTTTGTACTCCCTTGTCTGTATCTGTCTGTCTCTTGTGTAATACTTTGATCATGATGTTCTTGTAACCTTTTTGTTCTGTGTTTGTACAGCACCTAAGACAATCTAAGGACCCTAGGCACTGCGGTGGTATTATATAAAATTTTAAGAGTTGTGCATTGGGGCATGGGAATATGTCTCCTTCACTCCCTCATCAAGGCCCTGATCCAGTGCCCACTGACATCAGTGAGAATCTTACCGTTGACTTCAGTGGGCTTTGTATAATATCCTTAGCCAAGATAGCCGAGTGTTGAGCAAGACTGAGGCAAATTGATTCTTACCATATTATACCAGCCATGCAGATGTTAGTTCTTTCAGCTGAAGAAGCACCAATATTTTGTCTTTGAGAATCCATATATTGAGAGTCCTGCTGTCACTAAGACCAATCCACCATCAAACTCAGACAGACTGAACATAACTGTCCAAAGACTTAGATGGTCAAACTGACCATACGTTGCCCCTCAGAACAACTAGATAATGTTCTGTTACAGTCAAGAAAAGTCTGCACATGCAAACCATAGTGCAGAATCTGGAAAATCTTCATCACATATGACCAGAATAAACAGACTCAGTGACAATAGCTACTGAATCGATCCTGTATTTCTTTTCTTGGACTTTAGCAAAGGGCTAACATCTCATTATCCTGTACAATTGCAAGTAACTTCAATCAGGCTTGATTCAAAATCTGTTAAATCAGTGTATTTCCACTGACTCCAGTGAGCATTGGATCAGACCCTAAGTACTTTACAGATGATGGAACAAAACTGCTTCTTGTTGCAACTAAACATTGCCTCTTTTCTCAGACATCACCAACCCTCCCTCAGTGTGTACTGCTTGTCTGTTAAAATGTGCTTCCCATTACTAATGATCTCTAAGAGTCTTCATGCACAGGTAGCAAATTTCCATGAAGCCCCCCTCTCTCAAGTTGGTCCTTAGGCTCCCCTCACCAATCCCGAGCAAAGATTAAGATACAGGGAGTGAGGCAAACTTTTTGTTTCATTGTTACCAGACCAACAGATGAACCCTGCCAGCCCTATTGTTCTTTTTTGTTCCTCTTCTATTTGTGCCTTACTGCACTTCTCCTCTTACTTTTTGATTGTCTTTGCAACCTCTCTCCACCTCTTTCTCTAGGTTTGAACTTTAAAAAGCATGGGTTATTAGACTCTGGCTGCTGTTAATGTTGTTATCCAATTACATAAATGCTTATTGAGACCATCATCCCTACGATATAGAATTGACTACATAACTAGATATGTAGACTGTTCTTTATAAGCATAGGGAGTAATGTACTGCATGCATATTAGTTATCACTTTGTAAAATAAATATTATGGCACATTCATATGGCATATTCATATGGCCACCCCATCACCTCCTGAGGGTTCTTTCTTTCTCTGTTACAGCGCTGAGAATCTTGTATTTTTGGAGTCCCATGTCAATCACACTTTTTCCTGCTGTAGACTGAAGAGGACATCCTTCATAGGCCATCAGTTCTGCATCTTAATTGGTTGGAAGGTTAGCTATTGAATGAGGCAAAGGGTGCATAATGAGTGGAAAAGAGAAAACAACCTTTCTTATACATAAAATGTAATTATAGGGGGAAATACCCCAACAAACAAACAAACAAATTTGGAATTAACATAATTGTTCTGTGCCTCTTAGGCAGCCCCACGCCCTTTTTCTGTGTGTTCCTCCAATCTCCTTACCTGTTATTTCCCTTGACTTGCAGCTGATCAGTTTACTTTGTAAGCTCTTCAGGGCAGTGCCTGTGTTTTACTTTTTAGGTAAAGTACAATGCACACTTATGATGGTGTGTATATATACAAATATTAAATAATGACAACATAGTATGAACATTGTTGCATAAGGGCATCATCAAGTTGTCTTTACGCTCTGCATAGTCAGTTAAATTTTTTAAATTTATCCTAGTCTTGCAGAACTTCTATATTAAACACTATCTATGGCAGGAATCTGTGGTCCTTAAATTATTGATTCTGTCCAGCCCTCTTGAAGTAGAAATCCAGACTGTCTTCCCCCTCTTCATACATGTATACCTAATAAAATTAGCTTAGTTTATTTCCAGGAGGACTGAGATGATTTTGTTCCCTGTGATGTGTCAAAGCTTTCAGTGTAAGAAACTTATTCTGAATAAACCACAAGTAGTAGTTCAAAATAAAGATTTTTTTAAAAAAAAATTGAGCTAGTGCTTGTGAAAGGTGCCAGATTTTAATTACAGTTGGCATTTCTGAGCATACTGCTGGCAATGGCGAACATCTTGCTGGAAAAAGGCATAAATTTTGACACCGGCAATATGGGAGTCCATTGTTAAGAGATAGTAAACCTAGGTCCATTCTGCTTCAATAAACTAGCTTAAGGGTAGAACATGAATGGTTAATATTTAAATAAAATGTTCAGTGTTAAATGTAAAGTTGCACTAATTTCAGACTCAAATTGTATAGTGATTCAGATTGTTAGAGAGCAACATAGAAGTTATTACATATCAAACAGTCTTTAAATAAGCATCCTTAAAGTGGGAAAATAGGATGCTTCATTATAAGAAATGAGGTTGGCATCTACCAGGTTTTCCATTAAGTTCCAGGTCACAGACAAATAAAGAAAGTATGTTAGGAAAAAAACCCTTTTTAAAAATAATTAGGGAGATGTCTGTTTTGTTCACCAGATGGAAAATCAGTGGTTGTGGGTGGTCTGTGCTGGATGGGGCATCTCACAATTGGCAGAACTATGCATTTAACTTTTAAAGTCCTGGGACAAAATGTGAAAGTAATTGACTGTTCAAAATGCTCCCTCTCTGGATACATATCAGTCCTTTTAAAACCAAGATTTGAGAGTTTTTGTCATTTCTTACAAAAACGCTCAGGCTATTGAATCCAGGCCTATTTGTTATTTTTGGTAGCTATTTATTAGGGACATTTTATTGTGATTATACATGCATGCTCGTATACTTGAATGCACACAGTAGCCCTATCAAGAGCTTTAGAATTCTTCATCAACATGTTCTGCTCATGCTTTTCATAATAATGTCAATGTTTGCAGTGTCCAGGGCGTTTTGTAAACTGTTGGTTAACATGCTTTTATTTGTTTTTCTTGAGCTCATTTCTTTTTAAAATCCAAACCAAAAGATGTACCATATGCCAACACTCCACCGCTTCAGGAGACTTAATTTACTCCTTTTATTTGGAAGCAATTTTTTTAAAAGAAAATTAAGAATAATCTCCAAATATTACACAGGAATATGAAGGTATAGTACACTTCTTGTTAAACCCATTCACTTCTCTTTTTAATTTAAAAATAAATTCTAACTATGTAATATGAGGATGTAAATACACTTTAATCCCCTTGCTTTGGCCAGCTGTAACTTTGATAGCTGATCATGAACAAGGCGTCTCGTCATCACTACTTTCTAGCCACCGCATTTATTTGAAGAAAAAAAAATTCCAACATTTGGAGTAAGTGTTAGAAACACTTTTTGCTGATTTAGACCAAGAGTAGCATAACTTATTATCTGAATTGTGTGAAGATTTTTTTTGTGTTGAGATCACCACTTAGCCAGTTTTAACACCATCCGTTTGTGTGAGAACAAGCAACTGCTTTATTGGTTGGCTTACTTCATGCACGAGTTATTTGTAGTTATCTGTGTAATTGAATATAAAGAAGTGTGTGCGTGTGAAAACTGATCCTCTCATTCATTACTTACAGTGGAAGTGAAGATAAATTTCTTTGCCTTACACAAGTATTTATGAAATTAAAGGAGACGCTCCACTTGGTAAACTCTGTAGAATATGTACGAAGTGTATTTTACTATGCATGAAATGCTCTCTGTATTTTTCCATGTAAATTATTAAGCTTGTTCGCTTTTCTCAAAACTACCTTCTAGAGAACACATACAGCCTTATACCACTAGCCTTGAGAACCATGCATTGCATGTACTGTGATGTGGTGTTTCCATTGCAGGGATAACTGTGGTATGGATTAATGTTGCTGCCAAGCCAGAAGGAGAGAGAGTTGAATGTAGTTAAGGGTACATGCTTACTGCGTGTACTTTTCTGGCAGGATAAACTTAATCTAGGTGTTTTAGGAGAATTACACTGAATCTTAGGGTTCATCTTAGTGTTTCTCCTGACTTCTTTGAGGGGGAGTTTTCAGACTGAGGTATACGAGTAGTACATTGGTTTTTACTTTAATTTTTTCAAATTATATTCCTTGATTCTAAAAAGATTAATGGTAAAAAAGATTTAAAAAATTGTGTGCGTGAGGTACAAACTTCAAATGAGTTAAAAAATCCAAAGTGGAACACAAATTGGTTGTTCTTAGGCAGCAAACATGCTTGGCTGTTGATATGCTGTAATTTTCTGCTTTCCTTAGTAAAAACAGCAATTACTTATTTGTTCCATATCCCCCCTGAAAGCACAGATGCTACTCAGTCTGTCCATTTTCTGGGCACGGCATTTTTTTTTTTTTAACATAATTTAACTCAAGTTTTCCACTTGCCTACTGTACTATTAATAGCATCTATTTCAGGCTCCTGTCAGTTTACCACTAGCACAAGACAGTGGTGTGTTGGAACTAACCGTGACTGTGAAAATATTGCTTATCACCCTTTACGTTGTAGTATACAAATGTTTGCTTCCAGATGCAGTTTTGTGAAAAAGTGAGCTAATCTTAGAAATCAGTACAAGAATTGAAAAACCTACATGGTCACAGTAGTTAAGATAGTAACCTAGCTGAACTAAAGGCTTGTTGTCTTGTCTTTAACATCATGTCTATTGTAAATACTTTTTTGTAGAATCATTGTGGGTTTTGTATATTTTATGTTAGTAAAATGTACATATTTCAAAGCAAAAATCTCGGGTGAAATCCTGATGCTATTTAAAGCCAATGGCAAACTCTCATCTTCCCCTTTGTTTCAAAATAACACATTTTTTCATATCAGATACAAAGAAATGCATAGTTTATTACAATGCACCCACCTTAATTCTCTGACCTATGGATTTTTTGTTTGCAATCTTGAATTCGGTATCTAAATATTTTGTTTTAAGGACTACTGTTAACTGAGAAGTATATTTATTAATTGGCATTGGAATTTTTGTTAAGGTGCTTAATTGCCATTTTTAGTTTAATATTGTAGTAGTAGTTTAATAGAAGATTTAAAAGGACCAGTTATGCAGGCAGAACTGCAGGTTCTCAATGTGTGGATGAGAGAATGGTGTAGAGAGGAGGGGTTAGATTTATTAGAAACTGGAAACTTTTGGGAAAGGGGGAACCTGTACAGAAGGGTGGGCTCCACCTAAACCAAAATGGAACCAGATTACTAGTACTTAAATTAAAAAGGTTGTAGAGCAGTTTTAAAACTAAGGGCTGGAGGAAAGCCAACAGGTGTGGAGAAGCATGTGGTTTGGACAGAAGCATCCCTATGGGAAGGATCTAATAATGGAGATTCTCTATGTCCTACTGAAGAGGAGAGAATGGAAGATGATAAAATATGGGTATGATCTGATGAGAAACAGTCTAGTGAGGAAAGAGTCCCATTCAGTTACATAATGTAATGGCACACAGCTAAAAAGTAACAAGTTTTTAAAGTGCTTATATACCTATGCTAGAAATGTAAATAATAAAATGAGTGAAGTAGAGTGCCTCATAGTGAATTAGGATATTGATATAATAAGAATATAGCAGTGGAGATATGTTACTGAGCACCTGACCAGGATGGTGATAGTGACTGATATGCTCAGGGAGATGAGAGAGGCTATTAAAATTAAAAAGGCAATAATAATAATAGGGGATTTCAACCAGCCCCAGATTGCCTGGGCATACATCACCTCAGGATGGGATGCAGAAGTTGTTTCTTGATAACTTAAATGACTGCTTCTTGGAGCAGCTAGTCCGGGAACCCACAAGAGAAGAGACAATTCTTGATTTAAGTCCTAAATGCAGCACAGGATCTGGTCCAAGAGGTGAATATAGCTGGATCACTTGATAATAGTGACAATATAATTAAATTTAACATCCCTGTGATGGGGAAAACACCACAGCAACCCAATGCTGTAGCATTTAATTTCCGAAAAGGACTACTCAAAAATTAGGAAGTTTGTTAAATGGAAATTAAGAGGTACAGTGCCAAAAGTAAAATCCCTGCAATCTGCATGGAAACTTTTTAAAGATACCATAATAGAGGCTCAACTTAAATGTATACCCCAAATTAAAAAACACAGTAAGAGAACCAAAAAAGTGCCACCGTGATTAAACAACAAAGTAAAAGAAGCAGTAAGAGGCAAAAAGACATCCTTTAAAAAGTAAGGTTAAATTCTAGTGAGGAAAATAAAAAGGAGCATAAACTGTGGCAAATGAAGTTTAAAAATATAACTAGGAAGACCAAAAAAGAATTTGAAGAACAATTAGCCAAAGACTCAAAAAAAAATACCAAAAAATATTTTAAGTACATCAGAAGCAGAAAGGATGCCACTGGACGATGGAGATGATAAAGGAGCACTCAAGGAAGATAAGGCCATTGTGGAGAAACTAAATTAATTCTTTGCATTGGTCTTCATCACAGCTGAGGCTGTGAGAGAAATTCCCAAACCTGAACCATTCTTTTTAGGTGACAAATCTGAGGAACTGTTGCAGATTGAGGTGTCATTAGAGGAGGGTTTGGAACAAATTGATAAAGTAAACAGTAATAAGTCACCAGGACCATTTGGTATTCACCCAAGAGTTTTGAAGGAACTCAAATGTGAAATTGAATAACTACTAACTGTAGTCTGTAACCTATCATTTAAATTAGCTTCTGTACCAAATGACTGGAGGATAGCTAATGTGACACCAATTTTTAAAAGGGACTCTAGAGATGATCCTGTCAATTACAGGCTGGTAAGCCTGACTTCAGTACCAGGCACAAAATTGTCAGATACCTGTGTCAGCGGTTCTCAAACTTGTTGAGACTGCGACCCTTTTTCCATTTCTCCTGTGCCGCGGCAGACCCTTGTATGTCTGCCGAAAAGCCGCCGAATGCATTACTTCCACATTTGGCAGCTTTTCGGCAGACTTGCCGAACGCTTCCAAGCGCTATTTTCAGAAGCGCTCGGTATGTCCGCCGAAAAACTGCCGAATGTGGAAGTAATGCATTCGATGGCTTTAAACCGGCGCCAGGAGCTTGCGACCCCCCTGGAGGCGCTCCGCAACCCCTAGAGGGGTTGCGACCCCCAGTTTGAGAACCCCTGACACATATGAATTTCATTTGTTGGGGAAGAATCAACAGGGTTGTTGTAAAGGGAAATCATGCTTCACCAGTCTACTAGAATTCTTTGAGGGGGTCAACAAGCATGTGGACAAGAAAAATCCAATGGATATAATGTACTTAGATTTTCAGAAAACCTTTGACAAGATTCCTCACCAAAGGGATAAGAGGAAAGGTTCTCTCATGGATTATTAACTGGTTATAAGATAGACAAAAAAGGGTAGGAATAAATCATCAGTTTTCAGGATGGAGAGCAATAAATAGTTGTCCCTGAGGGGTCAGTACTGGGACCAGTCTATTTAACATATTCATAAATGATCTGGAAAAGGGGTAAACAGTGAGGCGGCAAAATTTGCAGATGATATAAAACTACTCAAGATAGTGAAGTTCCAAACTGAGTGCAAACAGCTACAAAAGGATCTCAGTAAACTGGGTGATGGGGCAACAAAATGGCAGGTGAAATTCAGTATTGATAAATGCAAAAGTAATGCATACTGGAAAACATAATCCCAACTATACATATAAAGTGGTAAATTAGTCATTACCACTCAAGAAAGAGATCTAGTAGTCATTATCTATAGTTCTCTGAAAACATCCACTCAGTGTGCAATGGCAGTCAAAAAAGCAAACAGAATGTTGGGCATTATTAGGAAAGGGATGGGTAATAAGACAGAAAATACCATAGTGCCTCTGTATAAATCCGTGGTACACCCACATCTTGAATACTGCATGCAGATGTGGTTGCCGCATCTCAAAAAAGACATATTGGAATTGGAAAAGGTTCAGAAAAGGGGAACAAAAATGATTAGGGGTATGGAACAGCTGCCACATGGAGCAATACTAATAAAACTGGGACTTTTCAGCCTGGAAAAGAGGCAACTTAGGCCTTGTCTACACTACCGGCTGGACCAACACGTAGAGATTGATCTATTGGGGATTGATTTATTATGTCTTGTCAGGATGTGATAAATTGATCTCTAGAGGCACTCCCATTGACTCAGGAACTCCAGCTCGCCAAAAGGCGCAAGGCAGAGTCGACGGGGGAGCCTGCTGTTGACCACTGCTGCTGTGAGGAAGGCAGGTAAGTCGACCTAAGATGTGTCAACTTCAGCTACGGTATTCACATAGCTGAAGTTGCGTATCTTAGGTCAACCCTCCCCGTAGTGTAGACCACGCCTAAGAGGGGATATGATAGAGGTCTGTAAAATCATGACTGGTGTGAAAAAAAGTAAATAAGGAAGTGTTATTTACTCCTTCTGATAATGAAAGAACTAGGGGTCACCAAATGAAATTAATAGGCAGCAAATTTAAAGCAAACAAAAGGAAGTATTTTTTCACACAACACACAGTCAACCTATGGAACTCCTTGCCAGAGGATATTGTGAAGGCCAAGACTATAAAAGGGTTAAAAAACCAACTAGATACCCATTAATGGACCTATGCTCCATTAACTTATCAGCCAGGATGGGTAGAAAGGTGTCCCTAACCTCTGTTTGCCAGAGGCTGGGAATGGGTGACAAGGGATGGATCACTTGATGATTACCTGTTCTGTTCATTCCCTCTGGGGCACCTGCCATTGGCCATTGTACGAATACATGATACTGGGCTAGATGTACGTTTGGTCATTCTTATGTTGTGTTACAACACTGAGTTACGGTAAAATATTGAATATATGGGTGTGGACTTTCATTTGAGGCTTCATTATGGCCATCTCCTTTCTTGCTCTGAAGTCGGGGGGAAGGGGGTTGTGTGGTTTTTTTTTTTTTTTTTTACTGAGCCAGGGCTACAAGACTGGCCTTAAAATTAGTACTGGAGTTAGTCTCTGTGTAGAAAATTTTCAACACAGAAATCTTTGTGTCGACAGATTTACATGCAGAAACAGGTATTAAAATATAATCTTTATGCTTCTGCACAACTTAAACTCTTGAGAAGGGAGTATTTTTTTTTCTGCAAAGCTTGTAAACTCAAGCCATGCACCTCTGGCAAAACTAGCAGAATTTATAATTTCTCATATGCAATAGCTCTGGATTTTTCCATCTTTTTCCTTTATCTTGGTGAAAGGAGAAGATAAATGTAAAATAAAAAAATCTTAAGTAGATGTTCAAAAGCCAGGAAATGAAAAATGTCAAGTTTTCTATTAACTTTAACTCAGGCATTTTCCATGGATGTTGTGTTATGGTATTTGGCTTTCAACAACTGTTTATTTAGAAAGTTTTAAGAAGTTTGGGAATTACCACTATCCGCTTTTTATTTGGAAATTCAGGGTGCTGGATAATTTCAAAGAAAATGTTTCAAGAATTTTTTAACATGGATAAAACACTGTATTTTTCCTTGGCAGAAATTCGGTCTGAGGCAGACATTTGTCATGGGAAATTTCAATCCAAATGGTTGAAGTCTGGCAAAGATATAAGCAACTGTAAATGTAAAGTTTTAATAATAGGCAGTGCTACCAGTCTTGTGTAAGTGTGTGTATCTATAGGCAGACAGTGATTATGTAGATTCCAAGGCCAGAAGGCACCATTATGCCCATCTAGTTTGATCTATATAACACAGGCTATACAGCTTCTATAAAATAATTCCTAGAGCATATCTTTTAGAAATACATCCAATCTCAGTTCTTGGTTCCCTTAGTAAATAGTCTGAATGGCTAATTACCCTCACTGTTGTAAATTTACATCTTATTTCCAATCTGAATTTGTCTAGTTTCAACTTCCAGCCACTGGATCTTGTTACACCTTTCTCTGCTAGACTGAAGAGCCCATTATCAACTATTTGTTCCCCCTGAAGGTAACTTATAGATTGTAATCAACTCACCCTTAACCTTCATTAAGCTAAATAGACTCAAGGAGCTCACTCGCTATAAGATTTATGGATTTCCTAGTTCTCCATACCAGCTTTTCTCTGAACCCTCTCCAATTCATCAACATCCATCATAAATTGTGGATACCAGAACTGGCCACAGTATTCCAGCAGTGGTCACACCAATGCCAAATACAGACATGAAATAACCTTTCTACTTCTATTTGAGTTTCCCCTTTCTGTGCATCCAAGGATCTCATAAACTCTTTTGGACAAAGAATTGCACTGCAAGTTCATGTTCCGCTGATTATCTACCCTCCCCTAAAAATCTTTTCCAGAGTCACCGCTTCTCAGGGTAGAGTCTACCATCCTGTAAGCATGGCCTATGTTCTTTCTTCCTAGATGTATACATTTATATTTAGCTGTATTAAAATGCATATTATTTGCACCCAGTTTACCAAGTGATGCAGATTGCTCCGTATTAGTCATCTGTCCTCTTTATTATTTACCACTCACCCAATTTTTTGATCTGTAAATTTTGTCAGTGATTATTTTTTTTTCAGGTTATTGATAAAAAGGTTCAATATCATAGGGCCAAGAACCAGTCCCTGCGGTACCCTACTAGATATGCACCCATTCAGTGATGATTTCTCATTTACATTTTGAGACCTATCAGTTTGTCAGCTTTTAATCCATTTAATATGTGACATGTTAATTTTATATCTTTTGAGTTTTTTTTAATCAAAATGTATTAAGTCAAATGCTTTACAGAGGTCTCTGTATTGTGTCAACACTATCACCAAACTCGTAACCTCATAAAAATCTAATTATATTGACAGGGTCTATTTTCCATAAAGCCATGTGGATTGGCATTAATTATATTACACTCCTTTAATTCTTTATTAATTGAGCCCCATATCAGCCATTCCATTATCTTGCCTGGAAACTGTCAGGCTGACAGGTCTATAATTATCCAGATCATCCCATTTACCCTTTTTAAATACTGCCACAAACTTAGCTTTCTTCCAGTATTCTGGAGCTGCCCCAGTGTTGCAAGAGTTATTGAGAATTAACATTATGATAAAAAGAGAATTAGCAGACTGATATAACATTATCTGGAATGCTAATGGAGGATTGAAATTGGGTCAGACTTTCCCTGGCTCCTTACAGAACAAATTTTAGAGGCTTTCAAGGAAAAAAATTCTCATTAAATTTTGTCTAGAATGAGTATGTTAGCATAGGACTCAGAAACAGCCTGTAAGCTATACCAGCACTTCTTTTAACCATCATCTTTTTGCCCTCCTCTATTGGCAGCAGTGTAGTGGCACTAAAATTCAGAAGTGTAGCTCCTGTGACTGGTTTAACAGCCCCAACTTAGATTGCTGCTTCCCCACCAACCTGTAAGGGACTGGAGAGCAGGTGGTCTGGCCTACGAGTCATAGCTGGGCTGTAGTCTACGCATCAGGGATAATAGTCAGTCAGCAAGTGTCAGAGGAAAGGCTAGAGCTGAGCTCAATGAGAGAGTCAGGGTCTAATACAGGGTCTAATACACAGGTAGTACAAGTCTAGATACAGGAGGCAAGAGTAAAGGAGGCAGGCAGGGGTTGGAGGATTAGGAGATGAGGTGAGGTCTGGAGTCACAGTAGACCCAAAGTCTCTGTGGTTGCCCGGATAACTTCATGGAGCACCCTCCAAGGTAAAATAGGGTGGTTAGCCAATCAGAGGGCCGCAGGGTACTGTCACTGTGGCTCTCTTGGGTAGGCCTTCCTGCGGCACGTATTCTCCACAGTGCTTCCTTGCTGTGGCTCTGCATGGTCTCTTGGTGGCACTGTGGGAACATCAGTCATCCTGGGCTCTGCAAAGAGGGATTCTAGTCCTTGCACCCATCCACAGTCATCAACAGAGGAGCAACTCCCAAGTTGGAGTTGACATTGTGGGGGAATTGCAGGAGCTTTTGACACCAGAATATGGGCTCTGGAGGAGCAGGTCTGGGGACCTCTTGCTGATGCTTCAGCTGGGAGGAGT
Organism: Dermatemys mawii; assembly: GCA_007922305.1. Classification (NCBI taxonomy): domain Eukaryota; kingdom Metazoa; phylum Chordata; order Testudines; family Dermatemydidae; genus Dermatemys; species Dermatemys mawii. The sequence goes on along the minus strand of ML677364.1, from coordinate 37,264,858 downwards.
GGCAGCTCCCCCAAAAGGGAAGCTCATATCAGCAGAATACCCTAGATCACAGCAAAGGACCCTAGCAAATCCCAGTTACAGACCTAAGTGTAGGACTCCAGACTGCGATCTTAGCACACCCCAGTGCATTAGAAAAGTAAAAATGGCTTTTTTTAAAAAAAAAAAAAAAAAAGAAGAAGTCTTTTACTGGTATCAGGGATTTCTCAATGGGATCCCACCCTGGATTCTGGAGAGTACAGGTGTCCTGCACTGGGGTCTAGAAGTATCACTTTAGGGCTTAGAGTCCCGCATAGGAAAAACGGAATCACAGAAATGTAGGGTTGGAAGGAACCTTCAGAGATCACATCCAGCCTCTTGCGCTGAAGCAGAAACAAGTAAACCTAGACCATCCCTGACAGGTGTTTGTTTCCACCCTGTTATTTAAAACCTCCAATGATGGGGATTCCACAACCTCCCTTGGAAACGTATTCCAGTGCTTCTCTGTTCTTGTAGTTAGAAATTGTTTCCCCAATATCTAATCTCTATCTCCCTTGCTGCAGATGAAGTCCATTACTCCTTGGCCTTCCTTCAGTGGACATGGAGAGCACTTGATCAGTCTTGTTTTATATCAGCCCTTAATATATTTGAAGACTGTTACTGAGTCCCCACTCCATCGTCTTTTCTCAAGACTAAACGTGCTCAGTTTTTTTAACCTTATCTCTTGGGTCACACTTTCTAAACCTTTCATCATTTTTGTTGTTCTCCTCTGGATTCTCCAATTTGTCCACATCTGTCCTAAAGTGCAGCATCCAGAATTGGACACAGTACTCTGGCTGAAGCCTCATCAGTGACAGTTACCTCCCATATCTTACAAAGACACACCTGTTAATACAACCCAGAATGATATTAGCCATTTTCTCAACTGCATCACATAGTTGAGTCATATTCCCTTGCGATCCATTATAACCTCCAAATTCTTTTCAGCACTACTACTACTACCTAGCCAGTTATTTACCATTTTGTGCATTTTATTTTTTTCTTCCTAAGTGCAGTACTTTGAACTTATCGTTATTGAATTTCATCTTGTTGATTTCAGACCAATTCTTCAGTTTGTCAAGGTCATTTTGAATTCTAATCCTGGCCTTCAAAAGTGCTTGAAATATTTCATAGCTCGGTGTGTCTTGTAAATTTTATAAGCATATTCTCCAGTCCATTATCCAAGACATTAATGAAAATATTGAACAGTACTACACCCAGGAATGATCTGTATGGGATCCTACTAGCTATACACTTCCAGTTTGACAGTGAAACACTGATAACTACACTTAGAGTAGTTGAGTCTTTCAACCAGTTGTGCATCCACATTATACAGATTTCATCTAGACCACATTTCCTGTCATATGCAAATGTGTCAAAAGCCTTACTAAAATCCAAGATATATCACAGCTACTGCTTCCTACCTATCCATTAGGCCAATAACCCTGTAAAAGAAGGATTTGTTTTTGACAAATCCATGCTGGCTATTCCTTATAACCCTGTTATCTCTGAGGTGCTTTTTAGTGATGACTGAAGAAAATAGGCATTAAACACCTCAGCCTTCTTGATGTCGACAGTTATTACTTCTGCTTGCCCACTAAGTAGAGGATCTACACTTTTCTTTGTCTATCTCTTGCTTGTAATGTATCTCTTCCTATTGCCTTTTATGTCCCTTGATAGGTGTAACTCATTTTGTGCCTTAGCCTTTCTGATTTTGTCCCTATGTTTTCGTGCTATTCTTTTATTCTCCACCTTAGTAATTCTTCCATGTTTCGAAGAATTCCTTTTTGATTTTTAGGTCATTAAAGTGCTCCTACTGACCTCTTACTATTCTTCCTGTATTTCCTTCTATCGCTGTGCCTCTGTGGGGCACAGCTGAGAATACCAAATTCAGGACATATGCAGAAAATTAGAATAACCATCAGTTTGGGGTACATCTGCCCCATCATTAGATTATACCAAGCAAGTAACAAAAGTATACTTCTGTATCACCACACTGGTTAACAAGAAGTCAAAAATGCAATCATCTTAGGCATTCCAGCCCTGGTTTCACTACCCAGACACTGGACTATGATGAGCGGTTACTGAAAACCAATTTAATCAAATATAGGGTTCTTCTAATCCCAAGAGATCAGCCACATAGCCAAGTCAATATATAACTCAGATCTTACCCAATAATCATGCTGATATTACTCCTTCAGTAGATAAAAACTAAAAGTTTAATAAGACATAAGACAAATAATTGCAGAATCCTTATATCAGGTTTGTAGCACAGATGGAAGAGACTGCTGGCTTGTAAAGAATCTCTAACTTCCAAAAAATTGGAAGAGCTTCAGTCCATAATTCAAAATGCTCCTTTTTTCATTGTAAATACACAGTCCAGAAATTCAAGGCAAGAAAGAGGCAAAATGGAGATATCTCAGGAGTCTTTCATATCCTTTGTCTTTTGCCTGGAAATTTACTGTCTCATGCAAAGCTCACAGCCCACATGCATGTAAAATTGCTGGCCCAAAATGGAGTCCAGGGTAACATGAGCATATCACATGACTTGATGACTCACAAGGAGTAGCCATCGCCCCCACTCTTGCTGAGGCATCCACAGGACGAACTATCTGGGCGGAATGAGTTTCTTCTATCAATACATAGCTGTCTGGTCTTATTGTAAATTTTACTCGGTGGTTGTTACCCGGGAATTAGGGCTGTGAAGCGATTAAAAAAATAATTGTGTGATAAATCGCACTGTTAAACAATAGTAGAATAACATTGACATATTTTTGGATGTTTTCTACATTTTCAAATATATTGATTTCAGTTACAGCAGAATACAATTACAGAATACAAAGTGTACAGAACTCAATATTTTTAATACAAATATTTGCACTCTGAAAAACAAAATAAGTATTTTTCAATTCATCTAATACAAGTACTGTAGTGCAATCTCTTTTTATCATGAAAGTTGAACTTACAAATGTAGAATTATGTACAAAAAATAACTGCATTCAAAAATAAAATAATGTGAAACTTTAGAGCCAACCCATCCCCTCAGTCCTACTTCAAACTATTTTTCTTTTTATAGTGCAAATATTTGTAATAAATTAATATAAAGTCAGCACTGTACACTGATTTCAATTACAACTCAGAATACAATATACTTGAAAATGTAGAAAAGCATTCAAAAATATTTATTTAATTTCAATTGGCATTCTGTTGTTTAACAGTGCAACTAAACGTGATTAATTTTTTTGTGTTAATCACATGAGTTAACTGCAATTAATTGACAGCTCTACCAGGAATACAACACTTGTATGATGCCAATACATAGCCAATATTTATAACTTCAGATATAAAAATGATACATGTATTTAAATTGGATCATTATTAAATCATAACTTTTCCATTGACACTTTACGTGACATATTTTGTACAATATTTGTTGCAACTGTGGTAATGTCAATCACACAGCTTTGTACCTTCACATCAGATAGTTTGCTGTTGTGCCTTTAATATTGTCTCTCTGAGAAACTGTCAGTCTTCCAAAATAATTTTTTCCTTAGGGCTGGTCTACACTAGTGGGGAGGGTCGACCTAAGATACGCAACCTCAGCTCCATGAATAATGTAGCTGAAGTTGGTGCATCTTAGGTCGACTTACCTGCTGTCCTCATGGCGCCAGCAGTTGACAGCTAGCTTCCCCGTAGACTGCCTTGTGCCTTTTGGCGAGCTGGAGTTCTGGCGTTGACTTAGGAATTGATTTATCGCATCTTGACGTGACACAATAAATTGATTCCCCGTAGGTCGATCTCTACCCGCCGACTCAACTGGTAGTGTAGACATGGCCTTAGATTTTCTCCCATGGAATCTTGCCAACCAGTCCTCTGAGTTTGTTATAGTCTGCTTTTTTAAAAAAGGCCATTAATATTGTTTCTCTTACTCCTTCCTTTTCTTAGAATCATGAAGTCTATCATATCCTCATTATTTTCATCCAAATTTCTTTCCACCATCAGATTCACAACCAAATCCTTCCAGTTGGTCAGAATCAAGTCTAAAATGGCTGTCTCTCTGGTTACTTCCACTTCCTGAATCAAACAATACATTCTAAGAAGTTATTGGAAATTTAGTGTGTTGTATTAATTTTCCAACAGAATCTGGGATCTAGGTAATTCAAGGCCCTCATTACTACTACGTCTTGTGTTTTGGATTTTTTCTGTTGCTTTTCTTGAAATGCCTCATCTATCTCCACTTGATTTGGTGGTCTACTATAGACCCCTACCACGGCATTATGATAGATTTTTTTCCCCCATTTTGTCAACAACCAGAGAGTTTGAACTGGTCTGTTTCTCACTTTCTTCTGGAACCTCAGAACAAGTGCATTTATTCTTGATGTATAATACAGCACCATCTCTCTTTTTTCCCTGCCTACCCTTCCTGAACAAGCTGTCGTCCTCTATACCGGTAGTCTAGTCCTGAGCTTTTGAATGAATCAAGTCACTGGGATGCAAATTGTCATCATTTTGCTTATGTGCTAAGACTTTCAGCTTTCCCTGTTGTGACAAAGCTCCAAGTCTGTACTTGTGGGTCCTGCGCTTCCTGGCAGATTTAGGGGCCTCAGAAACTCATCTAGGCCCCAGAGTGACCTCCCTTTCTCAGTATAATTGGCAAGAGTCACCACCTAGTGAGTTACCTTCATCACAGGCCAGTATGGAAGATGGAAAAAAGGGGGGAGCCCGGGCCCGCCCTCTACTCCGGACTCCAGCCCAGGGACCCTAATAGTATCAGCTAAGATGGCTGACCTTTTAGACACAAAACACAATACAATTCCCTGGGCTACTTCCCCACAGCAGTCCCTGCTTCTTCAAACTCCACTTCACCCTTACCTCAGGGCTTCCTTCCTTCAGTATGATATGTTGTCCACCACTCAGTCTCACCAACAGCATAACTTCCTTCCACAGCTCCTGACACCCACAGCCCACCTGACTAACTGGGAGGTTTTTATCTGGTTTCAGCCAGTCCCTGATTGGCTTCAGGTGTTCCAATTAGGCTAGCTGTTTCTACTCCTTTCTAGAAGGTTCTTAATTGGCCCCAGGTGTCTTGATTGGCCTGGGGTAGCCTTTGTTTGGCTATCCAGGGAACAAGGACCTGCACATCCTGAGACTAATATACCTGCCTTCCAGCACTCTCCTGTATCCTTCTGGACTGACTCCGTCACACTGTTTATTCCCCATATTCCTTTCATCTGTGTATAGATATCTAAGATGTTGAGCAGATTCTCCCACTGATCCTCTGGTTGATCTTATTGTAATTTGCCACTTGGCCCTGTGTTAAATGTTGCCTGTTTTTATACCCCCTTGTGGGTTTTGAATCTAGTTTAAAGCTCTCCTCGCTAGGTTGGTGAGCTGATGTTCTTTCCCTTCTTGGTCAGTGGACCCCAACTCTTCCCAGCAATCTTCATCCTATTCTCAAGGTCAAGAAAACCAAAGCCTTGCTATTGACACCATCTGGACAGTCATCAAGAATAAATGCACTTGTTCCAAGGTTCCAGAAGAAGGGCCTTAACCTCAGCCAGAAGGGTAGATGAAAAAACCACTGGAACACCTGACTTCTTTACTCTCATTCCAAGAGCCCTGTAGTCATTGTTGATCTGTGTATGGTCATACATGGGAATATCATTAGTGCCATGTGGAGGAGCAGCATGTGGGAGTAATCAGAAGGATGGATGAGCTTTGGCAAACTTTCTGTAACTCCTCAGATGCAGACAGCTCACCTCTTGAGACATCAGGTCATCAGATGGATGGGAAGTCACCGACCACCATCATCCTATGTCTTCTCTTTGGTGTGGTGGCTGAGAGTCTCCCAGCCTTGAAGGCAGGTGGCTCCTCCTCCTTCTCTTTGGGGGTCTGCACCTCAACTCCTGTTTCCCGTACAGCATGCTGGTTTTTCAGCTTGATGGAAGAGGGATGTGGGTGGGGTATGGAGCACTGTTCACTGGCCAAGATGGCCAGCAACCAGTCAGTTCTCCTTCCTCCTCTGGTGCTGCTGTAGCCATCAGTAACTGGCTAGCATTCTTTGTCAACATGTGCATCCTGTAGATTAAACAGTCATGTTCTTGATGCTATGTAAATAAACTACCTCCTTTGGAGCTCTCTTTTATGTGCTTTCTGAGGGACTTCATCAAAAACTACCTCTCACACCAGGTGGTTCCCCTTGCCTAAATTTCTTCATCAGGCCACGTGCAGGCTGCATCACAGCAAGTCAAGACAAGGACCCAGGGAGAAGCCTCCAGGGTTAGGAAAAAATTGGGTGCTCTGAACCTCCTGGCAGCCAAGCTCCCCCGCCCCCCATCCCTCTCTCCTCACCTCCGCCTCCTCCCCTGAGAACTGACTGTTAGGCCAGGCCTTTTGCATTTGGATGTGACCCTGTTGTAATAAGTGGGATTGCATGATAGGTTTGCCTGTAGACACTGGTGGTGGAGCTGGGCTCAGTGGCCCAGGAGGTTCCGTATAGTCCTATGTGTGTTTGTCCCTAAATCTCATATTCCAGCTCATTAGGCAGTCACTGTCAGGGGTCAGGAAGGAAACATTTTCCTCCTGAGTATTGGGCCGGTGGGAGGGGGAGGATGCAGTTTTATCTCCTTCCTCTGAAGCATCAAAAATGGACACAGCTTGAGATGGGACATCAGGCACAGTTGACTGATGCTCTGAGATGGTACAGAGAATTCACTTTTCTCTCATGCTTGGCTGGCTGGTTCTTGCTCATGGCCATCAGTTAGACCCTGAACATTTTTGGGCTCTGGAAGGCATTTTACCCCAGGTCAGATTGACAGTGACCCTAGCGTGTTTTCACCTTCCTAAGCAGTATGAGGCATGGCTCATTTGCTAGGATCATCTGAGCATCTCGTTAAATCAGTTCCTTGCCACTGCCTCAGGAACTGGAGCACCTTGGTTCCTCCTAGTCACTGTCTGTGGCACGCAATAGTTTTGTCTCCTGTGGGCTGTAATATTTTAGTCTAAACCAGATCGTGGGGCTCAAAACAGGTAATTGGTTGTGGTTTGGTGGCCTGTGATATTCAGGAGCTCAGACTAGATGATCAGGTCTCTTCTGGCCTTAAACTCTATGACTCATTGAGTTTACTTTGGAGAACTATGCCCCATATTGACCTCTGCTGTTGGTAGTTCTAGCTAAAGGACCTCTTCATCATGTACAAAGTTCTGATGCTACTTTCAAACAGAGAAGGCCTCTAATCTTTGCCAGAATGGAGATATTGCAAATATCAAGTTAAACAGTGAGATTTAATTATAATATCAAATAGACTAAGAGAGAGTCCAGTTTCCTAGCTGGCAGGGAAGAATTATGAATGCAGGTGTCATTCAAAGAAATTGAAATCCATTCAGTTCACTGACTGTATTGTCAAGAAGAGAGAGGGTATTAAAAAGGCAATAGCCTAAACTTAAATGGTTCTGTCAGCCTTCGGTTACATAACCGGTTTAGAGGCTGGGCTGTATGTGAGAGGGAATAACATTGTGAGAGAGGATTCTTAGAGCCTTCTCTTCACTTGTGTGTCTGTGGTGTTGATAGACACAATCTGATCCTTGCATTCCGTGGACTGCACAGATGTCAGGATATGGAGGAAAAATGGCCCGCCTGCCTCTCCTCCACCTCCTCACTGGCCAGTGAAACCAATCCTGTGCAGGGCAGAGTGTTTTCCATGTATGTGTAACTCTAGAAGCCATTGTGCCTGAGCTAAGCACAATGCATCTGGATGCTCTCAATAGGGAACTATGCCTCTGCACCACCTGTAACTTTGGTGTCTGCTTTTAAAGACACAGCATAACCAACCACCTGTCATAATGGCACAGACAGAAGAGAACAGATTCTCAGAGGGGGCCCTTAGGAATACCAAAATGTGATGAGGAAATATGAAATTGGAAGGGGTCAAATAGAGGAAAATAAAATAATTTTCTGAGTGGATAATTTGGGGTGGTTCAGGTACAGGAAGAGGCTTCAAAAGTGTGCATGTTTCTCCTGTTTTAATCTTTGAAAATGGACTGCCAGTATTTCCCCTTTAAAATTTCAAATATTCTAATTCAGAAAGAGTGAGTTATGGGTTTTCAAAAAACTGAGTAAAAGACTGTCCTTGGGCATATTAATAATGAGTTCCAAGGTGGTTTTACTTTGTTTGGAAAAAGGTGAGGAAAATCAAAACAGACTCAGTAGGTCAGATCCTCAGCTAGAATAAATTCACTGAAGCAAATAAAGCTACTCTGTTTGACATCTGCTGAGGATCTGCCACAATATTTTTTCTGACTATCTTGCAGAAAGCAGTTTGCAGTAACCTTTCCTAGAGTAAAAATGACTTCTGTGTACCCTTCTGAGCACGAGGGCTTTTCAGCCAACTGAGAAACCGGAAGTTGTAACATGCCTTAAACCATGGGATGAATCCCAAGAAATCAGGGCTAGAGCTGTAATGCACAGCAAAAATTTGCAATAAAATTGTTGAAGCACAGAAATCCTTAAATGTTAACAGAAGCTCCACAATATCCATTGTAAAACTGAAAGTAGTCCACAGTTCTAATGTTAATTCTTTATTGTTGATCCATATGCATTTCCTATTCATTAATCAAAACTGACAATTATTTGTGTGGGTTTTTTTAAAAAAATCTTTAAAGCAGAATAAATGGTGCATAAAAAGCATAAATGATGTCATTTTTAGCTGGCCACTAGATGGCGATCATACCTTACTATTAGAAAAAGGTCTAATATGTAGCTATAATACTGTTGGAAATTTTCACATGGTTCTAGTGAAAGCTTTGATGCTTTTGATCACTAATGATTACTCTGCACTGATTTTTATAGTTAGTGGTCTTGAGGAAACTAAATGCAAAAATAACAAAATATCTTCAAATTCTCTCATTTGGTTGATATAGCATACTTTACCGTTAGCCAAAATAAATATTTACATGGCAATTTATGCATTTGTAAAGTAATTAACAGGGGCAAATGGGCACTTTGCTTCTATTCTGACATTAGCATGCTCACAATAAAGGAAAAGGGATGGGTCTGAAAGACAAAAAGCTCCCACTTCCCCCTCCCCCCACATACACTGGCACCACCTTTAAATGTATTTGTGTGCTGAATAACGCTGCTTTACCAAAGTGTATGTCATACTTGACTCTTTTCTCACAATCAGCAGAGCCGGTCAAGAGCCCAAACTGTACTTACCAGCTGTTCTTTAGCTGAGCATATTACTCCATCCCTAATATCCAGACATCATCCTACAATGTACATTTTGTAAGTAACTACAATTACAAAACAACAAAACATCTCTTCAAATAAATATATAGGTAGTTTTACAATTAAAACAGCCTTTTTTTTTTTTCAGGAGATCAATATTATTGCACAAGCCATAACTGGCATAGATGCTGTATTTTTTAAAATTCTTTATTAAATGTAAATTGTCCATAATTAGATCATGTAAATAGTAGCAGTTAACATTCATATTTTAACAAGTTATTTCATTTTTTATCACTAGCAATGCAGAAATGGATACAGCAAATACCTGAGAAAATGCACTGTTTGAGGGAGCAAGAGAGAGCATATCAAATGCAATCTGGAAACAACAGGCCAAATTCTCTGTTGGAATAAAGTGATGCAACTCCATTTACCACAAAGAAACTTTGCCAGTTTAAACCAGTAGAAAATTTAGCCCAATAATTTGATATGGGATCGTAGCTGACATATCTTTCTTTCACAAGAGCTGCATAATAGGAAAGGAAATGTATATTTTTATGTAATTTTAATGTTATGTTATACCAAGAATAAGTGAGAGAGTCTCTGTTTCAACCATGCTCCATGAAGTTTAATCTCGTTGTCTGATGCAGCTCTGCTTTTGCTTCTTGGTGAGATGTTCAGAGCATACATGAAAAAGTGATTCATTTCTGCACTTCTTAGCTGAGATAACAACATTGCAAACCCTACTGTTCAGGTTAACCTGTGCACTGCATAAGGACAGCAGATGGAAATTCTGGTTTGCAGCCACTGCAAAAAAATAAAAACATGTTCCAAAGGGAAAAGGATCTTGTATTTCTGTGTTCGAACCTTTGATCTTCATTCACATCTGAAGGGAAGAGTAGACCTTTTGCTGAAGACACATGGCTTTGCATCTGTGAAAACACAGCTGTATATAGCAAAACAAAACTGGTGAAAAATACAATGGTTTTGCTGTGTCAGTTTGGCTGCTAATGTTCAAATTCTTTACAAATATTGTTTTTTGATGGATCTTTCAGGAACTCTCTCTGACTTTTTACACCATAGTTTACTGAAGTTTTATTCTGCAGAGTTTGAAGTTCATAGGAATGATTGAGATCTGCTATATAGCCTTTGTTAAAAGGGAGTTTTATAAAATAGTTTGGCAATTGATCAATAATACTGTTTTCCTAACCATGTCCTAAGTAAGTTAAAAGAAGACTATGAAAACCTATGGAGGAAACTCAAATTGACAAAGTAGTCCTTAAAAAGCCAGGCTCGACTCAAGAAGAAATACCTTTAAAAGCTTAATTATTATTGTAGGTGTGAATGTATTAATTATATTTAGTATTGTCTTTCCTGAAGTATCTCAAAGCCCTTTCCATTTGTTAGAAGTATATTGTTCAGTATCTTTATTCAAATTTCATTATATATGAGCACTGCAGCAGAACCACTGATAGGCATGTTTCTGTTGTCCTGTCTTCTCTAGCACTTACAGGGAAATGTGACCACATTAGCCTCACCTTCAGACAAACTACTGGCTGTATATTCGTTTCATAATTCAGTTCAAAATTTTCTCTCTTGTGACTTTATCTTGAGTGTCCCAATTTTTTTTCCTTAAAACTCAAGTAACTAGTATCAGGTTATTACATGAGAATCTCAACTCGATTTTAAAAAAGAAAGAAACCAGCCCTCATGGCTGAAGAAAAAAGCTTGAAAACCTGAATTCCAAACACTCAAAGATCAGAAGACAAATAAAAAACCCCCAGAATTATTGTTTTTAAAATCTGCATCTTTAGACATCTAAAAACCTTTGAAAATCTGGCCTCCTGTCATCAGTCTCCTCCATACTCTCTCAGTTCATCCAATATTTGTTTCTTTTTTGTCTCTCCATACAGTCTGGCTATTATTGGTGCAGGAACCTTTTCCTTTGCAGCTCTTACTATTGGGAACATCCTTCTAGTGTGTGTCTGCCAAACTGACTCATTTGTTTTAATATCTCACCTGAACAGCTCTGTCCCCTTGCCGGTATCTATTATTTCCTCTCTCCTGATGTTATTTAATTCTTTAATTGTATTGTAAGGCATTTTGGAATACAGTTTGTCTAAAATACACAATATAAAATAAGCATGCCTGTGACCATGTGTTGCATTATTGTCATCTATCTCTAGGATGAATATAAGGGATTAGGAATTCATTCCCTTTTTGGTTCCTCTCTGTGCCTTGTACTGTGTTTTGTACTGGAAAGGTATGCTGTTTGTTTGTCTCCATAAACAATGAAAGAAAGGAGTGCAAAAAGGAAGTATGACTGTTTTTTGTGTTTAAAACATGTGGCATGGAGTCAGGAGATTAACATTTTATTCCTCTCTCTGCCATAGACCTTCTGTGTAATCTTGGGTGAGTGACCAATTTCTCTGTGCTCAGTTCTGCATCTGTAAAATGGGGCTATTTCCCTACTTTGCAGGGATGCTAAGAATAAATGAATTTAATGTTTGCATAGTGCTTTGAAATTTTCAGATGGAAGATGATTGATTACTGCAGAATGTTATCCTGTGACTGAATAGATGCACCCCAGAATTCCATAACGCATACATGCCACAGGGTGGGGAATGTTAATTGAGCAAGTAAGAAGGCTGCCCACTGTAATTTTTTTGTCATAGATATTTTCCTTCAGAGGGAACAAATTGGAAAGGGAGCTGCTGGTGTGCACATGCTTCCCTCACCATGCATTGCCTCCTAGTTTTCCTCAATAATAACAACTTCATTAGCAAGGTGACAAAAAGAATGATAGGATTTTAAAAATACTAATACTGACAACAGTGAGACAACAACTCTGTCTCTGCACCAAGCGGAAAGTTTCCTCTTTGAAGTGATTGCTTCCCTCCTCATTCCAGGAGGGAAGAGAGAGAAGAAAAACAATTGTAAAGATCTAAAGCAACTGAGGAATGCTAAGCTGATGTCTTTCCTCTCTCTTGCTTTCCCCTCCCCCTAGGAACAGTGAGTTCGCCCTGCTGTATAGAGGAGCTTACTGTAACATGGTAATCTTTCTTTGTGGCCAGTGGGTGGTGATATAGATAGAAAGACAAGTAAAGGGGGAAGAAATAAGGGGTGCTGGGGTGAATATTAAGATGGCGACAAAATCCTCTGTAAGGCACAGCTGATGATTTTTAAAGAAACAAAAAACACAGCTGCATTTTGTTCCTGGAACAGTGGGTGTCACCACAGCTTCTGTTTTTAATGCCTTGAATCTATAATAGTAGAGTTGTAAGTCTATTAATTTTTCAGGTAAAATGAATCAAGATTTCCTTTTGATGTGGCAGTTGCTTAATTTTATATTCAGGGTGAAAAATTCTATCTTGCCCTCTGCCCTCCTTCCATAGTTTAAAAGAAATATTTCTGATCTAGATACCTAAACAACTTGTATATGTTGAATCTGTTTAAAAATGTGACTCTCATTAACTTTTTAAACATTGTGAAAATCCTATTTTAGTTATATGAAAAATAACAAATGGTAAAAGCAAAATATACATCTTTTTAAATTCAGCCACTCTGGAACTGTGTATTCTATCTTTAATAGAGGTAACAAATATTTCCATTCAGCTATGTATTTCTACTGAATAACCTCTCATAACATTCACTGGTTTTGACCATCAATTGAAGAGACTGTATATGGCTGTTCAGTCTTTTTTTCTATCTATACTTTTGCCTATATAATTTTCCTTTAAGGTATATTGAACATATTGATTTATACAATCTGTTGCGAGTTCAGGAATACTTAACTGCTAGAATCAAGATATTTCCTCTTCTTCTGTTTTTTAAAAAAATATATTCTTAACATCTTCCAAAATTATGGATGGTCATGTTTCCATAGTGCCACTTTGCCATGTATTCACAACAGTTTGCAACTTTTGAAAGCAATTCAGAGTTTCTTCTGAACTTACTGAAATGCATAGATATGTTAAGTAAGAAAAAAAAGTGTTTTCTGTTTCACTGCATATGCTAAAAGCACAGCTTGACTTTTTCCCCAGCATTTGTTATTCACATCCTGTTGTCCATTGTTTTGTTGTTTGTTGTGAATGCGGTGTATTTAATGTTAAAGTGCCAGTGTTTCTATTTCTTATGATATGACAGAAATCACGAGACTTCTTAAAAGTCACAGTACAAAATTGATTTTCCTAAGGAATATGAATTGCAAAAGTGAGTGAATAGAAGAAATCTGTAGGATTATACCAGCTAAATAGTTTTTGGTAAATTTTTAAAAATGCTTCTGAACGCTTTGTAATTGAATGCATAGAACTTTACTGTATTTCACATAATAGGTTACATGTACAGTACTTTTCCTCCCACTTTTTGTAAGCATTAAAAGAGTGACCACTGGCCACTATAGATGAATTATTTATTTTTAAAACATGATCTGAAACCCACAGGAAAGCTATTTATAACAGGCCTATTTCCAGCACTGGAAAGGAGGAGGTGGTTACATTATTTTCAGATTATGAGCTTCTTAGGGAAACAGAAACAAATAGACTCCTTTAGAAAAAGGTGAACTGAATACATTGAGAAAATGTACTGGTTATCATAGCATTAGTGTTCCAAAATGATTTTATTAAAGAGGTTCAGAGAACAAATTTATGATGTTGTTATGGCAACTGAAATACTTAGTTGAAATGTGCGTATCTAGAACATGATTGTAAAAAGCCAGTAAAACAAGAACCACGTTGTATTTAGGACTATAGATTGAACAGTGGTATCCAAATATGATTCTTCTTACGTCTACCATTCAAGGTTACTGCAGCAATCACGATTTTTGCATGTTTTATCATGATGATGCTCTAATGAAAATGGCTATAAGGACTTACGGTGTTAACTCCATTAAATGTGGTTTAGGGTTTGTTTGTTTATTAGCCATTTGATTTGTTGGAGGGTAATGTTTCATTAGATATTGTATTTGCTCTTTTATAACACACAGCATATTATATTCCTATAGTCTCACATTTTAATGGTTTCTTTTGTCTATTATATATCTCCCCCTTACCTCCCTCATATCAAAACTGGTAGGAGTGAAAACAGCAGAACAGTCCCCTTAAACCTTTAAACTATTAAATTTTACCCCCTTTTGAGAATGATTACATTTTATTTTTGTTTATGAAGCCATACAGTCTCAAGTCTTTTAAAAACACTGGCAGAAATATTTGTGACCAGCATTTGTTGAACTCTACTGTAAAATGTTTGAGAACCAAAAAGTCTTATAGAACATCTGAAATGCATGAATTTGCCAAATGTCAAATTTTACTGCATTTGTAGGTTGTCGGTTTTGCTATTTTGGAAAAGTTCTTTGTTTTTTCAACTTTTTTAAAAAATGTACATTTTAAAAAAGGAGATAGGGTGTTACATTAAACAATTTTATAGATGTTAACAATCCACAACTATGAAAAAAGACAAATGAAACTGCAGTACTTAATCTCAGAAGTCTGCTATCACTTATTCATAAACTGTGCAGTCCTTACTCAGTGGAAATAAGTTATTTCTGAATAAGTACAGAATGTGTATTTGCAAAAAAAAAAAAATCTTATTTAAAATGTTTTTGTAGTTGTGCATTGATGATTGTGCTTTAGATTTTTTTCCCCCGCGTTTGCTCTGTTGTTAAAATATTCTTGACATGAAAAACGGGCGGAGGAAGGGAAATCAAGGTTTTTAAGTAAAATTAGTTTTTGTTATTTGTTTAAAAAATACCTCCCCCCTGAGAATCTGGTCTTAATTGCAATTACAAATTTAAAAAATTCCGGAAAATTAAATCTAATTTCCCTAATATTTAAAGCCTAAATTTGAGTATTCTAATGCATAAAATTACTTCCAATTATTTAATTGGACATGAGGGTGTGATAAAAGAATTTCCGTTTTGTGATGGATTAATTGTTTTCCTAATACTTTAAAGCGGAGATCCAAACATATTTCCATTCTATTGCAAAATTAACTGCAATAAATCTGTCAGACCCAATTATTCATTTAAAACATTCCACACTGATTAAATCTGCACATTTGTTTGTGTGTGTGCATGGGGGTGGGGAGTGAGAAGGGGGAGAGAGAGATGTGTGTAAGGGGAATTCAAGTTTTATTTTGTTTACTTTTAAAAAAATTATAGCAGTTTCAAACACAAGTAGCCAAATTTGGTCTGGAAAATATGCTTAGCTAAATAGTTTATCATGATAAATGAGGATATGTTTAGACTGATGCATCTAAATCTCATGGATATTTTTTCTTTTTATTTTTTAAGATTTAAGGAAAGGAAAGTATAATATTTTGATGTGAGATGCTACCTGAATAGATCATATTTTACTTCTGGTGGGTCTTTCAATACTGTAGTTTGTTGATGTTTTTAAAGTCTCTAAACAAAGTCAGATGTGTTAACAGTGTTATTAACAATGTTAAAATGGAATTAACAGCTTGTGGATACTTCTAGAGCACAATAGCATGTCAGGCTACTCTGTCCCCTTATAAATTGTACCCTGCTGGCTTTCCTTTGTTTCATGTCCAATCAGCAAACTAAAGTTTTGTTGAGACAGAAGGCAGTTCAAGTGTTTCTGCTCCATCTGAGGGGAGGAGCTAATGTGGAATTTATCGTCAGACCAATCCAGGCACAGCTAGATAGAAGAATGATCCTCGAATTTGGAAGAAGAGGCTTTCTTGACCTGCTTGGCTCTCTGACCTCTGGCTTGCCATTTTGTCAGTTTTAAAAGGCTTTTCCTATGTTGTAGCTTACTTTTATGGTCCTTTCAGTGTAACAACAAAAGCTTTTGTTTATTTAAGATGTACTTTAGTTTAGATTTCTATTTATCTTTATGACTTTTGTAATTCTGCTGTTTTGTAAAGATTTATCACCAAAATAGTATGGAATCTGACTTTATGTAGATAACTTGGATTAGAAATTTACAATTCATTTTAAACCACTTATAAATATTTCTGAATTTAATTGCTTTTGATTTTTAAAATTAAGAAAATTGCTAGGTATTGTTAGGCTGAGTGTTTACCATATTTAGACTTGGTGCTAGGGAAAATACTTCAATTTTATTTTTTACTCACTTGGATTTACTTTATGCACTCCTTGTTGAACTCCTCAGAAATGCCACCTATGAAAGAATGACTGTTTATGTCTAAAACTAATTGTTCAGTTAAATCTTAATTTTTTATTTGATATGACTAGAGTAACCTTGGATTAATTCTCCTAGGAAATTTATTTAAAGTGGAGTGGTGTCACAAGTGAGGAAACTATTAAACATCTTGTATTAGCTATGATAATTATACTTTCCACTTCTATGCCAGCTTCCATTCAATGATCTCAAAGCCCTTTACAGTTCCTAACTGAGCCAAATAATACTGAGAGAGCGAGAGAGAGAGAAGTATTATTATTCCCATTCTGTAGATAAGAAATTTGTCAGGCACAGAGATGTTACAACTTGCCCACAGTCATACAGCAAGTCAGTGGCAGAGCTAGAATACACCACCAGAATCCTGACACCCAAACATCTTCTCCAACAACATAATCATATTTAGTAGTGTAATAAATTATTTAACTGTATAGCAAATGTTGAATATATTTGTGTTCTGTAACTTCATCACATTTGTTGCTTTTTCTAGAAAAAGTGCTGTGAATATTTTGCAAAATAAAACATTCTTTCAAGACTGTTTTAAAATTCTTGTCTGGCAAATGATACTTTTAACCTTTGTGTGCATGTTTAAATGAAAGAAATATGACAGTTCAACTGAACATGCTGTTGGTACATTATATGGAAGTAACATTAATGCATACAAACTTTTCCAAATATGACCATATATAAAAATAAATCCATTGTTAATGTCAAATTCTAGAGGTAAGATTCACATTAAGGCTAGCCATTATTAAATTAATCATATTAATCTATACAAAAGAGGTAAGGGGTATTAACTAATTATTAGGAAAAAGAAAAATATTATCTTTAAGATTAAACAACTCTCTTCTATCTTGAGAGCTGCAAATTTGTGTGTTCATTCTATTCTTCAATGTCTAACTTTTGCATGTAGAGCTAGTGTTTCTCATTTATTTATAAATAGCTTTGTGTTATGTACACATAGTTGTAATAATATTTTTCAGTCATTGACTTTGAAAGCTGGCTGTCCTGTGGGGTTATTTTCTGTGGCAATGGGGCTATTGCACCACAGCAATAATGGCATGTAATGGCTTTCCACCTGCAGAATTCCCTGTGGACTATAAAGTTGCTAACAAACCTTAGCTTTTCATCATCCTGTGGCAGACACATTACCCATCTCCAGAGTTGATTGTCATCATTTCAGCATGTCAGTTGGATGGATGGATAGTTTATGTGAAATTAGAGGCATGCCAGATACTGTATGTCATGATATACAAAAAACTGTTAGAAATGGATGATGTGAGAGGGATTGCATTTGTCAGGACACTAAAAAGATTAAGAAATAGCATACTGCCCCCACCTCCATTGAGAAATACATTGGCATTTCATGTGGAGAACAGTAGGCTCTGACTGTGATTTCTATTTTGGCTGGTGATGATCATTATGACTTACAATATTCCAGAACATCAGAACAAATTCAGGCCTTATTTGTTTTTGTTTTTGACACAGATACATGTACATTAATACTCTAAAAGCAGCAGTATCTGAGCGCGAATTCTAATAGTGTGTGCTGACCAGCCTCTCAACCCAGAACAACTGCTTTGTCCGTGAAGGATCAGCATAGCGTGAACTCTGTGGGTTTTGAAATAACTTAAAGCAGTTGTGCCCTGCTGTAGTTCCCTTTCCTCTTATTCACATACACAGATGAAGCTCCCTAAATTTGGACCATCATGTTCCCATGTGTCTCATCTAACCATTAGGAACAGAAGAGCCAGCCAAATGTTATTTATTTGTTTTGCTTTAGGTAGAAGAGTGTTTTGCTTCTAATTTAGGAACCTTTTAAATATCATAAACTCCACTGTGCTTTGCAGTTTAATTGTGTTTTATACTGTCCACCTGAAAAGTGTCATGACCAGATATCATTGTGTGCACATTTATCTCCTTTACTGATCTAAATATAATTTAGCCTTTTCCTTTTTCCACATACCCTTTCCATTTTGCAAGGTATAACTAGTGATACAAAGAGAGAACTTCTATTGTTATGCCAAACAGTTTGTTTCATGCACTGCCTGTGTCCCATACAGCAAGGCTTTGTCCGGCATTATATTCATCTGCATTATGTATAGGGTTAAATACATTTACTTGTGATTATTTATTTTTATTTCATCTTCTGAAATAGTTATGCCCAGGCTTTTAAATATTTTTTCATAACTATGCTACCTGTCTCTGTCTATGTGATAGAAGATAACATTTTAAATCAAACCAGGTCCTTAAAGAGATGTCTAATTAATAAGATTAAGTACAACTTGTTGTTCCTTCAACTCATCAATACTATAACACTCAGGTTATTTTTATATCAGTTTTATACAAGGAAAATGTAATATCTAATTCATATGTAAATATCCCTTATTAATGCAGGTGCCAGATTACGAAGTGCTGTATTTTAGGTTATTTACAGGAATATTTCAATATTATGAAATGGAAATATAAAATGTAATATAACATCCAAGTCATTTAACCTACTACAATGTAAAATGTGAATGTTACATATTTATATTTTACAAAATTAAGTGGTATAATAGCTGGAGAATACTCTAAAATATCTCCTTCAGTTTAAGACTATAAAAGATGACAGACTAAGTAATTGTGTGCAATACTATTATGTATGATAAAAATGTTCATTTTGTGTTTGGTATGAATCTTCTGGTATTGAGAGGTGCATTGTTTCTACTTATCTCTCTAAGGCTTTGGTTACACTTGCACTTTATAGCGCTATAAAGCCCCCATGAGTGCTATAACCTCCTCCCCGTCCACACTGGCAAGTCACGTAGAGCGCTATAACCGCTGAGTTATAGCGCTATTGTTAATCCACCTCCGCATGGGGAATAAGGGCTGTAGCGCAGCTGCTGTAGCGCTACAGGAAGAATGTGGACACCCACTGCGTATTAATTGGCCTCCAGCCTGTCCCATAATTCCCGTTCGAGCCACTCTGGTCATCACTTGCAAACTCTTTTGTCCTGTCCTCAGGTGACCACACGTCAGACCCGCCCTTTAAAGTTCCAGGGAAATTTGAAAATCCCCTTCCTGTTTGCTCCAGCCAAGCGTGGAGTGCTCTCAGGGAATCGTTGCAGGTGATCATTCTGATTGATCATCGTGACTCCACGTGCCATGCCTCTTCGCAATAGGCGATCCCCAGCATGGAGCAATAGCGAGGTGCTGGACCTCATCAGCTGTTGCGGGGAAGAGGCTGTTCAGTCTCAGCTGCGGTCTAGCCGCAGGAATTTTGATACCTATGGGCAGATATCATGGGCGTTGGCGGAAAGAGGCCATGAGCGGGACACTCTGCAGTGCCGTGTTAAGGTAAAGGAGCTTAGGAATGCGTATCGCAAAGCCCGCGAGGCAAACGGCCACTTCAGGGCAGCCCCGGTGACTTGCAGATTTTATAAGGAGCTGCACGCGATACTTGGTGGTGATCCTACAGTCACTCCATTGACCACCACGGACACTTCCCAGCCCACCACTGAACGGGGGGGTGAGGAGGAGGACGAAGAGCAGGAGGATGTAGAAGAGGAGGAGGAGGAGGAAGAGGAGGAGGCGGCAGCGACCCAGGGCACGGAGGAGTCCCTGGACACATGCAGCCAGGAGCTCTTCTCAAGCCAGGAGGGCAGCCAGCCACAGTGTCCGGTGGTTGCAGGGGGGCAGTTCAGCAGCAGATTGCGGAGGTAAAGCTGCTTTTGTATTGGGAAGGCAGGCAGCCTGGGGTGGAAAGGGATGCAGGGGGCATTCCACCTGGAGCTCTTCTCAAGCCAGAAGGAGGGCAGGGGGCATGCAGCCAGGAGCTCTCCTCTAAAGCCAGGAGGAGGGCGGCCAGCCACAGCATCCAGCGGTTGCAGGGGCCAGCTCAGCAGCGGATTGCGGAGGTAAAGCTGCTTTTCTATGGGGAAGGCAGGCAGCTTGGGGTGGAAAGGGATGGAGAAGTACCCCTTTCGGTTAACATACTCGTCTGCTAGGTGGGCGGGCGCCAGAATAGGTATATGGATCCCATCTATCGCCCCTCCACAGTTAGGGAAACCCATTTCTTCAAAGCCAGCAACAGTGTCATGCACATTACCCAGAGTCACGATTTTTCGTAGCAGGATGCGATTAATGGCCCTGCACACTTGCATCAGCACAACTCCAACAGTCGACTTTCCAACCTCAAATTGGTTGGCCACCGATCGGTAGCTGTCTGGGGTAGCCAGCTTCCAGGTCACGATAGCCACCTGCTTCTCCACCGGGAGAGCAGCTCTCAGTCTGGTGTCCTTGAGCCGCAGTGCGGGGGCGAGTTCAGCACACAGTCCCATGAAAATGGCTTTTCTCATTCGAAAGTTTTGCAGCCACTGCTTGTCATCCCAGACTTGCATGACGATGCGATCCCACCACTTAGTGCTCATTTCCTGTGCCCAGAAGTGGCGTTCAACGGCCGTGAGCATGTCCGTTAATGAGACAAGAAGCTTCGTGTCAAAAGCATTCACCGCTTCGATCTCGTCTTCAGACTCATCACTGTCATCCTGCATGTCAAGGATTAACTCCACTGCACACAGAGATGTGCTGGCGACAGTCGTCAGCATGTTCCACAGCAGTTCTGTATTCATTGTGGCACAAGACAATGGAAGATGGAGCGCGCTTTGCTGCAACTGTTGAAAGATGGCGCCGGAGGTGGACGGAAACACAGGGATTGCTGGGATATGCCAAAAAGCATTATGGGTAGTTGAAACAGGATGCAGAATGCCCCACAAGTGACGCCCCCCACCACAAGGCATTGCGCCAGATCGGGAAGAGGTGTACTATGGGATACATGCCCTAATGCGCTCCTCTTAATGCCGCATTAAGTGCCGCAAATGTGGCCATGCTATAACGCTGGAGCGTCTCAGTGTGGACATACAATAGCGCTATTCATATTACTGTATAAGAGGACCGCTATAACCAATAGCGCTATAATCTTGTAAGTGTAACCATGTCCTAATACGCTTCTGCAGAGTGAATAGTTACTAACTAGATCTCAAGTCTTTTTTTTTTTTATTATTGTTATTTTTTACTAGTAAAGGGACAGTTGTAGTGAGAACCAGTGATGGGATTTAAACTTGAGAGAATGTCTTGTGTTAAGGAAAACTCTATATTACAATAATACTTTGCATTTCTATTTTACTTTCCACTGGAGGCCTCACAGGATTTTACAAACATTAAGAGATAGCTTTTGCCACCCTTACTCACATGTTAAACAAAACCTTAGTCTGCAAGTGGTCCCATTGATTTAAATGGGAATACTTACACAGACATTACCATTTGGTGTGAGCAAAGGTGGCAAAAAAATAAAAGTTAGGGCTCTGTCCTACTTCCATTGCAACCAATGAAAAAAATTTAATTGATTAAAAAAAATTCAGTATTGGGTCACTGAGCCTGATCATTTGCACAGTTGAGAACCTACTGCAAGGGGACGCCATGGGAGTTTAATGTGCTTTAACCATTATAATTCTACTGAGTTACCATTCCTATTACTTATTTACCGAAAAAAGAATTAAGAGGGAACTGAATTCCTTTTTTCCTTTTCCTTTCAGTTTCTTTTTAAGTTTTTAGAGCACGGAAACCTATATTAAAGTTTTTACACTCTTGGTGAAGCATAACTTGGTCTATATAATTTAGCATCTGATGATTTTATATACAAAACTGTGTATAATATCATTAAATAATTTATTAATCTCTTGGTGAACACAAATAATCCCCATTAATATTTGTTAAAGTTGCAGAAGTGCATTGCAAGAAAACAAATCCCACGACTTTAAACCACAAAAGTTAAGAAATAGAAACGTACATTAGTACTTTAAAAACAAAACATAACTGAATTATAAAAGCACATTAAATCCAAAAGAACCTTAGGCCCTGATACCTTAAAGGCTTTCACTCATGCTTACAGACAATGAGTCCCACTGAAGCTAAAATTAAGCATGAGAGTATGCTACTACTTTCTGGAATGCCTTTATTTATAATTTTTATTATTTAACATGTTTATGAATCGGGGCTGAAGGTGGCTAGCTATAGTTGAAATAGGATCTTTGCTTACATTTTTGAGTATTTATGGAATTTTTTCAAGAGTAACCTGTACTTATGGTATTGAGGCAAACAAGTCTTCCAAGTATTCTCAGCTAACATGTCCATACTGCCATTTCCAGTTATGGAAAGTGGGTATTGTAAGGGGATAAAAGGTCCATCTCAGATTAATTGAGTTGAATGTTTTGGAAGCAGGTCTTGGAAAGGGTAAAGAGAGATGATATTGCTTATTGTCTATATCTGTTGGTTGGAACAAAGGATGAGGCAGATGCAGACTTGTTTGGGAAGGTCACATAGGACCTTATATCAGGTCTATTGAAGTCAGTGTATTTTGGATCAGGCCCATAATGAGTAATCGGCCACCTTGGATGTCAGATGTGGGGAGCAAATGAGATTTTTAGGAGAAGAAAATTTGGTTTTCCTACTGAGCAAAAAGAGCCACCTTGGCACAACAGACTTCTTGGATCTTGAGAGACGTGCATCTTTCTTAATCAAGACTCCTCTAGACATCACAAGGCACATAGTTGAAGTCTAAATGACAGTGTGGTACTTGGTCAGGCTGAGTGACAGAGGCTTGGATAATATGTGATGACTTTACCAACATTCTATATAATTAAGCTTAAAGCCTCGCTATCTTAGTTTAGTTGTGCTATCTTCTACTTAACCCTATGCCAAATAAGCTTTTATCTAAGACAACTTAAATTGGAAGTGAAAGCTGTTAAATAGTTACAGTTCATGTTCTTGGAGAGAAGCAAACTGGCTTCTGACCTTAATAGAGGTAGAAACAGGTGTGAGGCGGCAACATGAGCACACATGCAAAAACAAAGAATTCATGATCTTCTACCCAGATGGTGCTGAAAAGGAATTGGTGCAAGCCAGTGGCATCCTGGTGTGGGACTTGAAGGTTGCAATGCCTTGTTAAGAACTAAGTACATATTTTGGCTTCTCCAGAGCTGTTCAAAGATATTGTACGAATCACATAGATCTTTTAATATCACTCTGTTTTAGCTAGCCATATTAGGGAGCTATTGCAATGTATACATATGCAAACTAGAAAATGCTATCTAAAAGAATACTGTGCATTCACATTAGGCACTTTGAATGTTAAACTAAAACATAATAAGAAACCCTAACATGCATTTTGGACCAATACCAAATTTAATTTTAAAAAATTACCAGTTGGCTTTGAATTTTGGGAAATTGGGAAAACCTCTTAAATAAGGAAGCGGGTTTATTTATTTATTTTTGCAGTCCTGTAACAGAAAAATGACCAAACTGTTGGACTGATTCATTTTAGATAAAACAGATGGGATTCTCGGATCATGCACCGTTAAGCCTTTCTTTGGAATTGGCGCCACTGTGACCAGAGAGCCCAGATGGCGCTTAAATCTGTCATTTTTTAACAACCCTACGTTTTTGATTTTATACCCAAACACACTGAGCTATTTGTGATTAATTACTGTCCAGATATGCTTGTGCTACAGTAACTTACTTAGATACATTTAAAAATAATTTTATTTGTAGAAGCTAGCTAAATAAAGGCTAAGCAGGTGAAGGAGGACGCTCTGGAAGATATCTCAGCTAGAGGTGGAGTGTCGGCAACTTGGATCTTCAAATACACTGCATTCTAGAACAATGGTGGGCTTTGCTAATGGTTTCTATAAATAAAACAATTTTTTAAGAGGTGCATTTTGGTGTATGATAATATCTTGAAGCTTACAATGGAGGCTTTTGCCTACTGCCTTACAAGTTTAAATTTCACTAAGTCTTCCACTTGTAGAGATCAGATCATGGTAGAGAGACAAACTGGTTATTTAACAGCTATCCATGCTGCATTTGAAGAATTTTTCTCTGTTTTATATCTGGACAATAGTGATGTGTCTGACATGGTAGTGGACAATTAATTAGAGGTAGCAGAGCTGTCAGTCAGAGAGCCAGCTCTTACTGGATGAGCCTATTACCGTGTGGCCTAGAAGGAGACCATTTAAACATCATAAATCCTTGGGACAAGTCATGGGTTCGTACTCATTTTATAATTTTAAATTAATCATGTTTCTTATTTCATTGGAAGCTTTTGTTTTATTCTGCAATTTGACCTCTGCATGAATTGGCACACTCAGTCGATTGATTTCTATCCCTGTCATTCTGGGAGGAAAAAGGAAAGGAAGTGATGACCCATGTTTTCTTAGGCTTGAAATGCTGCTGCCCCTATTAGCTAGACCTGTTCAGGTTAATTAGAACCAAATACTGTGAAGAGAATCACCTGAGGGTATATTATTTCTTTTCCTAAGTTAAACAAAGTTTGATGCAGCTTTGGAATAATTTAATATAGAAAAAGTGTTTGACCAGATGAGTTGGAGTTTTCTCTTTCGAACCTGAAATCACTCTAGAATTTCAGGGCTCTACTGCACTTTGTGAAGAAATTGTACTGCACTTGTAACATGAAAATGGTAACGCTCATGGGTATATGTCTAATTCCTTTCCACAGTTAAGTGGCACTCAGTAGTGTGATCTATATCATCCATGCTTTACACGTTCATAAGCCAGCCATTAGCCCCACAAATGAAAACAGCCAGTAATGTTAAAGATATCATTGTATACAAGCTCAGTCAAAGGATTTTGCTTTTCACAGATGATATACTGTTGTTCCTTACTAAGGCTGAAATAACCTTACCTCATATGAGACAGGAAGCCTAAAAATCTCTGATGACAAAGTACATTTGAATCAATCTGTGATACTTTCTTTTTCTTATAAAGTCTCTAAGGAGGTGTTTGTCAATAAAGGTTTAAATTGTCTCTGAGGAAAATTAAACATTTTGGCACCTGCTGATCATGGGGATCTATTTTGAGTTAACATTCAATCAATGGAGCAATGCTGGATACTTATTTGAATAGACTAGACGACCTCCCTCTGGTTCTCTCAGGTTGCACTGCCACAGTTTAAATGAATATGTTCTTCAAAATTGTTATATCTCTTCCAGATGGTTCTGGGATGGGTTCCCCTGGTGATGTGTACTCACATGAATAGCTTCGTGACAAGGTGTTTTTACTCCAAATAAAATCAGGTTGGCCAAGATAGTTTGGACTTACCTAAGAAATAAGGTTTGCCATTCTGTAATTTTTAGTTGAATTCCTTGTAATACTTTAAGGAATTCTACCTAGGTTTGAATGGAAAGTTCCCACTAAATTTACACTCGTTACCTTTATTTCCTTTTGGGGCCAATTGTAGGTATTTAACAAAATCCACACTTTTATTTCTTTCATGTACTCTGTGGGCTTGTCTTCACTACCGCGGGGAAAGATCGATTTTATGGCGATCGATTTATCGCGTCTTGTGAGGACACGATAAATCGATTGCCAGCGCTGCCCCCGTCGACTCCGGAACTCCAGCTCCCCCGGAGGAGTAAGCCGCAGTCAACGGGGGAGCGCGCCACCAACTCCCCTCGCCGTGAGGATGGGAGGTAAGTCGGCTGCAGATACGCAAACTTCAGCTACGTGAATCTGCAGTCGATCCCCCGCCCTAGTGAAGACCAGCCCTGTATGGAACAGAATAGGGAATTTAGGTGCCGATAGGCAAACAGTCAACAGAAATTGATAGGGAGAATTTCTTTTAAAATGGAAACTTACTGCTTTCATGACACAAGCAAAATGCAAGAGTGGGATAGTCAAACTCTACTGATGGGAGGAGGGGGGCAAAATATTCTGGAATTGTAAGACTTGTTCAGATTTTATGTTTCCCTGCAGTCACTTTTTTCATTGTTTAACATGAGAAATCTCCAGTCATCACATACCATGGAATGGTGCATTCATATTTTTTTCATTTCTTTAATAACTAAATTAATCTGTGAATATTGTTGCCTGAAGTTTACAACTTCACTGAACCAAGCTTTTATGTGGAGACAGAGCACCAGATCCAGAGATGGGCAATGGTCTGGTAAAACGGAACTGCTTCTGGGGGTCATTGACAGGGGCTCTGAGTATTCCAGGTGATATATTTAGCACCACTTCAACAGTCCAGAATGAAACTTAAACCCATAATGCTGATCTGTGCTAATATTTCTGGCACTGGGAATCTTCTAGAGATTGCATCACTATAATTAGAAGAGCCATTTTGGTAGAAAGTTTACCATATTGCACATCTCCTTCAATGTAAAAATCCTAATGATCAGGTCGGTTGGGTTGGGTTGGAGAGTGGTGGTAGGAGGTGTGGATGTGAGAGAGAGATCACTGCAGATTTTAAAATATCCTAAACTCCATAAATATTTTCTGGAGAAGTACTAGCAGCCAGGAGATGCATTCAGTGAAATGGAAATCTTCAGGTCCTCCTTAACTCTATTGCAAACTGAAGAATGTTGAGAATGAATACTTTAGATCTAAACCTGAAAGATGAAAATCCCCACTCTGAAACCTGAGATGCATCAAAAGTTAATGTGAAGTAATTGTTCTCTGGACTTGTGGTCCAGTATAGTTTTGGAAGCAGTAATGAGTTACAAGTTAGGTTAAATTTAACCTTACCTAAGCTCTAACTTTCCTTCCTAATTGTTATGCAATCTATGAGGTCTTACAGCAATTATATTAACTTTTGGCAATGGGTTAACATTTGCTGTTGTTTTATGTTTTATTGATAAGTTGGGAGAACATCGAATGGCTTCTGGTTTTTCAGGAGAACAGATTTATTGGCTTTCAGGAAAAAGGAGTCTGGCTATTGTCTGCTTCATTGTTCTATGAAACTGATGTTTGTATCTAGTGTATTTATAATCCTGGACAAGATGAAAATTGTATATTTATGAATATTTTTTATTTTCTCAGTTTATATTATAATATGTACTATGAAGAAGTGTACCTAAAATACCGAACTTCAGTACCATGCTGCCATGTGGAGATAATTTTTATGTTCAAATTATAAACCTGAAATAGGAGTTCATAGTGGAAGAAATGATAGGCCCTTAATGTTGGTGCCACTGGCAGGCCTGTCTGTAATAAACAAGGGGTTCTTCATGTGTTTTAGGCGGTTGGAGTCATGGTTAGAAATGGCAATTGGATGCTTTTTCCTCTTAATGAATAATTCTGTTTAACAACTCAATTGGCATTTAATGATAAAGTCTCACAAGATGATGCTTAGGTAAGTCAGAATGATTGCTGCATACTGAACCTTAGCAGGCTCTCTGTTATTTCACTTTCTCCCACATTCAAGGGAGACATCGTGTCACTTCAGCAAGAAGAATCTGTATCTTCTAGATTCCCCTTAAACTTAATTAAAAATCACAGCTTCTTAGACAATGGGGCCACAGTTTGTATCTAATTTGTTACCTACAAATACTGTACATTATATTAAAATTTGTATTTAGAAAACCAACACTTTTTTTTTTTTAACTTTTCCATATACAGTGAAGCTTCTCAAGGTCCATTCGAAGGTTACCTTGAAATACCGATCACTGCTGACTAGATACGGCAAATTGTACTACTATCTCTGAATTTTCAGCATACTTTTAGGGCAGTTTTACCTGTGAGGAAACCAGTGTGCTCAGCAAAACAGTTCATACTAGAGTGTGATCTCGTTTTTTAGCATACATTTTTCTGGGGCTCTCAGCAATTAAATACCCTCGGCTGGCCTGGGCCAGTTGACTCAGACTGCAGGGCTATAAAATTGTTGCATAGATGTTCAGGCTTGGGCTGGAGCCTAGACTCTGAAACCCTGCAAGTCGTGTGGGGAAGGGTCCCAGACCCTGGGCTCCACCCTAAGCCTGATCATCTACACAGCAATTTTCAGGCCTGCAGCCTGAGCCCCAGGAGTCCACGTCAGCTGACCTGGGCTCGCTATGGCTGTGCTATGGGTCTTTTATTCCCGTGTAGTTGTATCCTCTGTGTACAATTCCTCTTAAACCTTCTCTTCAGGTGAAGAGTACCCGTCTCCTATTCTGAGCCTTTTAAGACTTCAAAAACTCAAGAGATTAGCCTCTTAATCAGCTTTATTGCTGGCAAAATCTAGGTATTTGATATGACTGAACTTTACCAATGCATTGAATACGTAACAGTTCAACCATTTTAAGCAACCAAAAAACAAACATAAAACAGCAACAAAAAGCCTTTCCCTTTAAATTTATATTGATAGGCTTCTTCCCCATTTCCTCCAACCTGGGTGGACTTTTTTAGTAATATAGGCTACATTCCCATTTTTCATTGATCAAGCCCTTCATCACCCAAGTCCATTGTTTAAATTTTCCTAGGCAAAATCCCAAAATGAATTCCTGTATTTCTTACAGCTAACTTAATTTTAGAGATAAAATGCCAATGTTCGAGGAGGAAGAAGGGACAAACATTGTTATAGCTCTTCCTTCTATGGTTCCTGTGGGAATAGTTCTTAATAACACCCCAAATGTTTGGCTGTTCAAGATGTTGTTATAATCAGAAGAAAAAAAGGAATCTCTTCTTGAGTGAGGTTTTTTTACCTCTTCATAATGAATTCCCAAGTGCTTTTAGGCCATAGATATTAAAGCTTGTATGTTTGCAATTTCTCTGGCAAACTGCCTTAACTAGAGAGGATATAGTGTGTTCTTGGTACATTGCCCGAAGTAATTTTGCGAAAGACTGTGACTGTATTTAGTACATCTCATTCACTTGAGACAAGTCATTATAATTGCATTTGATCACAATCAATTTAAGGTTGTTTTATCATGTTTTCATGGTGCATATCTACTCAAACATCATGGCAAAATATAATGGCTACTGTTCTACTTCTATATAAAATATTTTATGGCTTTTTTGTGTAGTAGACATCAGGTTTGAATCATCATAGGTTGGATGAAGAACTATCAAAAATCTTTAGCTATATATAAAATTTTATTTCAGGTCAACTTCCCATAAAAGATATTAAATGTATTGTTGTGGTTTATTCTGCATGTTAACAATTTTAGAAGGGCAGCAGTATTTTTGGGAAACTATGAAACAGAAGTTAATTCACATAAGATGTTTTGGGTTAGTTTTCCATTGTAAATGTACATAATAACATCTTGAATGGGACCTGGATAGCACCATGTCCACATTCTCAGGACTCTCTCTCTTAAAACTTTAGAATTACATTTAAAAAATTGAATGTCTGACATATAATAGTTGACTTTCAAACATTGCACATTGTCAATGAGACATCAAATACACAAACATGGGACAATTTGTGTTCCTTAAATAATATATTTTGGTGTCTAAGCACCGCTGAAGTTCTCAGCTGAAAAGTTTAATTAAAGGGGAAACTTTGACATGCTGCTGAGAAGATTAATTCACATTAAAAAGGTGAGAGAAAAGAAAATTTAGTTCTAATCTAATTAACACCAATTAAAAGTTGTAAAAGAATTTGCACCAGTAAATTGTTAATTATGCATCAATTTGCCTTTTCTGTGGACCATTCCCTCCTTTCCACACACGCAAACAGAAAGAAGAAAAAGAAAATTATGTGGCATTTTGTTTTAGGATACGTATAATGTGGTGATGATGCTACTATCATTTTTCATATGACATGGGCAAGATGGTAACACTTACTCGGTCTTTCCAATGTTTTGGTTTGTGCTTACATTTTAGCAGAATAAAACTTCAGTTTAGGTTTGTTGGAGTTTGAGAATATGTGCAGTAGTGATAGACCTGTAAATAGAAATGTAAGTTTTAAAGAAAACTGTCAAGAGCATATATGCCTCATATTTTCTACTAATAATCAACAGATAAAATAATCTGAAATATATCTTTCTGAAATGGTACTCAGAAGGGAATCTTACAGATTTTACAGGAACCCCACAACACTATCTCTGGTACTGATATGCTTCTTTTTAAGATATGATGCATTTCCTCAGATGGGCGAGCTGCGAAGTTGTGTTGTGGATTGTGATGCAAAGGCCTGTATACCTGTAAACTACTCATTGTATGATGTGCATGCTGGCAGTAACATAGTGTAAAGGCTCATACCACTTTATAAGCTGGGCTCCTTGCATCTAGCCAAAAGCCACTCTTTTTGCTGCTTGGAAGGTGATTGCTCTAAAGTTAAACTTTATAATGCCTTTTTTAACTCTGTTGTTGAAGACTTAGAATGTAAATGATCCATTAAAGATTTTAAACTGCAGAATTTTGAGTCCTATTTAGAAAAAGTGCTAAGAAGGTCCAACAGTTGGACTCTCGTAACCATTTTATTTTGTATTAATAGTTTATTGAGATTCTGCATGAAATTATATGGTAATAAATAACATTTTAGTCCTCGTGGATCAGTTCTGTGTAGACATTTTAACAACAGGAAGTCTCAATTTGCATTTTTCACTGCTTTCGCTGACAAAAAAATGGTTATAATACAGTATTTTACTCTCTGCTGTGTTAGTGGGTAATGCCAGTTTGAAACTGATTTGCTAGTGGAAGATTTTCAGTTCGGCAGCGCTTGTAACAACAAATGGGCTATTAATCCATTATCTTCATATCTACTTTCCCCCTTGACTAATTAAAGAAAATGTAACACAGATTTTGACAGGTTTTTGCCCCATCATGCTTTTACACTTTCCCTGTTGCGTACTTGGGAAGTATATCCTGAGGACTGAGACTGCACTTCAAACCTTATAAGGTTCAGCAAAAGCTTGGATTTGCTGAGGTTGATGACTGTTAGGATTCCAAAGCTTATTCGCTATTAGGAAGGTGCAGGCCATTGTGGTAAGAGAATAACTTGCATCATTGTTGGCATAGAGGAAATATGAACTTGGGTTTGGGTTAACGAGAGAGATGGCCATGAAGGAGAATTCAGGTGGTGGTGTTCATAGAAAGAAATGTAGGTCTTAGAGTTACAAAATTAAGATAACTAAAAATGACTAAATCATACAAATAAATTATACTTAATATAGAATTTTTAAGTCAAATTATACATATTGGGAGGAAAAGAAGAGATGCTGAAGGAACAGAAATATTGATAGTACACTGTTTTGATTAGTTTTTGGTATCAAACATTCTAATTAGGTTATAAAACTAGTTTAGTTATAATATCCTGTTTTCACTTGGTCATAACCCTACATAAATTAGATAGCACTATAACTATTGGAAATTGTTATTCTTCCATACGCCCATTCCTTCACTTTATGCCATGCCATGCCATGCAATTCTTTATTCTTCTAATTTCTTTGTACAGAGCATTACAAAGGTATTTTACAAAGAAAACAAGACAGGAGCTAGCCCATTAAGAGTGTGTTACAGATCTGACCAATCATTTTATAATGTCTGATACAAGCTTTTAAAAGTAATCTTAGATCTTTGGAGAATACTTTAGTTTTTAATATTTCTGTGACCTTCTTAAGGGTACTGAACAATTACTTAGAAGTGTCAAAGTGGTGCCTGGAGTTTTAGCTGTGTGATTCCCATTAAAGTCAGTAGGAGCCAGGTAGCTAAAACTCAACGCAACTCTGAAAACATACTCCTTGTGTAGTGCTAAGTAGTAAGGCAATTCTCTGAACTTGGCCATGGTATTTCTAGTGCATTTACTGGTTTTATATCTCTCTCCAGGGTTTGTATTTTATACTGAAGTTTTACTATTCTATGAAGATAAAAAATATATACTTTTGTTTAGCATAGTCTAAAGGTACAGCTGTATTGAAAAGGCAATTTTAAAATATATTTCTATAATAAAATGCAATATTGCAAAACCTATTTTACACTGATTTGTAGCTGCAAACTCATTCAGGTCTTATCACCAGTTCTTTTGGAGGACAAATTAGGTATGGTAACATCTTTTATTGGACCAACTTTGGTTAATGAGAGAGACAAGGGACAACAGAGCTACAACTACACTGGTCCTCTAGTTTTTATAGAGCCGGAAAATAGTTTACACGCTATCAGTAATGGCACCAATCTCAACCTCTTTTGGTAGCAACACTGGAAGACTGCAAGGTTCAACCTAAGAGTAAGGATGAAATAATTCTTCTTACACTATGTTGATTCTGCTTCTGACAAATGGGCCCTAGAAGCAATTCAGAAGGGCATCCTAATGAAGTTTACACATTTTTTTCCTTTTTTCCCAAACAAATTCTTTGATTTTGAGGTGCCTCTAAATCTGACAAATTCATCTTCAGAACAAAACCAACAAGGAGTCCTTTTGGCACCTTAGAGACTAACAAATTTATTTGGGCATAAGCTTTTGTGGGATATAACCCACTTCATCAGATGCATAGAGTGGAAAATACAGTAAGCAGGTATAAATATACAGCACATGATAGATGGGAGTATATTTATTCCCACAAAAGCTTATGCCCAAATAAATGTGTTAGTCACTAAGTTGCCAAAAGAACTCCTTGTTGTTCCTACTGATTTAGACTAACAAGGCTACCTTTGAAATCTGTCTTCAGAACACATCATGGCTGTGAGTCTTGTCCTTCCCTAAGAAAAGAAGGAACAGTTTTTGTTTAAGGTTTTTCAGCATCTCCAAGAAGACAAGAGGTTTCCATCTGTTGTTACTCCACCTACCTGTCTGGAAGATCAGCTTTTTGATTGGAAACCATAGGTGTTCCTTGAGTATTCTGTGCTGGATAGATCTTGGCTCACACTGATAATTCTTCTAATGTGCAATAACTTTCACCTTCAGTTTGTGGCTTTTGGGTTACCATCAGCATCCAAGGTGTATCATTAAATAGGGAGCGGAGATTTCTAATATGTCCCTCATCAAAGGAAATAGTTGTGTATAGCATACAAACTATATACCTTCTCCATAAATTGGTGATTTTTGCTTTCACCTGGACAATCTATCCTATATTTGTCCCACTTTTAGCAAAGGTAGACCAGAAAATCAGAGGCCTCTGTCATTATCCCCATTTTGTCCTCATCTGGACTCCCAGGTCTGGTACTATTATCTGGTAAGAACGCCTGTGAAAAAAACTTACGGGAGCTCCCTTTTACAGAGGATCCTCCATTGGGCTCTCAATGCATTTGGACCACCCAAATTTACACTTGATTGATGGTCTGGAATTGAAAAGGCAAGCTTGCTTGCTTATTGAAAATGAAAAGCTTCTTCTCTGAGATCCTATAAAAGAACGTGGAAACTTTAATGTACATGGTATGCTGGGGAAGAGAGAAATTTCATGTAATCTTTAAATGACAGTGTTCTAGAAACATTCCTGACTGAAGTTGCATGTTACTGTATTGTATGCTTATTTTGCAACACATACTTGGTTCAGTATACAAAACTGAAGTACATGTCAAGTGAACAAGAGAGTACATTTTCAGTGAACTAAACAAAGACATTTAAAGAAGCATGAGAGAGGATATTGGCACACAATGAAGAAATTGGTTTTTCTCCAGTGTACCAATAGACATAATGAATTCAAATATTGATCTGATAAGAGTAAGTCAGAGTGGGTGCCTGTATCAAGCTTTATAGCATTAAAGAGTTTCATTATCAGCATGCTTTCACAGTGATGAGGGAAAAAACATTTTAGAATGGGATGTTGATTGAAAAAAACTAATATTAAACTATGTACAGAGAGGTGACCAGAATCTATGGGAATAGTTTGTACTGGATGCCCAAAATTTGGTCTTACTGATCACTTATCAGGAGCCCAAGTGCCCCCACTTAGTTTTCATAAAAATGAGCAGATTTCAGCAGTTCAGAGACTACAGGTGTTAGCACGTAAGAATGTTCCATCTTGATCCAAATTGCTGCTGCATCCTGTAGTCTGTTGCAGAGATCACACTTCAATATTAACAGTGGTGCATCTTTTAGAACTCTAAACCACATTTAGCATGACACATCAGTTTATAATTTATAAGAATTAGATTCCTTGAATTTCCTTGTATTGCTCCAACAGTCCTGTGTTGAAAGATTGCACCTTTTAAAATAGGCTCATTATCGAACTACTGACCTGCATCACATGATACAGCCTTACGGTCAAGTGCTTCCTGGAATATCCAATCTGCCTGTCCTATGCACATTAGTATTGCCCTGATGGAAAATGTATGATGATCTTAATTATGGTGTGACAGTAGAGAACGCCTTTTGTGACATAGTTAATCAGTGGTGATGTTTGGGTAATAGTTGGCATCATAGTAAAAATATGTATCTAGTTAAGTTACAGAAAAGAGAGACCATTGAGAAAATTCTCATCCTTTCTTTACAGTAAGTAGCAGGCTGCCTGTGAGCAGTAGAAGAAATAAGAGAATCATTACATTGCTTTTAATAGACTTTTTAAATTTAAAGACCTAATGGGTTATAGTTGTGTTTTTTTAATTGAGAAATATTTGAAGTGTATAGAGACTTAATCAAATCTTGATTATGTACCTGGTCAGGGACCAGGCTAAATGGCTATAGGTTTTTTTAAGCAGTTTGGGGGAGAGAGTGAAGGGGAAGCAACTCACTGATGACTTGTTAAGTTGTGTGAGAATATGTATTAAATGCATATCTCTCTTGTGGGTATCTAGGTATCAGATACTTGGTTTACTGTGTGAGGTTTAATGTTTTTCTTCTATTTCTAATGAACTTTACCACCAAACTACTTGATCATGACTAAGCCTATGAACAATGCAAATGGAATTGCCCCCTGATGGTGAGGAATGGGGCCCAGATGGCCCTTAAAAGGTGATAATTAGGAAATATAGCATATCTGAGTAGCTAGAAAGAGGGAAATTTGTTAAAGACAGTCAATCTGTTTGAAGTAATGGTCTTTCCCTTAATTGTATAGATTTTCATTTTAGGTTGCTTTGGACTGATGATTTTTTGTAACTAAAACTAGAAACCACTGATTTTATTACCTTTTGCTTCAAATTATTTTGGAAATTTTTTCTTTTTATATTGTCTTCTAAAATGAGTATCAGACTTGCTGTGTGTGTGATGGCAATGTTTTAGGTCATATTTGCTCTGTTGTAAAATTGTAATGAAAGTGAGAAATACTGTGGAGGGTAGGCATGTGTTGTGCAATATATATTGTATCAAGTTTTTGAAACACAGATATAAATAATAAAATATTGCCGTTTAGGACTTTGTGTGAAAAGATTGGACTATGTTGGTTTCATTGCCTTTCTGGGTTTACAGTACCCGGATTTGTTTCTTTGTTTAACTTCTTGATTATGAAAATGCTGCATGCCAGGAATATTATTGTGTTTTAAGAAAAGTTTCCTGTGTTAGCCGTAAATTGTATGAAACAATGTAAGTTTTAAATTATAGCTCAAGTGCTAATGACAACTACAATAAAGGTATTTAATGGTTTCTTTTATAGCTCCCACTTTACAGTTGCCTTATGAAATTATATTCTACATTCTGACTATTTATCTTGTTTAGTGCAAGAATAATGCCACTAAGATGGGATATTCTTGAAGTCTTGCTGACAAAATATTCTTCCATAGCACCTCTTTTGAAACACTTCAATTTAATCTAGATTCTAGCGTCCATGAAAGTGGTATATAAGAGGGCCCATGTTCTACTCCATGATCTCAATTATGTCTATGAGGAGTCCCGCTGAAATCTCCCCAGTACAGGAACCCATAACAATATATTGTATTTTGTGGTTGGGACCCATAAGTGCTTTGATTCTCATGAGTTAGGTTAAGCAGTAAGTTATACTGTTCTCTATTTCTATGTGGTTCAAATTTTGACACTTCCAGCTTGCATATTGGAATTGTGATTAGTAGAAACTAATATCAAATTTTTAAATTTATGCTCATCAATATCCTGATGAGTGATAAAGTGGGGAGTTATAGGACTCTCTTTTCATAATGTACACTTTTCTTGGGAGGCATAGGAGAAACCGAGTGTAAGGGAATAAGGGTAAAGAAAGATTACGCAGTACTACAGTCTTTCTGTTACTAGTAAAAACAGGTAGTAAAGAAGTGCCAAGGGAAGAGAGAACATTAAGAGATGAACTGAAAAAAAAAAATTTTTTTCCAAGTCATCCTGTGTTTTAATTTTGTAAATGTGTATGGGATACTGTGACATATTCCAAAACTGTGCAATCATACATATTTGTTTTAATTATCACTTTTGATTTGCATCGGTGTTAATTCACTCAATAAGCATCCCTCCAATACTTTGGGTGCCCTTTTAACACTTACAGTTCCCCATATCGTTGCTCTTTAAGATGGTGGCTGTTCAGATATTTTGAAATGTACTGTTTAAAAAGTAATCTTGATTGACTCTTTACTGTAAATATGTTCATTCTGAAATCCATTAAACATGTCTGTTTGTCGGTCTTGGGTTTTTGGGTTGTTTTTTTTTCAGTTGTAGACCCAAGTTCAGGAAAGTATTGAAGCACATGCTTAAGTGCTTTCCTGAATTGGGACCTGAAGTGTGAGAACAGAGTTTGGGAAAAATATGCTACACATTTTCAGAATATTAAAACAATTAGAAATTAGATTTTAAAAATATACATAATTAATTAAGTTGAATTATTCTAGCATATTGTCATTAAAATCAAGTCAATAGAGATTTAGAAAATATGTGAACTTAACATTAAGTGGAAAGAAAAGGGTCAGAATCTAAATATGGTCTAGATTTTTCAACCCTTCTTCACAAGGAATAATATTCTACTCCACGGAAGACAGCAGGGCTGTATGTGGCGCGAGGCCCCCTTCCTAGAACTGGCTCAAAACAGACAGACCTTTGCATCCTGCGCAAAGCCATTTTCAGGATCAGTTCTAAATACAGAAGGATCTGGGCATATGTGGAAAGTAGTTGCAAAACACCTAGATAATTCCTTTTAGTCTGCATATATATTAGATTTTTTTGAGTGAGGTGTTGGAGTAGCATTGTATATTTTAAAAAACAAACCGGCTGCATTTAGTCTGCAGGCCTGTTCCTGCAAACACTTATGTACATGCCTGACTTTTCCCACAGAAATCAATGGGATTACCCTTGTGAGTGATGTTACATCCATGTGTATGTGTTTGCAGCAACAGGGCCAATGTGATGTGTAGTTAATGACTGTGTATAGCATCCATGAGGGTCAGGAGCTCTCTCAATTTGATAAGAGAGTGTGAATATCTTTCAGAAATTATTTCCTTTGTACGCATGTGCTTTCTGCTTCAGGAGGTTTTACCCACGTTTCCTGCGTTAAAGAAAGACTTTCTTTCATCTTGTCACTTGACTAACTCTCGGAAATCTCATGGGTGCCATATTCCTTTTTGTTCTAGCCACTGTAAGTCAAATAAGCAAATATTATCTGCTGGTTACAGTTGAGGTACTTCCTATATTTTTTGTTGTATAAACATTTTGAGTTCCTTTCTGTTTTATGTGGAATGTTTTGGTTCATTTCATTCCTCCTTGGCAGTTGATTTAAAAAAGACTTTTTGATGTCATTAATTTTGCTTAGGTTATTAAGAGGTGGAGTTTTTAGTTTCTCTGTCCCTACCTCGCCCCACCAAAAACCACCCTGAATATTCCATCTTCTATGATTTTACAAGTAATTTAAGAATCAGTTTAATTTTTCACAGCTTGAAGGACTTGGCTGGTGACTTCATTATGGATTGATGGAATTATTAGTGTGTCATTTCTGTTTATTATAATGATTTGGGGATAGTTAAAGTACCTAACAGCTAAATACTACATTGTGCTGCTATTTATATAGTGCTTTTTATACTTTGTCTGTCTGAAACCAGAAGCACAAAGTGTTTCCAAATAATTGATATAAACCTTGTAAAATAGTGGTGGTTACAGTGTGATTTCTTCAGACCAGAGACTTTTTTGTTTGAATGGTAGATGCTACTTAAAAACAAGATCACGCGTTTTTTATATTTTCCTTTTGCGCTTCGTCAGAGAGAGAGTTGTTTTTGGAGGAGAAGAAAACTAAAAACCCTTTTCTTTTTCTGAGACAAAGGTATTATTGTAACTTTGTAAATGGGTTGATATATAAGGGGTATGTCTAAACAGCAATTAGACACCTGTGGCTGGCCCATGCTAGCCGACTCAGGCTGGGGCTGCAGGGCTGTTTCATTGCTATGTAGCACTTCATTGCTGACACCCAGGCTCTAAGACCCTGCAAGGTGAGATGGTCCAAGAGCTTGCGCTCCAGCCCAAGCTCAGAAGTCTACATAGCAATGAAACAATCCTGCAAGCTCAAGTCAGCTGGCACAGACCAGCGTGGGTTTTTCTTTGCTGTTTAGACATACCCTTAGGTGGCGGGCTAACTTGGCACTTAATGGTGCATGGCTCCCTTAGAAGTACCTTAAATTGAGAGATTAGCCAACAACCTCTTCTCTGAGAGCTACCATTTGTTCCTAGTGAACCCTTTAATACAGGGATGGGCAAACTACAGCCCGTGGGCCACATGTGGTCCGCCGGCTATTTTTATCCGGCCGCGGGGGCGTGGGGCCACTAGCCAGGCACTCCTGGCCCAGGGGCTGGGCCAGCATGCCGTGCAGCCTTCCCAGCCTTGGGGCCGGGCCAGCGCACCCTGCCGCTGCCCTTCCAGCCTGGGGACCGGGCCAGCTTGTTGTGCTGCGGGAGGCCCCGCCCTCCCAGCTTGAGGGTCGGGCTTAGGGTGGGGAGCCGTGGCGTCCCGCGCTCCCTGGCCTGCGGCCTGGCCGAGAGCGGGGAGCCACGGCATCCCGCGATCCTTGGCCCGTAGCTGGGCCCAGGACAGGGTGCCGCGGCGCTCCCCGGCTGGTGGCTGGCCGCACCCAGCACTCCCCGGCTGGCGGCTGACCCAGCCTGGGGAGCCGCGGCACCCGGTGCTCCCGGGCAGCCCGGCCCAGCCCAGGGACCCGTGGTGCCCAGCGCTCCCAGGCCGGCGGCCCGGCCC
Organism: Dermatemys mawii; assembly: GCA_007922305.1. Lineage (NCBI taxonomy): Eukaryota > Metazoa > Chordata > Testudines > Dermatemydidae > Dermatemys > Dermatemys mawii. The sequence goes on along the minus strand of ML677364.1, from coordinate 37,225,664 downwards.
AGCTCTGCGAGCCGTGGCGCCTGGCGCTCCCGGGCCGGCAGATGGGCCGAGGCCAGCGAGCCACATAGCCCTGCATTCCCGTACCAGCTCAACCCGGCGAGCGGCGAGGCCCCGCGCTCCAACTGGAGCATCGGGTGAATTTGGTAAGGGGTAAGGTAGGTGGTGGGGTCCTGGTGGGTGGTGGTTGGGGGGGGGATCTCAGGAGCGGGTAGTGAAGGTTCAAAGCATGGGGGCTTAGATTGCGGGTTGGGTTCCAGGGGGTGGTGGGGTGGGGTATCGGGAGGCGGCAGTTAGGGAACAAAGAACGGGGATTCCTAGGGGGTGGGATCCTGGGGCAGAGGTTAGGGTCGGTAGGGATCTCTGGAGGGGGCGATCAGGGGACAAGGAGCAGTGGGGGGTTGGAGGTTCTGAGGGGGCAGTCGGGGCTGGAAGTGGGTGGGGGTCGGATAGGGGGCGGGGCCTTCCTTACCCAGCCCTCTGCCCACTTTTTAACCCCAATGTGGCCCTCGGGCCAAAAAGTTTGCCCACCCCTGCTTTAATACCTCTCCTATTTTTCTTCCAGTATCCAAAGATAGAGGCCCTATCCATGAAGCCACGCCTAAGAATGCCATGATTCCTGTTTGATAGATGCTGTCACAACTCAGGGACAAGCTGCACCTAAGTTCTCTTCCCCAGTCTCTTCCATGGACACTCCTTCCAAGGGACAGGCCTAGGTCTAAGCCTCTGCACCCACCAAATGACAGGCCTATATCTGCTCTCTTTCCAGAGCTGAACTTTGTGGTTCTCTGATGTTAGACTGGATCACCAGGCTACAGCAATCCCTGTTCCCACTGTCCTGCCATGCTTACAGGGTGAGCGGTGCCTTATACTCACTTGCAGTCCTTCGCAAGTGCACCCCTTCAGGTTTTGCTACCTTCATCTCACTTCATGTGTACACCCTGGGATTCTTCCACTCTTAGACTGGGTTCCCAGATGGCAGCCCCCCTGTTTCCAACCATGTTACCATGACCAGGCCCAACTGCATTTGATACCTGCAAGGTCCCCCTCTTCAGGGGCCTGTGACTAGTGGCTGGCTGAAAACGACTCAAAATAACTCCTTCCAAACTGACTTTATTGTCCATTCACCCAAAGGTATGTGGCAAACAGGGAGGAGGATTAAACTCATGACAAGCCAGAAAATCTGGAGCTTGCCAGCTCCTTATCACCTCTCTCAAAGTTTAGGGGAGTCCAGCTGTCTCTAGCACTCCTGTGGAGCCCCTACCTTAGTTCCCCAGCACTGATGCATGCTCCCCCTATTTCAGTGACTCTCCCCAAGAGCTGACACCCACTCCCTCCTTTTTCTTTAGGCAATTGTTTTTTCAACTTAGTGTTCTTTTGATCTTAGTCTCAAATTTGGAAAAAGAGGCCTGTCAGCGTAGCTGGCAACAGGTGGGCTGGGATTTCCCAATGACTAGCTCACCCATTGTTTCTCTTAAAGACCCTTGGTATGCTCCCTGGAGATAATTTGTCTGTGCTATTGTTTTGTTTCCTGCTGACTCCCCCTCCCCAGCAGCCTCCTTTGACTTAACTCTGTGAAGTCATCTACAATAATATCACACAGGTAAACTGAGGCACACATATAGTTCATACAAAATAATGCAGATATTTTCTTCTTTCTCCACAAATGCACAGGTTGGGAAAGATTAAAAAGTACATTCCCTTGTTTCTCCTTTATCTGCCCAAGGAAAATTGCAAATCCCTTTCTTTCATTACATACATTTTAAGGCCCCTTCTCTAGGGTGTGAGAGTTCTAACAATAGAAGTGCCCATCCAGGCCTCTCTGATCTGGCAGTGTATTTTAGGGAACAGATGTAACTTGGACAATATGCCTTACAGGGGCCTAAAGGGGAGTTAGAACACTTGTTACATCGTGTGAGAGTTACAGAGACTTGGGATGGAGCCTTGATTTCCCCCTCTTCATCCCCAGTGTACCAGCCAATACAGCTGACCTGACACAGGGAATGTTGTAATTTACTCCTGGTTTAAGCCAGCAGCAATTTTTGACACTGCCCATCCCATCCTCCCTAACTCTTTCCACAGAAAGGAGAAAGCAGGGAGGGTATTGTGCCTTGGTTGCATGTTTCAAGACCTAGTGTCTCCAGGTGGGAAAGATTATTTACCAACCCTTGCTCAGGGCAGTGCTTAAGCTACAAGCTCAAGTGTTTTTATGTTCTGTTACACATTCAGTATTGCCAGCCCCATGCTGGCAATATTTTAAAAAATGGATTTTAAAAATTCATTTTGCATCTTTTTATTTGCTTCTGGTTTTTGTAACCTTTGGACTTCACATTTTCAGGTTTTTTTCTGAAACCATGAGGGCTTGAAACTTACTTTTTTAAAAAACATTGAAAATTATCACATAGTTGCATGTCTCCAGGAGCTACGGCTTAAGAAAAACCCCAAATATTGAATACTATAATTTTGATGAACGTAAAGGCCAAAGGCAGTATATTAAAATTTCACAAGGTACAGAGATGCACGTGCCCATGCTGGTGTGGACTGCCTGAGGCAATGTCTTATATTTGTTTTTATGGGGGAGCAGTTTCTCTGCCCAAATGTATGCCTGCAGTAGTGGATGTCCTTTGTCACCTTCCTGGCATTACACAAAATCCACACTTCTAAATTCTTTCCTGGATATGTGCAAATGGAAACTATTAATGGAAGTGACATGTATCCAGGAAAGAACAGACCACTCTGCATAAGTGCTATGCCCTGCATGTGACTGAGGCTTTGGATCCTCAGCCCTCGTTATGGTTCACAAAAATATAAATGCCCAGACTTTTGACTTGTGCAGAAGGTTTGAAGCAGATTATTTTAAGAACCGTTGAAACATGAAGCAGCAGATTTCTGATTATAGTCCTACTCTGCATTTGACATAATGCAGTAATGATTTCTAACATCTATTTTAGTTTGGATTTAGAGAGAGAGCCAACCTACTTTGAAATGTATTACCATGCTCTGACTTGTGAGCATTGTGTAGGAGGTTTAAGACAGATTATTTTAAGAACTCTACAAGCCTGAAAAAGTATTTCTGTGATTATAGCTTTTTTTAAAAAATCCTTTACACATAGAGCAGTAGTGAATACTAACATCTCTTTGAGTTTAGAGAGAGAGCCAACCTACACTGAATTGGCCTCTTTTGATGCTAGAGTATTGACTGAGGGGAGGGACAGATGGGACAAAAGTCCTAATTGCCCAAATTTACAATAGATTCCTAGGAGCAGCCATCACAAAAGAAACGTTATTGCAGTAAAAGGCAAATGAAAGGAAGCTAAGTCCAGTTTATGGACAATTCAAAACCTACATCAATTTATTTTAAACTTCTTGCAGATTCTAAACACCTCACTTATTGTAGTAGGATTTATTTGTTTTAACATTAGTCATCACTCTGCATGTTGTACAGTACTTTCACAATTTGTGAAATAAACTGGAAAATGTAACCAAGCATTAGGGACAAAATGTTTCCTATGGCCTTTGATGAACATTCTTGAAGTTATCTGATGAAAATGATCAATTTCTCATGTATGTTCATTACAGCTCCAACTGGAACAATAATTTTTCTCATGATAGGAGTTGGGGGATATCTGCAAATACAACAGATGGCTGAAGTGTTTCCATGCTTCAACCATGAAGCAAGGGGCAAAATGTCACCCACAAGCATCCATCCATCTATCCAGTAACAGCTCAGTTAAAATGTCAGTAATCACATTCATGATTGCCCCTTTTCTTTTCTATTTCATGTACACACACGCTTCCTTGTATCTCTGTTATAGTCCTACTTTAAAATCCATCTCTCATGTTTGATATTGTAGTTAGCACACTATAAACTGAAATTGCTTTGCAAGAAACATGTCCCTGTTCCATGCTGTGAGATCTCTCCCTAGTTAAATACATTTTAAGAATTCATGTATTCCATACATGCACTGAACATCAGTACCTTTTATGATAAAGGGTATAATTGGGAATTGCCATTTCAGCTCTTAAACTTACATATTTTTATTATTATATTATATTATCTATTTTATTATTTGTATTGTATAGCATCTGGCCAATTATGGGCCAGGAGCCCATTGAGCTAGGTAGTGTACAAAAAGACTGTTTGACCCTCAAGGAGCTTACAGTCGAAGGGCTTGTCTATGTTACCCACTGGATCAACGGGCAGCAATTAATCCAGTGATCCATCTAGACACAATAAATAAACTGCCTCGTGCTCTTCCATCGACTCCAGTACTCCACCAGGGCGAGAGGCGCAGGCAGAGTCAATGGAGGAGTGTCTGCTGTCGATTCACTGCAATGTAGGCACCGGCGTGAGTAGGTCTACATCGACTTCAGCTATGTTATTCACGTAGCTGAAGTTGCGTAACTTAGATGAATTCCCCCTTTCCTCCTCCCAGTGTAGACCAGGCCTAAGTAATTAGTACTTAATTCTTTTGTTTAACTTTTACTTGGAGTGGTTGCATCTTAAGCAGATCAGATGCCTTTGGTATATAATTGGTGGATTCTTAAGATTACACTTATCTGAGAAGTGAGTAATACTGCCTTTTAAGATTTAAGCAAGTAGGAAATTGTCTATGTAGAGTAAATTTTCTTCTCCTCTCTTTGACCCTTGTAATCAAAATTGATAATGGCAACTTTGTAAGGGTCATATCCTGAGCTGAAGCAAATGAGGGTTGAAAGAGTTTAGTGCCTTCTAGGATCAGGCCTGAAGGTTCCAGTCCTGAAAACCTTTGCACACATGCCTGACTTTTGGCACTAATGAGACTACTCAGATGAGTAAAGTTCTGCACGCGCACAAGTGTTTGCAGGATCAGGCCCTTAATCAATAAGCCATGATAGACAAAATTCGATGTGTACATATTTAAAATCAACCAGTTTCTAGCTGTGTAACTTAATAAACCACACCACCACCTTAACTTAGGAAGCTACTTCAGTGCTCGTCTTAATGTGCACAGCTGTAGGGTCCCACTGTGTAAAGTGCTGAGAGCTGCCTGCCAGATGTTGAGAGCTCTCTGCGCCTGGCAGGAGGCATTCAACACCTTGGAGGCATAGACCTTTAATGTGGTAGTTATTGTTTGAAATAGATATGTAAATAGTACTTGATACTTTTGTTATAAATAATATAATAAAATGGAGGGTAAGGACATTTTCCATTTCTGAGGAAGCTGCATTGTTTTTCATCATATTTTCTATAAATTCAGTCATAGAAGTTAGGAATGGCAAAGACCAGTGCAGGATTTTTTTCTTACAGTATATCTGTGAGCACTCTGTCAGGTGTAAAAGTGCCAGGTAATGAGTCTTCCAGCACTTCCCTTCGGAGACTGTGCCAAGGACTATTAGACATTTCCCCCCATTCTGATATTCCACTTACATTTTCCATTGCTCATTTTTATCCCATTACTACTAGTTAGAGATGACTGAGGAAAAATCACAGTTTTATTTTCAAACTTGAAGTCATTTTTAATTCAGGAGGTTTTCAAATGGGACTTTCTATGTTTGTTCAATTTTTTGTCTTATTTGAATTGAAAATGTTTGGTTTGGGGAATTTTTCCCTCCCTTTTTTTCCTCCACTTTTTCTTTTTTAGTTTTGCCACTGAACAGGGAGAATGGAAAAATTACAAATGGAAAAATGAAAAAAGTGTTAACATTTTCACTTTCAAATTTAATAATAAATAAAAGGAAAATTTGGAAAAAATATTTTTGTCGTGAAAATTCCTGATTTGAAAAGGCCATTTTCAACCAAAAAAAATGTTTGTTTGTTTTTTTCAGAAAAATTCAACCAGCTCTGCTAGTAGTTATATTGCAAATAATTCCTCTCTCAGTTCAACTGCTGTACACTGTTATTGTATCCAGTGGCTTTTTCCATCTATATTTTGTTACAAGCTGATATCTAATTGACTTCCCACTTATCCTTTTTCCTTCTTCAGCATTACTGGTTTCCAAGGAACTTTTTTTTACTGACTCTGAGTTCCACTTGCTTTTCTCCACCTGCATTTATTTTGTCATTTCTTGATCATATTTCTAGCCTTTAGATTTCTCTCTTTTCTGCCATTATTGGTTTATGCATCAGACATCTGTCTCAATGTAGATTGTACTAGCATGCCCATCACCGTGGTATCACAGCATCTTCAAATCTGCTTAGGTGAACTGAAAGGGAGGGTAGAAAGAGTTTAGGGCAGGGTCGGCAACCTTTCAGAAGTGGTGTGCTGAGTCTTCATTTATTCACTCTAATTTAAGGTTTTGCATGCCAGTAATACATTTTACCATTTTTAGAAGGTCTCTTTCTATAAGTCTGTAATATAGACTATACTATTGCTGTATGTAAAGTAAATAAGGTTTTTAAAATATTTAAGAAGCTTCATTTAAAATGAAATTAAAATGCAGAGCCCTCCCAGACCGGTGACCAGGACCTGCACAGTGTGAATGCCACTAAAAATTAGCCCATGTGCTGTCTTTGGCACCCGTGCCATAGGTTGCCTACACCTGGCTTAGGGTGTCTTTCCTCGATTACCTAACACACCTGTGCAGCAGCAAGAATCCCACCTACCACTAGGAAGTAAGCTCAGATACTAAACAAGCCACCACTCAACAGACTGCCCGAAGGGATATGATCAGACTCCTCACAATGTAGCGCCAGTAGCGTAGCTGCGGGAGAGGTCCAAATTCCCGGAAGTGGTGTCTTTTTTTACTCACCGGGAACAGGGGGAAGTTTTGGAGCCGCCAAAATGCTGCCCAAGAAAGTGGGGAATGGGTTCCATCCGCCGAAAGTCCTCCACTTCCTTCGGCGGCATTTCAGCGGACATGGCTGCTTCACCACTTTGGTGGTAGGTGTTTTTTTTTGTTTGTTTGTTTTTTTGAGGCACCTTTTTTTCGTACTCGCTCCCCCTGCTGCTCAACCGTGGCTGCGCTACGCAGGTATTAAGAAGCCTGTTCTAGCCAGTAGCGCACGCCACTTCTCTCTCCTTCTCATGGAGTTTCTTCCATGTGTTCGGCCATGAACCATCTCTCCCTGCCAGATGGATGGCTCTAGTAACCAATGTGTAGCTGGCACTGTTTCACTCTCTTCTCTATCCTCCCCCAGCACAGCTTCAGTAGACAAAGCAGGATTTAGCCTGTAATTGTAAGGGACTGTTATCACCGCTTCCAGATCATTAACCTATTCTGTGCCAACTGTTTATACCTATGCTTTAATAGCATTTGTCAAAGGAACATATCCATCTGCATGTGATATCACTGTGAGTGTCATAGACATCTCACACTATGGTGTGGTGTTATGCAGTAGAGGAGAAATTAACAAAGATATTAAAACCCATTCCCTCCTCCCATTTTGGTTGTTTAGCTGTTTCTCCAGATTATAAATTTTGTATAGAAACTTCTGTTCTTGTGAACCAAATTATATTTTTAAAAATAGCTGTTAAATGCTGTGCAGCGTCTCATTCCAGTCCCTTGAAGTGGTGTCACTTATTGGTCCTCTGCTAGATAACAATTCAAGGTCTGTACATTTCGTTATGGAGAGTCAAAGGTTAAATGATTTGGGAATAAAATGTCATTCGATGTGACAGCAATGAACCCTTCTGATGTTTGCATTACTCCTGGGTTTTTCTTTTCACTTACAGGTTTAGTGTAAAGTCATAATTTTATTGACTAGTGAGGGAAAAAAACATTATTTGCTGACATTTTTACCCTAATTGCTAAATTCGTTGTGTGTTGCTTTGTAAATATTTTGAATAGTGAGACTGAGAAGGCAAGGAAAAAAATTAAACTTGTTTTTCTTTTGTAGGTGTTATTTAAAACATTTTTTGAATAGTTGAGAAGATTAATTGTTGCTTGCAGCTAAACAGATGATAAATTTTAAAATTATATTACAGTGTGTCAACATAAAAGCTCTGTGTCCCAAGTGTGTCACCTTTTTGTGTTTCTGTTGACAAGGTTCACATTTTATAGCACACTACCAGAAAGTGTTGACACATATTTAGATCACTGATTAAATGTTTTAAAAACGTGCCACTCAGAAACTAACCCTGATGATCTTAGAAACAGGCATTTTGAGAGTATGAATGCATTTTCCTTCATCATGTAGGCTCTAAGAACAGTAATATTAATTAACAATGCTTTTTTGTTGTTTTTGAACATTGCTATTTTAAGTACAGAACTATGGATAAAATATATCTTCAGTTACATACTTTCTTTTGTTTTCTAGCAAAAGGAAGTTGCTAGATTACTTGTAAACACCCTTGCTAAATTAGCTAGTGAATGTGAAATGTAAGAAAACTGATTAGTTTTCTTGGTATTTTGACTCCATCATGTTTAAGCTATGGGAATATGTTATAATGAATATTAAATTACTTCACTATTATATCATTTATTTTGTCTAAAAGATAGCACCGTGTATTAAAATTTCACTGTTGTGATTTAGGTCCATTCCTGCAATCCGTTCTCCTAAGTCAGAAACCTGCCCCTCTTAAGAGCCTCTCTGAAATCAGTGAAGTCAGTGAGGCTCCACAGGGACAGGAATCTGATCATGCGAATCAGGGCTTTAGGGCTCGATCTTGCTGAGCATTCCTGATAAGTGCAAAGCAGCATAGTTCCCACTGACTTCGGACTTGTCCGTGGGAGTTAATGCACGCAAGCCAAGGTGTGAATCTATAGCACCTCCTATGTGGTCACTTCTATAACTTAGGGAAAGTCCCACAATGCACCTAAACATATTGCTGCTTCAAAGCCTTTGACACATTCAAAAAATTTTTGTTTTTAATTCATAATGACTTTTTGTTTCAGAATTTTTTTCAGTTTTATTTAAAATGTTTTAATAGCTTGAAAATAAAACAGAGTGTTTTACTCTGGAGTCAAATAAAATGTAATTTGACTCAAAACATTTTATTAACTTTTTTCAGAAATTAAAACAAAAATTGGGCTGACCCAATATTATCTTTTTTTAAAACAATATTGATATGGCCAGCAAATTAAATAATAAGTTATTTGCACAGCTCTACATGCGAAGGCCTAGCTACCAACATACTTTGGTGCTGGCTGGTTTCTGAATCATACAACAGAGTGAATACTACTAGAGGGCTCACAAAGTATTTACCAGGACAATGCTCTTTCAATACTGTGTAGTCTGTACGTGAGTACAGAAAGAAAAGAAGACTTATTGAAGAGGTATATTTTTAAGGTGATGTACAAAGGAAAATAATTGGGGCTCCTTTCTGTTGTAAAAAGTAGACCTGAAAGATGTTTGTCAGAAAAATAACTTCTTTTTGGTTTAATTTTTCACTTAGTTTTTCTCAGATATTCAGGGCCTGAATTTCTAAAGAATTTGTGAAATTTTGACATCACAAGAGTTGAGCAACAAAGCTGAACAGTTGCGAATGGAAGAAATTTTTAGTCAGACTATTTAAAATTTTGTGGAGGTTTTATTTGTTTATTGTTAAAAACTTTTCAGGCCTTTATATACCAAGCGGAAGTAAAAAAGAGACATACGTTGTATTTTTTATATCAAAGTATAGTGCAAGTCACCTTTTAAGGAGGGATTAGAAAAAGCAGATCATTTTATGATTTTTTTTTCTACCTTTAGGATGTCAAATGATCCAGCTCTGGAGGATCTCAGTCTCTGCAATTCTAAGACTTTTGAAATAGTAATATATATTCAAGCATAGACCTGATAGCTCAGCTGAGAAAGTAGTGAGCTATATTACCTCCATACTACTGTTGTGATACTGTCCTACTTGCTTTCCCTCTGATAACTATGCAGACCACTTTCCAAGTTATCAGATTGCAAGACAAATCTGTGAATGGGACATACTGAACACTAATGTATGCACTAAACTCTAGTGGGATTTGCTGCCCAGCCCCCACCTCTCCCTTCTGTGGAGCCCACTCTCTGCACAAGCAGGGACTTCCCCAAGTCAGGTAAGGAGGGACTACAGTGCAACGTCCGCAGCACTGTCCTTTATCTACTTTCCTCCTGCATTCTTCTCCTCACAGATCTGTCAGGGTTTACATCCTCTCTGTTAGCAGAGATAGAGGGGCTCACGGAATATAAGGAGGTTTATCATTATCCTATTAAAAGAGAGAAAATAATGAGCTACTTAAGAAAAGAAGAGGTAATGCCAGCAGTGTTCCAGAAAATCCATTTAAATAGTCTGTGAATCAGGATACAGTAAATTTAAAAGAGACTGGCTTGGCCAAATGTGCTTTACTGCCCATAAAGAGAACTAATTATATTAGTAAGTATAAAATAGACTTAATATAGTAAACAAATGATACATATGGCCATTATATTATGTCAGGGATAATTAATGCTGAAAAATTAGATTAGGAAACATCTAGGCTCCTCAAGAGGAAGATTTACAGTAGAGTAAAGGTGGATCATGAGATGGTACAGTTCCCCAGGGATTAACTCTCCTGGCAGGGAAGTTTCACACTCTAGCCAGTTATTTACTGGATAGGAAATAGGGAAAAGTACAATAAACACACGGCCATTTAAAATTTCAGACACAGTTAAATTGTGACCAAGCATATGCAAAAGTGGAACATTTAGGATACATAGGGTGGAATCCTGCACCTACTGAAGTCAATGGCAAGACTCTTCATTTACTTCAGTAGAGCCAAGATTTCACCCACGTCCATTCTACCCCACAGATCAAGAGTGTAGTCAGACCTTCCATACCCATAAGGTCAAGAATAGGTAGGGTGCCAGATTACCTAGTATAATTATGTTGTCTTCAGGAAGTTATGCCAATAGAGATTTTGGCCCAAAGTTTAGGGAAATGTAGAAAAGCCTGTATAGGTCTTACAAAGATACCTGATCATAGCCATGAAGATCGGATTTTCAAAAGTGTTTAACCTTGTTTTAATCTTGTTGTAGTCAATGGGATTTCTGCCATTGACTTCAATGGGAGCAGAGATAGGCAAAGGCTGAGGGTAAAATCCTGCACCTATTTAAGTCAATGGGAGTGATTTTGTCTTTGTCCTCATTTGTTTACTGCAGAGAACTTGGAAGTAAGTCTTATGTTTGAGGAAATACTACAAGCCATAGAAGAATGTAGCTGGGTCCAGTAGGTTCAGTTTAGCGTTTTATAAGTGAAACAAAGAAGCCTCATCTCCTATATTTTTATTCTGAAAATCAAATATTTTCCCAACAGTAACAAATAGTACCATGATTGTTCCATCAGAAAAGAACTGAAATGAAGACTTCCCCATCTTTCTACTTCATGTTGATAAACTTTAACCAAAACTCCAATTGGCTATTATTTTCCAGATATACTACAAAAAGAACAAGGTGGATTTATTAAAAATAAAATGGCTTTTAACAGCAGTCATAGCACTATGCACATAATACACCAAAGCACAACAGGGGCCTTTTCCTAGCAATTGCTGTGGAGAAGACCATAGGCAGAGCAATATGGAAATTCTCATTCAATGTCTTGATTCATTTGGTTTTCAGAGATGGATGACAGTGGTTTACTTTTTAAAAAAAGCAAAGTTAACGTAGCTCCAGGAATAAATGGTATAATATCTGATTTATGTCATCTGGAAAGACAGAGAAGCCAGTGTTATCCTTTGTCGCCACTATTGTTCACCCTGTTAGTAGAGCTCTAGGCAACAGCCTTTTTTAATAACTTGTGTCAAGAGCAATAATAGGTAGATGAACACAATTGGTCTATTTAATGATAACCTGTTTTTATGTATTCTTGGAGCAGCATCTACAAATAAGAGAAAAAGAGCCAAATTATGACTGCTCTCTGGGTGCACCCCTGGCTCACCTGTGGAGAAGGCCACCATAATGTGGATACCTATAATCCCTCATTACAAATAGGGAGATTGGCCACTATCGCTGGCCGAACTCCACATCCCAGACGGGGTATACCCATGGCCCCAACTCCTCATGTATCAGCTTGCAACTGCAGGGCACTGCTGCAGGAGAAAAAGTTAATAACTACCAGCATCCTTGGAATCATTAAGTTTTTCCTGGTCTGCACAGGTATAGTGCCTCTAGCTACCCCTAATGGCCCCACCTCCATCCTTTTAACATGGCTCTGTGTCTCAGAAACAAAAAAAGAGCCCTTAGAGGAACATTATGCGAGTATTTCAGAGGTCACCGTGCATGTATCTAGAAATACATGCATGTGATAAAAAACTGTTAATACACCTTGCAAATTTCAGGCACAATTTTTTAAAGAAGTTAAAAATTAAAACTACCTCCTACCTTCCCCCACCAAATTTTTGAGTGTATGGATAACTAAAAATCTAGGAGCATTAGCAAAAGATAATTTAATGCCCATTGTAAAAGCTATCACATGGGATTTTGGAGAGATGGAAACTTTAATTTTACACTTCTTAGAAGAAATAAGCCTTAACAAAATATACTTCCTGTCAAGATTTCTATACCTGTTTAGACTTGTTACCTTTCTTCTTCACCCTAAAAACTATAAGAATTAGATAAGACATACAAAGATTTTATATGGAGTGGGAAGAGAGTTTTATCTTCATAAAGATAAAGGAGGCTGATGTGGCCCATCTGAAAATTGTATAATTGAGTTTCACACGTCTGCTACATAATCAGAACAGTGACATCAGCATGGGTATTCATTGGGTATCAGATAGCAAACCCATGTAGTTTGGCATGACTCAAATACCCTCAAGCAACTGATAACACAAATAGTGACTCACCTTCTTATGTCTCAAAGTCAGTAGACTTGGGGAATAGTTAAGGAATTTGTAGGCTCTCTCTTTGAATATCCCGCTGATCTTAATTTTGTGCATTTCCTAGGGTATATCTACACTGCAGTCAGAGATGTGATTGCAGAATCCAGCATGGATAGACAGTCCCATGCTAGCTTATTTCTACTAGCATGGCTAAACTAGTGTAGATGCAGCAGCAATGGCATCAGGATGGGCCATAACAACAAGCACACTGGGGTCCCTAAAGTACATACTCACATTACTAACTCATACTGAAGCCTGTGCCACCTCATCTACATTGAGGGTATATCTACCCAAGCCAGAGTTTGAACCCAGACTGAGCATCTGACACCTTTGGAAACAGAGGACTGTGCTGTTGTGTTGCTAATGGGGAGTGAGTTGTTTGAAAAACTCCATTAACTATGTGGATTTCCTTACAAATAGAGGTTGGGTTTTTTTAAATATTTCTCCTACTTAGGCATTTCTTAAGACCTAAATAAATACAAATTATTTGGACTTGAACCCGGTGCGCATAGGGAATGTCTACACTAGAAATGCTACTGTGGTACAGCTGCTCTGCTGTATTGACACCTGTCACTGGTGTAAATCCACCTCTTCAAGAGGCAGTAGCTAGGTTCTTCCATTAACTTAGTGGTGTCTACACTGGGGTCAGCTTAATTATGTTGCACAGAATAGTGTAGACAAGCTCTAAGTAATGGAATGAGGAAAACTCTCCTACTGATTTATTTTTAACAAAGGCATAGTTTCACCTTAATTTTTTTCGGAATAGATCTGTTTGTTCAAAAGTCCTATGATCCAAAGATTGAATTCTGAAGTCTCATGGTATAAAGGAATCAAACTTATGCTGCCACATAACATAATTACATCAAGTATCAGGTTTTTGTTGTACACAGACTTATTCACCAGCGGTAAAACCTTGGCCCCTTTGCAGTTAATGAGTTTGCCATTGACTTCAGTAGGGCCAGGATTTTATTCACACAATATGTAAGCGTGCAAATATGTGTTCAGTTTCCATGGTGGTGTTTGTGGTTATGTCCAAGTGTTCAGTGTTTCTGGAAACAGATATACTGGTTCCTCATGTGAGTGTTGTGGGAAAACTTCATTCCTGAATCAAATGTATTCATCTTAGAGCAGAGAATGATGGAGGGGGGAAGTAAAAGAAGGATGTAAAGGTAAAATGTGTTTGCACTTGCTGCCAAAAACATGGCATTGATTCATTAGGTGGATGGATATTGTAGCATGGCAATTTGGATCAGAGGAACAAAACAGTATTTAAGTTTAACAATGTTATTACAAACCTCAGTTACCAAACTTTTGAATTAAGTAGTACATTTAAGAAATTGCATTAGGACCACATCCTTCTCACCTTATATGAGTAGTCCCATTGAGTTCAGTGCTGTTTTTGTTTTGCTTAGATTTAAGGAAAAAAAATAGCAGAAATGTATAGACAGGTGAGTTAGAACAATGATAAAGTTCTCAATTGTGGGGTTTCATTTTATGTAAAATGTTTTAAAACATAAAGATGAAGCATTATAGGTAAGCACCTACATTAGTTTAGTACCGGCATGGAAATGTGTGTAATCCTAGATTATCTGCATGCTTCAAGTGTACTTATTTTTTCTTAATAATAATTTAAAACATCCTAACATTCATTTAAATTAGCTTGTGCACACATGTAATTGGTATATTGTCTTTAAAAGGTGCCTGAGATATATGTGCAGATTTCCTCACCTCACCATATACCTGAAAAATAGATAAGGTGAAATCCTGACCCCACCACAATGGGAGGATTGCTACTGATTTCAGTGAGATCAGGATTTCATCCAGAGTTTCCTCAATAGCTTTCTATAAACTAAGGGCCCTATTCTGCTATGCACTGGTCATCTTCAGCTCTGACTTTAATCAGGAAGTTGAAGGTACTCAGTGCCTCATAGGAAGCAATCAGTACCTTGCAGTATTTGGCCCCCTAATTAAAAAAGACACCATGTACAAAAAGAGACAAATTCATCTTAGTCAAGCATCTTCCTGTTTCAGACAGCATTATTTGTGATATCCCTTGAGTTGCTGCGGTATCTCGTCAACTGTCTGTGTAAATTAATCTGTCAGACAGCTTCATTAGATAGTATTCATTATACTAAAAGAAATTGCATTACCACTCAAATGTAGCATGACCTTTGCTGAAATGGACTGGTGGAAAATAATATTGCAGAAGGCTCAAGTGTATGTGGGGGTAAAACAAAGCACATATATCAGTCTGGCAGAACTGTCAAGAAAACATTCCAGCCCAGGCAAAAATCTGCTAACCCATTCTTGCCATAAACATCAAATACACACACATCACACCATCACTTCCAGTACAATCTCACACACACCGCCAAAGACTACCTTTGACTTCAGTGGGCTTTGGATCATGTCGTTTGCAAGCATTGTGGCTAACATCTTAGCCCCAAATAGACAGGTTTAGCCTACCTCAGTACTGTAAATCCACTTCTTATCTTGTATTTTGGGGAGATTCATTTCTTTCTTTCTTTTTGACAATACGCATGTGATTTTTGCAAGGTCAGATTATCTCTGTGCTTCCCACATGGTTTCCTGTACTTTCAGCTGGGTATTTGGACCAATCTGATTAGATTTTATGGGAACAGTAATGAAATTTAGCAGTTAGTCAGCAGCATTCATATATTAAAACTATTTTTGATGAGGCTGCATAATAAGGCCAACCTTGTGGAAGACTAGAGTCTAAAGCTTCTTGACACAATCAGCCTGTGGAACTGGTTGCCACTGGATGTTGTGAAGGCCAAAAATATAAAGTGGGTTTAAAGAAAGAATTAAGTAAGTTCAGGGATGATAGGTCTGTCAATGGTTATTAGCCAAGATAATCATGTTCTGGGTGTCCCTAACCTCTGACTGCCAGAAGCTGGGAGTAGATGTCAAGTGATCCATCCCCTGTCAATTCCCCTGTTCTGTTCATTCTCTCTGAAGCACCTGGCGTTGGCAACTGTCAGAAGACAGGATATTGAGCTAGATGGGCCTTTGATCTTACCCATTATGGATGTTCTTATGGAAGCTAGGCTCCTAAACCCATATTTAAGCATGTCTTGATTTGCAAAGTGCTGAGCACCCAATATCTGCTGTTTTTAAATGAATGGTCTAAATAAGTCTTAGTCCTACTGTGTGAGGAAATACAACAAATACATCAGAAAACTTGGGTTAAAACTGTAGGATGTGAGATCCTTGTGCTACTGAAGACTTTAGTTCCAGAAATGTGTCTGGTAATTTGTCTGGACTTTTTTATATTTGAAGGTAAATTTTTTGGATTTGAACCAGATCTGTACTTCCTTCCAAGAGATGGTGAAGAAGAGAGAGAATCTTCATCAAGTTTTCCCCTGACCTAAAAAGCAAAACCCTGCAGGAGTTATGAATGGCTGTTTGGCTAAATTCAGTAGCTGAAAGGCCTGTATTTGAGTTGTCTCCAACTGTGACAATGAGTGACTTTTTTTAAAGAGTTCCAGGGATCACACTGAACATTTAGCTACCAGTGTTTCTTTCTCCTCCCAAAATGAAAAAAAAATGTTAAAGGGCCTGCTCTTGCTTTCACTGAAGTCAGTGGAAGTTTGTATCTTTTAAAATGTCAGGCTTTTATTTTGTAGGCTTTTTGGACTACTTCAAATGCATTTCCTGTTTTTATGAAATTTCAGGGTAAAAATCAGTTGTTGGCCTTTACAAGACAACACACAAAAATTCTGGAGAGAGGGGAAGAGAGGTTCTTAGTGGAAAAATGTTTGCAAATGATAAAAGGAGCATGGGATTTAGCTTCAAACGAAAACTATAACGCCTATACTCAGTAGAATTACCCATGTCCTTAACTTTTTAATTTTATAATTTAAATATATTATTTATAGAACAAACTTTTTATCTTCAGTAGTATTTATTCTGAAAGCCTGGGTGTTCTGGCACTTTAGTAATGCAACAGCAAATTTCTAATCTGTTTCCATAACTGTATTCTCCATTTGATTTCTCAGTATCATTGGATCAGATTCTGTAAATGACCCTATTTCTTCACTGCTCTTTCAGTACCCCTTTGCTGGCTTCTCACATTTCCTCCTCTCTGTAAGCATCCATCAGGGCTCTGTCCTTTGTTCCCTTCTCTTACTCCTTTTCATTCTGTCCTGCATCACATCATTCCCTTCTGTGTGTTCAGCTATGCAACGATCTCTATGCTGAGGACTTACAATTCTAACTACACACTTCTCCCTTTGTGCTGTCCTACATAACTGACTCTCTTGACATATTCTTCAGCTCAAGCTTACCATGGCCAAAAGCAGGCTCCTTATTGTTCTCAGATTTTTTCACTTGTGCCATTCTCCAGCTCTGTGGAATAAATCACCATACTCCCTGCCATTGGATCGTCTTTGACTCTTGTCTTTGTACGGTCAAATGGCTACCAAGTTTTGCAGCTTCTTCCTCCACAACTTTTGGAGAGTTTCATCCATTTTTTCTATCCCAATGACTGTCCATGTCTTGTTGATATCAATACCTATAATTTATTTTTTCACAGAGCAAAGGATGCTAGTCATCATATGAACAAATAGAGACATGGTCCTTGTGCTGAAAATTTTACAATATACATATCAATTAGACAGGCACTATGGAGAATAGGAGAAGAGGGGGCAAGAGTTCCAGTGAAGAGATCACGTGGTTTGCCGTGCATGAATCATGGTAAATATGATTGTTTTAGAAAACAATAGTGTGTTAAAAAACTGAAGTGATAAAATGGTGTGGGTGAGTAAAATAGGGAAAAGAATCAGGAGAGGAGGATGTGAGGAGGAAGGAGGTTGGTGAGGGAATGAGGATGAAAATAAGGAAGGAAGAGGAGGAGGGTGAGGTAGATGGAGGACTAACCATGTTGCCTTCAGTATAGAACAAAATGAACAATTTAAACCAATGACTAAAGCACTTCACTCTTGATATACTCCTGGCAATTTACATCCATTATTAGATACTACAAGTGAAGAGACAGAGGGAAAAATAAAGGAAGAACCAAAAGAATCAACACTGACATCAATGCAAGATAGCTTGTCGAACACAGGAAATGTCCCATTAATAGCACCAAGACAGGAATAATGTATTTCTGCTTCTTGCTATTGATCCTATGTTGAGAAAGAAAACTGCAGAATATTGTGTCCAGACTGCTGAGGATGCCATCTAACAGTTCAGAGAAGGGTATAACAAGGAAGGCTTTGCCATCTGCTCAAGCAGTGAAAAAGATGAGTGTCTCAGGTGCAATCATCCTGAACTTTTTATGAATGGATGTTCAGTACACTCTTTCAACTGAGAAATAGGTAACAGCTAGGTAACAGTCATAAAGCATATTGTGAAAATACAAAACATCTTCTGCAGCTATGAGACAGGGTGGCTTCCCCTGTAGGCTGGAAAGCCTGGGACTAAAAACCATCCCTGATTACGGAATGTGCCCCACCTGAGGGGCATCAGGCAATTCTCTATAATGTGGAGAAGGTGGCTGCAGTAAAAAGGGGAAGTCTAGGGAGCTGCAGCTCTGGAGGGGAAACAGGGCTCTTGCAAGATGGTGACACCAAGAAGCTTGGAGGATAAAGCCCAGTGAGCAGGAGGCTCCTAGGAGGCAGGAAACCTTGATTTGGATAAGACTGGATGTCAGAGTCCCAGTGATGCAAACTGTGAGGTCTGGCTGGAAGATGAGATCAGGATGGAAGTAGAGCTCTGCGGGTGAGAGAAAATGCCAAAGCTAACTGGACTTTTTCTTTGTGTTATAGAATCATAGAAATATAGGATTGGAAGGGACCTTGAGAAGTCATCAAGTCCAGCCTCCTGTGCCAAAGCAGGACTATGTAAACCTAGACTATCCCTGACAAGTGTTTGTCCAGCCTGGTCTTAATACATTTTTTTTTTTAGAGTCTGGAAGAGATATAAACCCTGAGGCCTTAATCGCTGCTGCTTAAAAATAAGATTAATCTTCTCCTATGCACAGGGTTCCTTGGGGTGGGCGTGTGTGCGCAAGGTGGAAGTTTCGCCTATGGCATGAAATATCCTTCCACTGGCTCTGCTTTTCCTAATATCTTACCTAAATCTCCCTTGCTGCAGATTACTTCAGTGGACACAGAGATCAGTTGATCACAGTACTCTTATAACAGTCCTTAATATATTTGAAGACTGTTATCAGTCCTCTCTTGGACTTTGTTCCTCAAGACTGAAAATGCCCATTTCTTAAAATCTTTCCACATAAGTTTTAGAAAATGTGACCTATAATTTTTGCTGCTGTTCTCTGGACACTCTTCAATTGTCCATATATTTCCTAAAGTGTGGTGCCCAAAACTGGATATGGTACCCCAGTGAAGGCATCACCACTGCTGAGCAGATCAGGGCAATTACTGTCTGGGTCTTAACATACAACATTCCTGTTAACACAGCCCAGAATGCTATTTTCTCAGCTGCATCACTTTGTTGACTCCTATACAATTTGAGATCCGCTTTGACGCCTTAATCCTTTTCAGCACTGCCACCTGGCCACTTATTTCCCATTTGTAATTGTGCATTTGATTTATTTGCTAAGTGAAGTACTTTGCACTGTTCTTTATTGAATTTCATCTTGTTGAATTCAGACCAGTTCTCCTAGTTGTCCGGGTCATTTTGAATTTTAATTCTGGCCTCCAAAGTGGTTGCAACCCCTTCCTGGTTGGTGTCATCTGCAAATTTTATAAGCATACTCTCCTCTTTATTATCTAAGTCATTAAAGAAAATATTGAATAGAACCAGATCCTAGGCTGCCCCCTTTTGGGACCTCACTCGATACACCCTCCCTGTTTGATAGCGAACCATTGATAAGTACTCTTTGAGTATGGACTTTTAATCAGCTGTGCATCCATGTTGTTAGGATCACATTGCTTCAGTTTGCTTTGAAGGATGTCAAGTGGAACTGTGCCAAAAGCCTCACTAAAATCAAAATATACCATGTCTTCTTCTATTCACCTATTTGCTGGCCAGTAACCTTGTCAAAGCAATATATTATATTTATTCATTTGTACACCTGAGGAATAAGTATGTTTTAAGATGGGAATCACATACTTGTGTGCTTTTGTTTAATTTCATAAAAATTTGGGTGTGTGATGTTAGTGGTTTTTCTTGAGCTGAGGAAAATCTCAAGCCCCCTGTCTTGTAGAAATAGTTCAGTGTTTTCTCCCTACACAAAGAGCAATCGGGTACTTTAAATATGATGACATTTATTTTTTGATTATTTTTAGGTTGTTTAAACTAAACAAAAAGAGAACAAATATAACATCTCCAAGAGTCAGCATAATGTGCAAGAGACTTGCTTTGTAGCAGAAGCCATTTTGACCCAACTTAAAAGGTGTGTTCTACAGAAAAGCTAGGCTGCCCACTTTACTCCTAAAGGTGCAATGCAGAGGAATCAATCTTATGGCTACAAACACCATACTTTTAAGACATATTGTTTTCCTTTTCTTTGAGGGCCCCCAGGCATAATTTTGGAAGGCCTAATGATCCCTCTTTTCTCCTGTTTTAATGCTGCTTTGAAGCCTTATTTTGTCTGTCTCTCTCTCTCTCACACACACACACACACCTTCTAGTTGAGGAAGAATGGAATGGCCTCCCTTAAGAACTCATCAGTGCCCCTTCTTCACTCTCCAGATGGGTTAAGTGTTTGATAAGCATCAAAAGTTGATTCCTTTTCCCTCATCCCTACCCCATGGGGGGGCTGAGTGGCCTGCCTTTGCAACGCACCTATTTTCCTTTTTCTAAGTTGCTGGCTCAGATGGCTGACTTTAAATGTAGGAAGGTATAACAACTAGAGAATTACAGCAAACATTTCAGGTTTAAAGAAACCAACAAATCCATACAGTACATGGAGTTTAATTATAAATCATTTTATTTAAAAATTATATACACTCACATATTGAGCACAAAAGGCAACCTGCATTTTGCTTTAGCGCTAAACACCAGCAGCACAACCAGCAGTGGCAGCAATAGTATCCTGTTGAAGAGGGCACTGGGTGCAAGCAAAATTTACGTTTCTCTGAGAACATAACGGTAGAGAGTTCACAGTGATAAAATGAAGAGAGAGCATAGGACTTCTTTAATGGATAAAGAAGTGGGAGGATAATGGAGTCATTTAACTGCCTCACATTACTTGATGTATGAAGGTGGATTCATGAGTAGTTCCCATAACGTTTTGCTGGTGGTTTAGTACACAGCATCATTACCAAGAGAAAAGACTAAAGAACTGCAGAGGACAGGACACTGGGCTCGTTTTTTCCCCCCTCTGTTTTTAAGAAAAGCATGTCTTTGATGAGGTATAGCTGCAGGGTATCGTTTTACATTTTATGTCAGCTACCTTTTGTCAGAGACTCGTTATTGATGCCGTACTCTGTTTTAATTCACACTTCTCTGCTAATCAATTACAGCGTTTATCCATTAATCAGGTATTCTGACAGGGTCAATAACTACTTTTCAGTTTTGTGGGCTGATGCAGGTTATCAAGCAAATAGCAACAGTCAGTAGATTAGTTTGGAACAGTATTATTTTCACAGGCTGTTGGACATCTCGAGGGGTAAACATCTAATGAGGCTTTTGGCGATTATCCTGTTATTGGACTCCCTATCGAAAACCTCAACTGCAGAACTCCACTGGGGCATGGGTGTGCATGTATATCTTCCTTTCTATTCGTCTGTCTGTCTAATCTTGATCTGTGTGCGTATATATCTTATATAATGTGCCCACTCAACTATATAATTTATAACAGACTCAGATGTGGTAAATTATCACAGGAATTAAAGGTTTTCATTTTAGCAAGTGGTGTAGATAACAGAGGGGGCAACATTTAATTGGACAGTTACAGTTTTGGTAGTTAAGTTACCATCTATAAGATGGTAACAGGTTTCAATTATCTTTTTTATGACAGATGTACCAACATTTAATTGTTTCTCATCAAGTGTGGAAAGAAAAGACACTTCTGTAGATTTTTCAATTCTTCTACATGTCACTTAGCTGTCTGCACCATTGTTTGAGCTCCTTTCTCTCATCCTTTTTGCAGCAATGAGTTGTGTCATTCCCTCATGATCAGCACTTTTGTTGTCTTTGTTTTTTGCTGTACCTCAGAAGTCCATCTTTTCTTTCATCTCCTTCCCATTCATGCATGAGGGAACAGTTGTGCTCTGTTGTGGGGATGTTCCGCTGGATTTCAAACAGTAGGGTTTCTTTTTATTCTGTTCTAAGTAGTACAATAGGGCTGAATGTCTGTTGCAGAATGCACACACTAATATGCCAGGTTATTTGGTTTCTAAGAAGTCAATAAAAATGCTACATTTAGGCTCAGTACTTGGCTTGCTTTTTTGCTGTTTGCCTTTCAGTCTTCAGTTATAAATCTGTTTGTTTGCTTCTGATTATAAAATATAATCCTCCATATTAAATCCAAGCATGGAATCAACAAACACTTTGAAAAAATTGTTACTGGCGTTTGAGTTTTTCACATTAGCAGATTTGGCATCATCCCTGATATGGAAGTGAAAACTGCCGCCAGATCTAATTAATGAGGACTATAACCAGGGAGTGGGGAGGAGGGCGAAGATGTGATCATGAGTTGGTCTTGGCAAAACTTTCCTGTTTTTGGAGACTTAACAAGTCTTTGCATTTAGAAACGGTAGCTTTAACCAATTTAGTTGTGCAGGATTTTTTTTCTTATCTGTACTTGATTTATAAATTCTCAAAAGCCATCTCAACTGCAAAAGGCTAAAGACGTAAAAAGCTAGATATATCTTGAGACACTTTGTTCTCACATTCAGGAACAGTCTTCAGAATCCTTCTTAATGAGGTCATAAAAGAGAAAAAATCGAACAAGTGGTACTTGTGTACCTCTCTAGGATGTGTCATCGAGGTCACTTGCCACTAGGTTATCCTATTTAAAAAGGGATTGGGATAGTTCAATCAAGCACTGCATTAAGAGAGAGACTTTGATTAATTCCTTCTCTTCTATATTGTGCTATGGATAGTACCACAAATTTCCTGAAATTTTCTTCTTAGTGTTGAGGCTTAAAGTTCTTGATGCATCATGCTGAGTATTAGCATTTATTGGTCCTATTTGGCTTTGCTAAAGAGGGAGAGTAGGCTGCAGACAGCCCTCTAATCTTTGACAAGTGAGGACATTCTTTCAACATTACTGTTATCTCTGGTCATAGAGAGAGAGTGTTCTGTTGCAGGTTTGCTACAGGACCAAATATTGCATGTAAAGAAAGGGGAAGAATAAACAGTAAGTAGGCTAATGATTTATTGCAGGTGGTGTGGTCTTTTTTTTTTTCTTTTTTTTAAGTAGAGACTGCTTTTATTTAGAAAGTCATAGTTTAAATAACTTTTTTGGGTTTTGCCACGCTGGGGCAAAAGTAAGGAAATGCAATGTTAAGCTGCAACCTTAACTTTTGCCGATGTGGGAGAATTAAAGTAAAGCAGAACAACACAAGACTCATAATAATAATAACGATTTTATTATTATTCCCTGTGTGACTTTAATTTTATTTTAAATGTAGTGAATTTTGTTTTTTAATTTCCTTCTTTACTTTAAATCTCTCTTTTTTTTTTTTAAGTGAAAAATATCTTTTGCAACAATGTCTAAAACATGTTGTACTTGAAAGAGCAGGAGTTTCTTAGCTAAACATGCATGTTTTAGGCTCGTTATAAGTCTTTCTAATGTTAAATATTCATATTTAAATTATGAAAAATGTATTTTAAACATGTAAGTTATGTATTTACTTTGTTAAATGTACTTTGCTCTCTTTCAAAATGCTCATTTTGAAAACGTGTGGTAGTTACTCTGGAGACTTAAGGCCTATTGGTTATAAACACAAAAAAAGTGGATTTTTGACCTGATAGACCATAACGGCTCCCAGGGAGCCACTATGGTCATTGTGTAAATCCTTCTTAGTTTTCAGTTTACTCACTTGATATACCGTAACGACTCTTAGGGCCGTTATGGTCTATTGTGTTAATCCAGCTGCTGCGCATGTGCACAAAGCCTTTGTGCTTAAAAATCCTCAGGAAGTTTTGTTGGGAGAGTAGTATCCATGCACAGGATTTCTTCCTTGCTAACTGAAAAAAGTAGTGGCTTTTCCTCATTTGCTTATGACGACAACCAAAAGCACTAGGACACATTACAGACAAATGGTCAGCCAAATATTAGATTTTTAAAATGAGCTCCTTTGAAGTTATAGACATTCAAAAAATCATCTGAAACCACTCTATTAAATAAACGTATTAATAACTTGAAAAGAGACAGGCTGATTTTTTTTTAAAAAAAATTACACCTAATGTGTAGTATTGCAAGCTTCTGCCCAAAGAGATTTTTTGACAACTGAGTTATTGACCCTTGAAAACAAGGAGTTGTAAGTGAAAGGCTGATGCAGTCGTAACTATAGCAACACTGACAGTCTTGCTGTAATTGTTAATTATTTTAAATAGAAAAATTAAGAAGGCTTTCTTTAAAAAAACAAAACCCACTTTTATTGCAAAGTGATATCACCATACAAATGTAGTATATACTTCATTCTCTGAACGTTGTTAATGTATGTTATTAATGAAAATACTTGGAAAAGTACTCAAGGGAAAGCACACAAAAGATTAAATATCACTTGATAGTATGAATATAGTAGCTCTGTTCAAAATGTACATTAGAACCTATTTAGTAGTCAGTTTCAACAATTGCTTTGTGCTGTCTAGGTCAGACTGAAAGTTATGTTTACATATCTCATGTAATTTTTGTTTTAGGTGTAGTGCATTGAAAGAGTAATATTCCTGCTAGAGCAGGTCCTTCCATTTCTTTGGAATTGAAGTTGATTCTGTAGTGCATGGAGGGGAATGGTTTAATTTATAAATGGCTTTGCTTTTACCATAGATATGGGGGGTGGAAAGGGGCCTTTGGATTTTTTGGTCTTTCACGTAGCTGTATTTCTATGAAAGGCTGATTGGTGCTTAGATTCCATGACAACGAGCGCCAGTTCAGACTGTCTCCGAACTATGGCAGGGTGTCTCCAGCACCCTCCAGAAGCTCAGGAAAACTAGCCTACTTTAAGCATTGCTTCAGTTGAGGGATCCCTGGGAACTGAGGGCCTCTTGTGATGGCAGGATCTTCAGCACATCCAGGGCCATCTTTTTGCATACCGACGTTTATTGTCTCTGACGTCATTTTGGTTGCTGTTCACAATTTTCTTTAAAGGCTTGACCAGTAGTGAAAGAACTGAAGGAACATCAATTGAAAACTTCAAAAGTGGAATGATCCCAGAAAATGTAGCTATTTCTATTTGTGAACAATTCTTAGCTCATTTGGGAATGTGACCAAGGTATTGGCCCTCTCGTCCACAAAGAATATCTTCAAGATTTTCTATGGCTAGGGTAAAATTAGAGAAAAAAAGACTTTGTTACCATCACATGGGATGTCTTTTGTGCTCAGTTTGAGAGTCTGGATCCTTTTTTGATCCAGTTCTGCTACTTTTAATCCGTTTTCCAACAGGAATTGTAAATGCCTGTTATATATAAATTAGGTCCTCCTTAATATTTAATGTGAGCAGAGCAGGTGTTTAATATAGCCATAAATGACAGTAGTTCTTTTGTCCTCTTATCTTTTGGAATGCCGAAAACATGGATATTTTTGTATCTAATCTAGCTCTCTCTTTTTCAACTCAACGGTCAGTTGCTAAGCTTTCCTTGGCCAGTTTTTTAAATAATAGTTTTTGGTTTTGCTCAGCCATCTGTCCCTCTATTAATTGTACTTTTTCTCTGGTCTACACCCAACCCAGAGTTTTGACAAAATGGCTCTCTAGGGTTTTCTAGCTAAAATTTCCTTTATTCATTTCCTATAGTTGAGTACTTATGCCATCATAATTTTAAGCATTCCATGGACATAGTTGCCAGCTACTGCAGAGGACTTCAGAATCAGTATTTCTGCATCACAAGGGGAGATGGTTGTACCTTTGACAAAGGACTTAAAAAACAGGTATTTTTATTTTGTAGCTTTCTTTTTTTTTCTTTGCTGACACACTGATGTTGATGTGTAAAGGAAAGATCGTTAACAGTAAATCACTGTGGGGCACCTGGGTATTTAGGGAAAAGCTATAGGATTTCAGAAAAACATTCTCTTGGGTTAGATCCAAGCTTCAGTTCAGTTCATGTATTGAACTTTCATTCCTTTCCTGGAGTTTACTTCTCGTTCTCCTTCTCCTCCACACTCATTGCCTGTGAACTTGCTCACAATGGGCCCTGACTCTGCAGGGTACTTGAGCATATGACTTCACTGGGACTACACACTTGCTTAATATTATGTATGTGCTTAAGTATCTCTTGTCCTTGCCTTCACTCTGAAACTCTCCCTTTCTCTAACTCCTTTCCCTGAGTGTATATAAATACTTTTGATTTCTCCCATCCTTAAAGTACCTATGCATGACCTTTCCTGTTTCTCCAACTATTAGTCTATTTCCTTCTCTTTATCTTTACTCTCATTTAGCTGGATGCTTATTACTATTGCCTTTCCTTTTCTTCTAACAGTCCTTGGATCCACTCCAATCTAGTTTCTACCCTTTGTGCTTCAGTGAATCATCTTTCACCAAAATCTCTATTGACTTCATTAGGCCTCCGGACCTTTACACCATCCTGACCCTCCTTGACTTTCCCCTGCCTTTGGCACTGTTGAGCCCTTCTTTCCCCTTGAAATTCTGTTCTCTTTTGTTTCTCTTGGTGGTTCTTCTGCCTCTCTGACTGCTGATCCCTAAGAGTGTCTTTCACTGGTTTCCTTAGGAGAGGAGGAGTAGAATGGAAGAGGAATTTTCCAGGGCTCTGTCCTTGACCCTCTTCTCTTTCCTATCTGGATTGTATGACTCCTCCCTTTCCTCTCCCTCCTGTCAGGTTCTAATGAAGACCTGCTGCTTTCTCCTGCACAATATTTCTAAAATTCAGCCTTCCTCTGCATTCTAACCATTACATCACCACTTTATGCCTTTGTCCTCTCCTGCTTGATTACTGACAGCCTCCTTTTCCGGAGTCTTTTCGGTGCTAGCTTTGCTCCTTCCACTATATCCAAAAGACTGCTGCCACAATCATGTGATTTTCTTCTCCCTTTGAACCACTTCCATGGCTCCCCATTGTGCTGCACATCAAATTCAGACTTCTTGACCTTACTCTCTAGGTCCTACACCTTGCACACCAAACCTCACGGACTTGATTTCCTTGAAAGTTGCTACTGTCCTCTGCATTCTATCAGTGGAGCCAGCATCAATACTCTCTTCATGTTCTCCTCTTACAAGTGTCTCTGTGCTTTCTTCAGTGTTGCCCATTCACCTTAAATGGTCATTCAAAGCGCTCCTAACCGCCCCATGCTGAAGCAGCATCTACAAGAATGCCAAGTGTTCCCAGTGTAATAAAAGTGGGTTGAATTGCCAAGACATAGGTATACCCCTCCACATCCTGGAATCCTCACTTTTCACTTATTTCCATTACTTACACTGGAAGTTATTCGAGTCAGGAGCTTAACTTCTGTATGGTTTTTTTGAGGAATGTAGCACACCTGTGGATTCTAGAAAATAATAAAATATCTTTTTAAGAATAATAGTGTAATATTTTCCTTTTAAAATGTACTCAGTGATATTTTTCTAATTGCTAAATTACCTTCCTGAGGCAGGAGTAAATGTTACTATTAATGTTTAAAATCAGCCTTGTGAAAGGGAATCTAAAGACGTGAATGAATCGTGTGAAAACCGCTCCTGTTATGGAGAAAACATCTTGCATTATAACTGTTTTATCATAAGAGCAACCCACAGCAGAAAGCAGGGCATCATAGCTTAAAGGTAACTTCTGCCCTTAAAGGAGAAGTGGGGAGAGGGACGTCGTCTTGGCACAATTTGGCTGGGTCCTTTAGAGTTGTAACTCTACCTTCGCTCCCCCAGGATTCAGAGCCCAAGCTGCACCATCTACACAGCTCTTTTTTTAGTGTGCTAGAATGAGACCCATCCTTCTTGATGGGTGATTGCCCAACAGTAGCCCTTCACTCCATAATCACCACCTCAACAGCACAGGCACATTTCATCATACTACAAATGAAGTAATCAATGCACCTACCTCAGAGAAGTTTTCTGCTTACATTTGTTGTGGTTTACTCCTTGTCTGGCCTGTCCTTAATTGTTGTACTGGTTTGAGTAATACGATTATGGGGGCAAAATTTGGTGTTTACTTTTTACATGTGTCTGATTTAAATTTGTAAGTCTGGATTGCACACATGCATATCACAGTGGAACTTTCTACCATAAGGGTAAAACTCATCTGTGCAAAACTCATCAAGTTTCTCAGGGGCTGGTCTAAGACTGCATTATGAACTCCTGCAGAACTAAAGACCTTTACAAACCTTACCTCCTTCTGCTCCAAGTGCAAGGCACACTTCTTCAACCTGCCTTCTCTAATATAAATACAGAGCAACATGTGTACGTATAAAAGCACCCTACCAAAACAAAAAACTCCACTTAACACACAATTCTCCCCTTGGAGAGAGGATCAGAAAGTGGGAGAGAGAATAAACCACACATGACAGATATTAGTCACATTGCTTAATGCATTACTGGAAAGTGGTCAGATACAAAGTATATAAGAACCTGAACAGAATAG
Source organism: Dermatemys mawii (assembly GCA_007922305.1). Taxonomy (NCBI): domain Eukaryota; kingdom Metazoa; phylum Chordata; order Testudines; family Dermatemydidae; genus Dermatemys; species Dermatemys mawii. Next base: position 37,197,239 of record ML677364.1, on the reverse strand, counting down.
AATAAAACCCCCTAAGGTTGCTTGCATACTTTGGAGATTTGTGTCCTCCAAAGAAGGTGAATGCAAAGGTGCACATTCACATCTTTGAAAATTTGAGCTTTAATCAAAATCAAAAAGCCTCTGGTCTGTGCACCTTTTATTTCATACCAGATTACCTAGCCTAGAACCACAGGGAATATATTAAACATCAGTTAAAGAATTGGTGGTGTTGGGCTTGATCAGTACTATGTAAATACTATGTAAAGTACTATGTTATAACAATTCCCTTTGTTCCCCAAAGTACACAATGAAAGTCTTCCATCTAATTTACGAAGTCAGAAACCAAAGATTTCGTCGTCCTTCAGAGTATTTCTGAATTTATGACCATGTAGGTACAAGCCAGCCAAATCTTGCCTGTACAGGGATTATGTCTCATTGTTTTTAGAAATGTTGTTTCAGTATCTCTGAAACTCGGAAGAGTGCTTAAATCCTTTGTCCTCACCCTAACCCAGCTAGGAGTACTCATACCCCGTGGGGTATACAGAGGTCTTCCAGGGAGTACTTCAACTCATCTAGATATTTGACCAGTTTTACAACAGGCTACAAAAAAAGCGCTAGCAAAGTCAGTACAAACTAAAATTTCATACAATGACTTGTTCATATTGCTCAATATACTATATATGAAGTGTAAGTACAGTATTTCTATTCCAATGGATTTATTTTATAATTTTATTTGGTAAAACATGAGAAAGTCAGCAGTTTTTCAGTAATAGTGGGACTGTGACACTTTTTGTATATTTATGTCTCATTTTGTAAGCAAGTCGTTTTTAAGTGAGGTGAAACTTGAGGGTATGCAAGACAAATCAGACTCCTGAAAGGGGTACAGTAGTCTAGAAAGGTTGAGAGCCACTGCTTTGAGGTGTCTAAATTAAGGACTAGTATATAATTTTTAAGGGGTGGTGCATAGAATCATAGAATATTAGGGTTGGAAGAGACCTCAGGAGGTCATCCAGTCTAATCCCCTGCTCAAAACCTGTAAGGATGGAGATTCCACCACCTCTCTAGGTAACCCATTCCAGTGCTTCACCACCTGCCTAGTGGAATAGTGTTTCCTGATATCTAGTCTAGACCTCCCACACAACTTGAGACCATCGCCCCTTATTCGGTCATCTGCCACCACTGAGAACAGCCTAGCTCCATCCTCTTTGGAACCCCACTTCAGGTGGTTGAAGGCTACTATCAAATCCCCCCTCACTCAGGAGCAGACCAGAAAACAAGTTCTAATGCAGAATGACAATTCTCTCTTTGCTTCCCCCTTTCTCTGTTGGGAGGACTGAGGAATAAATTACTTTACCCTTTTGTGGAAGCTGTTTACAGCTGCCCTGGCACTTAACCAGCTACTTTGGTTGCCAAACAGAGTGGCAGAGCCAGGGATTCCTCCTGTTCCCTGCTCCTTTCTCTTCTAGCCACCCATTTGCTCATAGAGGAAGTGTTCTGACCAAATAGCCCCTATTGCCCATTCAGGGCCAAAACTGTAATCTGAGCAGGGCCAAGCAGAGGGAGTATGGGGTCTTTTCACTCCCTTACTGTCTTGCATGGCCAAATGAGGGCTGAAACGATCTAGCTCTGAGTCTAAGAGACTAACCTAAAGGGATATAGTTGCATGAAATAACAGGTAGCTTTACATATTCTTACAAGGGTTCAGTGAAGAGACACAGCAATAACATTTGTGACAGAACTGTGTTGGCTAATCCACACTTAGGACTAGACCTCTGCTGCAGTAAGTCAGTGCAGTTATACACATACTTGGAAGACACTTGGGATGGCTGCTGGGTGTGTATTCAAGATCTGCCAACACTACAAACTGAAGACATTCCAACCAGTAATGGATGTTGCCACACCATTCTGTCTAGTGTCCATAAGGCCTCAATGAGACTTGCTATATTATGTAAACTTTCCAGGCTAATGAAGCACAGGAAGGAACAGTTTTACATAGCAAAGTATGGGGAATTCTGGAGACTTGTTAACTTGTTGTAAAGGCAAGTTCTATTATTTATTTGATTTTGTTAGGGTTAATATAAAAGTAGTGTAATATATGCATGTATTTTGTACATAGATACATACTAAGAGAACCTAATTTGTGTGCTTTGAAATGCTGAGTTGCTTTTCCTGTATCTCAAGCTGTCAAGAAAGTGGTTTCCACCTTCACTGTTATTTATTTCTATTATATGTTAGAGACTTTTAAATTTGGTGGTTCACTCTTTGCATCGAGACATACTCATGTATGTTACGTTACATTTTCCCTTTTAAATAAGATGGAAGAAAATAATTTGCACAACTGAAAAAGCACTTGGCAGAGAAAGGTGTACATGCCACTATTTTATTTTCCACCAAAGCGACTATTAATCACTGACAGCAGAGCATATGGATTCTGAGATATTAACTAAAATATTGTTAGAAGAGATCAAAACTGAAAAACCTCATGACAGGTACTATCAGCAAGAAATCAGATGATGGACAATGGATAAAGTGTGAACAAGACGGAATGATGTTTGACAGCACCCAAATGATACATATATTGACTCATTTTTAAACACTAGACTTAATATGAACATTTGAATTTGATCCACAGCTTATTTTCATGCTGAAATGACTGTTTATGATCCCCTTCCTTATTCTTTCCTTTTGTCCTTCAGCTTTATTACATGCTACTAATATAATATGTATCAATATTAAGATATCTTGATAGTACTATTTCACTCTCATAATAAAGCATAGATATTATTTTTGTATAATCATAAATCAGGGTCTATTCTGTACAGATAAGTGGATATCCTCCTTACACCACTCAAGTTAAAATATATAAAGATTGAATGGCGATAAATGCTGTAGAAGTTGTGTGAGGCGTGAGATTTTGTGCACATATGGTGGGCATGTCCAGTCATTAGAAAATGCTGGGATGGAATCCATACTCAGATATGGCAAATTGTTGGATATTTATTTTCAAATGATCTTTTGGTCATTCTCCAGGGTCTTCCTAGAGGACACAATAACACAAAAGGAAATGAATTAATCTCTATCTGCTAGTAGCTGCTCAGCTACTGATAGCCTTTCACTGGCAAATGAAAAATAATCCAACTCTAGAGAATGATTCAAAAACTATGGGAGGTGGTTGTTATGGAAAAATTCTCACACCAATTATGTACCCACCAAAATAGACAAAGAACAAATGCATATTTAGCTATTTGGTTACTGCTCATTTTATTTAACATGGACTTTTAAACAAATGTATTAGTTTGGGTTGTTTTGGTATATGAATGCAACTAGTGTTTTTAGGAAGCAAAATATTCCTGCTTAGGGCTCGCAGTTGGTTAGCACGACCTCTGTCTAAGCACAGAGAAACAGGTAAGCAAAGCTGGTCTATTTAAATGACAAGAAAAGTTGTTAAGTCGGCATAAACCTGATCCTGTTTCTCCTTCTAGTTATTGTTTGTTATAGAACACAGGGCCCCTACTTACCAATTATTTGCAAAATAACAATATTTAGTTGTGTAGCCACAAACTGAAGAAACAAGAAGATTAAACATCTTTTTGTCTTTGAGTAAGCACCAAACACAAAGCCTTTTCTTGCATGAAGTACGTGCTTCTGTGATCCACTGCCCTTTCTCCTTTGTTTCTCACACCTTCAGCCACATCCAAAAAAATGTGAAACACATTAAAGAGGGGAGAGGCTGTTTCAAAATTCTCCTCTTTCTTAAAAATATTGTTTTTAATGTTCTGTTATCATGTATTGATATAGAAAATCTGCATATTTAGTGACAGTGAAATATTTAACAGGAAGAGAAGACCCAGTAAACTGGGGCCAGTTGGGAGGAGCAAAACTTTGGCTCCTAAGGGCTGGTCTTCACTAGCGCGGGGGATCGACTGTAGATACGCAATTTGAGCTACGTTAATAATGTAGCTGAAATTGGCGTATCTACAGCCGACTTACCTGCCGTCCTCACGGTGGTGGCGGGTGGCGGCGCATTCCCCCATCGACTCCAGCTTGCACCTTTTGGCGAGCTGGAGTTATGGAGTCGACAGGGGTGCTGCTGGCAATCGATTTATCGCGTCTTAACAAGACGCGATAAATCGATCGCCATAAGATTGATCTCTCCCAGCTCTAGTGAAGACAAGCCCTAAGATACACACAAGTTTCAGTTTGGCTTTATAGTGTTTTAGAGTGACCAGATGTCCTGATTTTTTAGGGACAGTCCTGATTTTTGGGTCTTTTTGTTATATAGACTCCTATTAACCCCCCGACTCTTGTCCTGATTTTTCACATTTGCTGTCTGGTCACCCTAAGTGGTGTTCAGTAACCTAAAGGAATGTATACTATAGCTGCCATAACCACATAATGTAATGTCACCTGTAAAATACAGATAAGAAACTCCCACTGTGTCTATATCATGAGCATTTGCACTTTGCACTATTTCATTCCAGTCAAATGGGTTGTAGTAAACCAGTAGAGCTTTTATGGGTTTTTTTACTTTTTAATGTCTTGTTTTGTCAAATCTTATTTTTTTGCCCTCATTTTCTTTCAATCTTATTTTTTAAATCAAATCTTTGTGATGTTCAAATGTACATTTTGGAGGTGATGCTGGCTGCAGGGGACTTCTGGAAATCTAGAATGTGGAGTGAGGTGCTTCTTTCATGTGACGGTTTTGTTAGTCCTGTGAGAAGGTAGCAAAGTCAATCAAAAGATTAGTCGTAGTATTTAAAAATAATTTAAAGAGATTATTCCTCCTCATTGTTTATACAGAGCACTAGAACACTTAATACTGAATTTTGTCTCTTAACCACTGTTTCCTCTCGCTGTCTCCCTCTCCCCTACACACAAAGGTTTGTTGCTCTTGGGTGTTGAGCTGGTCTGTCTGTAGCTATGTCATGAAAAGATCTTTGAATTCTTTGCTATGAAAATGAATTGCGAAGTTTCACAATTTCATTGTGAATTTCACAATATTTGATGTTTTCCTTAAACTTCCAGCTGCTAGACTCATGCTGTAATGTGAAACTCTCAGCTTTCAGTGTAGAGAGAGCTAGTTTCTCTCCCTCATTAAGGAGAAAAGCTTGAAAATGTGAAACCTGAAGGTTCAAAAAGAAACCTCCAATGTATTGTTTTCTAAATGTTATGACTTTTAACCTACCTCATGTGTTTGGGGGGGTGGGGGCTGGCTCATGAATTTTGAATGATTGAGGGTAGCGGCGTGACAATTCACCCCTGTGACGCCTCCTGCTGGCCGTCTGGGAATTAGCTCTTTTCCAGCCAGAGCACCCTCTGCAAGCTGGTGTCTTGCTGTCTGCTGGCCCCTGTGTCCCTCCTGGACTCCAGTGCCCTTTTACCTGGTATGCTGCCCCCTGGCAGTGCCCCCAAGTCTCTCTGGATCTCCCTTCCCTGGGGAACCCCCAGCGTTGCCTCAATCAATGGTTATTGGCAGTCATCATCAAGCCCCCCGCTCACTGGGGCAGACTGCAGCGTAAAAGCCAGTCGTCATAGGCAAGCGGGGTTTGGATCTGCTGCCTTTCCCTGCAGCCCAATACCCTCTTAGGCCTTTTTATCAGGCCACAGCCTGGGAGGTTGCCAGATCTGAGCTCCCCTGCCCCTTCCCCAGCACTGCTCTGTCCTCAGTACACTTTGCTCTTTCAGGTAGCTAGGTCCATCTCCCTTTAAAGCCGGAGTGAGACCGTTCTCCCAGCTCTTCCCTGAGTCCTTATAACAGGGCCAGATGTGGCCTCATTGGGGCGTGGCCCAGCTGTGGCTGCTTCCCCAATCAGCCTACCTTCCTGACTCCCCAGCGCAGCCCTTTTCTACAGCTGTTTAACCCCTTGAGGGCCAGAGCGGGGGGGACCGCCCCGGTACAGGAAAATATAGTAAAAATTTAGGCCTTTTGCCCTACGCCTTTAAACATCCCCTATGAAATGTGAATAGTCAGTATAGAAATAATAGATTCCTTTATCTTTTTAAAAAAACGGTGTGATGAAGCTTTTGCCAGTTTCATATTTACTGGAGGTCATGGAAAGCTCTGCAGTCTGCCAAGAGGTTGTCTAATCCCTCCCTAACTTTTTCTTTCTAGCACATTAAACTTTGGAAGACAAAGCAGGCATGTCTAGCGCACAAAGCAGGCATGTCTGGTGCACAAAACAGGCAACCCTATTCCCAACTCTGCCATCTTGTAAAATGGGTAAAATAATATCTATTTTTGTAGGTTCTTTTGAGGTTTAATTATCAGATGGAATATGCTGGGGATATACTTACTATTGTAACTATCATGGAAAGAGTTCTACAAACAGTGAATGATATAGAAGAGCAACAGAGGCATATACAACCCATTAGATTTTATATTTTTGCATGGTTAATCAAGACTAGTTGCATATGACTTTTTATGATTATAAGTTCTGGAATTTCAGTGCACTATGAAATTAACTCTTATGATTGAGGTATGGTTGCAAAATTTCTCTTGGCACAAACCTGAACACCCTAGCCCTGCCCCTTCCCCAAGACCCTGTGTAGCGCTGTGATGACTCACCCCTGTGGCGACTCCTGCTGGCTGTCTGGGAATTAGCTCTTCCTCTGCTCCTTGCTGTCCGCTGGCCCCATGTCCCTCCTGTACCCTGGTGCCCTTTTTCCTGGGGGGCTGCCCCCTGGCAATACCCTCACATTCTACCTTTGGGTCTCCCCTCCCTGGGGGACCCCCAACCCTCCAATCCCCACCTGGCCTCATTCTGGGCTACTGCCAGTCATCATCAAGTCCACTCTCCCTGAGGCAGACTGCAGTATAAGAGCCAGTCATCATAGACAAGGTGGTTTAGACCTGCTGCCTTTCCCTGGAGCCCAGTACCTTTTCAGGCCTTCCTATCAGGCCTGCAGCCTGGGAAGTTGCTAGGCGGGAGCTCCCCAGCACTGCCCCACCTCAGGTACCCTGTCCTACAGACAGCCAGGCCCTAGTCCCTCCTAGCCTGGAGAGACTGTTTCCAGTGTCTGGCCACAAGCCGTGGCCTCCCTACCTAGGAGCCGGACCTGCTGGCCACTTCCAGGACGCAGCACGGTGCCCCAGCCCAGGGCTGGTTGGGACTAGCCTGCCTTGGCTCTGCAGCACCGCTGACTGAACTTTTAACAGCCCGGTCGGTGATGCTGATTGGAGTCCCCAGGGTCCCTTTTCAAAAACTGGTCACTTTAGATTGAAGCTAAGGGAGAATGGTTTTTATTGCTAATCAAGATAATTTTGGCACATTTTAAGAAAATGTTACACTGGACTTAGGAACATTATACTAAAAATAAGAGTGATATTTCTTTAATTAAAACAGTGTGGATATCACTTAATGAATGCTTTCTTATCTCTGTGTGTAGGCGTTAAGGATTCAAGTTGTTGCATTTTATTAACTTGTGGGGATAGTTAAAGAGCTGGTTAAAACAGTGAGTCCATATCAGGCTGCTGTAAAATACTTATGCAGACATTTCATTGCTCTTATAAATCTGACTAGTTAAAAAATAAATACCAGAGCTTGTTTTGTGTCATTCTGAGCAATATTTCCATAAAATTCTTCGGCATTCAACCAGATGCTGAAATAAGTTAAGTGCTGATTGGAGCAAAGTGTTATTTGCAGGCCCTTTTTATTTCCAAACTTTTTATCTGCCTACATATTTTTAATGTTTCTGTCATCTTGAATGCAGACAGAGGTTATCTATCACTTTGTGTAGATAGACTGATGTTGAACCAATCCGAATACTGCATTATCATGTTTTCAATCTATCAGGTTCAAACACACACTACATTACATTTCAGAGTTTTAAATGTATGAACTATACTTTAGAAATTCAATATTTACTAATAACTTATTTTCAAATATTCTTCAATATCTAATTACTTAGAATGTCAACCATCTTAAATGTGTTTAATGGAGTCAACAATAGTTCTGCAGCCTAAAACTCTTAAGTAGAATCAGGTTTCTGCTTTTTCAGCTTACCAGAAAATATCATGCGGTATTTTTTCTCCACTTAGTGCTAAGTGTGTTTATTTTCTGTGAAAGACATTCTCCAACTACATTGCATGAGCATGCTTCTAAAGCTCAGTTTTGCACCAGTCTCTGTATTTCACATCTATAATGTGTACAGAACTTGAAAGGAAAGGCAGGTTGGCCTGGATACATTCCAAAAACAGTTGGAAATTAAACTTTCACTATTCAGAATGAGTCACAATTTTGCAGACATTTATGCACATGCTTAGCTTTAAGCATGTGAACAGCCCCACTGATTTCAAAGGGACTACTCATATACCTAGGTGTTTACAAGATTGGGGCATAAATCCAAAGATAAAAGACATGCTGTATTGTTTTGCTTTTCTTGGTGCAAAAATAAGTAGGCTTTCATCCACATAACTAACCCATATTTCTAAGTAAGTACACAAGAATTATAGGGCCAGATCATGCCTTGACTAGCAGTAGAATGGCCAAAGTTGCAAGTCAAGGCAGGATGTGCTCTCCTATCTATGAGTCGCAAGATTCCTCAAAATATTTAACAAATTTGTTCCTCCTTATGTCTCCCACAATACTGGTGCCTTTGTATATGTTTTAGCCTACTAGAGTCATGTTTTAATTTCATTTAATTTTTTTCTGAAGATTCTCAACTTACTCAAAATAAATCTTTTGACCATAACTTGTTTGATCTTGCAACATAAATCAAAGTTGCTATGTTTTAAGGTCTGTAACATTTTCCTTTTGTCTTGTAACATGTGCATATGAATAACTAACCTGCATACATTTTGGGGGAAATAGTCTCTTGATGCCAGCATTATGGTTTAGCAAGCTGAATGGCATTTTATAGGTTGTGTTGAATGTGTTGGCGGTTCTGTTTGTTTGTTTTTAATTCATAAGTAGGTCCCTTGTAAACGCTACTGGAGGCTTTGGCTGCCTGAGACCCAGATTGTAATCATAGTAATTAGCACTGAATTTTCAGATCTTGTACTTGATCTTGACCTAGCCAATGTGTACACAGCTGGATCAATGGCAGGAACGGAAAGGGCTCTGTAACCTGTTATGGGGACTAGCTTCGAGTAAACAGAGAAGTACAGGGTAGAAAAGAGAGGGGAAGTGTAAATATATGTACTCATATGTGTAAAATTGTTAAGAGAATTTTTAAAGAGAAGTATCAGAAGGCTGACCAGAGTAGAGGATTTAAATCCTTTTTTCACAATAAACTAACTGGGGGTTTTTTGATAGCAAATACATTAAGTAAATAACTCCTCAAAACTCACTTCTTCTGCAGTCAACAAACATGAACCATTTTCAGTGGAAATGCAACCATTTATATCTCTGTATTTATTATATAGCAATATTCTGTAAAGATAGAACTTTATAGTGGGTCTTTCCGTGCATTCAATGACTTGTCTGCCTCTTAAGATTTCAGGATCCTTGGGGTAGGAAGTCATGTTGTTGTCTTTGTGTTGTAGGGCTTCGAGCACAATGTTGGTGTATAATAAATAACAAAAATATTCAAAATAATTATTCTTTTATGGGTAAAAGGTTATATATTCTTTTCTGAGGTAACTCGCATATAATCCTTTCTTTGATAGATTAGTGACTCTTATCTTTAACTTTAAATAACAAAAAACATTTTTAATTAAAATTGTTGTACCCTGCCACAAACTACTGAGATCAAACTGTATTATAGCATGCAGCAATTTCTTCCAAGAGAATACTCTATAATGTTTCCTTATAATGGTATAGATAAAATTACATGCAGAGTGACACTAATAAAATATGGAGAGAGGCAGACATATTATATAAACACACACTTTAAAAAGTTTAATTTTATATTGTGTGTGATCAGAAATGAAGCCCAAATATTCTAGTCAAGTAAGTAAATTATTATTCTAATTGCGCCTTCCTTTATTTAATACGTGTCCATGTGAATGTCAGTCTGTGACAGACAAATGCAGAGTTTTTGCATTGCAGTTCAATGATTCTGGTTTCATTAAGCAGCAGTTAGCATCCCAAGGAGCCTAAAACTTTGGTAATGCTAACGGTGAAAGGAATGAACAGTTCAACTCATTGATATTTTATTTGCATGGCGAGTTATTCAAAATTTCCATAGTTATAAAGAGAGTGAATGCTCCGGTACATATCAGAGTGTGTTTTTTTTTAAAAAAAAAATAATTTATTTAGCTGTTTTAAACTGACAGGAGAAAAACTGGTCTTTAGTCCAAACTACTGAAGTATGGTAGAGCCCAGAATGTTCATGAACAACAGCGTCAATGCAGTTGAAAGAACATGATGGGGTAAATAAAAGGTCATTTTTTAGGTTTGGGGCTGGTGGGAGGAGTAGGTTTGGTTAACTATTTAACCTATGATACCCTTTTATCATTTTATGGCTTAGGGGTCTATTATTTTAAGCCTTTGTCAGTTAGTTTCTGGTTTGTGCTCAATCTTTTTTTTTTCTTTCTCAACAAGGTTCTGTTTTCTATTTAAATGATTTATGTTAGATTTATTGTGAGATAGAAAAAAGTTATAAATAGTAACTAAAATCAAAATTCTACACTAAAGTGACTTACACTTACCATTTGATTTTTATTAATTGTCCGATTTAAACACTAATCTGCCTTGTTCTCACAAATTTCTACATGGCATCTTTCTTTTAATAGCAAGACTTTCCTTTCCTATTTTATTCACCTCTCTGGTTTTTTTATATATATACTGTGATGTGCGCTATCAGTTCTAGCAACTGCTTGCAGAAGTTTACTTGAAAGCCTCCTTTTCATTTCTCCTCACTACTGTTTTTCCAGTGGGTGACTGCTCTATAGAGAAACTCCATACAAAATCTTTTGAGATCCAGAGGTGCTTGCTATGAGGGTTAAATTTCTAAATTCACTAGGTAGTTGTCAGCTGTTTTTTACCAGACCACTGTAGTGTCCCCATCACTGTGCACACAATTCCTGTATAGTTATTGGTTTAGTAGAAATGTTTAAGATTTATACTGTAAAGCTTAAGGATAGATGGGGCCTGATTCTGATCTTGCTTACCGTGGTTTTACACCTGTATAACTCCATCTGCTTGAGTGGAATTAATTTTAATTTACATCGGTGTGAGATCAAATCAGGCCTATTGATGTATTAGAATCAAATCATGCATATTTCAAAATACTTTTTTTCTTATAAGGAAAGATTGCTTTGAAACCACAAAATATAGTCTCTCTTAATTTTCTATAGCAAGTAGTTGTTGGCTTACATTTTGAGGGAGGAAAAAGTGTATTCTTCGGTTTTAAAAAAACAGCAAGGAAATTCCCTTATCTGTTTAGCAACAAAAGAAGAAATCAAAATGTAAAGCTGCATGTTTGATATGTTGATAGCTTTTAGTTTTATTTAAGCATAATTGGGTCTCTGTTAGTGGCATTTGTTAAGTAGAATACTTTAGGAATGTTCTGAATGTATTTGGAAGTAAATATCACATATCTTACCTTTTAACAACTTTTTAAAACCTTACTCTGAATTTCCTTACATTAGGACAAATGTGGGTTTTCAGAGGTCCTATATTCTGATTTTACAGCTTGTAATGTGATCTTCTGTTTCACTTTTAACAATTGCAGGAAATTTGTTTTTCTTTAAAACTTTTCTCCTTTTCTTTTCTCTCTTCTTGATATTTTTATTTTCCTTTTATATGGAGAGTTGTAGATTTTTTTTGTCACTTCAAACGTTAACTGTTCCCCTTTTCTTTTGCTTTACAATACACACTAGGAGAGATTTATTTTTTGCATATTCCTCCCCTTCCTCTGTTAGATATTGTAGTTGACCAAATTTAAAACACTACAGTATTTAGAATCCCTGCAGTGCTATTTTAAGTATTTGGACCTGGAAAGTGCCCCAAGCAGTAACTACCTGAATTGCTTTTAATTACACAATATAGCTGCATCATTTTACTTCAGATTCTTTTTGATTGATGCTGTAAGGCAATTGTAACCATGGATGATGGGATTAAGTGCCTCTTGAAGTGACTTTAGCTTCTTGTGGGAACAAAGGGAAAGAGGAGAACACTTAGCCCCTTTTTGAGCAAGCAGCCTTTTTTCACTTGCTATATAAAGAAATACAATTAACAAACATTATCCCCAGAGGTAAATTGAAATGTACATGCAGACAAGAACTGCTCTTGACTGCAATTAGACATATATGATCCGAGGTATTCTGGCCATTCATTAGTGCTAATTGTTTGAGAAACAAGCCTGCAGAACAAATGATTAAAATGTTAGTACCATAACTGGGATTATTAGCCTGTGTGATAAAATTCATGCTCTGCAGCTGTACCAATAAAACTCTTTGGAAAGTAGTTTTGATTAGACAAATACTTAGCTTGGCTCAGTTGTGAGCTGTTAGTGTTTGCACAAGGCACAACCAGTGTTTATAACAAACAATTTATATCTTCTTTTCCTAATTAGAAGGAATTACTATGCAAATTGCGGTGTTCTGTAATTTCATATCACTTTCCTTTGTCTGTGCCTTTAGTAGATTATTTGCCAGCTAGTTCCTGATAATTAAACAAAATAAAACTGGTAATAGAATATTTGACGGGGAAGGGGAATTTCAATGTTATTTTTATTCTGCATTTTTTTAAAAAACAGAATAAGCAGCAAACATTTACAGTTTTCCCCAGACTGCCTAGATTATGCAAGTTTTTTTTATCTTGGGTCTCAGAACCTTTCTTAACTTGACCACTATGAATATAACAGGATTACATATAGCCAATGATCATGTCTCTAGGGGTTCAGAAACATGTATTGAGATTGCTGAATGTGACTCATTTTTTGTGAATTGTGTCATCCAGGCCTGTAGATATGCACTTCTGAAACAGTATCCCAAACTTAGACCATCACTGGTGCCCAGGCTTACAGAATTAAAGGGTTGTCATTTCAGTGTGTCATTTGTTAGACACATTATAGCAGAGCAGCCCTTATGGAATTACTTGGTCTAGATTAGAATAATAAACACAGGAAAGAACTGGAAACAGAGTAAGGCCATGATCCTGAAAAGACTTATACATGTGCTTAACTTTATGTACTGTGAGTAGTGCCTTTGACTTCAATGAGACTATGCACGTGTGTAAAGTTAACTATGTATGGAAACCTGTGTGTGATCAGCACCTGGAAACATACTGTAGATTAGCAGGGAGATTTTATATCTTCTTCTACACTCACTAATTTCAGTGACATTGTACAGTTTAAAATGGAAAGTGCAGCATCTTTCAATAAACAGAAAATATTTGTTTCCCTTGTTCAGAAGAATGAAATATTTTTGTTGAGGTGAAATTAGGTAGAGTGATTATGGGTGCTTTTCACTTTGCCATTTTTTTAAATATTTGGAGAAGAGGTATGTATAGTTCTACAAATCTTAAAACCTAGATACAATTCCAAGACCCCACTAAATACCAACATGCTGCAAAACTATATATGATTGAATACAACACACAGCAAAAAAATTAAATGGCTAATACCTAATATTTTATTACTCATTTTTATATACTTAAAAGAAATAATGGTTTGTTAGTCAACTTCCTCTTGGAGTATGTTTGTTTGTTTGGTTTAAGCTCAATCACACACAGTTTTACGTAATTAAGAAAATATCTGTCCATTCAAAGAGACACATGCAAAGCAATTTTCTTGGTGCTAACAATAGGACTCAGATTTTATTGTGATAATTATTATTATTCACTGTTACAGAGATTTATGTTAATTCAAAACCCCAACAAAAACAGAGATAAGTGAGACATTTGCTAATAGAACACCAAAATGTTAATATATGCAATGTTCTGGGCCTAACTCTTGCCATTGTCTCTTTTAAAGAAATCCATAGATCGATCCCCTAATGAAGGGTGTCCTGTTATTGCTCAAAATTCACTATCTTTTTAGGTAGCATAAAATGAATATGTGATTATGCAGAAGAGGAATTTACTGAAGATGAAAAATCCCAAACCTATGCACCGTACATCAAAAAGAATAATGTATGAAAATGAATCAGAGGGGTAGCCGTGTTAGTCTGGAATTGTAGAAGTGACAAAGAGTCCTGTGACACCTTAAAGACTAACTAAAGTATTAGAGCATGAGCTTTCGTGAGCTATAGCCCACTTCATCGGATGCATAGAATGGAACAGAAGTAAGATGCATTTATACACACAGAAAGCAAAGATGTCTGAAAATGCCTATTTTAGTTATGCCCAAATATATTTGTAACTAGTTCTTATTTTATATTTTGGCCATGTTATTTTTTAAAAAGAAAATAGGAAAAAGAATCTGTAATTATGCCTGTCAAGTGAGACCATTTTCCTGAAACAGTTTTTAAAAGAAAAAATTATGATGATTTTGTTTTAGATTTACTAAGCCTAAACAACATGACAAAATGACAGTATATCCGTAATAGTATGAGTTCTAAGAAACACATACAGAGCCAACGGGGTTCCAAGATGGATGAGTTCAAGGGAAATTTCCAGTGGTCTCTGACTAATAATATTCTCAGTCTTAAACCTATGAGGTGATGATATTTTAATAGATTAACTCTACTGCTTCTTTAGATTTAGATATTCATTTAGTGGAGTCACACTGCTGAACTGTCTAAATGAACAGTTACATTCATAAGTGGTGACAGCTGACTCATGATTTCTAAATCTGGTCTGAAGGTCATGACAGTTTTTCCTTTTAGAAGCTATATCATTGTGTGTTGGATTCAGAGAATCAGTGCTGAATACCATAAACCGTGTATGCAGATTAAAAGGAAGCTGGTTGGTCCTGTAGCTTTTAGTTTAATTACAGCTAGCAAGAAGTCTTATGAAACATGTTTGACAGGTGATACATCTCATCTCAGTGTGCTCTGGGATTATGGTTTTATTCACATCTATCAAATTACTCTAGGTTAGACAATTAGTAGTAGACAGCCATCAGGGATGCTTCACAGGCTACTTGTCTGTACCATTAGAGTTAGCTGTTAAGGGACTGACTTTGACTTCTTTGTGTCTTTGAGAGCTACAGGTGGAAACCATCAGAGAAAGAGAATAGAAACTAATTGCTTTGTCGCCTCATATGTTTAGTGAAGGACTGCAGACTTCTTCACTGACCTCTGTGTCACTGAAAAAGACTCTCTCCAATCTTCATTTAAAATAAACATTTCTTCTTCCTCCTTCCCCCTCTTGAATATAGTGCACAAAAGTGGGATTAAATTAAATTAACTACCAGCCACACTAGTTGTCACAATTCTGTAATCATTAGCACTTCACCATAAGACAAGGAACATTAGCTGTTAAAAAAAAATTGGCAGAGGGGTTTGAATCTCAGTAGTACGTTGCGTAGGTCCCGAGCATCAAGATCCCCACTGCATGTTTCTTGAAGCTGTTGCAGTCATAGATGAAGAAGATTTATTAATAAGAATAGTACCGGCACTTCTAATAAATAATGCATAATTTTTATTTAACACAAAACTGCCCTGTTGATTAGGCCCCATTTAGTATTAACCGTCATATTACAAACAATAGAACAGCTGCAGTTTCTTCTATGCCGCTAAAGCGGGTCCACTAAGGACAGTTACATAACTGGCAAGAAGGTCATGGTATAGTTGTAATCATCAAGTAGGTCCGTAGAGTTAAAACCCCAGCAGATCTAGCTTAATACTTTTTTTTAAAAAAATCTATTTTTAGTTTTGAATATAACAACCTCGAGGTGAAGAAATCAGTCCTTGACAGGAACTTAGTTATTCATAGGAAGTATTGCATCTCTATGCCATTGTCGTACTTGAAATTGATTGTATTCATTTTCAAGCATTTGGAAGGTGTGGTGATGTATAATCTGAAGCAAACTTGTTCGACACACTAGTGTTTTGGTATGATCAGAAAGTAGCAATGTGGAAGATATTAGGTTAATGGAAATATAAAAGTATATGTATCAATGACATTCATGTGTTAATTATGTATTCTGCGTTAAATGTGGATGACTTCACATTATTCCTACGTGCTGTATATGTGTATGATAATTCATACTTGTGTGATGTGGTAGAAATGGCATGAGTTAATTATGGAGGTCACCCAAAGGAGTAACATGTTTTAGTTAATACATGGTGCAAGAAACACAAAACTCTGGTCCACAATGGTCAGGAATTCTTGTTACGCCATCTGCAGAATGGGCAGCGGCTATTTATATTTACATTACATAAGATATACTTTTTTGCTTTCAGTATCTCTAAAATTTTTGTTTAAAGAGATACTTGTGTGCTTATAATTTAGTTTTTTTATTATAGAGGACTGACAGCATTTCCAGTAATTAAGGTTGTTTAAGACTTTCCAGCATAAATCCCTGTTTTCACCCAGCTGTAACTGTTGAGGCTGATATTTTTTTTTTCCGTGCAGGTGTCCTCTTCAGGTTAATTAATTTGGAAAGTTTTAGCTAAAATGGTTCAGCCATTTCCAAGAACAAAGGGAAAATATGTTGTTTTGCCCATGTTAAAAAAATGTGTGCAACCATTTCACTGAGAAGCTCTAGCACTTCCATGCTTTGGAGCAGGGACCTGAAATTTGGCAGAGAAGTCATTCTAGGCTCTTAAACTATGAGGAGGGCCTCCCAAGGGAGGCATGGGAGCGTGTCAAGGGAGATGTGAGCTGTAGGGGGGCGGGGATTGTTTTGGTTTTTTTAAGGGTCCTGGCTGTCAGCCCTGAGTGGTTGGGGCTCATGCAGAAGAGCCATGAACACCCAGGAGATGGGATAAAGGGGACAGCCAGAGCCCCACCAACTAGGCTTGGACTCTTCTCCCCACCCCTGCAATTCGTCACCGAGAGGCAGCCGAGGTTCAGGCTTTCATCTCTTCCCACCTCCCCAACCCTGCAAAAAAAAAAAAAAAAAATCCATTCCCCAGGACAGCAGAGCTCTGGCTGTCAGCCCGGGAGTGGCAGCAGTGGAATAGTAAGGTTAGGGTGACCAGGTGTTCTGATTTTATAGGGACAGTCCCGATTTTTAGGTCTTTTTTCTTGTATAGGCTCCTATACTGCCCCCAACCCCAGTCCATCTCTATTTTTCATACTTGCTGGCTGGTCACCCTAAGTAAGGTTAGCAAGGGGCACTAAGTCTATTGTGAAAAGTGATGGTGAATGTCACTTTTTACATTGCCACTCTTTCTTCTGTGGTGCTCCAGGCAGGGCACCGCCTTCAGAGTTCAGCACCCAGGCAGCAGCCGCTGCTCTCCGCTCTGCCTTCAGAGCTGGATGGCGGTATATGTACTTGCAGGGGTGGGAGTAAACGATTACAGACACAAAGAAGTGAGGCCCAATCAAAGAAGTTTGAGAACCATTGCCCCAGTGTCATGGATGTTCCTTGTGGTGTCCCCGTGAAAATCCACTCAAGTTTGCCAAGTCTTAAGCCTCTGAAAATTGCAGCTTGCACACACTCAGTAGACATTTGTTGGAGGCTAGCAGTTTTGTACTCTAAGATTCCATCTGCAGTGTCTGACCATGCTCCGCTTATGTGCTAACTGGACTAAGCATGCAGTGACTGAGCAGTGCTTTTCCTGCAATTCCATCAGGAACCACAACTGGGAGCAGAGACACTGTCTCTATTATTTATTGATTTGATTATCGTTGTGCTATCACTGCTCCCTCTGCCGGCACCCAGGCAATATGGAGAAGGAGGAATCAGCCTGTTTTGTCAGAATAGGGGCAGGCTCGAGGGAGCTTGCTGTTGGGGGTAGAAACAGGGATAACCGGGACAGACTAGGAGTGGGAAGCAGAGGGAGACAGGAATAGGAGGAGACAGTCTGGGTGGGGACTCACTAAAGGATGGAGCAAAAGGGGCAGGCTGGAGTAACCTTAACTCTGTCATTTCCTAACTTTTGAGTGTTGGACTTTGCAGCCTTAATGTTCTTTCAGTGTAGTTCTTTAAATGTATTTCATTGTAAAATAGATTTCTCGTGACATAGTTTCTGGTTTCAATAGTTGAAAGATTGTACCTCAGTAGGAATGTCCTCCTTTTAAAAAAAAAAACACCTTAAAATATTTTTTTAAAAAATTATAATCAGGAATGTAACTTCAATTCCTTTTTTTCCCTTTTTTTTTAAAACAGGAAAAGCTCCTCATTGTCAGCTGGTGTTCCTAAACTTGATTATCACTCCAAGCCTTCTCACAAGTATGTACCTAGGAGAGCTGTGCTATATGTACCTGCAGACGATGAAAGGAAGATACAAAAAATTCCATCTCTAAATGTAGATTGTGCTGTGTTGGACTGTGAAGATGGTGTGGCTCTGAACAGAAAGGTAATTAATAAGTTATTTGTTGAGTGCCGTGCTGTACAGAATACATAAAGGAAGACACCATCCTGGCTTTGGGGACTTTACATGCTGGAGACAGACAGTGATTAAGGCACACAAAGCACTGTATGACCATGAGAGAGATTCCTCAAACAGTAGTGATGTATGCTTTTATTGGGTGAGCTTTATGCAGGCTTTGAGAGAACCTGCTTGCTTACAGGGCAAGTGGGAGTTTTTGGACCCGCATGTAAGTAGCAGCTGATGAAGATGTAAGAAGCTAGGAATAAGTCCTGGCCATGGAATAGTGGAAGATACTAGGTTTTCTGCAGAAAAGGAGGAAGCTGGACAGAAGGAAAGGAGCAAAAAGCAAGGAGGCAGGTCAGAACCACTAAACATTTTGTTGAGGCAAAGGGTTTATAGTAGGATGGCCAGATGTCCCGATTTTATAGGGGCAGTCCCAATTTCTGGGTCTTTTTTTCATATATATACAGGCTCCTATTACCACCCACCCCATGTCCTGATTTTTTTTTACACTTGCTGTCTGGTCACTCTAGTTCACAGAGTGTGAGGAGCACATGTAGCAAATATGCGCGTGGGCTTGATGTTGGAAGGTTTACTTCTTGGGGTTGGGTAAATTTTTCAAGCCTTGGATCCATGGAAGAAGTGTAGTTTAAAGAGGTTATTTGAAAGAGGAAGAAGGTAGATGGTTGGTACACCAGTGCCCAGAGGATATTCTAGACATATGAAGGCATCAAGGTGAGAGTTGGAGACGGATGCAAAGGAAGTAGTGATGTACTTACCAAAGTTCACTTTGTCAGTGTGTGGTAGTGTTTTAATAGTTCATCCTTGAAAGCAAGGGTTGAATTTTAATATTTTTTATGTTTCAGTGTGTCTGTAAGAGCAGACATAAATTTGCATACATTTTTTTAGGCAACTTTTGTGAGGATCTCAATTTTGTCATTTCCCTTTTTAAAAGTCTTCCATACCTTGAACAAAGTACTTCATTAACTGCCTCAAAATGAGGCAAATGTTAGGACTGGGACATTTAGCTCCAACAGTACTAGCTTCGTATTCCTCCGTTTCCCTACCTCATTTTCACGTATTCCACATTACAGCATGTCTCCATTAAGAGTTTCTGATTGTGGGCATGCTGTCTTGGAGGTAAGGAGAATAGACTTGATTTCCCATATGATTTCAGAACCTTTGAAGAGATCTCATTCTTTTTCTGTCCAGTAAGTTCATCCTTTCCAACCAGGACTCAGAATAACTCTTATAATATCTTCTGCTTAACCTTTAAGATCTCACATGTTTATCAGAAACCCTTGATCATAATGGCTTTCTCGTGTTGTTAAAAGTCTGGTACTGAAACATGAAATTAGTATTGCTGAATGCGCCAGTGCATCAATATACAGTACTTTAGAGATTCTTGCCAACCAATGGTATTGCATATAAAAGACTCATCTGGGAGAGATTATGAATCAATCTGTACCAGCAGACTTAAGTTGTTTATTTTATACTTGGGAGACAACAAAATAGACATAATCATGTTAAACTATCATTTTTATGTGCACTTTGACTATATAAAACACTAATGTCAGAAGCACCTATTTATCATAGAGAATGCTAGTGAAACAAAGAACTATCAGGATGGCAAAGATAGTAGTAGTAATCTCTAAGGGTGAAATTCTGGTCCCATTGAAATCAATGGGAATTTTGCCATTAACTTTTTTGGAGGCCAAGATTTCACACGTAGTCTTTATCAATTATGTAGAACTGATGGAAAAGTGTGTAAGAAAAATTTGACAGCCCAGATGATTTCGTAGCAAAATTATAGTTAAACCAAATCTTCAGATTCCCTTGATCTGTCCAGTTTTGCCACAGACATCCTGTATGACTTGACCCTCAGTTTCCCTAGTTGTGAACCTGGGATTGTAATACTTTCTTATTATTTCCATTAATTCATTAATGTTTATGAAGCATTTTGAGATCTTTGGATGAAAGATAGTATAGAGCAGGGGTCTCAAACATGTGGACCACGGAGTTATTTGCTGCGGCCTGACAAGCTCCCCGCGCCCCACACCCTCCCCAAGTTACTTCCTGTGGCTGCCAAACTCCCCTCACCTCCCCCGCAAGTTATTTCCTGTGGCTGC
>ML677364.1:37135499-37176808 GCA_007922305.1 Dermatemys mawii | reverse complement strand
TCAGTGATGTGGCCCTCGGGCCAATGTATTAGTTCTCATGTGGCCCTCTTGGTCATTTGAGTTTGAGATTCCTAGTATAGAGTAGCTGTTTACTAAAGAAACTAACTCCTTTGACAAAGCCTTTGAAAATTTAAGTAAAAGTATGTCAACCAGTTCTTCTTGACTTTAGTGTTTTATAATTATCATTTAAACCAATTTCGCAGGTATACAAGTAAGTCTTACCACCCAATAATGCCCCAGATCAACCTCTAGGCGTTTTTTAAAAATATAAGTGCAACATTTGCTGCTCTCTAATCTATCAGTATATTAGCTCGGGAAGTTCCAGAAGATGGTAAAAAAGCTAATGTTGTGCCAATATTTAGAAAGGTTAAATGGGATGATCCAGGTAATTATAGTTAGGGCCCTACCAAACTCTCGGCCATGAAAAATGCATCATGGATTGTGAAATCTGGTGTGCTGTCCCCCGCATTAAATTTGTGTTTTTGTGTGCTTTTATTCTATACTATACAGATTTCACAGGGGAGACCAGTGTTTCTCAGACTGGGGATCCTGACCCGAAAGAGAGTTGCAGAGAGGTCACAAGGTTATTTTAGAGGGGACACAATATTGCCACCTTTACTTCGGCATTGCCTTCAGAGCTGAGCCGCTAGAGAGAAGTGACTGTTCACCAGGCACCCAGTTCTGCAAGAAGCAGCATAGAAGTAAGGGTGTCAATACCATACCATGCCATCCTTAATTCTGTGCTGCTGCTGGCAGCGGCGCTGCCTTCAGAGCTGGGATCCTGGCCAGCAGCCGCTGCTCTCCAGCTGCCCAGCTCTGAAGGCAGCACCGCCGCCAGCAGCAATGCAGAAGTAAGGGTAGCAGTATCACAACCCTCAGTATAATAACCCTTATGACACTCGCACACGAACTCCTTTTTGAGTCAACACCCCTACAATTACAACACCAGGAAATTTCAGATATAAGTAACTGAAATCATGACATTTATATTATTTTTAAAATCCTATGACTGTGAAATTGACCAAAATGGACTGTGAATTTGGTAGTTATAGTCCTGTCATTTTGAAATAAATCCTGAGCAAGATAATGGAGTAGCTGATACAAGACTCAATTAATAAAGAATTAAAAAGGAGGGCTATACAGTATAATTAATGTGAATCAACATGGTTCTATGGAAAATAGATTTTATGAGACTAACCTGATAACTTCTAAAATCAGACTGTAAAGGTGGTTGATGAAGGTAATGAGGTTGATTTAATATACTTAGATTTTGGTAAGGTGTTTGACTTGGTACCACAGGACAGTTGATTTAAAAAAACTTAGAACAATCTAAAATCACCATAACACATTAAATGGATTAAAAACTAGCTAACTAGTAGGTCTCAAAATGTTCTTTGCAGTATTGCGGTAGCCATGTTGGTCCCAGGGTATGAAAGAGATTTGGTAGGTGAGGTAATATCTTTTACTGGACCAACTTCTGTTGGTGAAAAAGACAAGCTTTCAAGCTTCACAGAGCTCTTCTTCAGGTCTGGGAAAGGTAATCAGAGTGTCACAGCTAATACAAGGTGGAACAGATTGTTAAACATAAGGAGTTAACACATGTTGCAAGAAACCATTCAAAATTAAGCGGGCAATTAACACCTCCACAGTCATGAGGGAAAGGAGAATTTGGGCTTGGCTACACTTGCAAGTTCTAGCGCAATAAAGCTGCCCAGAGCTATATTGCTGCACCAAAACTTAGAATGCTACAACAGCATATCTGGGGCACTCTTCTCCCATCTCTGTAGATAATCCTCCTTCCCGAGAGGTGGTAGCTAGGTCAACGGAAGAATTTTACATCAGAGATTAGTCCTGTCTACACAAGTGGTTAGGTCTGTTTAACTGTGTCACTTAGGGATATGGATATTTCACGCTCCTGAGCGACATAGCTGGGTACTTAACTTTTTAGTGTAGACCTGACCTTAGTGGATTATAGATTGATGTCTACTGAGTCCATGATTTTTGGTTTTTAGCAGAGTTTTGAATTTAAGCTCCCAGGCTCATCTTTTGAAGGTATTGTGCAGGTTTCCTTTAGGGATGAGGACTGAAAAGTCAGATTTGGAGTGATCATTTTGTGAAAAGTATTTGCCCATTGGTGTTATGGTGATTTTGTCTTTTATCATTTTTCTGTGTGAGTTCATGCAAAAGTGTAGTGATTGTTGGGACATGTGATATACCGGATGAGTACACCATATGTTGTACTAGGCAGGTGTAGAATCTATGGATCTTGAATGGTGTGTTGTGCGTTGTATTGATCATTGTACCAGTGGACATATGGCTGCAGATTTTGCATCTGTTGTTCTGGTGGGGCCTGGTACTACTTTGAGTTGGTGTATCCTGGTATGTGGGGAGCTTGTTTCTGATGATGATCTTGGCAAAGTTGTGGGGATGTTTGAAGTCCAGAACAAGGGATTTGGGAAAGATTTCTTTCAGGATGTGTTCCTCATAAAGTATGGATTGTAAATGTTTGATGATACTGCATATGAGTTCAAGTATCAGATTATAGATAACATCTAGGAGTGTGCAGTGGGTTGTGCTTTTGTTTTTTCTCTTCTGAAGCAGGCGCTCTCAGAGAAAAGTAACTTGCTTTGAACTGGCAGGAAATCTATACCAGGGAAAACATCCATATTTGGGTTTGGTAGAGAAGCTGTAATTTTTGTATGTCTTCAGAGTCATGCATCTAATTGGATCAACACCATAGCTTATGCTGTTATCTTGTTTTGTTGTTTTTTCAGTTTTTTAAAACAAATGTTGCATTTAATTGCAACCCAATAGACTAGACACTGCCTTGAAGGGGCTTTTCATTTGGAATCGACCAGTTACTCACTTATTGTACCAAATATACCCCATATATGTGTAGTACTGGAACATTCAAAAATATAGTGGGATCTTGCCTGATGAAGTCAACGTTCTCTGACATGGTTGTCTTTATTCTGTTGTGCACATAATTTTTCTATGTCTGCAATTGATTATATACTGAAAGATTCTTCCTCCAATTGTGGAGAGAGGAAATTAAGATCTCAGTCCAATACTTTCCATTCCATGCTAAGAAAAAGACAGAGACCTCACTGTTATTTCCCTTGGGGATTCAGGCTGCCACTATTATTTGACTATTTTCTATACTACTATATATCTTCTTCAGTAGGATCCTATTTTTAATATATCAATTCTTTTGAGCAGCAGAGAAGTTGTGCCTTCAGGTCCGCATAAAGAGAACCTGATTAGAGTCCCTACTTTGGTAGTAATGCTTTGCTGGCACTTTAGTGCTCTTCAGGAAAATCTCAGAACATTTTGTCACCTTCAAACCACTTTTACTACTGGCCCTGTATTCATCTAGGTCAGTGGGTGTGTTGCAGGTCTTGTTGTATAGAGAATTTTATTTGATACCATTATTTACTATTCCATTGGGACAATGGGTCTATCAAAGTGGTACAACAATTTCTGTCAAAGGTTATCTTTGAGGTTCGTCTCAGTCAAGATTAGAGTTGTCAAAACTTGGAATTTTGGTTCTATTGGAGATTCCAACATTTCAAAATTTGCTTTTATTCTGAATTGAAACAATATAAAAAACCTAACATTTCTTATTAAATTTTTGAAATTCTTTCGTGTCATCAAAATGTTCCATATCAATAATATCAAAATGTTTTTCCTATATAAACTTTTAAAAGTTTATAATTATATTATAATTTATAAAATACCATACATTTTTGGAAAATAATTTCAAAATGAAAAATTGAAACATTCTATTCAAACAATGTCAAAATAAAAAACAAGTCAAATGAAGCACTTTCATAATGTTGAAAATTTCTAAACAAAATTTTGTTGAAATCCATTCACACAGAAATTTTCAATTTTGACAAAATGGTATTTTCCAGTATAGAAACATTTTATCAGAAATTTTGCAGCTAGCGCTAGTCAAGATATGGTTCTTTGTGAGTGAAACCCTGGCCCCCTTAAAGTCTATGGCAAAACTTCCATTAACTTCAACGGGGCCAGGATTTTACACACACATGCATGCATGTGCTCTTGCTCGCTCTCTCCCATGCTCCCAGAAATAATAAAACAAAGGTTAACCATCTATATTTTGTCAAGAGGGATCTTCAGATATATCTCCAAAATACTGGCCAGTGTGTGAAGGCTGGGGACGGGGAGGGGGTAAGGCAAATCCACAGCTCCGCCCTTATAAAATCCAGAAAATCAAATTGATTACAAGAGTGGTGAATGAAAAATGTACTTAGTTGTGGAGACATTGCACTCGAGTAATGACTGACCTTGTAGACAGAGGGAATGAATGGCTCTTGGCCATGGCTGAGAGCTAGCTATGGAGTGTTTTTCTCACACCTTTGTTAGGCACTGCAGATTGGATGGAGTAGTATCTTTAGTTATGGCACCTGAGACTGCTAGGCAAATGCAACTAGTTGCCAGCACAGTAGAGGTATGTAATTAAACTGGAAAATTTCCACCTGCTCAAAGAATAAAGCCATAGCCCATTGTCTGGGAACTAAGGGAATGTCTGCACTGCAATTAAACACCCTTGGCAGGCTTGCATCAGCTGACTCGGACTCCCAGGGCTCAGGATGTGCGGCTGTAAAACTCTGGTGATCTCGGGCTAGAACCTGAGCTCTGAGACCCTCCCCACTTGTGAAGTGTCAAAGTTTAGGCTTCAGCCTGAGCCCAAACATCTACAATATGATTTTAGAGGCCCATAGCACAAGCCCTGCGAGCTCAAGTCAGCTGACATGGGCTAGCCACAGGTATTTAATTGCAATGTAAGCATACCCTAAATCAGGAGTGGGCAAACTTAGGCCCGTGGGCCACATCCAGTCCATGGGACCGTCCTGGCCAGCCCCAAAGCTCCCAGCCCGGGAGACTAGCCCCCAGTCCCTCTCTACTGTACCCCTTCCCTCCCCCGCAGCTATGCCCCTATGTGGGCAGCACTGTGTGGGGTGGAGGCAGGGCTGTGCACTCCTGCAGGGCAGCATAGTAGCGTGTCTGGCTCCGGCTGGGCCACACGGCTGCCAGACATGCTGCTCTGAGTGGCATGGTAAGGGGGACAGGGGATTGGATAGGCATGGGAGTCCTCGGCGGGGTCTGTCAGGGGGCGGGGGTGTGGGTAAGGGTCAGGGCAATCAGGGGACAGAGAGCGGGGGGTTGTGTAGGGGGGTGGGGTCCTTGGGGGACAATTAGGGTGGGGAGTTTCAGAGGGGGGCAATCAAGGGACAAGGAGTAGGGGGAGTTGGATGGGTTGGGGATTCTGAGGGGGCGGGAAGTGGGAGAGGGTCAGATGAGGGCAGGGACAGGCTGTATGGGGAGGCATCGCCTTCTCTACCCTGCCCTCTCCAAAATTTTGCAACCCTGATGTGGCCCTCAGGCCAAAATGTTTGCTCACCTCTGCCCTAAATAATCAGGCAGGTACCCTACGAAATAGTGTTTTAAGGTAAGATGTTTGTGGAAGGGTCAACTTACTCGGTTTATCGCTAGGCAAGTCCTCAGCCTAACTTTCCCTGTCTTGGACTCCCAAATAATGGCACACAGACTCAAGTTATTCATATACACCCCTGACTTGGGATTCTGGTTTATTAAGCTGACAACTCAATTTCAGTTTAAATCAAACCCATCATTCCAAAACTTTCAGAGATTGTTCAGCTATTTGCTAGGCTCCTTTCCAAACTTTAGGTCCTGCTGCCTGACTTTTCCTAATGCTTCTTCCTCTTATGGCTTCCAACACATCCATCATAGCAGATGACAGTCTTTCTTTGATGATACAGTTCCATTAGCCCCTTGCTGCACTCAGAAGTTGTTTCCTCCCTAGTTCTCTCTGGGTACATCTACACTTTGAGCTGAGGGGTATGATCCCTGGTTTAGGAGAGACACTTGTGCTAGCTCTGATCAAGCTAACATGGTAAAAATAGTGTGTAAACGTAGCAATATGACCAGCAAGGGAAGCTAGCAGCTTCATGTGCTTACCAGACCAAGACCATGGGCACGTGTTTGGGACTGCTAGCCCCTCCTGCTGCTTGCACTGCCATAGATATCCTTTATTTTCAGCAGCTAGTGAGAGCATTGTCTCCTCAAGCTGGGATTTACACCCCCAGCTCAAAGTGTAGACATGCCCTCTGACCCAGGGTCTGCAGCAGGAGTTCTCTCCTCCTGTGACTGAGGCAGCACTGCCTGTCGGCTACGGTCATGTGATTCTTGGTCACCTGAGCCAGCTGCCAGCCCAAAACCCAGCAAAACTGGATGCTGGCTCATGCAGGAATGCTCTGGGATCAGTACCCCATTACAGCGCTGAACACTGTTAAATAAGAGGCTTTTCCCTTAATATATTTTGGTGAGATGTAAAATTGAGCCCCTGACCACTTGATAGTTGCCGGGGCACCCTCTGAAATAATACAGGTGCTAATCCTAATAGTTTCACTAACTTCCAGCTCAGGTAGGTAATTCGGCCTGACCAAAGCCAAGCGTTATTTTTGCACTTCCTCTCCTGAAAGCCATTATGTAGAAAGTCGGATTGCTGCTGGTTTTCATTTTCCAGGTGAAAGAGCAATCCCCTGTGAGCTTGCAGGCGTCTGGAAAAGTACTTCGGGATCCTTTGGGGTGAGCAGCCCTCTGTTAATATGTTTTATTGCCTCTGTCTAACCAGAGACCATGTAACCAATACAATATGCTAGCGTTCAGAGTTACACTTCAAAAACAACCTGGGTCTGGATTGAGCCTCAAGGCTGCTCCCTGAGCGAGGGGCAGTGCTTGACTGGGCTGCCCCAAAAAGAGTCCCAGTCCCTTCTTGCTCTGGGCAGGTATTAGGTAAAATAACCTATTTTTAGGGTACTGCTTTACCTTGCACCTGGGTATCTGTGCTGGCTAGAGCATGAGGGCTGGGGGGGAGGGCAAATCCTTTGCACGTGAGAGGGGAATGATTGCTGTTCTGTGTCCTGGAAAAAAATCAATTAGTTCTTTTGAATTGTCTGGGGTTTTTTTTTAAAAAAAGGATTAAAACCCCCACCATTTCTCTAACTAACTGTTTCATTATGAATAGCACATACGGAAGAGATGACTCTGGGTTCATTACAGCTAAGAGCAGATCATCCACATACATGCTGATTTGACAGTGATTTCACCCCATGGGAATGCCTTCTACATCACTCTCATGATCTGATAATGGGGTCAGAACAAACAGCACACTGGAAAGAGAGCAACCTTGTGTTGCACTTTTGCCTAATCTGAGGCCCTGTGACTTTTTCATTTCTTATCACTGATGAAAAGAGCCGCCTGTATGTAGAGTAGTACTATGACTAAATGTGGTATAGGAGATGCATTCATAAATGGGGTCAATGTGGCATATAAAAAGATCCCAGACTAATTATTAAAGGCTTTTGTAGCATCATAGAAAAAACTGCAGTGGGTTTCCGTAAATCTCTGGCTACTTCAATTACGATCAGAAGTTTTTCTGTTTTATGTATGATACTCTGTTTTTAATAAAGCCGGCTTAGTCAGTATTTATCAAGGTGGCAGGTATTTCTCTCCTAGTGAGAATTTTAGCTAGCACTTTACAGTCACAGTTATGAGACACATTGATAACTAGAGTGTTTTACAAGGTCTTTGCTTTATTTATAATAAATTAGTGCAGTAGCTAATTGCATTTCTCCTACAGGGAAAAAGCTTGCTGACAAGTGTATAAGCGAATGATTAAATCAACACAGGCGCATAGTGGGTTACTTCTCTTCAAAAGATGTGCAAAATTAGAATGGGTATGCTGCTTTCCCAGGTGTCTTGTCATTATTAAGACTCCATAGCCTGGGAAATTTCTTCAGTAGGAATTGGAGAGTCCAAAAGTCCCTCTAGTTTAGTGCAGGGCATCTAAATTGTGTGAGAAAACTCTGCAAGATCTTTTTTATATTTGAAGAGTTCTGATGAATATAGGTTTTTTTTGTTTTTTTGTTTTTTATAAAAGTTGTAACGTGTTTTCATTCCCCTATTTCTCTCCATGGTCCTAGAAAATCCACAACTCCTGAATGGTAATAGTGGCAATCAAAGTTTTTTGTCCATACTGTTTTACACTACAAGCCAATCATCTCCTTCATCTGATTCACAGTATATGTAGTAAGGTCACAATAGTCAGCAATTTTCTTCTTATTGGGCTCAATAAAACTGGTCTTTTAGCACAGAGACTTTGAATGGCCAGTTATTGCTTTTCCTGTAATTAAGAGGTATCCAATTAAGTTTGACTTGGACATGTTCTGATGTAACTCACTGACAGAATGATAGAAACACAAGGAAAACTATCTTGGGTCAAAATTAACAAAAATGTCATGCTGGAATATATTAATGGACCTGGGAAATAATTTTGTTTGTTCGTTTTTAACTTAACTAATGTTTGTACAGCGCTTTGAATATTCCGAGTACTGGCTAAGTTCCTGACCCAGCAATTGACTGTGTAAGGGTGCAGTGGTGCGTCCAGACACAGTGCATTGCAGGGCTAAAGCATGAGTGTTGCTTTGTGTACAAATGTATATTTTAAATTTTTTTATTAACTTCCTTAACACATAGAACCTGATTTTCAGAGGTGCTGAGACCCCAGAATTCTCAAAATTAAGTCAAGAGGAATTGTGTGTATGCAACATTTCTGAAAACCAGGTCCAAACAATATACATGCTACACACCTACAAATAAAAAACAATAGCCATACTACGGTGAGGCAGATACATTGAAGTACACTGTCAAAACTATAATGAACAATATAATGTATTTACACGTTAAGTCCTGGATCCAGCAATTGGATCAGTATGGGCGAACCCCTGTGCCCACATAGATCCAATTGCCGAATCCAATATTGGATTAATATTCAGGGTAACTGGAGAATAGATATTTTATGCTTCTGGGTTGCAAATGTAGAAAATTGTCAACCTTTTGGTCAGTTGTTGGTCTCAGTCCAGTTCTGGCCATTTGTGGTGCTCGGGCTGCTGAAAGCAGCCTGAAGGATGTCCTAAAGGGAGAGCAGGGGCTTTCCCCAATGTATGGACATATTGGGTAGCATAAAGAGAGCATAGCTGGATGTTTGGTTGGTTGGTTTTTTTGTTGTTTATATTGCAATAGCATCTAGGAGCCCCAGTCATGGAATATGATCCCATTGTGCTAAATGCTGGGCAAGCACAGAACAAAAACGGTCCCTGCCCCAAATAGCTTTCACTCTACATTCTCACTATACCCCTCTGCATAGGGAGCATATAGTGGTGGGCCAGGCATGAAAGGAAGGGGTCAGAGTACACAGCACTCTGACCAGTTCGTGGCCATTGCAATGGGACCACTGAAGAGGATGAAACTGCTCTTTTGGCTGTTTCAGCCTCTGGTGGCTCCAGGATCAGTGAGGGTCAAAAGGTGACTCTCCTAAAATGCACTGAGTCTGAGCTCGGCACAGCTGAAGATTAGGCCCACTGAGTATGTTTAAGATTTGCTGGCTAGTTTTGATTTATATAATCCAGATATTTGAATATTAAATCATTTAGAAGCAGTTAAAATAAATGGCCACATTCCAATGGGACTGTATGGAAATGGATTTAAATTGGGATCCATGTGCCTGGGAAAAGATGCAATTGTTTTCACCCAAAATGGAGAGATCATGAGTGTTGGCCTGCTGTCTCAGACTTTCTGAGAAGCTACAAAGGCAGAACATGTCATTGTTCCTATAATACAGGGGAAGGCAACCTATGGCACGTGTGCCAAAGACGGCACACAAGTTGATTTTTAGTGGCACTCGCACTGCCCGGGTCCTGGCCCCCGGTCCGGGGTGTTCTGCATTTTAATTTAATTTTAAATGAAGCTTCCTAAACATTTTAAAAACCTTATTTACTTTACTACAACAATAGTTTTGTTCTGTATTATAGACTTATAGAAGGAGACTTTCTAGAAACGTTAAAATGTATTACTGGCACGCAGATCCTTAAATTCAAGTGAATAAATGAAGTCTCGGCACATCTCTTCTGAAAGGTTGCTGATCCCTGCTGTAGTATCATTTAACAGGCAACGGCAAATAATTAATGCAGTAGACTACAAAGCCAGCCTAAAGGCCATCCAGGCACATTCTTTGTTCTCTACTGAGGTGAAGTTCCTGGCAGAACTTGATACTATCATGGGAAAATAAAATCATTTGTGGGGAGGGATAGCTCAGTGGTTTGAGCATTGGCCTGCTAAACCCAGGGTTGAGAGTTCAATCCCTGAGGAGGTGATTTAGGGATATGGGGCAAAAATCTGTTGGATGATTTAAGTGGGCTTGCTCTTGCAGGGGGTTGGACTGAGGCAGTCTCTTCTAACCCTGATATTGTATGATATTACATACATATAGAAAGTGGATGGGAGTAACATTTTTAGTAGCAAAGACATGTATAGTGGGATACTGGCTGAGAAATCTCTGCCTTTGATGTCAGAATGGATTAAAATGGCTACAAGAGTGGAACAACTGTTCCATAGTCCCACTGTATACTGGGACTATGGAGCAGAGGGGCTATGGTTTGAGGAGCTATGGTTCATACAGTCAGAGAAATGTGGGGCTGGAAATGTGGGACTGCAAAAGGTCCCCCTATGCTGAGGCAAGATTAAGTGCAACAGAGTGTCCCTGACTGCTGTTTGTCTAACATGTTCTTAAAAACCTTCAGTGGTGGGGATGCCACAGCCTCCCAAGGCAACTTGTTCCAGTGCTTAAATGTCCTTCTAGTTAAAAAGTTTTTCCTAATATCTAACCTGAATCTCCCTTGCACAAACTAAACCAATTATTTCTTGTCCTACCGTCAGTGGACATGGAGAACAGTTGATCACTGTCCTCTTCTCTCCCCTTTGATCATCCACCTTAGGAGATTAATGGAACCAGTGTCAGGGATCAGGGCTTGCAGCAGAGTCAGTCTGCTGGCAACCCAACAAGCACAGCTGGCCTGCAGGAGGCTTCCTGATTGACTGCATCACTTGACTGGTCGGGAAGGGCAGGTTGGCTGGCTTTTAAACCCAGCAGCAGCTCCATGGCCACTCAATATGTTCACACCTACAGCTGCAATCCTTCCTGTGTCTGATGCTCCTCACTTCGCTCCTGCCTTGCTCTGTGCTCATAGGCTTGTTCCTGCCTTGTTCCTCTCACCTTGCTCCTCCTCAGTCCCTGCTACCTCACCTTGCTCCTGGTTGTGGTTTCCTCACCCTGACCCTGTTTCTTGACTCCAGGTCTGACCCTTGGCATGTCTACTAGTTCCTGACCTTGGCTTGCCTATTAATTTGTAGTTCCAGCTCTGACTTCTGGCATGGTTCCTGACGCATGGTTTGGATCCATTACCTGGCTCCTGCTGTGCCCACTAGGCATGACAGTCTACAGCCTAGTGTCTAACAACCAAAGAGTTCTGGGGAGCACTGAGGGAGAAGCTTCTTCCACCGACATATCGCTGCTTTGATTATATGGTAGAACAGTATAATAATCTCTTTGTCCTCCACCATTGATGAGGTGGCCTGTAAGTACCCTCTTCATCAGCTTCATTGTCACAGGCCACCCTGGTTTATGGATGATCTGCAACAAATGAAATGAGATGGAAGACTGTTAGCCTCTTGAACTGCTGCCCTCTTGATCCAAATAGCCTGGATTTGGTGTTCAGCACTCGGGTAATATTATATGTTCCATCAGGTGTTTTGCAAGAGCTGAGTTCCCAGAATAATGGTATGGGAAGGAGCTGTTTCATAGGCAGCTGGCTGGCAGAGTGCCTATATGAATTATTTTAATGCCACTAGGGTTTTCTTGTATCACTAATTATGTGTTAGGGTGCCTAGAGCCTCGATTGTCATCTTTTATTATTTATATCAAAATAAACAAGAACCAAAAGGTATAAATGCACGTTTCCTGTTAAAGTATTTTGCTTATCAATTGAGAAGCTGTCCAGAGACATTTCAGGTATATGCAAGTGTGATGTGTTCCCCCCATGGTGCCACCAGGAACTGGAGTACCACCAAGCCCCCAGCCCACCTGGGCTCCCTCTCACACTGTATTGCTGTGACAAGCTGCAAAACCCTCCAGCCTGCACTTTCACCAGCCCTCTTACAGTCGGGTGACCAGATGTCCCAGTTTTATAGGGACAGTCCTGATTTTTGGGTCTTTTTCTTATATTGGCTCCTATTACCCCTCATCCCAATTTTTCACATTTTCTGTCTGGTCACCCTATCATACAGATAGGGCAATCCCCAGCTGCAGTTACATGCAGGCTCTCTGTCTAGATCCTGAAATGAACCAACAATGGAAAAGCTACAGCAAGGGTCAGCAACCTTTCAGAAGAGGTGTGCCTCGTCTTCATTTATTCACTCTAATTTAAGATTTTGCTTGCCAGTAATACATTTTTAGGGTTTTTAGAAAGGCTCTTTCTATAAGTCTATAATTTTAAATGAAGCTTCTTAAACATTTTAAAACCTTATTTACTTTATATACAACAATAGTTTAGTTATATATTAAATTAAAATGCAGAGATTCCCCGACTGGTGGCCAGGCCCCAGGCAGTGTGAGTGCCACTGAAAATCAGCTTGCGTGCCACCTTTGGCACGTGTGCCAGAGGTTGCCTACCCCTGGGTTACAGTTAAGGCAACTTCCTACTCCCCAGGCACAGGCCCCCAAATATATAAATATAAACCCCAAATTATAGCATCATGTGCTGCATAGGGACCTGTACAGCATAACCTCATAAATTTCACCCTCTCCCTCAATGTGGAGAGGAATATGCAAAAGCCTTTCTCCTCGAGCTAAGATTCCCATACACTTCACTCCAACTCACTGGTTTAGAGAAAGCAAAAATGAGTTTAACTACAAAAAACAGATTTTAAGTGATTATAAGTGATAGCAAACAGATCAAAACAGATAAACAAAAAACACAAATTAAGCTTACTATACTAAATAGATTGGATATGAATTAGCACCAGCCTGCACAACATGCAGCCTGGGGGCCACATGCGGCCCGCACGGGTTCATTGTGCAGCCCACGGGGGGTGAGTAGGGGTGGGGCAAGCCAAGCAGTAGGGGGGGGGGAAACGGATGGGGGCGGGGCTTTTCGGCCTGCAGCCGGTTTTTTTGCAGTAATATGGCCCTCTCTGCTTTCAGAGTTGTGCAGACCTGAATTAGAAGATTCTCACCTTAAGAGTTGATGCAAGCAGGCTGAAGATTCTTAAAGGGCAAGCTGCATTTGCTTTACGGCTTGGAATCTCCAGGTGTTTCATTCAAAGGCTAGAAATCCCTTTAACCTCAGTCCAGCACTTCCCCTCATTCAGTCTTTGTTCCTCAGGTGTTTCCAGGATTCGTCTTGTGTGGGGAGTGAAGAACTCCCTGCCTTATATAGCTTTTGCATATGGCGCAACTCTTTGTTTCAAAGCTTGGTTCCCAGACCAGTCTGTGGAAAAATACTGACATCCTAAGATGGAGCCCAGCATCATGTGGTCTGGTCACATGTCCTTGTAGAGGATATTACTCACAGACTGTTTGTCTGGCGTGTTCCCAGAAGGCTCATCACCAGGTGGGAGACAAGCTTCTCCTAAGGCCTGTTGTTTTCTCCTAATAGCCCGTTGCCCTGAATAGGCCCTTCCCCACCCAGCTAACTAGACTTGAAAGCATCTTGGCTAGTGGGCATCACCCAGGTGTAACTACATTTGAAATACAGATACAAAGTCAATATTCATAACCTCAGATACAAAAATGATATATGCATACAAATAGGATCATCATATTCAGCAAATCATAACTTTTCTGATGATATCTCAAAATGACTTATCTTGCATAAAATACACCAGAATTATGTCATAATCATATCATATAATCACTATGAAGAATATGAGGTGCAGTGTCACAACTGTGATATATTTGTTTTTATTGTTATGAATTATGAACTTTTAGCTTATTTGTTAATAGGTATTAGTTAATGTTTATACAGTGCTTCAAAAATGCAAAGCACTAGGAAGGTATAATTATTTTATCAAGTATAAATGTATAGTTTTGGTATAGCTCTCTGCACATGTCTATCTCTTTAAAATTGTTCCTGTTTGCTGAAGACATTTAGAACTTATTCCAATATTCACTGAAAGTTTCTAAGAGTTTTATCCATTGCATCAATGGGAGTTGGAAGACCTCTATAAAGATTTGAGTTTTGATTAATCAACTGTGTTGGGTTTACCCAGCACAAGTTTATATATGAAATTAAAGGCTTCTTTCAGTCCTATATAACAGTCCACCAGAGATCACTTCTATGCACAATAGCTCTCAACCTGCCATCATTGAGTTTGTGACTTTGTCTTTCAGAATGTTTGACAAAAATATAGAGATTCAACAACAAAACTTGAAGAAAAACACAAAATCCTCTATATACCCCTTTAACATAGGTAGTATTTCTGTAATCTCACAAAGCAATATTTTTGATAGCAATAACTCAGAGAGATAATAAAATAACTTAGCTATTTAGCTCTAAAAT
Organism: Dermatemys mawii; assembly: GCA_007922305.1. Classification (NCBI taxonomy): domain Eukaryota; kingdom Metazoa; phylum Chordata; order Testudines; family Dermatemydidae; genus Dermatemys; species Dermatemys mawii. The sequence continues at coordinate 37,162,304 of ML677364.1, read as the reverse complement.
GACTGACACAGAGCACCTTGTTATGAGGCACATTTGGGAGAGGTTTTTTTTAAAAGGATCATCAAAGAATAAATAGTAATAATTTTGATATACAGTAGAGTCATTAAGCTGCCCCTCATCTCCAATTAACAGAAATTCACAATACTGCACTTACCTAATATAACCATGTTGCATATTTAAGACCTGATCCTTATTGAATCGGGAAATTTTTATCTGAGTAAGGAGTACAGGATAGGGCCTTATGCAGCCTGTGCTTCTTTATATAGCTATTAAAACCTTCCTTCTCCCTCAAATTTATTGCTTTATGTCAGAATGAAAATCTCACCTCCTCCTAAGGCAGCTCTGTAGACATCCTTGGTAGCAGATGTGGTTTGTGTGTAGTATTGCTCTGTCACATCTCCCTTTTGCTGAGTAAATTTCAAATGTGATTCTTTTTTAACTGTGCTGTTGATTCCTCAGGTGTTCTGTGACAGCAAAGTTTTCTGGCCTTGAGCTTTGAACAGGCAATTGCCTTTAGAACTTGACAGCATTGCCTAATATTCCTAAACTGTTACATATGTCTGTTAGTTGTAATTGCATTTATACTCTGGCGTTATGCCACTTTTAACCAAAACATTTTGAATTAAACTCAGTGATTGGACACAACAAACTATTCCCAAGATAGGGAGTAGAACCCCTCAAAAAAACAGCTTTTTATTTCCCCATCTTCAACTAAGCACACATCATGATCTCTTCAATAAACTGGTTAGTCTCTAAGGTGCCACAAGTACTCCTCGTTCTTTTAACTTATCTCTGTTCAACAGAAGACAATATGGGTTATTTACTACTGTTTAAAGTGCTAGATCCCACATATTCTAACAGAATGTTTTCCCCTTGTGAATCATGAAAAGACCTTACATTTAACAATTTATATAGCAGAACAGACATTTGTGTTGAACAAACTGAGTCCGAGATACTCAAAATAATTGTGAAGCCACATCTGTTTACTACAACTAGAGCATGCCCAGAACTATGCATGTATTGCACATAAAAATCCCAGTTCAGACTGAGCTTCACAAAATTGTATGTGTCTGTCTGGTCTCTGCCTTAGAACAAAGAGACACACCAAATGGTGCCCAAAATGTTAGGGGAGTGCAAACAGAGCAGCAGTGTGGCTTCTTTCACTTAGCCTTAGAATCACACAGCTGCCTAGAATTAAGCTGCAATACTAGTGCTAGTTCTGAAAACACAGATTAGTAACTAGTGTGCTCCAACGTCAGCAACCGCTATAAAATCACATTTCGTGCTAACCAAAGAACTGTTTTACAAGACAGCATAAAACATACAGGTTTCTTTCCTGCTTTAAACTACTTTCATAAGTTACAAACTGAAAAAATGAAACATTTTCAATCTATCACATTTTGACACCACTTTCAACACATTAATGTGCACAGTTATTCACCCACATACATGTACAGTGTATTTCTGTTCCCGTATACAAGTTCATGAATTTTCAGAATCCGAAATGTTACTGTGATAGGGTTCCGGTAATATCAAAACCTCTACTCCAGGGCTGCCAGCATTTACTTTTGGCTACCAATACCGCACAGGAAAATTACAGCCTAACTGTCTTCCTGTTTATTGATAAACAAAGTGGCCAGCCTACCAGTGGCGTCTTATTAGCACTTTGCACCCTTTGTGAAAGGATAAACAGAACCCCACTGTTCTGTGTGTTTGATTGCAATTTGCATCTTTAAAGAGACTTGACTGCCCCAAGATTCATGTTGAACTTCTGAATGGATGGATATACTTTGATATGGTACATATTATATAAACCTATTGCGTTCTTTTTTTTTTTTTACTGCAAGTGTTTTTCTGTTCCCATCTCAAGAAAAATTTACATTACTATCAAGTACTTGTCCAAAATGGAAAAGAAAATGGAACCTATACTTGTTTTCCCTCCATTTCTGATCACTGTAACACCAGAACACCACGAGTCCTGTTAATGTTGCTTCTAGACAATTTCCCACTTGGAAGCAATGTAGGCATGATGACTATGACTTCACATGTTAGGAGCATTGTTTTAAAAGAGTGAGGTTGGGGAGAAGCTTGCCTCATTCTCTCTCCATACCTCTTTAAGTGTGGTATAAGGTTGCCACAAAACACCCATATTGGGGCACATACGTACCAAAACTGAGAAAACTTACTTGCATGTATTGTATTTCAAATATGATAATACATAAAGAGAGTGATGTTCTACAGGTGTGCATTTTCTTTTAGCGTAACCTAGTTAGATTAAATGTAAAACTTTGGTACCAACCAGATGGAGTCAATATTTTAGTAGTTAACATAAGATGATTTTAGCAATTATTTTTAAATACAAGAAATGTAGGTCATTTTAATTGTATTTTCATTGTCAAAGAGAAAACTAATACATGTAAACATGGATTAATCTATTTAAATAAACTTTCCACATAATCCTCACAATATGTAAGCAACATTTGTTATGCCTTAGAGATAGCATATGATTGGACTCATGAGACCCCATTTATCTTGTTGAACAGTTTCCTTTTTAACTTCAAAGAGAATTTTATATATTTATAGTGGTAGCAGGGTGTTAAGTGTAGCTAGACAGAAATTGTACCTCAGCTATTTAGCTAATGCCAATAGGGATTAAATTAGATTTTATAGCTGTTAGTAGAAGTCTATTTTGTAGCTAACAAGTGGGATTTTTAAATCCTGGAAAGCATAATCCTATTATAAAACTGGCAGATGAATTAACATTATCTAGGAAGCAAGTCTTCATGGATTAACATTTTTGACATTAACAAAGAAAAACTAATGCTACATGGATATTAGATGCTTTTCCCAAAAGTAGGGAAAAAGGGAATGAGAATATAGGACAAAATGGCACAAATACTGCAGCTAAGAAGCACCTATGAAAAATGGGGGAGGGAAATGGAGTCAAGAAATGAAATCTGGAATTAACATTGTGCTGCCTGTAATATGAAGTAAATGCACTCAATCTGAAAAAGCTCTGCAACTGCCACTTCATATGTTAACCTTGTGCATAATTTTATATGTGCCTTGGGTTAAATCAGAAATTTCTAATGTTACTACGAGGTGAGACCTTATCCTGTGAGTTCTCAGACACCTCAATTCTCACTAGACACCGGGAGAATTGGGGGATATCAGCACCCCACAGTAGAGCTCATCACCTCAAAGGAACCAGCCAATAGAGACCAGACCCATACGGACCTTGATTATGCTTCCATGATTAGTTTGGAGAATAGTCGTAAAACAGCCTATGTAGGTTAGTTGTAGCCTTCTTGAGACAATCAAGGGTTCACTTCAATGTAAAATTTTCAAATACCTTATTCCATATATTAATAAATTGGGAGACATTGGCTAAAGATGAACTACTAGGATAAGTAGCATCTATGTGTGTCGACTAAAAGCCTTCATCATATACAGTAGAGTCTTATTTAAAGTTACAAAGAACAAAATATTTTTGGTAGCATTCATTAATATGTCTACAGTATGAGCTGATATCCACAAATACAACAGAAATCTTGTGACAATGAAAGTGATGTTTTAAAAAGTAACTTTTTAAGATGAATGCAGATGCTAAATACGCAACAATTAAAAATACATTCAGTATAAGTGATTAAGTTCTTTCAGTATCTTTAGCAATATTAGAGGGGTAGTCGTGTTAGTTTGGATCTGCAAAAGTGACAAAAAGTCCTCTGGCACCTTATAGACTAACAGAGGTATTGGAGTATAAGCTTTTGTGGGTGAATGCCCACTTCGTCAGATGCATGCAGTGGAAATGTCCAGAGGCAAGTATAAATATGCAGGCAAGAATCAGGCTAGAGATAACAAGATTAGTTCCGTCAGGGAGCATGAGGCCCTCTTCTAGCAGCTGATCTGGAGGTATGAACACCACGGGAGGAGAAACTGCTTTCGTAGTTGGATAGCCATTCACAACTTTAGTCTTTTTAGTCTTTGTTTAATCCTGAGTTGATGGTGTCAAATTTGCAAATAAACTGATGCTCAGCAGTTTCTCTTTGAAGTCTGGTCGTGAAGTTTTTTTGCTGCAGGTTGGTTACCTTTAAGTGTGCTTTTGTTTGTCCAGGAAGATTGAAGTGTTCTCCTACAGGTTTTTGTATATTGCCGTTCCTGATACCTGATTTGTGTCCATTTATCCTTTTATGTAGGGACTGTCCAGTTTGACTGATGTACATAGCAGAAAGGCGTTGCTGGCACATGATGGCGTATATTACATTGGTGGACGTGCAGGTGAATGAACCGGTGATGGTGTGGCTGATCTGGTTAGGTCCTGTGATGGTGTCGCTGGTGTAGATATGTGGGCAGAGTTGGCATCGAGGTTTGTTGCATGGATTGGCATGGAAAGGATAAATGGAGTTAGAGTTACTACAGTATGGTGTGTAGTTGCTGGTGAGAATATGCTTCAGGTTGTCTGTGTGCTAGGACTGGCCTGCCTCCCAAGGCCTGTGAAAGTGAGGAATCGTTGTCCAGGATGGGTTGTAGATCACTGATGATGCGTTCGAGAGGTTTTAGCTGAGGAATGTAGGTGATGGCCAGTGGTGTTCTGTTGGTTTCTTTCTTGGGCTTGTCTTGCAGCAGGAGACTTCTGGGTACACGACTGGCTCTGTTGATCTGTTTCCTTATTTCCTCGTGTGGATATTGTAGTTTTGAGAGTGCTTGGTGAAGATCTTGTAGGTGTTGGTCTCTGTCTGAGGGGTTGGAGCAAATGTGGTTGTACCTCAGTGCTTGGCTGTAGACAATGGATCGTCCGGGATGGAAGTTGGAGACATGAAGGTAGGCATAGCGGTTGGTGGGTTTTCGGTATAGGGTGGTGTTAATGGGACTATGACTTATTTGCACCAGGGTGTCTATGAAATGGACCTTCCATGTAGATTGGTCCAGACTGAGGCTGATGGTGGGATTCTTCCAGTTTCCTTCCCATGGGTCCAGATGGTGATGTCGTCATCAATGTAGCATAGGTAGAGAAGGGGCGTGAGTGGACGAGCTGAGGAAGCATTGTTCCAGCTTAGCCATAAAAATGTTGGCATATTGTGGGGCCATGCGGGTGCCCATAGCGTGCCACTGGTCTGGAGGTATATATTGTCACCTATGTAAAAGGATAAATGGACACACATCAGATATTAGGAACGGCAATATACAAAAACCTGTAGGAGAACACTTCAATTTCCCTGGACACACAATAGCAGATTCGAAGGTAGCCATCCTGCAGCAAGAACCTTCAGGATCAGACTTTCAAGAGAAACTGCTGAGCATCAGTTCATTTGCAAATTTGACACCATCAGCTCAGGATTAAACAAAGACTGTGAATGGCTATCCAACTACGAAAGCAGTTTCTCCTCTCTTGGTGTTCAAACCTCCCGATCAACTGCTAGAAGAGGGCCTCATCCTCCCTCATTGAACTAACCTTGTTATCTCTAGCCTGAGTCTTGCCTGCATACTTATACATGCCCCTGGAAACTTCCACTGCATGCATCTGACGAAGTGGGTATTCACCCACGAAAGCTTATGCTTCAATACCTCTGTTAGTCTATAAGGTGCCACAGGACTTTGTCACTTTAGCAATATTGTATCCAATATGCAATATGATTCTCATCATAATAATCTCTTTTGTCTGCCACCTTTTCTTGCAAAACTCTTCACTTTTCCAAAAAGCAAATTTCAGTGATGCTGCTGGACTATCATTAATTCCTAAAGCTGGAACACTTTATTCAAAGCATTTCCTCCCAATGTCAGTTCAGATAAAGTGGAGCTTGAATCTGAGGCATTAAGAGTTTCATTATCCAAAACTAAAACTTAATCTTGGTTTTGCAAACCCAAAACATGACCTCATGGACCCATATCTGTTCACTGCTAATCATACCAACCATATTACCAATTCTGTCTGCCATTTAATAGTCATTAAAGCTGGGTACATAGTACATTGTGAATATGGAAGTGACTAATGCTTGTGTTAAGGTTTGAGTATCTCAGTATGAACAGGGTGTTTCCAGAAGCTTCGGCCTATTTGTTTTGTGCAGTTGAAATGCTATCTTCTCTCCTGACAAATGCAACACAAAAATGTTCACTATACTAACCATTACAATATATGCTTGAAAAGCTTTCTGCTTAGGTTAAATTTTCAGAGTGCCTCCATTTTGTGCATGCAAAACATTTCTGTGTGCATGTGTACATCAAGGATTTACATGTAAATCAATCATTGAAGTCATTGGGGCAACTTGCTTGTTTAAAATTAGATTTAAATTTAAAATTTAAAATTTTCTAATTAGAAAATTAGATGTGTCTAATTTTAAACAAGCAAGTTGCCCCAATGACTTCAATGTTTTGCTGGACTGAAGCCCAAATACTTAGTTTCACTATTATCTAACAGGTCAGCATACTTTCTTTATGTACCCAAAATGCTGGCCTGATTTCAAAATTAGTCCTGTTTGTATAATTCAGGCTTTACCACAAGAAGAATATCTTAACATATAAACTACGGAAACAGTATAAATTTAGTAAATTGCCTCATCTCAGACTCTTCTCTTATAATGGGTTCTTGAGAGTTCTCCCATTGACTTCATTTGGACCAGGATTTCATGCATAGTGCATGTTGTGCATACCTACCGCAATAGTAATGACCTCTTACTGGAAGCAGTGATATTTACCTGGCTGCTATAATGGTACTGTCAAAAAGAGCTGTCCTCCAACTCCTCTTCTAAATGTTTTTCTCCTCTATACATTGAGGGTTATTGTCATCAGTAAGAATACTATTAACAAATGGTGCTTTAAAATGTGCTAATATCACCTAATTATTGTCGTAGTTCTGTGAAATGGGGAACACCTCCTGAGAAGTGAATGTGGAGGATATTCATCCCCTAGCAGCATTAGTCCCTTCATTAGGAAAGTTGTATATTTCATGTCCCTGGCAATGCGTATTTTTGATCCAAGCTTCATACAACTTTTCTTGTCCTTTAAATTATTAAGGTAACAGCCCCTTTAGCAGTTCAGAGTTTGTTTCAAATTGTGCTTTATGTGTTGGGAAGGAATCAAAGTTGGCCTCTAAGCCTGGATTGTTTTAAAATATATAGCTACATCTTCAGCTGGTGTAAATTGGTTTAGCTCCATTGATTTAATCGGAGGGTATGGCCCAGAGTATCTAAAGCAATTCTCAATTTAAAGACATTCTTTGCCTGTGATAGAGTGGTTTCTGAGTTCATGGCTGCTGCCTGATTTTGAAAGTAAAGAATTTCTCTTAATGAGACCAGGGAAGCAAAAGATGCTTGTCTTGTTGGGGTGGTACTTCAGGGCCAGAGTATAGTGACAACAAAACAGTTTCAGACAAGTAATGGCTGAGAACAGGGCTCTGTTTTTATCCCAAACTGGTTTGTAACTTTATCGCTGTTGATGTAGAACGTCCCTCACCAGCGAGGAGCTGGTAAGAGACAGAGATACAAGACAGTTGCCCTGCCTCTGAGAAGAGGTCAGAGGTTCATTACTTTAGTTTTTTTGTCAGAGGGAGTTGCCTGCATGCATTTTTATTTATTTATTTTATTTATTTTTACCACTCCTATTCAAGGAAACAGTATTTATATACATCTTGTAAATGAGCAAATTACTCTTTGGAAACACCTGACTCCACATCATCAATTGCCAAAAAGGAAATTGACATGCAAGACCCCAAATTCTGCAACCACACAGCAAAGAGACAGCAACAATGTATACTGAAGACCAATTATTGCTATAAAACTTGATTATCTGCAAGAAAGTGAAGTAGAGCATTTGTTGAGTTTTGTTTTTGCTCTGGCCTCTGAACAGATCAAATGAGCCGTCACATGGGAGTGGTGAAAGTGAAACGTCCATTGTGGAATCATTAATCACATGTTTGTTTTTTCACTCAGTTCACCTCCAAAAAACAACTTTAAATTGAGGGAATTTTTGGAATTAATTTGGGTTAGAGGTCAAAGGACCTGATTCTCATTTCAGTAATGCCCCTCTACACACTCTGGCAGTGTAAAGGAAATTTAAAATGGGAGTAAATTTTGGGCCAGTTCCTCAAAAGGTATAAACCAGCCTAGCTCCATTGACATCAATGGGTAATCTGGGGTGGTGCCATGGAAATGTAGGTTTGTCTTTCCTTAATGTTATGCAGCCTGCATTGCGTCTACTTTTTTTTTTTTTTTTTTTTTTTTAAAAAACTTCCTTTTTTAATCTTGACAATTTACTCTGTATTTATTGCTTGTGTAACTCAAGGAGAAAAATCATATGTTTTATTTACAGCTAATACAGTTGTTTATCCACTATGTTGTCTTTTCTTTCTTACCATTTCCCTCTCGTTTATTTTTTATAATAGTCTTATTCCATCCTATTTAGCATGCTTGCCTCATCCCTCTTCACTTCACACTGCTGTCTTCAACAGTGTGCAATCAGCAATGGTTATCTGACAAGACATAATATATACATAACTTCCAGTTATTTTGTTGAGTACAGTATTAGTCTTACAACATATGCTGTACTTTTCTTTCATATGAAATGGAACCATTACTGCCCATGCTTCCCGTGGGGTGCTACTCTCACCCTAACGTTCGGTGTTCTTCCTTCTGTTGGAAAAGTGTGGGTGTAGCACAGTACAGTTCAACTTCTCTTACTGTTGGCCCAAGACTTGTGCTGCCTTTGATAATAAATAACTCATGTCCACTTATATTGTTGTTAAGTTAAAGGGGAGATGTTCAGAGGCACAGATGGGGAGTTAGGCACCTAGATTCCATTGGCTTTCAATATGAGTTGTGTGCCTAACTTCCCTTTGTGCCTTTGAAGATATCCTCCTAAAATTAGTTATGTTCATTGTTGTTACATAGCCCCAAATGCTGGTTGTCTATAGATATAGATATCAAATGCCTTAACCTACAATATTAGGTAATGAAAAGCTTCCTATAGTTCATGTACTCTTGAGCCAGAAATTAGAAATGCAGAGTACTAGATTATTTCCTTAATTGCATTGACATATATATCAGGGTCTTTAATCACAGCATTCTTCTGGTCCACCTTTCTAAGGTTTAAGAGGAGAGGCAGCTCTAAACTATTAAGAACTGTAGGCAAGCTAAATAGGGGCTCTTAGCTACCCTGCTGCTATTGTTGTTGATTAACATTTTTCAGTAATTATGTATTTCCATCAGGGATGCAATGGTTATCAGCACTGCTAATGAGATTATTCCCATTTCAGACAAGTGCAATGTTCTGCTGGTTCCCTTTTGGCACTCTACATGTTTCTTTCACTCATACTCACAACGCTTACCAAGATTGTTCACCATAGTCTCTTCTCTGGAGCCATTGAACAGGACAGACTGATTCTTCATCATTCCTGTAGCCACAAACCAATATGACTAAGGTGGCCAGATAGCAAGTGTGAAAAATCAGGATGGAGGTGGAGGCAATAGGCACCTATATTAGACAAAGCCCCAAATACGGGAACAGTCCCTATAAAATATCACAGTCTACAATATGTTGCCTTTTTAGCAGCAGCAACAGTTGTGAAGTAGTTCAGTTCTTCTTGTGCTTCAAAGCAGACATAGCTCAGCATTGCTAGAAAAAAATTTTTTCCATGTGCCACTAAACTGCCACAATAAGTTATCCGAGAAGCTTAAAGAAGGGAAACACACATGCTCTACTTGGGTGCGCTATCTCTGTAACCTAAATAGCAAGAGTTATTTATCCCTGGCTTCACATCCCATTTCCCACAGAAAGAAAGCCTGATAAGATATTATCCTTTCATTCTAATATTGAAAATCTTGTAGCCTTGGGCTGGGATTCTCCAAATGGAGAGCACTGTTCTCCCAAGCAATGTTAAAAATTGTGTTACCATCCAAAAGGTAATGTAGAAAAGTGAAGGATATTGTGGTGTCTTATTTGTACAAAGAAATTCTCCCTTCCCGGGGTGTGAAGTAATGACCCTAGAAATTCTTTTAATAAGAAGGGAGATGAGTTGCCAAATAGGGCAAATGTATCATAAACTGTCTTGAAGGAGAGACCAAATATTAGTGCATGTTTTTAGAGTATAACAGAGAGGAAAGTTATGGGGTGAAGCATTGCACAGAAAGAAGCTGCAGATTCCAGGCATTCCTTTTGATGGAGCATGTGAAGGAAAAAAACAGACGGGACTGTGCACCCTCTTTGAGACAACTTTGCAGGTCATAGATCTGGCCTAAACAAAAGTATTTTTCCAAGCTACTCCTTTTATTCTTCTAACCCTTATGTCAGAGCTCCAGCAGAGTCCTGTAAGCAGTGCAGAGAGCCATTCTGAAAATGGTCCACCCTCCTTCCTCTAGAGACAGATTACTCAAATTCCAGGCCATAGATCACAGTAAAAGTATCTGAAAGGTATTCTTTGTAGAATTCCCTGCCTCCCTTATGTGTCCTTGAATAGTTCTTTCTTTCCTTCCAGAGCACACCAGGAAAGGGGCAATTTTGTAGTTTACCACTTACTCAACATCCATTAATGAAGTCTTAATGTAAAGATTCCAGAGAGTCTATTCAATGTACTATACAGCGCTAAAACAGCCAGGTGGCTTTCACCTGTACTAGAAATCATATGGCTGAATGAACATGTCTGTTGCCAAAAACTATAAATGCAAGTGCTGAACTCTGTGGTCCAGGGCTGCAGTGAAACAGAGACTTCCTTGACTTCATGCAACTCAAGAGGGCACACAGCAAGTCCCTTCTACTCTTTCTCTATCCCACTAGAATCAGTCTGAGGGTCCCAATGACAGACTCTCCAATAAGGGAAATGATCAGAGTGGTCAAGGGTAAGGGGTCTCTTCAAGAAACCAGAATGTGATTGCAGCTTACTAGACATGAAGCTGTTGAGAAAAGCTCGATCATCCTTCAAGAACATAGTCCTCAGCCAGGCAGTACTCATAAAACTGCATAATGCCTTGGTGTTCGCATACATTCCCAATTTCTTGTGGGGGAAAAAGACTAAAATCGCTTCTCTTCTTCAAAAATCAATATCCCCACTAACTTGGGCAGAAAATTATTTGACAGATCTGGAATCCTGCCATCAGGCCAGAAAGATAAATCTGGGAACTCATCACTTGGTGGAAATTTGGGTTGAGGGATCTCTGTGAAGAGATGTCATTAGAGGGACAAGGTGGGTGAGGTAATACTTTATATTAGACCAACTTGTGTTGGTGAGAGAGAAACACTTTTGCACTTACTCAGAACTCTTTTTCAATTCTGTGTAAGATCAAAAACTTGTGTCTCTCACCAACAGAAGTTGGTCCAATAAAATTTCTGTTGGTAAATTCTCACCCACCTTGTCGCTATAATATCCTGGGATCAACTTGGCTACAACAACAGATTTCACAAAGAACAGGAGGGCCCATGTCTCCTGCAATAAATACAGAGAAAAAGGAGCTGCTACTAAAATAATACTTCTCCTAGAGGAAACTGTTTCTTCTGGCTTTTCAGTTTATCCTTTCTTATCTATGTGTCTCATTTTCAAAGTGCTGATGAGAGACGGGCTAGTGTTAATTCTGTTCACTCTCTTCAGGGTTTGAAAAGCCTGAGATCTTGGAACTGAAACACCAGCAGCAAAGTTAAATCAATACGATTTACATTGCAGCGCAATAAACCATCCTTGAGAAGTCAGAATTCCTGTCCCTGGCAAGCTGCTTCTTAAAGGAAGGTTTTACTGTCGACCTTAATACAATCTAATCTCCTCAATCTAATGTTGTTCATTTCTACTCTAGTCCAAGAGAATAGCAACATTAAAAACATTACTACATTTGGAATATTTTTCCAATATTGTATGAGGTCAGTAATCTCAGACCATGTAAATGCTCTGTATGGGGCGCCCTGAAATTTCAGTAATAGAAAGGGTTTAATAAGGGATTTATATAATGCTACAGGGAAATTAGCTCAGCAGTTCCTCTATATCTGATCTATCTGTTCTCATCCTCAAAGGAAACCTCTGCAACACCTTAAAAAGATGAGCCTGGTTGTTTCCATTCATAACTTTGCTAGACACCTAGAAATCATGATCTTAATGAAGACACTGGATTTCTGACTTATTACAACAATCTGTAACCCACTATCAACCTCCCTTTTTGTCCTATGACTACAAGAATGTTAAAAAGGTCACTTACCTTTGAATGGTCCCTTAGAATACATGCTAACCACTTATGCTAAACAATCTGTTCAACCCTGGATTTAGCTGTGACGCTTTTTACCTTTCCTAGACCTGAAGAACAGCTCAGTGCAGCTTGAAAGCTTGTTTCTTTCACCAACAGAAGTTGGTCCAATAAAAGATATTACCTCATCTACCTTGTCTCTCCACTATGTTGGGACTGATGGCTACAGTAACACTGTATACATGTATTTCATGGCTACAGTAGCACTGCATACATCTCTAGAACCCTGTTACTTCATAGAAGGCAGTAGCTGCTGTAGCTACAAAAAATCATTTCTTATTTCCTTGAAAAGTGGGCAATGGAAAAACATATTGAGCTAGAAACCATATTACCAGTTAAGAAATTAACTCTTTCAGATCTCAGTGTAATTCAGTGGTATCTAAACACAGCTGTACTGCAAAAGTGCCAGTACTGGCGCAAAATGCATCTGAGAAAATTTCCCATTGTGCCAAGACTGTGACATTGCATTCTGCTGGAAATCTATTTGGCTTAGTTTCATGCATACCTAGCAGATTTAGCAGATTGTGAAAATGAATGTTTTCCATTCTCATGGCTGATTTTTGCGTGCATCTGTTCACTCATCTAAATCTTAGTTACATGCTGCTATAAGAATGAAAGGCTGTAATTTTTTTCTTTGGAAATTGGGAGTGTATCATGCATCACAATTTCTGCTTAAAAGTCCTGCACAGAAATTATGAAACACTTGTCTTACTATTGTTTTAGAAAAATCAAAGTGATAGGGGCATATTTTTCTCTTGTTCTGTATACGTCCCCTTTTGATTTTAATAGGAGTTTTGTACATGGATCGAGGAGAGAGTATGCCCCCTAGAATGTAAAGTAACTTGCCATGTACTGTAAACATAAATATTTAAACATGATATTTGCATGTGACATTAATAATCCCTTATAGATTGTCACAAATACTATATTTTAATTATGGTGCTAGCATCAAATGTCAATTGTTGAGCTATTATAAGTGCATAATTAGTTTGTCTGAACATGTACATGTCCAAATGTTGTATCCTTTTTATGTTACAGAAATGATGTAGGCAGGCATATATATACTGAACATTTTATTTTTTATTAAAAACAGCCCTCGGCTGGCAACTAGCAATACAGGGTCATGACACTAAAGCTAGTTTATGTATGTGATACTCCAAAAGCAGCGGTAGCACTGTAAAGTTTAAGAAACTCTACATTTATGATATCATAGCTTTTTTCTGACATAATTTTAGTGTGAAAATTTATAATTCTATGTTAACTTTAAAAATACTAATGTTTTCTACAGCATCTTCCATCTAAAGGTGTCTAAATGTTTTGCAAACATTAGTGTATCTAACCTCAACTATATAATCTGTTTTACAAATAAGGAACCTGAGGCAGAGAGAACTTAAGAGACTTAACCACCTCACAGAAAAACTGTGGCAAAGTTAAGAATAGGAGCCAGCTGATCCACAAAACCATCCTTCCAAGCCTTGTAATGCTTTGCAATAACTACCATATCTAGCTGCTCTCCCCAAATTATTAGTGCTGTGTATGTTTTTATTCCCTACTCTGTTGTTAAGATTTGTTGTTTTATCTGAGTCCCATCTTCATGGCACCAAAATTATTTAAAATGCCGCATCTCAAAGGAAAAGAGGATGAGGCAAAGGCAGAAATGGCATCAGTAGTACCATTGTGCCCCCAGTGCTAGATCTGAGCAGTTGTGCTGGGAGGAACATGAGATTATTGTAACTGACCACTGCATAGTGGCATAAGGAGAGCAAGGATCTTGGCAAAGCTCTGGTGGTGTTATGGTATTTAGAGTCTAAGTCTGCATTGACACATTATCTGTTACAGGCATTCCTAGGCTAAATCCTTCCCTATTACGTGGGTGTTCTGGCAAGGGGAAGACAGCAAAGAATGTATTTCTTCTCACACACACACCCCGCCCCTGTGCACCCATATAACAACACACCAGGATACCTGCAATACCTTGTGCTCAGGCGTGCCCGCTGAGTGGCCCTGGCTAATGTGCCATGTCTGCTGGTGTGTACGTTCAAGAACTTAGTCATCTAGCATGTGCTAGCTGGGCTCATATCCTGCCATATATGTATAGCCTCCACCTGCACTGACAGCATGACTCTCATAACCATTACATGTCTGGCATTGCTCAGTTCCCCCCACTATTTCCCCCATACACACACATCCATGACTCCAGCGAGTGCGGGCATAGATAGTCAGACAAAAATTCTGTGTAAGGCCCATTCATCTCCAAGTTGATCAGGACTACATGAATAGCCAGTAGAGGAAATGTATTCATATATATTTATTTGGGGTGCCTTTGTATCTTGTCTACGGAAAGGAACAATAAAAAGTTACATTTTTATGAGTGGGCTTCATAGCTGGAACTAGCAGAACATTGAACAAAACTGCTCTGTCATTGATTTACAGCTGCACTGGGCGGGAAAAACCCATTTTTATCAAGCTTGTTCCATTTCTCATTTTTAAATTTGGGTTTCCAAATGTTTCTGGCCTTGGAATCAGTCAACCCATGCTCTCCATGTTAGTTATGTTTCTTTCTGTGGTAGGGATCTTGTCGTCTTACTGCAGGAGAGTTCAAATACTCACCTGGGTGATAGCTGGCAATATATAATAGCCTTTAGGAGTTTACCAAAGGCAGTGGGTGAGATTTTCAAGGGAAATTAGCCACTTCTGCACTGCTTTGAAAATCTCAACCAGTGTGTCTTTGCCTCTGGGTATTAAACACTTAACAGTACATTGCTCCTAAGCAGCTTCCTCTGGTCAATGCAGAGTAGCATTGACGGAACCAGTTCTTGGGAGTCCCAACCTCCCATGCCAGAAGGAAAAAATGAATAATATATTATCAAAATAGTGGGCATCCTATTTGTCCTAGTGCATCCTAACAAAACAGATGATTTTTAACCCTTTACAGGCTGGAACTAACCATTCTAACTCCTGTAGTACTGATTTAAAATTGACATTCTGTTGAAACCAAAAGAACATCAGAATGTAGAAAATATCACTATTAAAATATGACATTCTTGCAACTCCTTAGATCCCTGCATCAAATCATGCTACATGCATGTTTTCTGTATAGCAACTGCAAATGCCTCCAGTCCGGATAATCAATTGTAGCTAGGGCAGTTTCTGGATCATATTTTTACAGATGCACATTTGAACATTTAAGCCATGATGCACTTTAATTTCTACTAATTTGTTTCTATTTTAATTTTTAGTACAATTGTGCATACTTTGTTTTGGCAGAGTTTTTATTAAAATGTTCACATTGGTATCACACTTGTGAAAGTCTGTGAATTCTGCTTACATTTTCTGTTTAGTATGAAAGTTTTGCTAAATTGGAATGTTACAGCATTCTCTGTTTATGCTGTTGTTTGTATACTGGATGTGTCGGAATACTGTCTTGTTTATATGTTTTTTTCCTTTACTGCTTTTTTTCCTAGGCACAGAGAACTACAAAGTAATTAGAAATGATAATTTTCTTTTGGCAAGTAAAAACTGTTAATAGTTGGAAAGTTATGTTTTCAGCATGGATTGCTAATAAAGCACACCTCTTTCTGCCAAAATCATACAATCCAATTATCAACATTTCCCCAGTCTCTCTTTCTGTCTCTGCATGAGTCTTTCTCACAGAACTGGATTCACTTCTGGCTGTTTTGTTCGTGTGCTCTGTTAAAAAAAGATTTTCTGCATCTCTAATTTCATCAAGATATGCTTGACTGGGATCATCAAAATCACTAAGTTAGTAGTGTTTTAATTCAAAGTTCGTCAGGTCTGTGATTGCTGCAATTGAACAACTGAAAAGTCAGCTAGGAATTATGTCATAGTAGTCTGTTAAAATGCTGAATTACTCTTTATATGGGAGATGCTATAAATGGAGGGTTCACATGAAATTGCCAATTCTTAAATTTAGTGGTTACACTTATTTAATAATTTATGCATATCTGTAAGTCCATAAATAGGTCTTATAGACTTATAGAATAGACTGCATTCCATTTAAAATGCTTCATATTGGGGAAGGCCCAGAGATATGTCCAGATCCTGTTCTTGTTGTTGTTTGCTCCTTTTTTTGGGAGACATATGGCATACTTTGAGAAATCCTGGTTTAGGTACAATGATAATAAAGATCTCTTTTTATTGCATTGATAGTAGTAACAATAGGTTATCAGATGAAAGCTCCTATTTTGGATACAATCTCATTTATCAAATTTCTAAGGTGCATATCACCCCGGTATACAATCCATGATATCGTGGCTAACACCAATTTAGTGGTCTGAGAGACAAATGTGGATAGACGAAACTATGGATTTAGAGAGCAAAGGAATGAATGAAAAGGAGTCAGAGAAGTGTTAAGGAAAGGAGTGAGGATGTCCACATACCTCTCAACTGTATCTCATTTTCAGAAACATTATTCATTTCAGTCCCCAAGCTACATTTCTTCTATCCAAGTGTGATTTCCCTTTACTTTTATTGTTGAAAACTATTTACATCAGATATAAAGAACTATGAAACTGAGATTATAGAGTTATTTACACTAAATAAATGCTAAATTACACTGACTAAAGGTAAACATAAAGCTTATGCTGAAATAAACTGGTTAGTCTCTAAAGTGCTACAAAGTCTTCCTCGTCTTATTGACAAAAGGAAGGTATCCCCAGGATTTTCAATTTCCTGCATAAATGATTAATTTGTGTCCATCACTTTGGGTCTTTGTAACACACTGTGTCCACATTCAAGCCTCAGCAGGTTGAAGGGTACAGAAGCCTAGAATAAAATCTAAATTAAATTAAGATACTGTGCTTTTAAAACATGTTGAAGTCTCAGTGAGCTTGCAGACATGGCCTCATGATCAAGGAGTATTGGTAGACTGCTGGGAGACAGTCTGGAGTAGACATTTAGCTGACCGGCTAAGGCCAGGTCTACACCACAAACTTGTTGATATAACTGTACCACTCAGGGATGTGAAAAATCCACAGGAGAGCTTCTCCGATCAACATAGCTATCACCTCTTGTGGAGGTGGATTAACTAAGCCGGCAGGAGAACTCTCCCATTGGTGTAGTGGTGTCTTCACTAAACCACCATGGTGGCTTTTTAAGTGTAGACCTGCCCTAAATGTGTACAGTTGCAGCAAGTATTAACCTTTATGAGTAAAAGTGCTTTCTACGTGTAATTTATTTCATTGCTATTAGTGTTCTTCCAGGTTAAAATTTAGCAGGGAAGCTGAGTATGAAAAATTGACAAAAAATTGAACTGTCTTTTGTTAGAGGGGAAGATGTGAAGCACTCAAAGTAATTATTAAGGTTCATTAACGTCAGTGCTGGGGTGGAGTTGTGCTAGTGGCAGAATGTGGGCCAATGAGCCAAATTCATCGTTGGTGAAACTCCAGTGGTTTTCAGTATACTTATACCAGTGATGAATTTGGCTGAATATGTTTAGCCAGGGAATTCGTATTAGTGGATGATTGTTTTGAATGTTTGTGATGAGCTGTTCATTATATCTGCTTCCCTTGCCTGCTGATGTAAAATAATTGACAGATGAAATGTGAGATACAAAATTCTCCTCTCACATGCTTGGATTCATTTTATTTGGTACCATGTGTTACCCAATTGGAAATAGGCTAGAGTCTGTAGCTCTTATTTATTACTTCAGTAGCATAAACACAGAATATAACCTTTTGGTGTAATTAATGTTATAACATCAGGTCCATGATGAGGTCATTTCCATCCAAAAAGACACCCTGATACTGCTTTTGCTAGTCAGAGGAGAGGTTAAAAGTGAGCAGTCTAAATCTTCAAAATTGGACCATCTAAACCGAGGGGTTGGTAATAAAATATAGAATTTTCCAACATTAGTTCTTGGGTTCAGATTATCCCTGGATGATGTGATCAAAGGTTTTAACCATCAGATAGGAGCTTTTGTTGCACTATGTCCAATGAGTTTGATGTTCTCAGTCCAGTTCACAATGAGTAATGCTGCCAAGCATAAAAAACAGCAACACAACTGATGCTTGTTGGTAGTCTTTTTTGCAGTCTCAGCACCAAAGGTTGATTGGGGTACTACCTGGCATGGTCAAAATGCAGATAGGCTTTCCAGTATAGACAGAACTTAAGTCTGTTTAACTGTGTTCTTTCAAGGTACTACCAGTTTGGACTTTTCAGGATTGTAGCACAGGTCAGTCCTGTATGCTGTAAAACCAAATTATTATTTTAATAATGTCAGAGATTACTATTTTGTAATTAAGCCCCAAAACACGGAAGACTTTTGTGATGTAGATAAGACCTTAGTCACAAGCACTGTCACTCCTGGCCTCTTCACAAGCCCCTTCACCCCCACCCTGGCAAAAACAAACAAACAAAAAATAACAAAATAAAACAAAAAACCAAACCCAGAAAACAGCCCCATGAACCTAAAACCTGGGTGCTATTTTTCAAAAAACCTAAAATTCAACCTTTGTTGAATTAGCAAAGCTGAGGCTACAAGTTGGTTTAGAGCGTGCTGTAATAAGGTGTTGGCTTTAACTAAGTTCTAATTAGAAAAACAAAGATTTTTTGCAACAAAAATTTCAAAAAAAATTGTCCCTTTTTAATGATTAAAAATGTCAAAATCCTTAATTTTTCTAACCGCTCCAGTCCAAAAGCCGATAGTATGGGTTAGGGATTCTTTTTATTTACAGTGAAGGTAATGAAGATAGCCTAATGGTTTGTATTCCAAGTTTGTATCTGTGCTAAGTAAGCTAACAATTATTAGTATTTATTACAATTCCGAGTGCTGGTGCATGTTTTTCAGATGGGAGGCACTGAGGTAATAGTGAGGGTAATCTGAGCTAGGCTTTTCAGGGTATGTCCACACTGCACGGGCCTGGGTCTGCTCACTCGGGCTTGCAGGGCTCAGGCTGCAGAGCTAAGAATTGCAGTGTAGGTGTTCAGGTTCGGGCTGGAGTCCAAGCTCTGAACTACCCTGAGGCGGGATGAGTCTCAAAGCCTGTGCTCAACCTGAGATCGAACAGCTACACGACAATCTTGATCCCCACAGCCCACACCCTGCAAGTCAGTTGTCAGTTGTCCCAGCTCTGTGACTCAGTGCCGTGGGGTTTTTATTGCAGCGTAGACATGACCTTAGAGCACAGAGTGTCCTGTGTCTCAGCAATAACCTCTCCAGCCAGTCCTTCATGGACAGAAGTTGTAATAACACAGGGCCTTAAGAATTGGATTTATAAAGTTGGGAATAATTCCCCTCCTGGGACTCAGGAACTTGGCTGGAAAGAGGATGGCCTTGCACAAGAATTGGATGGAACTCCCTTAAGAGCCTGTCAGTCCCTTTCATTAATCAGCAAGAGGGGTTGCTGCTGACTGACACAAAGCACTGTTTTCCCGCAAGGGCTGAGTGTGCTGCGGAAATTCCTCAGGGTGCTCTCATTCAAGAGGCTGGAATTGGAACTAAAACTCTGGTTTTCTGCATGACTTGGCAGAGAGTACTAACATTAGAGCCTTTTTTATAAATATTATATATTTGGTTTTCCCAGCACTAGAGGTTTTGTTCTTTCTCTCCCTCCTTTCTTTGCCAGAGGCGTGGGCATACAAGAAATTCTTTTCTACATGAATAGAAGCCTGGATGTGGGTTTTGAGGTTTGTCCATCTCATTACAGTGAATGCATCACCTGCATGACTCAGTCGTTCTCTGGCTGCCTAGGGAGTGAGACCTACAAGGGCAGCCCTAATGATAATCCTTTCTCATTATGGTGCCTACGTAGGATTGCTGCTGTGAGAGAAGGCAAGCTAGACAACAACAGGGTTTTATAGCTGTTTATAGAAACTTTCTGCCACTTTTTAACCAAACTCTTTATCATAAGCTTCTATAGACAGTATAAATTCAATTACATTAGTACTAAGAAAATTTGCCAGGAAGGTAAATATGAATTTTTTCTGCCGATGCAATAGTTTGAAAAATATAAAAATGCCGAAAGTAATTGTATACTGTAACAAAAATTGGTTTATACAACCAGAAGAAAGATGCACATAATATTTGTAATAAAAAGAACACTTTATATTTTGTCTAGTGGTACCTATTTTCTTCCGTTCTAGAAAAAATACTGGAACTAAGTAATATTCACTAAGTCCTAGTCATGAGTATATTTTTCAATGGTTATAGTATCCCACGCTGTTTTTAAACAAGGTCCATTTTCTGATGGGTCCTTTTGTTCCCATGACTCTTCAATAACAGGGGTAAAATAGGTCTTGGATATTTTACTAGGTAAATTGTTCATGAGCAAACCTAACAGTATCCCCACAAGCTGCATTAGGAGTTTTGTCCTTGTATATGTGTTTTAGATTCAATATCATTCAGCATTCTTTTACTCCTGGAGCAATAACACGCTATGTGCAAGTGTATGCCTATCCTACCACACTCGTTCATCCTGCATTCCAGGAGTGGAGTAAATATGCTTTGAGGAAGGATGGGGTTAGATAACTAGAGAAAAAAGCTGATTGTGATTTTTTTGTTTTTGTATAGTATATAAAAGATGACAGTTGTGTGCCAGATTGAGGCCCACTGGTCAAAGGAGACCTCCTTTCCCAAAAACCTCTCTCATGTCACATAGTTGCATTTATCTTCCATATCAAGAATTGTGGATTCCAGGTAAAGCCCTTTAGTGTTTATTTCCTGAGTATTTATCCTTTTTATGGGCCTTATTCTGCCATCTTTTGTCTGCAAGTAATTCCAGTGCAACTTAGGGGACAACTCAGAGAATATGGTATTCTTCAATGTGAGAAAGAGTGGGAGGTATTAGGAAGTGGTCTTTTCAGTCCTAATAATCAGTAATATTGGCAGTATAATATTCTATCAATATAGAAGAGTTTTGGCATGTTGAAATAGTGTATCCAGGGCTTCTGAATTTGTCTTTCCATCTTTAAAAATGTGACCTATCCTTTTCTCAGAGTTTAAAGATGAGGGTTGCATTTCCTGGGGAGTCTTTGGATTGTTTCTAACGAGCGTCAATGATTTTTATCCCATAAATTACATATGAGCATCACACTTAATTGTGGGCTAATCTGCAGCACACTTTGCTATTGGGGTGGGGTAGGAAATCAAAGATCGTAATGGAAGCCAAAGTTAGTTTGTTCTATATAACTGCAGGCCTGACACCCATACTACTAGAGAGAGCAGTTGTGCTGCCCTGTACTGTTTAATGAAATTAAGAGATGCAATTCTTCTGCTTGATACGGGTCTATACAGAATGTTCCCGTTAAAACTACAAAGTTCTGTTCTCTGATAAAAATGAATAACGGAGCATTGTAAAAGCTCTCTGTGGTCTTTTTGGGATCTCTATTGGGAGAGTGGGGAAAAAAATTAAATACAAGATTTAGCTTTCCTTTTACATTGTCGTCTCATATTAGATCTCAAAGACCTCTTTAGTGCACTTCAGCAGAGGAACATAATTAGCCCCATAGAAGTTGTTCCAGTAAAAGACTGTTTTATTTGTTCATTTTTAAATGGGTCTATCCAAAACTCTAGGTACTCAAATGTTTAGGGGGAAAAAAAGTAATAAAACTTATGATTTGGACCACTGTGCTGTTACCAGGTGCTTGAAGCCTGCATGAAGTTTAGTGTAATTACTGCTGAGTCATGGATACCATGACACTACCAGCAAGTAAACACATCTGAATAACATGAACCTAATAGCCTGTCTTGTGAGAAAATCCACAGTACAGGCCTAAATGGGAGGAAAACTTCTGGTTCTCCTGGAGATATTTCTCTCCCATTATTCTGTTAGGAAACTCCCCTCCATGAAAGAAAGCACAAGACAGCCTCCAAACTCTTTGGAGCCTCCAGGATCTGCATAGATCCTAGGAGGCCTCTGGCTTTTTGTTGGATCCAGGTCTCTGGTGACCCCCCTTTCTACCCTGCTCATGCAGCTCCACCAAAATCATGGTGGCAGAGATTCTGCAGCCAGTTGCTATCTCTGAGATCACCCTGTGAGGGAGAGAACTAGACAATGGGGATGGAAATATAATGTGACCTGGGGCAACATTTCTTCCCCACTCTCCCGAGCACTACAAGGCCAGTCTGAGGATTATGTGCCCGCCACCCAGATCCTTCTCATCCTGCCCTGATCTGCATCCTGCCACTTCTCCTTCCCCCGAGATTACTGAACTCATGGAGCTCTCTCACAGGGAAGATATAAGGGAAATAAGGAATGCTTCCACAAAGTGACCAGTTCCTTCACTCCTATCCCCCACTTCACTCTCCATAGCTGGAGGCTCCATAAGTATCTCTCAGATGGTACAGTTTGGGTCTCTGTTCTCGTTTCTGATGGGAGGACAGAGCAATATGACCATATTTTAGAGGTTTCCCTTCAAAACCTTCTCTTTGAGTGACAGATGTCCCTGCTAGAGCAGGGCTAGTCAAGTTTATGTTTGGTGTATGAAAAATGTTTCCTAAATGATTGGATTTTTCTCTCAAATTCTCTCAATTAAAAAAACACCAAAACATTCAATAGTATTATTTCTTGCACATGTCTGTGAAGTTACAATAGAATGAAAGGGAAATGGTCTCGCCGTCACCTCACCCCTTCCTCTGAAGAGTAAAATTTATACACTTTAATAACAAGATGTTCTCAGTAGGGTGCAGGAGTCTATCATTGGCTCTTACTGCAGGCAACACAAAATGAAAATCTGAAAGGGAAAACTACAGCACAGAGAGGAAGAACTGACAATGAGATGCAGAGGGAGAATACAAGTATTTAGACCATATCTGTAGCTATAAAGCCAGTAATAAAAGGCTTTCTCCTTTATATTTCCCTTTTTATTTTATTTTTTTTAGAGTGGAATACAATACAAACATTACAACCTGGCTGACTCCTGTAGAGATGCCAGGCACTAGCATTGTGTCCAAAAAATTAGCTTTATACATATGCTAAATTAAAGATTGGCAGCAGCAGCAGCACAAATCCCATATTGGCAGCAGTTTGCAAATCCCATTTTGGCAGTCTTCTCTACATGAGAGAAGAGAGGAAATACAAAGGGCAAAAAGCCCAAGAGACTCTATCAAATAGCTGCAAGTGCAACTTATAAAATATATGTATGAAAAATCCCCAAACTACTTAAAATAAGACAGTAAATTTTTATCTGCAGCTAGCCCAAGTTAAGTAAATAATTCAAAGGGTCCATTTCCTGTTTCTGGAGAAAAGCCCTTTTTCTCAATTGCTCTCAGTGATCCAAATTTAGCTCTGGATTTAGTGGTTATAGCTACACTGTCTTGAGTGGAATTGCACACACTTACGCATCAGGAATGAATTGGACCCAGAGGGCCAGATTATCCTCTGATTACATCCGTGTAAATCATGAGTAACTATTGAAGTCATTGGGGTTACACCATTATAACACTGGTGTGAGTATAACAGAGTCAGATCAGATTGATTCAATTACTCCTTTTAATAAAATGTATATTGGTCTGGCTGTCCATGGAAAACCCTTTTTTTTTGTACTGAGGTGACTTGGGCCCATTACACACTAATCTAAAACTCTGTTTTTTTGTTTTCCAAATTATTTCCAGTTATTGTGTTTGAGGAATGTTTTGGAGCAGGCAACAGTTTTGATAACATACATGTATGTATGGCAACAATTTCTCCTGTCCTGCATATGTACATTCTGGACTATTACTTAACACCTTTGACAAGTCTGCCTAGGTTATTAATTCTAAACAGCATTGCTCCAGTTTCCTTCCCGAGAATGTATTGATGTTTGCAACTTATCAATACTGGCATATATTTTTGCCTAGATTCATCTGCTGCCTAGATGTTGTTAATCATGTGTCCAATATGAAAACATGTGTTGCCCCTTTTTGCCCAAAGAAAGGTGTCGGTATTCAGAGCTTTGCTGGTTGTTTCCATTAGGAGGAAAAATTGATGATAATCAGGTATTTCTTTGATGCAAGCTGTGATGGGGCCCCCTCACTGCAAGCAGCGCCTCTTGCTGGCCATCACAGGGATTACCTCTGCCAGCCAGTACACCCTCTCCAGGTGGTGTCTTTACTGTCGTTGTCTCCACCTGCAGATCTGCCTCAGTCCAGAAACCGCAGCATTCTTTTTATGACTCAGCCCTCTGGTCAGGTCACCATCTGTATTTCCCCCTTCCAGAATTCATCAAGATCTAATATTTAAGCCACTTCCTTAATGACAGATGCGGGAGAGGGGACCTGGGCCTGCCCACTGTTCTCGGTCCCAACCTAGGGACTCTGTAGATAACCACCTCCTGCTGTATCCCTTTAATTTGCTTCAATTCCCTAAGACACTTTTCCATACCCCATCATGTTCTTCACCCTTGCCTCAGGGCTTTCAGCCGGCAAGACCCAGCAGCCAGCCAGGAGCTCCCGCTTGCTCCCCCAGTCCCTGCCAGCAACTGCTCTGTCCAAGGTGCTACCCTTCTTGCAGCCTACTAGTAATGCAATCATCATTCCTTGGGCTCCCCGCAGCCACTGACCCTGCTCTGCCCTGCAGCTCCTTTTGTACTAGCCCACTAAGTCCCGACTGGCTGCTCCAGGCAGCCTCCCTAGTCTGCTAGGAGGATTCACCTCTCTTCTTTCTGAAATGGGTCGTGGCAGGCCTCCATTAACTCCTTCCACTTGAGTGTGAAGTAAACATTCCATCACATAAGCCTTCACAGACTGAACACAAAGTCCTCTTCCCCTGAACACACAATAAGATGCAGTTTACTTGCTCACAATTCCTGGCCTGCTTTTTGAGCCAGCACCCTGCCCAGAAGAAACTCTCTTTCTTGGCTTGCTCTTGGGGCCATGCTACCAGTGCTTCTCAGCTTTCTTGTGGTTTTTCAGGCTACTTTCTGCTGACTTTCTGGCAATCAGTCCTTGGGAATTGCCACTTATTTTCTTAGTTCTTGCTCAGCCCTTCCATATGGTCAGTGCTTTGGATGGTGGCTTCTGTTTCAGATATTAGACACCATAAAGGAGCTTAATTTCTTCTTCCATGCCCTAGCACCTTCACCCACTTCAATGAAATCTGCCTGCCATAGATCAGACATGCTTGCTAACAGTCATCAACACTCTCCAGCATGTCAGTGGGTATTCTAGCACAAATGCCTAAGTTTGAACAAAGACATGGCGGTGGTGGGGGGAAGGGATGGGAGCAGACTTCAAAGTAGTCACTTTAGACTTGGCCCTAATACAGGGCTATATCAAAGGTTGATTCCCAAGATGCCACAATGCAGAAATACAGAGAGTGAGCATGTTTGAATAACTGGCCTTTTCCTGGTCATAAAGTGTCTTTGGTTTTTGCAGGCATGGGTACCTCTTGCATCGTTTTAGTATCACGCTCCCTACTCGTTTGCTCACATAAAATTTGGAACTTCACCTCCACAAGTCTCCTCCTGTTTTCCCATTCTCACCAGCACTGACAGCATTTTCTTCAGTCTCAAGAGGGCTCATAAACTTCTCTTCAATAACTTTGACTTAGGCTATCTTTACAGAATTTTTCAGGCTCACACATCTTTCTCTTCAGCAAAACAAAAAAAAAAAAACCCATGAGTTACTTGAGGATGGCTAATCCCTTATCTGGGAAAGATTTCCCTTTTTCTCCATCTATTGTTTTACATGGCTATGAACACCTGTTACATTAAGCCAAAGAATTTGACAGAAATAATCTCAAGACACTGCGGCTACGAAAGATACATCAAGAGCACAGGGATTTTCTGGTTTTTTTATTTCATGTTGCCAGTTACCACAAAATGTTCATGACTCTCATGATTAGGGAGCATTTTTACTCCCTTCTTGTGAGAAGTGCCTAGCAGCTCAGGATTTCAGGCTGTGCAGGAACTGATGCTGCAATTTTGGCTTCAGCCACTAGATACCAGGGGTGGCAGACTGAGTTGTAAGCTTTTGCTGGAGTGACCTTCAAAAGCTGCCGCAGAGCTTGCTTCCTTCTCTTTGGAGTCTACTCCCCTTCTGTGCCCAGCCTATAAGCAGCAGGGAAGCAGCGGCCCATGGAGCAAGCAGGTGGAGCATCCAGGAGCTGGCCTAGGGCAGGCGGCTGAGTCAGGTTCTAACCACCCTCTTCATTTCCTGGTTAGTGCTGCACTTCAAAGGAGCATAGGTGTCTCGGAAGGTGGAGAGCAGAAGAGTCTCCAGGGCCCCATGCCCCTTACTAACTGAACTCTCCCTGTTCCTCCATTGCTGCTGGGATCGAGAGAGCCAGGACACTAGGCAGAGGGAGCTGGATAGATGGCAGGAATAGTACAGTGGGGACAGAGATGGATAGGGACAGTATGGCAAAGAAGGAGCAGAGATAGCATGGTCAAGGTGGAGGAAGCTAAGCAGGGATAGTGTCTGGGGCACTGTGGGTGAATAGGGGAAGGAGCTGGTGAACTGGAAGTGTTGTTGGGGAAATATCTAACATCCTTTCCATGAGTGAAAGGTTAAAGGGAGGAGAGAGGTGGGTTACAAATACACATGCCCTCTGAGAGCTCAAAAATCAGAAAACAGATCAAAGTAAATAGGATTTTTTTAAAAAAAACATGATTTTTAAGGTAATCTCATGATTTTTAAGGTAATCTCATGATTTTT
>ML677364.1:37069592-37135489 GCA_007922305.1 Dermatemys mawii | reverse complement strand
GATTTTTAAGGTAATCTCATGATTTTTAAGGTAATCTCATGATTTTTTTACTGTCTCTTGATTTTTGAATTTCTACAGTTAGCAATACTATTTCTTTAAAGTGTAGCTAGTGATATTTTCAACTGTAACTGCACTATTCAGTTTTGTGAGCACCTATCAGATAAAAGACTAAAGTAGAAGATCAATAGTCCCAAGGGTTGTTATCCAAGCTTTGCAAATGATGAGTTGCATAAATCTACATTCCATTTAGCATTGTGTAGCACTACAAATCCTCTTTCTTCTGAAGCTGATGAATTAGTGCTGTGTTATTCATTAACCACAGTGCCATAGAGCGGTGTTGGTGAGTAAGGGAAGAGAGTGGCCTGAAGTAGAGCTTCGTATAAGCTCAAGAACTTCTCTCTCACCAACATAAGTTGGTCCAATAAAAGATGTTACTTCAACCATCTTGTTTCAACTACACTACAAGACATTATTTCAAAACTATGGAAAAACAGAGTGATTCGAATCTTCCTGGATCTGCCTCAGTCTTACTCGTTCTTAATACTAGAACATGGAGAAGTAGATGCTATGTCACATCCTTCCTTTAGGGTGGGAGAATTATATTGAATACACCTAGGGTGACCAGCTGTCCCGATTTTATAGGACCAGTCCCGATTTTGGGGTTTTTCTTTCCTTGTATAAGCTCTTATTACCCCCACCCCATCCTGATTTTTCAGATTTGCTGTCTGGTCATCCTAGATACACCTGAGTCCCTTTTATTTTCCTAAATGGTAGGGAGTTCCTCATTCCAGTACTTGTTCTTAAGATTCTTTAGCACAGGTAGGGTAGTGAAAGTAAATTATACAGTATTTCTTTGGATTTTCCACAGCTCTGTTTTTGTTCAGTTTTTAAACTTTTGACCGCAAAAGGATATTAAAATACCTCACTGTGTTCCAAACCTGAATCTTGGTTCTGTCACAAGATAAATTCTTTCTCGACACCTCAGAGATGGCAACTTATTAGGTCAGCCAGTCCGTCTCCCTGCCAGTACAGGACTGTACATTATACACATTATTTTATCCAGTTTAGTTTTAAATGCACCATGCAATCAGCTTCAACCATTTCTCTTAGCAGACTATTGCACAGACCAATCAATCTCACTTTTAGGATTTTTTTCCTGCTAGTCATCCAAAATTTTCACATTCTTAAATTTATTCCATTATACTACTTATACTCCCTTTTTACTATGCCAAATAATTCCTCCCACTTAGTGTTTGTTCATATATTAGTACACGTTTATCATGTCTTCTGTCTAAGTCATAGTTTAGTCAAGCTATACATATTTAACTCTTTTATCTCTCCTCTTTACATCTATCCTTCCAAGCCATCGTTCTTGCTCTTTTATGAATGCCCTGCAATATCTCAATCTTTTTCTGTTAATGAGGTGCCTAGAATTGGGGGCAGAGAGAAATTACTGCAGGTGTTGTTGCACCAAAGCTGTATAGAGAGAGGGAGATGTTAACTCTCTATTATTTGACATGAGGCATCCTCATTGGGCTTTTTTGCTACCATGTCACATTGTAAATTCTTATCTAATTTGACACCCGTGTCATCCCTACGTCCTTTTTTGTATTATTGCTTTGCTAGCTTATCTTCCTCATTGGTTATCTGTGGTATTGGATTTTGTTTCTAGTCTCTGAGTTCCTTCGTATTATTTCTCATTCTTTACTGGTATTTACCGTTCATCACGTTTTAATATCATTCGTGAGTTTCATTAACATGCTGTTTACTTCCTCTTCCAGATCAATTAGTGAAGATGTAAATAAGAACAAACGTAGAACTAGAACACAATAGGCACTTCTCTCACTATTTTTGCCATTTATAAATAGTTTATAAGTGTTTGGTCATTTATTTTTGGTTTTTGGTCCACGTGACATTTTGCTATCCAAGGCAACTTAAAGTCCTGTTTTCCCCTTCAAAATGAATTTTAATTAAAACAGAGATCTGGAACCATATAAACAAGGAAGTCTTGAAGGCTTACAATTTCTTGCAGCCTGCAATTGCTTAAATTGTCATTCTGACTCCATACCCATTTTTCTATCCTAATTCCATTTTGCAATAGCTTGATATTGTAAGAATATATGATTAGTATTCTGTAAATTGGGAGTGCTGATTGTCAACTCCAGTGTTCTGTCAGCCTTTTCATCTCAGATCAGTGCCTCTGGGAGCGGAAAGGGTTCACACTGCAAACACCAAGTCTGATTCTTTAACCTTTTTATTCAGTAGATCGGGTCCCTATGCGTATTCATAAGCAGATCTGTTCTCCAGAATGACAAAAATAGTTTCTATTACTTTTTACTCCTGTTAGCCCTACAGTGCCAGTTCACCTCTGAATGAGAGAGAGCTGGATTCTGTTATTGCTCATCCATCATCAATAGAATTTTTAACTAATTTCCAGTAATATGGCCAAATTCTGATTACACAATCTGCACAACCCTGTAAGAGAGAAAAAGAACAGGTGTACTTGTGGCATAAGCTTTCATAGGCTTATGCTTAAATAAATTTGTTAGTTTCTAATGTGCCACAAGTACTCCTGTTCTTTTTGCAGATACAGACTAACACGGCTGCTATTTTGAAACCTGTAAGAGAGAGTGGATCTGCCCATGCACAACCAAGGACAGAATTTGAAGAGAATTGAACTTAGTCTGTAGTATCTATATTACTGGTGATGCCGGTAATTCAAACCAGAAAGAACATAGCTTGTGTTGCTGGAATCCCAGGTTTGCAGTTCTGGCAGTTTAGAAAAAAATCTTCTTTCTTGTAAATGGAGAAAATTAGATCTGGAAGTCATTGAATAACAATAATCATGAAGCCTCACAGTGCAGTCTGTACAGAGTGTCTTTTCAGAGTAACTTTATTTAGGAATGTTATTGATTTTGTTTGTTTTGACTTATTTAAAATGCATCTATTTAGAGCTCTGATAGTATTTAAAATAAGTTTAAATAAATATATAAGTAGTTCTTAATCAGTAAGCAGTAGAGCATGAAATCTCCTTCCTACGTGCAGCCCATCAAAAATATTAGTCTAACATATTCAGTTTTATTCTGAAGATCCACTATTGTTAGCATGATTTTCTTATGATGATAAGTGTTGAGATTTTCCACAGTAAGAAAGGATTTTGCATTTTGTATGGTGGGAGCTAACTAGCTAGGAAGATACTTGGTGCACAAGACATTTTACTACAGTGATGGGGTGGAGAACATTTTGGCCACAAATACTGGGGCATACTCTTATTTGTACAATAAGTGCCATGAGGTCTTTGAAACTATGCTGTGGAAATGGAACTTCATCATTAGGGTTTGTCCAAATGATTACATATACAGAAGAACCCGTGGAACACAAGATATCTTTCTTGAAAGAAGGAAAGGCTGAGTCAAGTCTGCTAGGATTAGAACCTATAGACACAGAATCTCTAGGTAGTTAGGTAAATAGAAATCTCAGATAAGGTTTGTCTAAACGGCACCACAGTCCAGACTTCCCTGGGAGGTGGGAAACTGTAAGGGGCTCTAGCATACTGTGCTCTAATAGCTCCATGTAAACCCTTGCTGGAGAAAACTAACAGATACCTGGTTTGTGCTGATGTAGTCCCGTTTCAGACAGGACTATGTTAACGCGAACTATCTTTTAATTTGCACCATCAGGTTCTACCTGAGGAACTTTAGAGTACAATACATTAGAGTGCTCTACAGTTCACACCCCCATAACAGCACCATGTAGACAAGTCACAAGATACTTAGTGGACAGTAATTGACTGTGTCTAATGCGGACTCCATTATTAAGGGCTGCAGTTCTTCAGTCCTTCTGAAGATCAATCCACTTTTATTTAGGTGCCTAAATGTGGATTTAGGAGCCTCATTTTAAGCAACAAGGCTTGAAAATTTTGTTAGTAATTACTTCCTAACTGGATATATTTTCATTCCTTATTTTCTCATTAAAGACAGATTTTTAAAGACATTTCAGTAGCTCAGTTATTTTCAACTCATTGCTGAATTTGTTTTGCTGCTGCTTACTAGTAGGCATATGATACTAAGAATCCTGAAGCAGTGTATAATCCCATTGCCATTGCCTTGATGGCAGATTTAATACTACGCCTCCTAACTAGTTTTTCAGAAAGCACAAGCATATTACCATGAAATCTGAACATGACATTAGCCAATATAATGAGTAAAATAATTAACACATCATGCAAATTAGAGCTCATTTAAGTATGCTTTATTAGTTAAAATAAAGATCACAATTCAGCTGAAAATATGTATTGCATCATTCTAGATCATTAAAGCTATGTCTCATTCTCTGCTGTCTTGCACCTTGTATAGTCATTTACACCTGTGCACAGTGAGTGCAAAGTGGGTGTGAAATACTGTCAAATCAGAACAGTAGAATTTCATACCCACTTTGCACAAGTGTAAATGACAAGGTGAAAGGCAGTGGCAATTCAGTGGGTATGTTTTTGCACTACAATTTTAACTGCAGAATCTGATCCTCAGAATTATGGCACATATTGTCCCACAGCTTTATATTTTCAAGAGAAGTGAGGGCCATATATCAAGGGCAGTCTGGTGCCGGGGGAGTGGAGCTTTGGAGAGACATTAAATGGGGGAGTCTAGGAGACCTGAGGAAATAGTTGCATGCTGGGGTGAGAGGTCTGGTGTGAAAGACACTAGAGCTCTTTGATGAGCCTTCAGTGGGGAACAGTCCACACTCTCTGCACCCAGCATCAGCACTTGAAGCATTTCTTCAGCACTGATGCCTTAGCTCCCTCTTGCACTGAGGCAGCAGTATCAGAAGAGCTGAGTTTTGGGGTAAAGAGCCATAGAATCATTTAAGTCTAGTCATGATGCTATAACCCCAGGTATGTCAGAAAGTGGAGGCTGAGGGAGCCTACCAGTTGCTGGTGGCTTGACACATTGGGACTGAGCCCACTTGGCACCCACACTACACAACCCTGATGATACCAGCCCAGATCTCACTTGCACACATCCCTGCTCACTCCTCTGCTCATGGAGTGAAACCAGCCCAGTTGGAGTGAAACAATGTAAGGAGGAGGTGGGGTGAGTGATTAAGGGGAGGCAGGTGGATGGGAAGGGATGGGGTGCAGCAAAGGAGAGAGAGCAGGAATGTAGGAGGGCAGCTGCATCCATCCATGCCCCTCATTAATGTCCCTCTCCCACACTGGGCCACGGAGATCTTCACTTTCTCCACTTTTAGTCCTGGTATGGCAGACCTGCTCAGATAAAGTAATCTGTGCACTCCTCCTCCAGGAAGGGCATGAACAGTGATTCCATGTATTCATAGATCTGCTCCTCTCTTGACCTAACCCTTACCCCAAAGAAACCTGACAGATAGGGAGCCCTCATACAGCTATATGCTATTGCATACAGAGGTGCTAGCCACCTACATTGGCTTCCCAAACTCTACTGCCCCTACTTCTGCAATAGAACCACACTCCAAGTCCCTGGAGTTGGGAGAAAGTCTCTGTCTCAAGAGGAAACCTATCGCTGGACACTTTCCAACCAGAATGCTATAAGCAGCTGGGCATGGTAAGTTCACATGCTCTTTTTGGGGGCAGGATGTTTTACCTTTTTACAGCAGACAATGAGGTGAGATTTCACCAGAAGAAAATATTAGTCATAGTTTGTTTACGTGGGAGGTCAGTGGTATGTATGTATGTGGGTTTTTATGTACATACATAATTTTTACTGAGGATGAATATGGACTGAGGAAGAAGTATACAACCTGGGTCTTCATACTGGCCATGACTGGCACTTCATTTTGCCTCATTGTTTCCTGGTAGTTACCACTGTTTGTCACAAATTTTTGTTGTAGAATGATGAGGGATAAGAAAATTCTAGCAAACACAATCACTAGCAAATAATTTTCCTGTATAAAGATAGGATAACAGTAGAGTGTTGTGAAATAAGATGGCTCTTTACATAACTTTGACGTTAAATATTTAACGTATTAACATTTAAATGTTAGTATCTCATTTGCAGTAATTATTTTTTGCTCCCCTTTTATGTATGCTGCTACATCTTCAACTCCAGAAAATACCAGCCAACTTTGTAAATATACCCTCTTCTCTAGTATGCACACACACACACAATCACTAGCAATGACATCGTACACTCCAACAGCAGATGTGAGTAAATCTTTTCCATGGAAGTCTCTTGCCTTACAGTGACTCCATTATTTAGTATGTCACACAATACCGTGATTGCCGTTGTTTTTCAAACCCATTTATACTTTTTTGTGACAAACATAATTGCAGAAATGAGAAATCTGACTGCGAACGGTCCAAATTTAAATATAATCACCCCCACACTAGACCATAAGAGTGGCAGATGGACAGAGGAAGAAAGTGTACATAGTCATATTTTCTCCCATTATAATATAGACCCTTCAGACTTCAGCCAGGAACTTACCATCTGCAAATCTGAGTCTTTCCGTTTCTACTGAGGCACTGATTCAAAATTCATGATTTTTTTAAGTTTGAATTCAAGTATTAAGTTGTTTATTTTATATTTTAAAGGCACTGTATCTCGTACTACCCCTTATGCCCAGGGAAAACAACTTGAAAAACTCCATACAGCTACTAGTTATCTTCCTTCACATCTCTCTTTAAGACTCAGTTCTGCTGTGATACCTACAAAACCTGCCAGCTGATCACAGCTAGGCAGGGCATGAGCCAACATTATGGCTATTTACTTGCCTATGACACGTGTGGATTGTGCACACATCTAGTCTTTGTAAAACATTCTCTTTTAATCGTTTCCTCCACTTGTTTCTGCCACTCTTTAGGGAAGGTCTGTCTGTCTTTTGTGGTATATGTTTATACAGTGCTTAGAGCACGATAAGGCTCAGACTTGGTTTGAGCCTCTAGGACCAGTGCTACTATAATACAAATAATAACAATGATAGTAAGTTAGCCCTAATTTTGTTCCTGTGATGAAATTAAGAATCTGTGTGCTGCTCAAGTGTGTAATTGATTTCTAAGGGCCAGATCCTCAGTTCATATAAATTGCTGTAGCTCCATTGTATGCTGATTTATGCCAGATGGTCCTTAATCTTAATATTGCCCACTTAGAATATAATCACAAAACAAAAGCTGTGTTTGTTAAATAACCTATTTCTGAAAGGCTGAATTTCACATGGTCCTTTATCACTGTTGTGTCTAGGGACTCTGACCCTAAATTTTAAGTTTAATAACCAGCCTATTAGTGCAACAGAAATTAGATGATGATAATATGCTACCTACCTCCACTGAGCAAGGATGGCCAGAGTGTTGATGATGTTATATAGTTTAGTGGGCAGAGGAATTGCTTGTTATGATGTTCATGACTCTCTCATTGTCTTAATCTTTTTTTTGGTATGTGTGTGCTCAGTCACCTAAATCTTAACTTAGCATCTTCGTGAGTGGAGGCCTAGCTTGGACCTGGGATGTAGTTCAATTTGGCAAATCTTTTTCAAGGCACATAGTGCTGCAGCACTTCAGTATGTTTGTCAAGTGTCTTCTGAATCAGGATTGGTCTTTGCAGGGGATAAGAGAGAAAAGCTCTCCAGAAATGCTTCTTTTGTGTGTTGTAGACATATGTTCCATAAACAAAATAAAGCAATAAGCATAGTAATTATAAAAATTTGTTACAATATTTCTGCTCAGTACAACTATGAAAAGTCTAAAAGAAGCAACATAACAATTTTCAGTGAAGAAATTGAAGTTCAGAAGTCACCAATAATAGTAAAAGAGCCTAGAAGCCAGTTGAATACCTTGCTCTTCGGTTAAGGGATACTTTCCTCACCAGACTAATGGCAGAGTGAGCCTTTTACCTGGCTCTTGTATATGGCATGCAGATTTCATTTGAAAGCGTAATTTTTACAAACTGTTCAGTGTTCATGTGTCACTACCACTGTTGTGCCAGATTGCACCTGGCATCGATATAAACAAAGCTTTGGCAAGAATTCTTTCCTTTGGGATGGAGACATCTGATATTCAAGCTGAAAACATGTCAATGTTTCAAGACACTCCAAATAGCCTGATTTACCAGTATAGTAAATTAACCCGACTGGTGGAGTGTTAAATGCTTTACAAACATCAACTGGAGGCGAGGGGGGAAATGGCAAAAACAAACAAAAACACTTCAATAACTTGTTTGTCTGGTATCAGCGAAAGAAATATAGCTAAAGCCTGAGAAGATTATGGGGTGCTTGGGAGTCAAGAAGGCGAAGAGAAAAATGGAAACAAGGCATTTCTAATACTTTGTTTGCGTTCTTCCCATAGAATTTACTGTGGCAGAGACCAAAGAGTAGAACTGGCAGGTAATGAATAAAACAAGTCCTATATAAAATGGAAAGGCATTCCCCCAACAAAAATATCTGCCTAAAAGATAAATTGGGTTAACTAACAAGCCCTGAAAATACTCAACACATCATTGTGTTTAAGAGGAAGGTTCACTAAAACCACTTAAATTCAAGTGGATTTCCCTTAATGGTGCAAGCCATCTCTAGAGAAAGAGAATCTAGACAAAAAGAAGCTAAATTACTAGTATAACCTCCCAAGGCAAAATAGCTGAGCTGAGCATTTGGCACACAGAATTCATAGATGGAAAGCTTTTTGAGGCAGTCTATCATTTTTTATAGCCTAGAAAGTATGGCTCAAACTAGTTGTGGCTGTTTGGTGCTGTTGCCATTGTTGTTTAACATTTGTATAACTATAACTAAAATAGGCACTTACAAACAAACTGTAGTCAAACAGGAGTGTGTATCTACTGTCTGAGAAAATGCATTATTTGTTCCATGACAAAAATTGCTCTTTGTGAATAAATGGACTAAAGCTGTGCTCTTTTATTATTCAGATATACACTTCTGTTCAAATCTGTATTCTACAGTTTACTGTAAATAAAATAGGCTACCATAAATTATTATTATTCCTGACCACTTGGAAATTGGTACAAAGCTTGTGTTTGAGTGGATGATAATTATTTTTTAGTTGGAAAGGTTGACTGATTTTTATTTGAACAGAGATGGAGGACTTAGCTTATATTCAGACAGAAATTATAGCTGGTCAATGGGAAATGAAAGCTCGCCAAGAAACTGCCAACTCTGAATTGAAAGCTGTGAAACCTGGTCAAGAAGATATAAAGCCAAATAAGCAACATATGAAAGATGATCTTAAAGCATAGGTCAAATCACTCAGATGGAACTTAGAATTATATTAAAAGAGGCTAGCTGAGGATCATGAAGAGACAAACAAGTAGCGAAATAATAATAAGAAGTTGACTGCAGTGACCAAGACCACTAATTTGAAAATAATAGACCCTAAAATTTCCAAGAAATAAAAAAGAGATTGGGTCAAAGATTTCCAACAGATAAATAGCCAAGAGGTCCTTAAGAACCTTTTAAATCACTTTGAATAGAATATCTGAGGTTTTCAGACCACTTTGGAAGTTAACAATTTGAACGAGGATCAGGAAAAGAAAGAGACTTTGGGTAAGACGCACATTTTACAAAGCTTTTCTCTGCTGGTACACAGTGTCCTTGGATGTGAGAGCACTCTGCATGGCTCAGAGTGGGGTGATCAGACTGCGCCTTCTCAAGTGCTGTAGAAACGTACTGCCTTTGAGGGGAGGTCTTTCTCTGAAGTTTATTGAGCCTAATGTATGGCTCAACTGCATGCCAAATAAATGAGTGAGGGGGTGGAAGAGGGTGAGGAGTTGTCTGGTAACTTAAGTGGATCAGGTCTGATACTGTTGCAGATTTTATCCACAGAAAAGAAACTGAGTTCTCCAGACTAAGTGCAAGCCCTTGATAAATGGTTTGAGGGCCAGTCATCAGGTTCAGTTGGTCAGGGTATAGCTAAGAGCAAGGAAGAGGAGGAAAGAAGTTCACCTGAGCTATCTGAGAACCTGTACAGATTAATGTAGCTGACAGCATAACCACATACCAGGGTGTGTCAGGACAGACTAGCAATGGGCTGATATATTAGTGCCCAACTGGAGCAAGACTACAAATTAAAATTGACAAATGGAGGCAGAGGAGCTTCATGAGTCTGCGCAGTTTGCTACAGAGCTAGAATTATACAGCAGGACAGAGGTAAAAACAGCCACTTCTGAGGCAAGCAGAAGGAACATCTCCTGAATCTTATTAATATAATTCTCAATATAATACTCATGATGAGAAAAGGGACTCTATCTGAGAGGTTTGGAAAAAGTCACATGCAGCTTGCAAAATAAAATACAATATCAATTCTGTAATAAAGGGCAATCCTGTCAAATGCTGGTACAGCAAGACTATTTGCCATAAAAGGAAATAGTGCTAGTGCATTTACGGAAAATCAGGACAGATCTTCACAGATGTCTATTGGCAACCTTTCACCAAGTTCAAGGAACAAGTTATCAAGTCAAAGAGGCAGACCTTTAGTTAGCTGGTATGGCTAGTCCTATAATTTTTGTTTAAATTCAGGTGATTAAACAACAATAAAGGGAGTTTGAAACTGAAAATATGAATTATGCCAGACTTGTGAACACTGGCTTGAATTTAAGAACTGGTCTACACACAGGTTTTGTACCTGTTTACCTAAATTGATTTTGAAACCAATATAATTAAATTGGAGCAACCCTATAGTGTGTAAAAAGTTCTTGTATACAGGTGCTCATATAAATTTACAAGAATACTGCTATAAGCAACTCCTGAGGAATTGTACTGATCTAACTATTCTGGCTTCTAAACCTATATATTTTAAATACATACAAAACTTGTATAAAGATGAGTCCTAAGATTTATTAGCACAGATTTCATACAAATCCAAAATTGATTGGTGAAATTAGTCTCTTCTTGATACTGATTTGCAAAGAAGCGCCAGCCCATAAATAGAGGAAAATATAGCTTAATAGCTGAGCCTGTGGAATTTGATTGTGAGGTGTGAGGGACTGATGCAATACATTACACTGAAATCCCAACCTAATATGAATTTATCTAACACTGTAATAAATGCCAGTAAAAGGTTCTGCAAATTCATTCCTGGCAAATTCCCAGGAAAGGAGTGATACAGATGATACAAAAATTGTATAAGTAATCAGCAGTTTAGCTAGCTGTCCTACTCCAGGGACCAAAAGCAGCTTCTAAATACTGTATATGCTTAAGTAATTTTTGCAGCAAAGGAAAAATGGGAGCGAAGTGGGGGGGCTGTTTTTAAACACAGATTTTAGCTGGAATTCTAGCTGCTAACATTGAAACAAGCAAGAATTCTAATGATGGTTACAACTGTAGGACAATATGAAGTGACTCTAATGGGTTCACTCTAGTGAAGCCAGAAGTTGGGCTTTCTTAGTAGCAAGATCATACTTCTGCAATTCACTCTGGTTGGTGATATACATTTAACTCTGAACCTGGCTGCTTTTACAAACATATTCAAAACACACATTTTTGCACTAAATCTGAAAACTCAGGTACTTACCCGGCCAGTCAGTTATCTCATTCTATTCTATTGTGTCTTACAGCTGTGAGATGTAGATTGAGAACAATTAGTTTGTCTACTTCATTTATTAGGACAGGTACATAAACCTGGATATAGTGTACAAACCTGTTTTTAAGCCATGTACAGTATATCCAAATGCTACAGGAACGAATACCCTGTAAAACAGAGTAAAAATTTAAAATAATAGATTCTATCAAAAGGAAATTTACAGTTAAGGTAATTCCTAAAGAGAAAAGGGATGAAGTAAAGTTCAAAGAATGTACTCGATTTATTCCAGTGCAGAGAGGAATATTTAAATGAGGACCAGCAGAAAGTTTTGAAAAACTCTCAGATAAGGTTTGTTACCTCCTAGTCCATATTCTAATATGCACTGCTAATATACAACACCCAAAATTCTGCACTGCTAATTCTGCACTGCTAATTCTGCACTGCTAATATACAACACCCAAAACGTCGGATGCATCTGACGAAGTCGGTATTAGCCCATGAAAGCTTATGCTCTAAAATTTTAGTTAGTCTTTAAGGTGCCACAGGACTCTTTGTCACTTCTGCAATTCCAGACTAACACAGCTATCCCTCTGATTCTTCCATGTAAGCAATTACTGTAGCTGCCACAAAGATATTATGAGACTGTGAAAGAAAATTCAGGTGAATCATATGATCAAAAAAGGGAGAGTGAGTGGTCCATGAGAAAATCTCTGTATTAAAATGTTGGCCATACAATGAAAATCTTTAGGAACGCTTATTCTAGACTGTACAATATTCCTTCTGCTTTTGAACAGCTCTTGCAAGAAGTACTACATGGTAAGCCTCTGTCAGCCTATTATATATGAAAGACCTGTTGGTGTTTGCTAAATCCGTTGCATAAGAATCACTCATTTACAAACTGACAGTGATAAACTTACAAATCTGAATTTGAAATAGAACCAAGGAAACAGGAACAGTTTGAGACAGATGTGATTTCCCTTGGCCACTTGATCAGGAAGAAAAATATGTCCACTAATTAAAAATAATGTAGAGCTAATTCAAAGCTGACTGACTCCCAAAACACTTCGATGTAAGCAGTTTTATAGGGCTCTACTCCTGTTAATTGTTATTGCACAGTTTGCCAATATGGAAAAACCACTGCATAAATTAATAGAGTAAGGAAAACTGGCTGGTTGTTCATAGAAGTGTGAATCAGCATTTGTAGAGTTGAGAAAAGGACATTGACTGGTCCAAGTGTTGGCTTCACTTTGTTTCAAAACACCTTACTTCACAGAGACAGATTTAAGTACTTACAGAGTAGAGGTAGTTTTGTTTCAAGAAAGAGAAGGAATGGGAAAAGTAGTGGGTTAATACAGCCAGGCATAATACAGCTGCAGAGAGAAATGGTTCTGACACCTGGAATAGTTTTTTGGCAACTATTAAAGCTATTGACCATTTTCATGTACGAGAGGAAATTTGTAATCAGAGAACATGCATCTATACAATGATTTCCTTACATTCAAGAATTTTAAAGATAGTAAACTAAACGATTGCGGAAATTACATAAGGATGGTGGCCAAATCAAACACAGACAGAAACATGCTGACGTTTTGTCTAAAGCGAGGAGGTGTGTGGAATATTTCAGCTATTACTTTTGAGAAGAGAGCATTATAATGGACCAGGGCTGAGACCAGTTTTTACCAGATATTATTTCCACCATGTAAATAATCAGATCAATAGTTCCAAGGCAAGATACTAGGTATCCACAAACTCTCCTGAAATACCCCAAACTGAACTGTCAGCTAGAGAGTTAGGAAACTAGAAGAGGTAGATTTCCTCAACCCTAACTAACATCTCTGAAATTGTCCCCTGCAGGATATGCTCTGTTCTTGGGATTTCGAGAGGATAGCATCCCATCCTGATTCTCTCTTACCCTTGCACAAGGGGACACTGTGGCCCTAGGGCAGTAGTAATCACTGCAGCCAACAGCAGAGGGGGAGGAGGAAGAGAGAGAGCAGGTCTGGGATAAATGATGGACTGTTTGGACATTCAGGATGCCCATCAGTTTGGGTTTCCCTCCTCCAGTCACTTCTGCAGCAGGCTGACTCTTCTTCATAATCGGTTAGCCTGGTCGACAGAGGGTTCTGCAGAGCTTGTTGGTGTTTATGAGCTGGCTATTGCTGAATAAACAGGGATAAGGAATTTGACCCTCTGTGTATTCTGCTTAAAGAGCTGTATTACGGTTTGAGGAGAACCATGGGAGCATCTACTTTTTTTGTAACAAATGCGTCCTATAATTCTAGTTTCCCAGTTGCTGTATTTCCCCTTCCATCTAGTTTTTTATTGGCCTTTGATTATTTCCTTCACACTGTGCTTTTCTCATTTGCCTATATTTATTATTTCTTTTTGGTTTTGAACATTGTATTAAAATAATGGAAGACATTACTAAAGGGCAGTTTAGAACATAAACCTTCCCTGGTCTTTGAGACAGTTGATCTGTCCCTCACTTAAAATAATTGCATCAACAGCCAGCTACCATGGAGCAAGTCACTTTTCTCTTGCTAACGTTTAATATAGCTAGAAGGCCGAGTACTCTGATATATTTATTAACAGTGTCAACAACAAAAAATGCATTTTTAATTCACAGTAACTAATTTTAAAAAGCCTAGTTATAAACGTTTTCATTTTTATCTGGTTACATATTATACCAAAGCAACAATTTTTAAATAAAAATAATTCATGAGGACATATGGTTGAGTTCCTGTGTCACTGTAAATAAATGTTGCTGGGTTTCATTATTGATTACATGAGACAGAATTTTTTGTTGCATCATTCCATCATGCAGCAGCTCATTCATACTGTCCAGGAAGACTAATTAACACTAATGCTTCTAAAGAATTTTCATTTGTGATGCTAATCTGTCACACAGTGAAAAGCATCCTAAGAAAGCTGGAAAAAAGTAAAGAGAGTACATCTTGCAGCCACCTGAAATTAGTGTTGGTTTGATTTGTTTTAATTGAAAGACTGTTTACATCTTTCATAAGTATTTATAAAGCTGTCAGAGAGAATAGCCTCCTCTCTTCGTGGATGAGATTCTAGCTTATTGGACCTATCATACATACATGCTTATTACAAAACTTGTCAATACTGTTGGTACACAGTCTAAATGCATAAACCAAAACATATACAAATGTGTGCACACATGACAAGTGCCATATGAGAGCTAAGTACTGTTGTTATTACACGTAAAGAGAGATTTAGGTTACATCTTAAGACTCTGGCATGTTTGTATACATCTCATCATAGTGATCTTTAGTTAAAAGGCCACATTGCTTTGATTATATAAAGTATATAAAAGTCTGAAAAACTATTTTAAATACAATTCGTAAAAATATTTAAATCACTTGCAGTAGTTCTCTCATCAGCAGCTATCCTGGCTCTGCATACTTTAGCAAACTTACATAGTCCAGCATCCATGAAGCTTGATCAGGATTCATAAGCCCTGGGTTCTGGGCTGCTGGCCTTGCGGAATTTAGATTCTAATTTACTGGCTCCCTCACTTTTGTGGAGGCTCAAGCCAAGCCACCTCCTGACAGTCATAGATGGAAATTGTCCAACTCTGATGATGTCAGGTGGATTCCACTTAGTATCTTCAGGGAGTCCACTCATGTCCACACTGCAGGGGTTGCTCAGGGAGGGTAAATGGCAGCAAGCCGCTGCCAATCAGCCATAGAGTGCTTTAAAATATATTGTCCTTTTAAAAAAAGAAAAAAGTATGAAAAATTCTGTTCAAAGGTGTATTGTTGGATCATTGGAAAGAAAAAACATTTAACAAAATGTTGTATGCATAAGGGCTTTACATTTCCTAGCAAAACATAGTTAACTTTACAAGTTAGTCCATAATGCTGGTTATTTCAATAATTTCAAGTTGATAGACCCCAGAGAGCATGTGAAGACACTTAGTTGAGCAGAGAGGCAGATGCTATAGATGCATACAGTAAGAAGAATCACTGTGTTCTGAAGAATATCGCCATCAGAAAAGCAAAAGAGACTGTGTAAAAGAGGAAGGGCTTGAAAAAACAAATGATTCGAAAAATGGCTTTTAAGGCTTCAGGAAAGAGGTTCTCAGAGAGAAGGCAGAGTATTGTAATTATCAGTAATGACCTAAATATTTATTTGCCTAAACTGCAGAGGAAGAATAGAAGCTCAGATTCCAAGGCCAGAAGGGACTACTGTGATCATCTAATCTGACCACCTGTTATACATACAGTAGAGGTCTTTTCTTCTCTGAACCTTTTTTTTTGGTTACATTTTGTTTTCAGTGCATTCTCTTATAGATTTCCTGTTTTATTTTGTTTTTTAAAAATTCTGCAAATAATTAATTGAATTAAAAGGCAGATAAAAGAAGGGATTTTAATAAAGACATATAGAACCTTTAACTGTTTATGTAAGTATTTTTAGATAGTTTTTCAGTCTGGAAGTTTTACAAGCCTGGCAATGAAAATTTATTCTTTCAGAGGTTAGTTCAAATCTTGGATTGGTGCAAAATAGAAAAGAGGTACTATAAACTATGTTTAATGTTTTCAGAAACATTCAGCAGATAAATTGTTCTGCATTGATGTTTTTCTTTGCTTCCTTGAAAATGAATATGATTTTCCATTCTCTCCTGTAAACCTGAAACCAAGAGGCCTAATGTTTCATTTTATACAGCTATCACCTCCGCCAAGGACTCCTGGCTTGTAAAGAAATTCAAGTTTTTCCTTTACATAAACTAATTTTGCCAGAGTACCACTCATTATTATGAATGTTCAAGGGCACTCTGAATAGTCAGATCTGGAGAAAGAAAAAATCCCAATTTATGCAACATGCACTAATAAAAGTAACAAAAAATTCAGCAATGTCAAGGTGTATAAACAAGCCGCTACAAGGAAGTAACATTAAATCATAATTGCATGTTTTAACCATGTTAATAGTGTCACAAAACATAATTCTAACTGTGACTATAGTATTTAATTTTTCTGTTGCTGTGTGAAACATACAAAGTTATGATGATTCTCATGAGGATGACACCTTCTGGTCTGCCATTGTGGCAGATCAGATTTTTGTATTTCATTATGAAGAGTTACTGCAAAGAAATGGTAACAAAACAATGTCTCAGACATCAGTGTTAACATATTTTAATGATTTAGTTTGACTTTAACCTCTTCTTCATTTTATTTGATACTTATATACATATTCTATTTTTACATTAAGGGCTGGAGGTCTTGAGAAAAAATTATGAGGGTGTCCAGGAAGGTGAAATAGAGATACAACGCACAAAGAACAAGACTTGTTTATATGAATACATATTTCCCCCCACCACCCCACAAGATAATGCAGC
This sequence comes from Dermatemys mawii, assembly GCA_007922305.1. Classification (NCBI taxonomy): domain Eukaryota; kingdom Metazoa; phylum Chordata; order Testudines; family Dermatemydidae; genus Dermatemys; species Dermatemys mawii. Next base: position 37,118,633 of record ML677364.1, on the reverse strand, counting down.
TCTAACAATTACAATAATGGAAATTTTGTTTGCAGAACACATTATCAAATTTAAAAGAATATAGAAAATATAACCCTTCACCTTGTTGTCCTAATATCAAAAATTCCATAAATCCAAATAACTTTGTTTCATTATTTCTTTATTAATGTTGTATCCGGAGTTTGGGGGTTCCTTTTGTTTTTGTTTTTTTAGTTCCATGGCATTTCTCTCATTTCAAAGCTGAAATTTCTATATGTTGACATATAACTTGAAATAAATAAAATAAAAAAGGTACTAATTCAGATGTTCTGAAACTGTGATAATGCTATTATATGTCATTTTATTTAGGTGTGTTTATACTTTGTAGTTTTATAAATAAGCCCAAGGGGCTCCTTCTTAGTTGTCACATTCTTCCTTGAATCTCGTATTCTGTCTGTCTTATCCTATCCGACAGTAGAATTGATGCCGCACTAATCCCTGGAAGTTTGGAACTAATGAACTAACTGCTGAGCTGCCGCCACGGAGCTTGGTCCCAAACTATACTGTACTTCACACTCGATTTATTCTCCAGATGGCGAGACTGTGCAGCCCTGCCGCGAGGGACCACCTCTTCCACTGGAGTGTAAAAGTGGACGGATGTTGTTTTCTTTGCAGATTTGATAATGCAGAGCTAGAAACTTGTGAAGATGATTAGTTATTAGCTTTAATGGGTGCCAATTGAACCAACTGCACGCATATTCCCTTCTTTAATTTCAGTGTCTCTGTGTCTTGGTGATGGTTGATTTATCTGCAGTACTACGTCACTGAAACCTTTATCTTTCCAATTTGGTAGCAATACATGGCACAAAAATCAAACTGTGCCCTATGGAGAGTCAACTATTAGAACGAATATAATAATGTGCTTATTAGCCACTGTTTCTACATTTAAATATGCACTGAATGGATTATCAAGTGAAAGTCGTAACTCTGGAATACTGTAGTAATATCCCTGTTTACAAGAAGGAGTGTCAGTCATCTTTCTGTCTCTCTCTGGTTTATAAAACACCCAATCAGTGTGGAATCCAGATAGTAATTGGGCTGCAATAATCCCAGACTACCTTGGGAAGGGGGGAGAATAATCCATTAAATGATCAGGTTTTCACCTTTTCTATGCATTCATTCACTGAAGAGAATTTTCTTATCACTTCTTATGGTATAGCACTGACAAAGAATAGAACAAATTTATTTAACTAGTCTGACCATTTGTAGTAGGGGATTGGTGAAGTCTTTGGAAGCAGATTTATTCTTGCATCAAGGGCCTGTGTTTAACCTGTATGTATATTATTGCATCAAGTACAAAAGTTCCTCTATTACTAAAAATTGAGAGTAGTTTAGCTAGAAGTTTGACCTTTTGCATATATTATGTAATAATAATAAAGAGTATTTTATTGCATAATGATGTAAAAAAAACTCTTCCCTTTTTCATCCATATGTTTTGTGCTCTATTTTTTTTCCTGTTTACCCATGAAACATTTTGTAGTAATCCCGCATAAGGGCCTGATCCTGCACTACTGAAGTCAATGGGAGATTTTTCGATGGTTTAAGTGGCAATAGGTTATCCTGTTCGGGACTGGCTGTGCTACCTGGAATCTTCTTGGGAGCTGGTCCCTCTCAGTTTGGTCCATAATTTAAAATGTACAAAACTGAATGATTTGGAAACCATGAGGGCCAGATGTATTTCATCAAGCGAGAGAATCTTCTTCATTGCTGGGGAATCTCTGTCACTGAAGCGGACAGCACTAAAATGTAATAGTTCTAAGAAAGTGAATCTGTTCTCAACCCAACAGATGGCATGCCTGTGTTAGCAAAACTGCAACATATTTCTCTATTAAAATATGAAAAAATAACATCCTTGTTGGTTGGTATAAATTCAGTGATGTTATTGGTTATTTTGGGATGTGTACCAAAGGGCTGCACACTTAGTTTATGTAAATTACTAAAAGCAACAGCCTGTTAATAAGTGTTTTGTGTGGAAATATACCTAGAAGGACATGATCTGTCTTTTTATGGGATGGAGGTTTACAGCCTGAGGGGAAAAACAATTAACAAGAATGCCTACTGCTCATTATTGTAATCTAGAAAAAAAATCAGATTATATAGTTTTCTGTAATATGCCCTCATTTAGAATTGGATACTTCTTTAGTGGACAGTTTTGGAAAATTTTATTTTGCAAAGTGGATCATTATGTACTGAAACTGTGGTAATCTTATCTGACATTAGTTAAGAGCATAAATTGTTTTGGAGAATGTGTTTTAAACTGTCACTCTGCACCAAATCCCAAAACTTTCAGATGAACTAAGAAACCAGCGACTGCTGCTCTGACAATGAGAATTTAGTGGGATTTGTACTAGCCAGTGATGACATTACATAGTGCAATTTGAAGAAATCTGAAGACAAACAATTGTAGCTATCTTTGGAGCCCTCTTTCAGCTACATATGTTTTAATAAACTGTGTGTACCTGCATGTTAATTTCATAATGGCAGCAGCTAGAATTCATTCACAATAGCAATAACATTTCTGATTGTATTTATATTTTAATTAAATGACCTTTGAATGTAGCCTTGTATCATAGCATAGGGGTGTGTCTGTCTGTGTATGTTGTCCTCTTCTATCCTGCTGATGGGCATATGTTAAAATCTTTGGAGAAACATGGATGATAGTACCAAGCTGAAGGCTGTTTTATTCAAGTTTCATTAACCTTCAGCTTCATTATTCTTTCACTTTAACTGGTGAGAGTAATCATTTGCTTCTGCCTAAACTTATCCAAATTATTGGCAGTCCAAGCCTTGTAAATCAGTACACTGCAGTGCTGTCTTAAACTGGTCTTGGAGACCTGTTCTGATCTGACCTGACAACTGGAAGCTACTGTTTCCTCACACTCTTTAACTCGGACCACATTTTGAAATCTCTTCTGCCTCTACTCACAGGCAGAGATTTGTATCCGTCTGGTTTAAATCTACTGTCATGTGTTGTCTCGCTGATTGGTATTAGTCTCGTTATTAACTGATGATTTTTTTCTGAGTTTGCCTGTTTTCTAGATAAGTATTTCTGTTCAAATGGCTGTATAATGTTAAAACTGTTCTTTTAAACCATCATGAGTCAGAAGCTTTAAAGTTTTATTAGTACCATAAAAACTCTTCACAAATGAAACTACTTTTGATAAGTGTTCATTTTGACAATGAGAATTTGTTAAGGGTTGTTGGCAAGTTGAAAGAATTTGTTTTTGAAACTGAAATTGGCAGGAAGTAGTGAGCTCAAGTGCTTTCTTTTTTTTCTCCTTCCCTTTTTTCTTGACGCCAATAGAAGTGTTTCATTTCAGCAAAGGATTTAAGCATTCTGAATGCAAATCAAGTATTCAACAGATTTATAAACTTTCCTTCCTTCACCATTTTTGTGAGGAGTGTGTCAATTAGAAAATGTGTGTTTGGAATATCTATTTTTGCTGATAACATAGTGTATCTTTTTATTATTGGTCACAGTTTCCAGAAAAATCTGCATATTATTTAGGATTACATGGTATTATTTTCATGTGTGAGCTGTCTTCTCAACTGCAAGCATTAATACAGTATAATGCATAAAAAGGGTGATTATACAGCAAGATAAAATAAATATACATATATGCTGATAACCATAATTTTATTATGATCCATAAGAAGAATAAAGGTATTAATTGAAAATATTATTATTTTATGCAATTCTCTTATTTCATTTTTGGTTATGTGGAAAGTGTTGGTGTAAAAAGATGCCAGATTAAGGATTTGTGTTCGTTAGACGCATTGCAATACCTTTTAAACACCAAAGTGATCTTTTCTTCAAGTACTGTAGTAGTCTTATTATTAATCAGATCTGAAAATTGGATACTTACTGTTAGTTGTAAAGAAAGTGCTAAAACCAAAATTCTGAGGTACTTGCTATGAAAGGTTTAACAAAAAGCAAACAGTAATGAATATTGTGGAAAAAACAGATTTTTATATTGTTGGCTCTATTTTTTTCATCAGTTTGACATGTTTTCTGCTCAGCAGGTTTTTCTATCAATAGAAAATAAGCTTAATTCTTTAAACATTTATATTATAGGCAGAAGCAAGGCTGACCGTTGTGAAAACTCTCAAAGAGGTTGAGTTTGGCCAGACTGAAAAGTGCGTTAGGATCAATTCAGTGTCCAGTGGTCTTGCAGAACAAGATCTTGAGGTCCTTTTGAAGTCCAGTGTTCTTCCTTCAAGCCTGATGTTGCCAAAAGTTGAAAACACTGAAGAAATAAGATGGGTGAGTAGTTATCAAATTGTCATAATCTTAGCTTTTGATTGAAGACCTTGGGCCAATTTAGAATGATCCATTGGGACCAATGAGCTAGAGTTATGAAGAATGTTGCTATTATCATGGGACAGTATTGGTGTCTGGCTAATAAAATGGTATAACATTTCCAGTAAAATGTGCATAGGCTGGAGTTGCACACTGAGCATATGTAGCAACTTTAGTTTTTAAGGAAAACTAGTTTTCTTAGTACTTCAATCAATAAAAAAAAATCAATGTTACAGTATATTATCAAAACAGACAAAAATGTATAGTAATTTAATTTTTTCCATTGTATCAAACTCTGAACCTTCATGGACACCTTAAAAGATTGCCCATGTCAATATGTTTTATGTACATGCCTGGGAAATTATAGATGGAGAAAACATGTTAACAACATATGAAAAAATGGAGTGGGGGAGGAAAAGGTCAGTTCTTTGGGGCAACTAGAGGAACAAACAGGAAGCTTTTAACTAGTGTTTTTAATTACCACAGATATTATTTCCTGAACAGTTCTCTATTTCTTCCTTTTTAATTGCTGACAGGTGTGTTTGTGTTTCATGAATGACTTTTCAGCCAATAAAAACCTGAAATGTAAATGGTTGGCATGTCAAATCACTTAAGAAAACTTTGAAATAGACCTAATTATGTTATAATTGTTTTCATTGTTAAGAAGAGGTGCATTTTATTTAAAGATACCATTATTTCTGCAAAACGTCACCAAGGAATAACATTTCAATATGCAGTTCTGTACTTTTGAAAACCATAAGTATAGGGAATATTTAAAATGTATGTGAGCTGTGATGAAAGATGTACTAGTATCTAGTTTAATCTCAGCATCTAATCTTGATCATGTCTTTTAGACAGTATTTGTGAATACAACTGAACAAATATGTTAGCTGTATTACAGTACTTGTCCATTTGTCATAGTGTACCTTCAGTCTCCTCTGTTTCCAATGTCCCCTTGCACCACCATTTAATTAAAGTAACTAGAAAATATGTCTCAGGATTTACAACTATGTAAGTTGTAGACATTACTTGTCATTTATGAAAATTCATGCTTCCAAAATGGCAGGGCCCTCACTAGCACCTAATGTTTTACATTGGTATGAAATCTGAAGACTTTGTCCCTCCCATCCCCCAACTTTTCAAATGGCTACTTTTCATAACTAATATTTTCCTGTTAGCAAATAAAAGAGCACTAGCTTACATTTTATTTGTCTGTACTTTTGTTCTGTTTGTTTTTTGATTAATCTCTGAACACAGAGGATTTGCTGGATTTAATACACAGTTTAAAAAATGTTTAATTTTTTAAAATAACAGACGCCTTTTGCTGTTTATTTTTCCGCTCATTTTTTTTATGTGAAACATAAAACCTGGAGGCTGATGCACAACTAAAAGATGGACTTACTTGTTTTCTTTTGTGTGAGAATCTCTTGCTTTCCTTTTGTCCCTAGTATGGGTACTTGTTTGACTGGCATGGCTTATTGGACTATAACAAGCGTAACTCTCCCTCCTTTGTCATGGGACAATTCTCCCACAAATCCTGAACAGTGTGCATTCTTCCCAACACACTATTGGGTGTGCACTGGAATTGAAAGAATTGCTGAGGCCTGCTACTTCATCCCCTCCCCAATCTTTGTTTTTTTCCCCCCCTCTCCTTTTTTCCCTTCCTTCCCTCCCTGAAATGAACACTTTACCAGGCCGGAAACATTTAATCGTCTCCTTTTGAAAAAATTAATTGAAACTTCTCCACTAGTTACCTTTTGTATTGGTGCTTATAACAAATTATAAAAAGAAAGAGGAAGGGGACAGTATTTAATTAAAAATTCTCTTTTTTTAAATCTTCAAAACAAAAGAGATTCCTATTCTTTTTTTTAAAAAAACCAAACATGGTGACTATTCAAATATTTTAAATCTCAAAAGAGTTCTTCCATTTAAACCTTCATCTACGTTATAAAACCCTGGCATCCATTGATAGTTTTTTATTTTAAAAAATCAAAAGCTGAAATGATTTTAGTACACTGCTGCCAGTGACCTGTATGAAGTTTACTATTTTCTGTTTACCTAAGACACTGTACATGTATGCTTTTGAATTGCAGTGATTTTCTTAATTCTATATATTTTAGCTGACTTCTTTTCTCCGGGGAAAAGTTGCAGAACAGATGATGATGATGCACAGAAAAATGTGGGGATGGCAGAATTCTTCATCGTGAAAAGCTGTGATTTATTTTGGCCTAATTGTAAAGTTACTGCAAATTGCTGGAAAGCTTTTTAAAGATCTCAGTGATTAGATTTCCTTTCTTTTGGGGAGGGGTGGGGGGGGGTGAAGCTAAAAGGGGAAATAACACCTCTAATCCAGCTTCTGGTAAATAGGCTGCCAGCTTTTAAAATGAGTTTCCTTTCTATTAGTCAGAATATTATGCTAAGCCTTAAGCATTAGTTTTTTATGTTGCCATAGCAGCCTTATTCCTGCAGGGTTGTGACCTGTGATGATTACAGTACAAAGCTTATGGGGTCTTGAAACCCCCTTTGAAGATGAAAAGTCTTTGATGGTTTATATTTATGCAAATCTCTTAGATATGATTTACCCAACTGAGACTGAATGGAGAGATGATTAAAATTCCCTTTTCCTTTGATATCCATTAATGGTTGCATATTCCTTAAATTTAAAATAGATGCATGTGTTATTTTTTGTCTTTATTTACTAAAATATCTTCTACCATACCTGTGATACATTTATCTCCTCACAAATTACTAGATCTAGAGAGACATAATAGATTTACAATATAGGGGTTTTTTTCTTTTGAAAGGAGAAAAATCTGTGCAAGAGCTTTTGTATGTTTCCAGATGATAGATTTTGGAATTTGGGCTACCCCACTGGCAGCTCAGAGCTAGCTGTGAACTGGTCTCATGGAAAAAATTGGAAAGCTTTGGTCTTCAAAGAATTAAACTTCCTTTTTAAGGCCTTCCTAGGTAAGCTAAAAATTATGAAGAAAAGCCTACTGAACAAAGGGTAACGGTGCCGTAATGAATAATACGGATGCCACTTAGAAAGCTGCGGAACAGATACAGTGATATTAGTATTAGACATGAAACAAAACAGGACATCAGGTATATCAATACTTCATTGTTTTTAAGGGCCTGCTGATTTGCATTTAACTACATTGAGGTGATAGGTGTTAAGCAAATATTTTTTACAATTAAACCTTTAAACTTAAAAAAATACGATAATATTGCAATTCAGAATTGTAGGCCTCAAAACAGACCTGGTTAAAAGCTTGAGGGTTTTTTATTACAGTTCTAGTTTTGTTTGTTTTGTCATTGCAGTCAGGTGAAAGATTTGAAAAGGTGCGTGTACATGTGGATATTTGTAAATGAATTTTTCTCTGGTCACTTATAATATTATTCTGGTTTTAGTTTTCAGACAAATTTTTACATCACTTAAAAGGCCGAACACTTGTAGAACCAATGAATTTAATCCCTTTTGTGGAAACTGCAATGGGGTTGCTCAATTTTAAGGTAAGGAACCTTGGTGTGCTGAAGAGTTCATATTTTATCCTACCAGCAACCTAGGTATATGTTAAATAGTTTATGTCCTTAAATAAGAAATTTATCTAAATAGGAAAGGTGAAAATATATAAAGGAATTACAGTCCCCTAAAAAGTTTGTATTTTTATTTGTCGTGTTATTACGTAAAGGCCTTGACAAAATCCAGAATATGTCTGTGAAATACCAGTTCCAGATAATACATACAGACCATATAATAAAACCCTATGGAATAATTTTTATTTTATTTTTACATTTATTTTGTTTTAAAATATGAGATATGCTTTGAAATGATCTGGAGAGCTCAAATTGTTGTAGTAAAATTGACTATTTAGTAACTAGCATAGTTGACTTTGTATAACCCTGTATTTATAAATAATCTCTTCATCATTTCAGTAATAATACCATGGTGTGTTTATAATGGATTCTCTTTATAAAATATTTCCAAATTTCATATTAAAGCTCTGAGAACAAATAATAGTTTTTCATATTTGTATTCTTAGTGTGTTCTGTGCTTAGAAGTGTAGCTGACATTCTAAACTACCCAACATCTGAACAACATGAATTTTTTATTCTCAGGTTTACTTAAGTTCAAATTATATTTTTTCTCTGCCTTGTATCAAGATTGTTTCTCAAGCTTCCTAAATATTATTTACAAATTGACTGACGTGATGCTCATGAAATACAAATGGCCTCCAGTCTCAGTATCCAGCCTGTGTTTCTACAGGGGACAGATACCAATGATCATGAAATGGAAAATCAAATACACTCACAGGAAATGCAATATTCTTCTCCTAAAGCTTCAGCGAAAAGTTTCAGAGTAATTCAGAACTTGTACATTTGAGGTGTTTCAAAAACTGTTGAGAGTCTTCATTGTCTATATGTGTATAAATAGCAAAAAGATTTATTCTTACTGCATATCTTAAATATATATTGGAACATAATGTAAAACCTTACTAGACACACACATTCATGTTCTTTGTCAGTACCCAGAGAGAGATTTTCAGTGATATTTTGTAATAGAATTCTTAATAAATACCGTAGTTCTTGGTGTTGACAGGAGAGTTGCAGCTTAAAGTATACTGGATAATAATAAATTTTTCTTAGCCCACCAGCTCTTCCATATGGATGCCCAGTAGTACAATTTGTAATTAGATCTCTCTCTCTAGGCATACCGTATGTTTCAAGACTATTAATATCAAAATCTTCTTATATAAAATAGTAATAGTGTTGACATGCTTCTCTTTATGTATAATACCTTTAAGTGCTGCTTGTTTTTACATTAATATATCTCTGCACTACTTGTTGCATTTTTGACTTCCTATACCTCTCTTTTAGTTGTATTTGACAGTATTAAAGATTTTAATTTCTGCAGTAAGGAATTCTTCCAGTAATGAATTCACAACATGTTGAAACCTCCAACTATTATTTATTTAATAAAAGATATTCTGGTCTTTGTTTCTGATGCAAAATCATTACATGCCAAAGCATAAACTATTGAGGTAAAGTGCATGTGCTTATTTTGGACAGTATTTAATAAGTACTTAGTTTACTGTAATTACATGTATTTCTAAAGTGCCAATCACAGTAGTATCCATGGCATTATGGTAAGCTCATTCATATTTGAAGGGGGAAAAAAGGTAGGAAATCCAGTATTGCATGCTGTAGCTATAATGTATATATTCATATGCACCTATATTGTTTTAGATTTTGCTACGAGTCATTTTAAAACATTCTCTGCAGCACCCTAGTGACATTACTTTTAGTTGGAGCAATTTTAGCAGAAAGATTTCCAGATTTTGATAATAAGATGGTTGATATAACATGTCTCTATTATGCCTGCATTCCAGTAGAAATTCATGTTGTGTTCTTATTTGAAGGCAGTCTGTGAAGAAACATTAAGCATAGGATCCCAAGTTGGCCTTCATTTGGATGCAGTAGTCTTTGGAGGAGAGGATTTTCGAGCCAGCATAGGTTCTGACTTATTTGTTTATTATAAATGTTAATGTATGACATTAGTAGTTGAGAATACTGATAGTATTTTATCCACTTATCCTGACTGCAATAACTAAAGAACTCTAAACATATGATTCTGCACTTACTTATACTGGTACATTTTCCCATCTCTCTGTATAATTTTTATTAATGTAAATTATGTCATTGGCATTTTGAAATTCAGAGCTTGATAAAATGGTGACTTACAAAATACTGTCATTTTCCTATTCTTCTTGTCACACTGTAGCTAAAATAAAAAATAAACCTGTTGAATCACTAAGCTTATTTTAAACTGTAATATTCAGATGAACAGCTACAGTATCTATATATTCTCTTAAGAATCATTTTTATGTGCCTGTTTTTAACATTATTTACAATGAAACATATTTTGATATCATTCACAATACTTCCTTGTTAAGTTTTGCTTTAATAAATGCATTATAAACACTTCCTAGGTCAAAACAGTTATATTTCCTTATAGACTTGTGTTACACTGATAATGCCATTCCTCTAAAGCCAGAAATATTTCAGAATCCCTTTTGTAAATTATTTGCTTAACAAAAACATCTGCTAAAAGCCTCCTTTTAACCTGATTCAGCTATAAACTCCTTAAAGGCAACAAGTAGAGTTCAGAAGTATCAGTTTCTTAATGAAGAATATACATATTCTAATATAACAATTAACAACAAATTATTCTGTATAAATTGGTAATCCATATCTGGATAATGACCCTAAGGAAAAGAGAGCAGATTATTATTTTTTCACACCAGGATTTATGTGAGAATGTGTTTATCTGATAGTCTGTGAACTCACAAATTCCTGTGAATGCTTTTGGCCCCTCTCAAAAGTCATCTGCAATAATTTTTCAAATTTTCCAATCAGAGTACTAAAGCTTAAATATTTGGCTAAGGACATGGGTTGTGACAAGAATCTCAACCAAGGAAAGTGCAATTCTGTTCTCAGTGTGAGTTTTTAACCATTTCCTTGTACACAGTATATCCACTTATATAATGCTTCTCTTGGTTTAATGCTTTTCAGTGCCATTACAATAAGTAATAGAAGCAAATGATTACTGAAGGTGGATTCCTGCAGCCTTTCCTCAGTCAACACTCCCATTGATTTCAATCTCGGGATCTATTATTTGAACCATATCACACCCTAAATTTCAGACACTAAGACATGAAGAAAATACTTTTTCTGGATAAGCTTAATATGTGCCTAAATAAACTATTTAAATTATCTCTTTACAACACTTGGTCAGTTAACCTTTGGATCCCTCAATTATTATTTTTTTTAAATGATGTAAATGAGAACTCAAAGAAATTTTGTTTTGTTAAAAAAAGTTTCAAATGAGAAGATTTAAAAAACAAAGTTAACTTCTTTCTGTTCATTGTATTCTTAGGTGCTACAAGTAGTAAAGAAACTCATGATGTTCTGTACGCCAGGCAAAAAATTATTGTCACAGCAAAGGCTTTTGGCCTACAAGCTATAGACCTTGTGTACATTGATTTCCAAGATGGAGATGGGCTCCGTAAGCAGTCAAGAGAGGGTGCCCTAATGGGATTCACTGGTATGGTTATGTGACAATGTCTACAAAAATGATACATTTTCCTTACAAAATATAGGCACATATTATATCACTTAGACTGCAAACTAGTTTGTGTTCACAGATCAGTTGTTGATCAGTCAGTGCTGTCAAATGCATCCTCAATTACTTATGCTTTTAAAATTGCAGATAAAAAATTCAGACTACAAAAGCAGAGGCTGCTTTTCCAAAATCACATCAAGTATATCACTATTTTTGTAAGGGAATCCTGGGTATAAGATATATGTGTATAAGAGTATGTGATTCTTCCTGACAGACAGTTCAAGTGAGATGTGATCCTGTGCTTTGTGATGAACAGTTTATTTTTTTATTACTTCTTTTGTATTTTTAAACAATTGCTAATATTTTAAACTTTATTTATTTATATGGTGAAAGAGTGGATAACTCCTTCCACTCCCCCACCCATATGCTAGTTCATATATGAAAGTTATTGTCATGTTGTTTTCTTTGATTTGATTTTCCATATTCTGGCTCCCCTCCCACTAAGTGCTTGTGCACCTGGTGACATCTACAGGTACTGGCAGACGGCAAGACCAACAGGCTCCTTGCAACAGAGTCCTGTGACACTGACAGTTATCCAATAATTGGTATACCACATCACTCGCTATCACCAGTGAGACATCATAGCAACCAAAAGATGGTGCTTTTGCAGTAGAAATGTATCATTTGCTATACATTATAAAATTATAGAAATTAGTACTAACACTTTAAATTATTAGAGCATAAGTTTTTGTGGGCTAATACCCACTTCGTCGGATGCATGCATCCGACGAAGTGGGTATTAGCCCACGAAGGCTTATGCTCTAATACTTTAGTTAGTCTTTAAGGTGCCACAGGACTCTTTGTCACTTCTGCAATTCCAGACTAACACGGCTATCTCTCTGATTCTTGACTTTAAATTATTTCTCTCAAAAATTATAATTCAAGTTAGACTGAAGACAGTTCCATATGTGTTAGCTATTCATTATTGGAAGAATATATCCTGAGGTAGTGATATAACAAGCAATGATACTTTTCAAAGTAAAGGTAATGGCACATGCTACTTCAAAGTATTTTCATTATCCGATCAAAAATATCAAATGAAAATTAAATTTAGTCTAAATGTTTCGCACTTTGCTGTTAAAAACAACATGGACTATCTGTAAACTCAAAAGCGTGTCTCTCTCACCAGCAGAAGTTGGTCTAATAAAGATATTACCTCACCCACCCTGTCTTTCGTTGAATTAATAGTAATTCTGGACTCTCTTCAGCACAGATTCTACCCTATTCTCTGTTGAACCTTGGTACGGTACTTGCAAATCTCAATCTAGATTCAGAGACAAAATTGTTACTGTATCAGAGCTATCGAATATTATTTATGTCCCTGTGGACTTTCAGGGCCCAATCCGATTCCTGCTCAAGTCCAGAGGAATATGACAGGGCTCTTTGGCTTCACCATTTGCTGATGGCTAAGACACACAGGCCGATATTTTCTAATTTAGGCACCTAAATAAAATAACCTCATTTTTAAATGTTTTAAGCATCTGCAGCTCCTGTTGAAGTCTGTTGGAGTTGCAGGTGCTAAGCATCTTTGAAAATTAGCCCATTTTATTTAGGTATGTAAATAAGAAAAATTTGGGTCCAATTGAACGTGTATAGGAAGTCATCTGACATCAGTATGGTGGGGTTTTGGAGAGGTAACAGTGGAGTTGGCAGTAACTATCTGCAAATTGTTTAAAAATACAAAAATGTGACTGAAGTTGTAAGACTCAGATATGGCATAAGTAGAAAGGCTAAATCTGACAATTCAGGGTGTTGAGGGAAGTTAATTCCTAACTCAGCCATGGAGGGTCTTTGGCCTTTCTATATTAGATTTAAAGATCTGCAGAAGGGGCTGAACTCATTAACATGAACTTGCAGCCTTTGCCTTTACCTTTTCCATGTGTCTCTCGATGGCTAGAATCAGGAAATCTCAAAAAATAGAATGTCCCAGCATATAATCTGATAAATAGTCCAGTCAGATGTGAAGTTATAATCCATGATCTTCCACTGAGCAGAAGGCTGTTGATCATTTTTGCTTAAAGACCCCCTTATTTCATATAGCTGTCTAGTAGTGTGGTAATAAAATCTTGATGTTATTATGTTAATAGAAGTTCTGAATACTTATTTTTCATGTATTTTTAAAGTCTTTTGGGTCAAATCCTACTATTTTTACTCACAACTAATGCAACTGAAGACGACAGGTATGACTAAAATGATCTAAATCTTTTACACAGCTAAAGTAATGATTAATCAATTAATTGTCAAGATACACAGAAAATAGATACAGTATTTATTTGGGACTCATAGGGCCAAATTTGCTATCTTCCAAAACTGATGCAACTCCAGAATACTCAACAAAGTTGTATATACTTACATAGGCCTGCAGTAAATTGTAATCCTTAATGTAAAGTAATCAAAATATGTTTGTTGAAGTTTAAATAGTGTGCACATCTCAGAAAACCATTTTTATTGAGTAATTATATATTTCTATTTATTTAAATGCTTATCTGATCATCACCACCATAGTATCTACTTTTTCTTCTTAGTTTCTTTTAAACTAGATATTGTAAGCAGCCTATTATTGTTGCAATAAATGGGCATGTATGTACTGAATGTTTTCAATCATCATTTAGCTACTGTAGATTATTTTAAAAATAGATTTACTTTTACAGGACCATAAAATATGGACTTTAAATCAATGCATTGCCTGTATAAATGGTCATCAGCTTTAGGAATGTTTATATCCAAAAAGAAGTAAACCTTGGAATAAAGCTTTAACAGCTGACTTAGTCATTATAGCTACTCTAGTGCTACATGCTGAGAAGCTAGATATAAATATGAAACACTATAGGTTTTCCTCCTCTCTTTGCAGTCTTTTGTAGAAGACAAAAATGACACCATCATACAGTTACCTAAAGACTTGACAGGTATTGATTTAAAGCACAATATATCAAGTGGTACTGTAAAAAGGATTTCATGGTCATAAATTTTAATGTCTTCCAATTTTGCACCCTCTCAGTAACTCGTCAATAACAACAGTTCAGTTTAAAATATTTGCTTCATTCCTGCAAGGCATTAAACTCTGTTATACAGTTGTTTGGCTACATAAGATGTGACAAAAGGCAAATCAGGCCATAAATCCAATGTTACATTATATCTTCTATAATCTGTTCACTAAAGACACAATGGCACAAATTGCAGATTTTTACTATAAATGCATTTTAAAAAACTAATTTTAATACAGAAATGCAGTTGTCTTTTTAAAATAATTTATATGGAGCTTTTGATTTTTTTAAATTGTAATTTAAGTCTTTGTTATAATTTTATATACATAATGAAAATATTTTTCCTGAAAATTAAGCTTTGTGGGTATTACTATGAATTATGAACACAATCTTCAATTTCAGAATTACCAGTTTAACTGTTAAAAATAAAGCAAATTAAAACCAAGAATAATAGTAATTTACTTATTGCTATATTTTGATTTCATTACAAATTCTCTTTAAACACAATTAAAATTAAATACATTAGCAAAAGAAATTTTCTGTTCATTTAATTTCTTTCCAACAAAATAGTCCTTAAAGTATTTAAAGTTTTAAACTGCTATTTTAAATTATTTTTCCTATAGTGGATTGGAGTATCAGAATCTGAATATATGGATGCCCTGAGAATTGTAAATAAAGTATTGTGTAATAGGAAATAAAATAAAATAAGATTCTATGGCAAATTCTTCTAACAAATGTGATAATTCTGAACAATTCTTACTTGTTTATAAAATATGTCTTCAACTAAATTGGTTCACAAATTTAGTTTGTACCACTAAATTTTATATTATGTTGCTGATTATTTGAAATATTTTTTCCTAATTGTTAAATCATATAAAAATGAATGCTTAATTTCCATAGTAATACATATGAATTATTACATGAAATAATTTATTTTATACAATATACCCAACTTTAAGTTTAAATGGGAATTTTTAAAAATAGCTTTTCTACCTGGAAAAACTGTTAGGACCCAATACCCCAAACTTTTACTTACATGTGCCCTGATCCTCCACTGATCCACAAGCATAAACCTCTGCACTCATTCAGAGTCCCATTGGATCAATTGGATACACAGGTGCGGGGTCTGCACTAGCAGATCCTGACACAGGTTTGGGGCCATGAATAGTCTTTATGCACATAGTCTGACTGAGCAGCCGTTACTCACTTGAGAGATTCCAATCTTGAGTGGTTCTGTGCAGGTGAGTAACATGGGACCACTTCTGTGAAGAACTATTCATTTGACTAAGGGTTTACAGGATCAGTCCCGTAATTTGTAACTATTCTTATTAGATGTAAAGGAAAATTAAAGTCTCCTCCATGAACATTTAAGTAAACAGGGATATTACAGTACAGGTTCTTTCTAATGAACATTTTAAAATTAATTTAAATAAAAACCATGCAAAATCACACCAGCATATGAAAATTCCTTTTGAAAAAATTAAGAATGTAAAATGCTATTTTAAAAAATATAAAACAAATAATATAGGCTTTGTTTAATTTAAGCATATGCACTATGAATTAAAACTGAATACCTGATTCAGCAAGCAAATGTGAAAATCTATGCTAAAATTAACAGGCAAAATTTAATTTATTTTGTGTTATATTTATATATATTTGTGCAAGAAAGAATAAAAACATGCCTATCTAAGCCTCTAGTTACCTTTGAAGTTCATTAATATAACAAATAACAAAAAGAAAAGTATTATCCACTAGCAGTAACTAACCAATCATTAAGGTGGGGAAAGAATTTTAAATATTTTTTTGTTGTTAAATTATGAGAATGTAGAGATTAATCCTTTTGTAGAATTAAAAAGGCTATCAATGAAATATAGCTTGTTTTGTTGTTTAAATATCATTTTCAGGTTTATTTTTTCAATAAACAGTAATTGCCAGTTTCTGATGCTATTATTTATCTGTCTAGAATTTAAAGATATATTATACTTTAATTATCTTTGACAAGATTTGTCTAACACTTACACCTATAATGACAAAAGAAAGATGTATGTATTGAAATGGATGGAAAGAATTGTATTTTTTGAATGGTAACAAATGGAACTTCTGTTTTAGTTATATTTGTTCATATAATATCTAGCAAAAGATTGTTGTTCAGTTTAATAATACAAGAAATCTAGTCCAATAATTAGTTATTTAACATAAAATCTACGAGGCATTTAAGAGCCTCAAGTGGTTGGAGCATTTTGTTGAACATCTGTTTGTTGATGCATGATTCCAATGTTATTAATCTTCTTTGTAGGTAAGCAGGTGATTCACCCTAACCAAATTGCTGTTGTCCAGGAACAGTTCTCTCCAAGCCCTGAAAAAATAAAGTGGGCACAAGAACTGATTTCTGCTTTTGAAGACCATCAGCGATTAGGAAAGGTAAATATTTTGTCAATCCCACATATAGAATACCAGTTACACTAATAGTTAAATTTGAGAAAAATTGAAGCATGTAGCAGGGAGTGTTTGTCTTTACAATAAAAAGTGTACAGTAACTTATGGTTTTATTAGCAAAATGTATGTCAGGGTAGAATACAGCTAGAATATTCACGATAAATATGAAACTTCTCAAATACATTTACAAATACATTGTCTTTATTCTCCTGCCTGTCTTAACTTTTATCCTTTAAATAAAATTACTTGCTGCTTAGGGACTTTAAAATACTATTAAATTATTTCACAGAAATCATGATGATATTGTCATATGAAAATAATTTGCAATCAAAGAACAGATAGCATGAAAGAAAAACATACATCCTGCTTGCTTTGGTATTACTTGTGGGAAGAAATAAATAGATTTAAAATGTTTTTTTAAAAAATCTGATAAAATGTTTTTACTTATGGGGGTCCAATTCTGCAACTACTTACACGTGTGAGTAAAGTTACTTATGTGCATAACTGTTTGCCAAATGTGGCTCTTAATAATTAAAAGTGGGAACGTTTTCTATGTATTTGTACCAATTTTTGGACCTGAGATTTGGATAGCGTGGAAAGCAAATTAACACTAGAATATGATTGTTCCTAATTTAGTGCATCATTGAGTCTCACGTTTCCTGCTCTGTGGGTTTCTGCTATGTAAATATTGCGGTGGTGATGCACAATCTGTCTCTACTTTGTGCCAGTAATACTTAAATTAGGGGTCGCCTGAAGGAAGATTTTATGCTAGTTGCAGCATTGTCAGTTAATTATCTTAAAGGTTATTTGCTATAATCCAGTTTGCCTCTTTTTGAAAGAAAAAAGTTGCAGCTAAGTATGTTTATCTTAGTTACAGCCAAACCTGAGACTGTTAAAAAGCCAGGAGAGTTTTGATGTCCACAACATTTAGTTGTACACAAACTGAAATGCCTGAAGTGTGTTTGTACAAAATGTAAGTGCAAAATAATTATAATGATAAGTAAAAATATCTTCTGTAGTAAAGCTGAGCACGCAAGACTATGTACAGATTTGCACTTTTTACTAGTAGAGTATAAATATTCCCAATAAATTCCTTTACTTTATGATGTGTGGAAATACATTGCAAGTTGTATCTTCTGCATTTGCACACATTTCTAATGCAAGAAAGATTGCATATTAGAAATTTTAGAAAGGTCATAGCAGATTTGTGATTCATTTATGCCTTCACTTCAGAATAAAGCTATTGGAATAATAATTTATTATTAGAATAGTAGTACTGGTCTTCCCTTCACTGTCTACAGTATCTACTAACATGTCCATCACTATGATATTTGGGTGCCAGCCTGGATAATTGTTTTGGGTCACCATCATAAGTTATCTTTCTGTGTCTCTTTGTTCTGTTCCCCTAATGTCTATGCTTAATGTAGGTAACATAGAGAGAACATACATGCATGATTTTTCTGATTTTTCACGTTTTACATACACAACAAAATGCATTTGTAGGCTATACACAATGCCAGTGGTGGTTTTTTTCAGGGAAATAATAAGCTGATAAATAATAAATATTCAAATCACAGACTCAGCAGAATATTTGTTTGTTTACACCTTGTACCTCATGAGCCCATATAAATTTAATTTCAAAACCCTATCAAAAGAGTACACCTGTAAATTGTATCACTGGTGAGGGATATACGGTAATTTACAATATTAGTAGCATAAAACCTTACAGATATGGCATTTAAAAATCCTGCATTATGAAAGCATTACTTTTCTAATTTGTTTTAAAAGTATTATTTTAATGGCAGTTTGTCCCCAAATTGCTGGTTTCTTGGTTAGATCAGCACTTTATGAAAGTTTTATTGTAACAAGTGCTTTCTAATTAGATTAGAAGCTTCTATAACTCTTTGGCAAATAGAGATTTGCTTCTTTACTAACCAGTTTACACGTTTCTATATATTTTACGAATAAAGATCTATCCAAAAAAAAACAAAACCCCCACCCTGGGTAGGCAAGTTATTTTGTGACCTGGCTGGAATTCTTAACATTTAAATACTACTATGTTTTCATAACAAAAAACATGAGTAAATAGATTGCTGTGTGCAATGTTTCCTGCAAACTTCTTAGCAGAGTTTCTATTGCTGTAATATAAATATGTAGCCAAGAAAAGCCTGAACAATCTGATTACTTAATTTTTCCAAAGCAAGGGTGTCTCACAGGAGGATCTCATGCTGTGTGTCCTAGAGAGATGTTAAAATTACAATAATAACTCTTCCCATCCCATCTTGTAAGAAATATTCCATATATTGCTTTTTGAAATCCTAGTGTGCACATAGTGAAACACCACTCCTGCTTTTCTTTTTATTTTATTAAATTAGAACTTGCATGTCAGTAGGTCCAAAAATATAGCTTTGGTTCATACTGTTCAGTCTTGCATGTTTTTTGTTATGTTGTTAATCAAAATTGAAAGCCTGGAAAAAATAAATGCAAGGGATTTGAGTGGCTATGTTGCTCACAGATAAATTATTGGTCTTCAACCTCTAGGATCACAGTTTGTTGTTAATTGGTTTCAAAGTTTGATGCCCTTAGTCAACAATAGTTTGCATTAAAATACAATAATCAGCTCTCATAATTTATCACAGTTTGACAGATGCAATAGTCACAGTAATCTTTGTATGAGAAAAGACTGAAATCAGACTACTGTATCTTGGAGACTAAAATGCTTTAACATAGTGATCCCTGCATTTGAGAACAGAGGTTAGTAATAATTAGATCACTGGTGGATTCTAGGGTATTTTAGACACTCCTGTAGTCCTCAGAGAGAGAGAGAGAGAGATTCTGCTAGCCCAAATTATTTGGAGTAACATTATGGGCATGATCCTGTTTGCACTAAAGCCGACAACAAAACTTTCATCGATTTTTTTTTTTTTTTTTTTTTTTTTTTTTTTAATATATAGTAGCAGGATCGGGGCCTATGCATAGATAATGAAAAAAGGGAATGACTAACACAATATATATACACCACTGATCCAAAAAGTGGACCTCCACCTGGTGTGTCATTTGTGTTTGTACTTATTGTTTGTGTCTGATTTGGACATTGTTGAACTAAATCGCCATTCTTTGTAAAGGACTTAGAGATTGGCAGATGAAAAGTGCTATATGAAAGCAAAATATTATTATACTATAGCTTTAGTAATTTTTCAAAGAGAAGTGCATCAAACAGTTGCTGTGACATATGATTCTTGGGACTAAATTCAGGTACAAACCCCAATGAAAGTCTAAAAGTGGTATAAAATAGATCTTGATCATAGGCTGGGTTCAAGAAGCAAGATAGTGTATCTTGCACTAATGTGGCATTTAGTAGGCCAAATTTGCTCTGTCTGGTTTAAATGTGGAGTGGCTCCATTGCTGAAAATGGAGATAATAAATCAAAAGAAATCTAAATTAAATGAGGGCCCACGTGGTTTGCAAAATGAATAACTTACACTCCAAAAAAGCAGGCTAAAGGTAGCGGGAAAAGCTATTAATAAGGTGTAAGAGAAAACAGCTTTCCTTTTAATATAACTACATTACACTTTACCATGTACCCTCTCTTTCTCAGCCAAAATGCAACTTTCTCCACCATTACATGACTGATCATTTGACCCAAAAGTACTTTAAAAACCAAAGAAGCTTTCTGTTGTTTTATATAATACAAATAATAAATTAGTTTTAAAATATATTCAGATTGAGTATTCTTGCACAATCTGAGTTGAAAATATTATATTAGGTACAGTATAATTTCTATAAGGGTCTTTACCAGTCATCTGAGTTGGGATTTTTAATCTCATATCAAGCAAAAATTACAAATGGAGTGAAAAAAGATAAAATAAAAGTATAATTAGTTGTAAATATTTGAAAGGAACCTGATTGGTCAACCAGAAAAGAAAGAGCTAAATATTGCCTCAAAAGTCACATGTAAATTAAGTGTAATTTAAAGTTAGGATTAGTAATTCACAATTCAAAACTGTAACTTTGGTTGAGTTCTTTAGGCTCCACTAGGCTAAGCCGAAAGAATTATATATAGTGCCATGTATGGATAATATTCTTAGCGAACCTTTGGCATCTGAATGATATGTGAACTCAAGTGATTTGGCAAACTATGTAGTTGCTTTAATGGTCCTTCCTGAAATCCTTTTATTTACACAGTATCTGGTCTGCAAGGGAATTGCTCACAAAGGCCCTGTCATAACAGTCTTTGTTTAGAAAAGTCTGATCCCAGGTTACTGCATCTTGGAAACAATCTGCACGCTAGGACTTGTATTTGGGAGTGCTCCAACTCCCCTTGAGGTCAGCGAGTGTCTTTCCCCTGATTGCAGTGGGAGTGGGATCCAGCCCTCAATAAGGATTCTGTCTGTCTGTAGCATCTGGCTCCCTTTGCCTTCCCAAGAGGCTGTTCTGGGAGAGAGGACTTCTTAGCGCGTGCGTGTGGTGGGGGCAGGGGTGTCAGGAGACACTGGTCCCCAAGCTCTTCCTTCCTTCATTCTGGGCTTGTCTATACAGAGAAGACGCTACCGAAGCTGACAGGAGGGATTCTATCGCTGGCGTAGGTACTCCAGCTCCCCAAGAAGTGGTAACAAGGTCTCTGGTCAACCCAGCACCGTCTATACCAGGGGTCAGTTTGGTTTAACTGTCACTCAAGGGTGTGGATTTTTCACATAAAATATAGTTGGTATTATTAACAAAAGTCTCCTGTAGCTGTGTTGTTCAGAAAAGAGATCAAAGAGGTGTGCTGTAGCTCCATAGGAAAGACTATTTGGGGGAAAACCGCGAACCTCTGTTAGGTAGTGGTAAGGGGCACATTAGCTTGTTATTCCTGCATATGCTGACTCTACACTAGTACGACCAATCCTGCGCACAGTTGTGCCACTTGGCGTAGGTGTGAGGCAGAAAGGCTCTCTACCTGCTTTGCAGTTCAGACCTACAAAAACTCATGACACCGCTGGGAGCTCATACAAATGATTTGCTTGCTCCCCCACAGCCGGCTTTCTGTTGGTCTTGATCCTTATTCCTCCTGTCACTGAAGCCTTGGGGCTAATGCACGGGAGGCTAATACAAGCTGCAGCCCAGGCCCAAATGTCCACACTGCAGTTAAACAGCCCTTTAGCCTGGGTCAGCTGGCATGGGTCAGTCACAGGTTTTTATTTGTACCATAGATGTACCCAAAAAGTCCAACATCAATTTAAAGGATACTTTGGATAAGAAAAAGGAGTCTGTCTCTACAAATATGCTATTTGAGTGCCTCGCTGTTTCTGGCATCTGTGTATTCTGTATATCTTGTGCATCCAGGTTAGTTATTTGATAGCTGCCAGTTCCTGCCTTCCCAGAAAGGAGTTATGAAAAGAAACTACCCAAGAATGCTGGATTGATTTGAATGGGGGAGTTCATTTGTAACTACTCTGCTGGGAAGAGAGGAACAGACAACTGAATTTTGTTATAAACTGAAAGATATTGACCAGGACCATCTCAGGTTTTCCCAAATATCCCCGGCCAGTCCTTATTGACTTATTAAGCTGTAGAGATTCATCAGTGAAAAGGGGTGGGGGGCCTTATCCCAGCTCATTATGATAGCTTTTCCCTTTAAAAGGGGGTTTTTGAAAGAAAACTTGGATTCAACCCTACCCGACCTGTCAAGCAACAAAATCTTCCAATGTTGACTTCTCTGAAAATAAGCCTAAATCCTTTTCTGCAGGAAAAGGTCACCAGTTTGTAGTCAGAAGGTTCCCTGACAAGCATAAGCATAGTTCCAGTTTTTGGGAAAAGGGGTACTCATTTCTTTTGTTTGAAACCCAAGCCTGTGACCCTAAGCGAGAAGCAAAAGTTTCAGACAGTCAACTTTTTCCCTCCATAGACTTTGCCTAAGGATTTTTTCTTAATCCCAGTGGGAAGCTATATTTTTGATCTCCTGGGTCTTTTTCCATAGTCTCCTGTGGGTGCTCTCTTAATATCATCCTGCTTCTTCCCTTTCCCAGAACAGTGGTCTTCACTTCCTTTCTCTGTAAACTGTGTAACAATTTGCAGGGTTGGGAACAGTGTTCTTAGGCCCAGGCAAACAGATTTTGATTCTGTGACCTCAGAGAAGGACATATCAGACCTTTTTCTTTTAGGATTTAGAAGTGGATGAACAATTTCATAAAACCTCAGAAGATTAAAATGGAATCTTTCATCTAGCAATAGATCAGGAATATCCGAGACTTGATGATGCCTGCTTACACATCACCTACTTTCCTTCCCATCAGAAGTACACAAGGTTTGCATTGGATAGCGGATATTTCCAGTTCAGCACTTCTCCATTTAGTCTGCCTGAGTGTATTCACAGTCAGCCCTCCATTGAAGGGATCTTACATAATTACTTATTTTGACAACAGGTTTACCCTCACACAATCTCTGGACTGGGTTACCTAAGCAGTATGGGACCTTTGTTCAATGTATTGGGTCTCATAATGAATGATGGGGGAAGATGATGAACACTCGAGGTCCTCGACTAACTACATATTGCCTCAGATGAGAACCTGTCAGGGTGAGGAGCTAACACACAGGCCCAAAGAGAGAGAGAAATTAACCTTCTTAATGTTAAGAAGACTAATCCAAGGGTAGCACATCTTCATAAAGTCCATCTGCTGAGCAGGTACTTGTGTACCTAGACCATGAAAAACATAGTAAATTTTGGGAAATTTTCCCTTTTTTTTTTTTTTTTTTTTTTGCAGAAGTGACAAAGAGTCCTGTGGCACCTTAAAGACTAACTAAAGTATTAGAGCATAAGCTTTCGTGGGCTAATACCCACTTTGTTGGATGCATGCCTGGGCTAATACCCACTGCATGCATCCGATGAAGTGGGTATTAGCCCACGAAAGCTTATGCTCTAAAACTTTACTTAGTCTTTAAGGTGCCACAGGACTCTGTCACTTCTGCAATTCCAGACTAACATGGCTACCCCTCTGATTCCCTTTTTTTGGTTCATCTGAGTAGAGGTCATCATGCTCTTACTTCGGCCATATTGGTTCCAGGTCACCTTAACTGTACAACAGACTGGCTAAAGCAATAAAAGAGTATTCTAGAAAAATTTTCCTAAAGGCAGAAGCCTTTCAGCAAGAATTGAAAAGTCTCCATCATGTACCCATTTGCAATAAAATGTAGTACCAGATGCTCCCCTTTAGGCAGCATTTCATGGAACTTTCCCCTGGCTTGCAATTTTCTCTTCTTCCACTCATTGGAGGGTCCTAAAAAAACTGAAGGTCACAAAACTGTTTTCATCCTAGTTACCCTGAACTGGCCAAAGTGGTCTTAGTGTACAGAGTTCATGTAAGACTCCTCCTATCCTTATGCCAAGCCCTTACGCAGCCAGTATACTCCGTACCATGGTCACATTTGACCTGGTTCATTGTAGGGCATTTCTGAAAGAGTCGACATCTCTGACGTGGTGGCCCAGACCATGCTGTACATGCACACAAAGTATAATTATTTTGCTTTCTGTTGGGTGTGAACAGTTTTTTTTCCATGGGGCACAGAGCAATTTTTTCCCCAACTAGACAGGCCAGGTTGTCTGCAGGTTTTTGTCAAAGGTCTGTGACCTAGCTCCATTGGGATTGAAGCCTTTGCACAAAGTACCTTACAGAAGAGACAAAGAGCACATCAAACCTAGGGACCATTAGCAAGAGCTCATCTGCTGATTAGTGATCAAGACAGTAGATAGCGGAAAAGACAGTTCTTCAGGAAACTGGTTCCCAAAACATAATTTAGGACAGGGATCGGCAACCTTGGCATGAGGCCCCCCCAGGGTAAGCACCCAGTTTGTTTACCTGCCACGTCCACAGGTTTGGCCAGTGCTGGCTGCCACTTCCCGCAGCCCCCATTGGTCCAGAGCGGCGAACCACAGCCAGTGGGAGCCACGATCGGCCGAACCTGCGGACACGGCAGGTAAACAAACCGGCCGGGCCCACCAACGGTGCTTACCCTGGGAGGCCCCGTGCCAAGGTTGCCGATCCCTGGTTTAGGACTTTGATGATCAATGGAAACAATGAAGAGTCTTGTAGTACCTTATAGACTAACAGATTTTAGGGATCATGAGCTGTTGTGGGCTAAGACCCACTTCATGGGTCTTAGCCCATGAAAGCTCATGATCCCTAAAATCTGTTAGTCTGTAAGGTGCTACAAGACTCTTTGTCGCTTTTGCAGATCCAGACTAACATGGCTACTCGTGTTAATAATAGAAACAATGTGAATTTCATTTGTAACCAGAGAGAAAAACAGTACAATATTTGGAGCTAATGTGTAATAGTCTTGCTACAGCTTAGGAAAGAAGATCTCCATGTTCGGTACCTGCCGTAGCTTGAGGGTGGTTTTCAGTAGCATCCCTCATATTGAGAGCATTACAGTAATCCAGATGGGTGCTCAGAAAGGCATGGATGTTCATGAAAAAATTAAATGCAGATGAAAAAAGGACTACTGGCCACCTAAGCCATATACTCTCAGAGATCAGGGCATATCCCTAAATTGCAAATCTTGTTAACAAAGTGTGAGCAAACTCCTTCAGTAACGAGGCCAATCGCTATCCCACATACCTCCAAATAATGAGTACTCCATGTTATCTGGATTGGCATTAGTCCCAAATCATATTCTTCCAAGCCTCAATCTCTTGTCTTAATTAGATACAAAGAAATAAAATACCACACTATCTGGGTTAAATGGAAGGCATGAGAGCTGCAAGTCATCTGCATACTGATAGTCTTAGAATCATAGAAGATTAGGGTTGGAAGAGAACTCAGAAGTTATCTAGACCAACCCCCTGCTCAAAGCAGAACCAACCCCAACTAAATCATCTTGCCCAGATTGTTTCATTATCTTATCCAGGGGTACATGCAGAACAAGAGAACTGAGAGAATAAACCCCTTTAGAACACCACATACTGTATGAGAGGTCTCCATGTGCGTGAGCAATTGTGCAACACCACCTTCTGGGATCTTTCTGAAAGAAAGGAAAAAAAGGAATGGAACCACTGACATGCAGTCCTGTCCATGCCTGCCATAGTCAAGTCACCAAAACATTACAGTCAATTATATCAAAGATTGCTGGCATATTTAAAGGAGTCAGCATGAATACCATCACTGAGGAAGGCCACCAAGTCCATTGTAGTCTCTGAATCATACCCCAGTTGTTTGAGAGAGATCAAGGAAATGTGAAGACTCTGGATTATTTGAGAACTGTCCTGCACTACCTTCTCAATAATCTTGTAAAAACAGCAGTTTAGAGGCCAGAAATAATTAACTAGATCAGAGTCCAAGATAGGATTTTTTGAGCAGAGGTCTAATGAAGACTTGGTGGTTGAAAAGTGGCATTTTACCATCCTCCTTAAAGTAAGCATTGATTACCCAGTATTTACCTGACTGATTTTATTTGCCATGAGGGAAATAGGTCCAACTCACAGTTAGTTTCCAAAGTTACTCTAGGACCTCAAGAAGCAACATTGATTGAAACTGAACAACAGAGGATTTTTGTCCCCTCCAGATACAGATTTACTCTCAACAGAATGGCAGTCCACTTTGAGTCCATTCAAACTAACCTGCAAAAAAGGATAGAGTATTTCTGACAGTAAGGAATTTTGTATGATGTTTCTGTGAGGTGGAAATCTAAATTTACCAAGCTATTTACCAAACCAAAGTATTTCATGAGGTAAAACTTCTTAGATGCTATTGTGATAGAGAAGAAAACCTTCACTTCCCCAAGGGCATAAGACTAAAGTCTTCTGTCAGGAAATCTTTTAGTCTTGGAACAGAATGGGCCAACACTAGATCTCTCTATGCTGCTCCATATATTTCATTTGTCACAAGTTAAGAAAATCTTTGAGGATGACATTGGAACAGAATATCCAGAAGTCTCTGTACCAGTGTTCAAGAAGCACAAATGGTAGGACACTATGACCATCTGTGGATTATTCTTTTTTATAAACCACTGATATCAGCTCAGGTCTATGTCTCCATGACTGGCATAATGAAATGGGTCCCCTGTCCTGATAAAAACAAACATAAACCCAAACTGATGTGTTGTAAAGTTTAGTCCTGAATATCTCCGATGGCAACTCCACTGTGTCTTGACGTTTTATTCCATTAGTTTTTCCTAAAATGTCATTTAAATTGTCCCCCTGTTGAAAAAATTTTGTTCCTTTTTGTTTTGACAGCGAGTAGTGAGAATAATTGCTCTCTGTCCTCTTTATAATATCCCTCTGCCTATTTGTAGTCTGTCACTTTTGTCTTTGTATTATTTTAGACTCACCATATTCAATTCTTTTTTTCACAGGCCTTATATTCCAACCTTATCATTTTTGTTGGTCTCTCCTGAGAACTTGCTACAATTAGTCTCTCTCTTTAAAAATTCCTTTCCAGCTTTGTTTCCTCTTGGTACCTGCTGCGTGCATCCTGCACTCCATCCTCCAAGTCACTTTGGGCTAGTGTTGAATACAAAATAGATCCACTAGGATCCCACTCGCCACTCTACACTTGACACATAAATTACTGTTGTTTTTTAAAACATTGCATCTATTTGAGAGAAAATAAAATTCATTATAGATTCATTGAGTCCCAGTTTATAGAGCGCGATGGTGCACATAAGCTCCAACAGGCTCTGTAGTGCAGGCTATTCCCATTGCAGTCTAGGAACACTGGCCTAAGATATAAGGAAGTGAGGAGGGGAATATACCTGCTTTGCAGGCATGAGTTGTGGAGCTTCTCAGGAGACAGGGACGCCATCTAAATAATCTCCCTGTTCCCACCCAGGCAGCCCTGTGTGTATCAATTATCTCATCCCCCCTACAACTGGAGCTGCAGAGGGCTTAACAATTACGTCAACCTCTGTGCAGCTCCAGTAGGCAGGGAGAGAGGGGAGTAGCCAAGTCACCCCCTTTTCTCTCTGAGTTCTGTTATAGACCTATCAGCAAGGGAAATATCTTTGAGACATGGAGGGCTGTGCAGTCTTTCCCCATCTGTTAGTCTGTTAGGGACAAACCACCTCCACTCCCTGTGAGTGGGACATCAAGGAAGAGCTGCCTGTACTCTGCTCCCTGGCATTTCCCACTGCCTGAATGCTACATATGGCACTCAAGCTGAGCAGAGACAGACATGCTACCCCTCCCCCAAGCTCTGCTTTCACAGCTGGTCAACCTAGGCAGGATGAGTTGCTCCTGCAGCTTTGATGTAGTAGAAGCTGCTGGGTGCAGACTGGGTCCCATTCTTTGTAATACCACACACCTTTAGGGCGTTAATAATGTTGTTAGTCTGATGAGAGATCTTGGTAATGAAAATGGAAGTGTGCTATATTGTTTGAAATGGACCTAGTAAAGGAAAGTAAGTCCAAAAAGGTCACATGACCCTACCTAAAATTTGTTGCCAACCACATTGTGGGCGCAAGACTTTTGAGTAATCCTGTAAAATACAGGATTTAAATACTCTAGAAAGAAATAGGATATTTGTTTATGATATGCAAGTCATGGTGCTTTCATAGGGCCATCATTTCACAGTCATTCATGAGCTGACCTTAGTAGAATGAGCATGATCCTCCTTTTCTGTTTTGTCTTGTTTTTTTCTTTTTGTTATTTTCTTTCCCCCTAATCCAGTGTAAGATGTATGGGAAATATTCTGAGGACTAATTTACTGAAGCTTTAGGCGCTCTCTGCTTTCCGCAGATATTATTAAATATCACTTCTGCTTAAAGAATCACATCAACTCTCCAAAAGTGAGGTTTGGATAATCAGGAAATCCTGGGCTGACTCCCAGGTTATAGAGCAGGGAGAGCTGAGGAAAAGGAGACGAAGGAGTGAGAGTGAACCAAGGAAGTGAGCCACTTTGCTGAGAGCTCCGTCCAAGGAGATGTTGTGTCCTCAAATACCATGGAAATCAGTGAGAACTGAGGATGCCCAATACTTTGCAACTGGCTCTCAGCACCGTAGAGGGTCCTAACTCAGCCTAGCTAAAGTGCCTGAATGGGAGTTGGTGATATTCTGTGATTGGTAGAAAAGTAACACAACACCAGCCAGTTCTGATGCAGACACCAGTTCTGATGCTGAAGCTGGAATTGTCTGTGTTGCATTTCCAGCTTGCGAGTGGGGGAATCCCATGTCAGAACTGCCAGCGTTGTTGCTTCCCTAGTTCCATACCCAAAAGGCTTTGGAACTGACAAAACTATGTTTCGCAGCACTTCTCCACACTGCGTACAGATTCTTCCAAATGGGCCCAAAAGAGTGGTGGTATGAGCAAGTCTAGTACGTGGTATGGCCAATCAGCAAATGGAAAGTGTTGGATCAGTGTTGCGTGTAGTGCTATAACACAGCCAAAAATGTGATGGGACATTTTCTGATAGATAAAATGGAAGCATAACTTCACCAGTTTTGACCTTTGCATCAATAAAGACATGACAGTAAATTTCAGAGCAAGAAGGTGAAAATTTTAGTGAATTTCCAATGGAAAAATGTGTAAGAAAAAGTGGAAATTTATAAACAAGCACCAAGGGAGAACAATAAAAAACTATGAAGATTGCACAAGTATGGAAGCAGAAAAGCTGCCATGCTTGTGAAAGCAAGCAGAAAATGTCTGTTAGCTGCTTAGAAATAGGAAAAAAGAGAGAGAGGATGATTTACCTCCTGAAAGAAAACAATAGACTTTCCCTACACACTGGAACTGCAATTGTATCACATATTTTCCTTACATGCAGTTGGGGATCACTTTAGGCCCTAGTTTCTGTGATCTTGTGGCGAGTCCAAGGTCCCTGTTGTGATGTGCAGGAATTCTGAACAAATGTAGGGCGAGATTGTGACTGGCCCTTGCCTGAATGTTAAGGAAGGAGCCAGGAGTCACTTCATCCTTCTCCCTCTTCTCTCACAGCCTGTGTAAGAACCACCAATGGTTGAAATCATTGCATTCAGGGTAGTGTTAAAACGTGCAGTCTGGCCCTTGCAGTGTCATCCTTTCAGGCTAGGTACCTTGACTTCTCCATCTATAAATCATCATGTTCACCAGGAATGATATAGCAGAAGTAAGCCTGCCCAACATGGCTGTAGTTCTGTCCCTACCAAAGAACAAGAGATGTGTAGGTATGCGTTTTATAAGCATGAACCTGAAGGCCAGGTTCTCCTCTCTGATCTGTTTTACCCAGTGTAACTCCATTAACTTCACAGGGGTGAGAGGAGAATTAGGCCCTGAATTTTTAAGACTATGTGCACTGAATATAAAACAAACACCTGAAATCTCCAGAGGAAGTCACCATACGGCTTGAGTTCCTTGTGCCTAGAACTGGTGTCTCATCTGTGTGAACTGTTTAAACAAAACTATATGTCAGGGTTTCTCAAACAGAGAGGCAAAGCTGGAGGCAAAGCCGGATTTGGGGTGGACGCTGACAGCTCACGGCCCCCCATGTAATAACTTTCCGACCCTCTGAGGGGTCCCAACCCATCACCACTCTTCTGATCCGAACCCCTCAGGGGGTCGCAAAGTTATTATTGCATGGGGGGGGGTCACGAGCTGTCAGCCTCCACTCCAAACCCGGCTTTGCCTTCAGCATTTATAATGGTGTTAAATATATAAACAAGTGTTTTTAATTTATAAAGGGAGTCGCACTCAGAGGCTTGCTATGTGAAAGGGGTCACCAATACAGTAGTTTGAGAACTACTGCTATATACTGTAAACAAATAGTTCTTAGGGTCCCAGTGACACAGCCACTCCTCAAAAAGCCTGTGGTTGTAACCCATCACACAACTATAGCAAGTATAGGGTTGCAGGAAAGGAGAGGACAGAGGCTTATGGAAAGAGAGAGAGTAAGGGAGTAGGGGATGCTATCAGAGAGATGCACAGAAAGAGAGGGCTCCAAAGGCTATTGAAGGGGAAAAGAAGGAGAAATGCTCAAATTCCAAGAGACATGTACACTGAATCTCCAAACCTTAAAGGTTTCCCCAGTATTATCACCAAGTGACCTTTTGGAATCTATTTATGATAAAAATTATAAACTTATCTCACTCAGATACTGGGGAAAGACTGAATGGCTTATTCTGGCTCTGTGGAGGTGTGGAATCGTAGAACACGAGCAATCTGAAACCACACTCATCACCTGTCATTTAAGGATATTTCAGTTCTTGATAAAATTTTGATTAAGAATTGCATTCTGGTAGAGCATTTTAACTACTAGAAAACTTAAGTACAGGCTAGAAATGTGAGCATATTAGAAATGTTTGCCAGTAAGAAGATTCAGATCTGGGACTAAATGAATCCCTAGTGTAACTTCACTGAAGTCAATGGTGTTTATAAAAAAAACTTCTTGTCTTTATCTTAATGTGAAGGGAAATAAAAGGACTTTTAAAAAAGGCAAATTCCATCTAGTGGAATTAGAAAGGCTAATGTAGGGTAATACCATAATTACTGGTATTGCTGGTCTGCAGAAAACTGGAGGTGGAAAGAGCTATGGTGAATAGAATATATTCAAACGGTTGCTTTTTCTGGATTTTAGCTCACTATTGCAAATTAGCAGGAAGAAATTAAACCTCAGAGTGAATAAACAAAGAAACCAGCTTGCCTCTGCTCCTGCTTCATGCAGGAAAAACAGATATTTTTCTCTAGATGTATATGTATAGAATTCTGATTGATAGCTATCAGTTACCTACAGACACAAAGAGGACTGCACACCGAAAGCTGTCCTATTTTCCTGTGCATCTGCGCTATTTTCTTGTTTTTCCTCTTTAAACCTCTAGCCTATTATTTTAGTGATAACAGGGCAAGTGTGCTGTTTACTAAATTGGTCCCTTCTAAAAGAACACATAATGTAAATCCAGTTATCACTGTTATGCTACTTGTGAATTAATATTTACAACACTGACTTTTTTCCAAACTATTGTTAAACTGACTCATTATAGCAAAATAGGTACAGTTGTAAGATAAGCTTTCATTTAACAAAAATATGTTTTGCATAAATTAGTACCTCAGCCACTCCATAGCATCATGCTGAATAAGTAAAGTAATAAACTATAAATCTTAAAATGTTTGCTTCATTTCTAATTCCTGCTGTCCACATTGACAAACTGAAGTTATAGTTATCTAAGTATGTTCTTTTTAAAATAGCTAATAATGAAGCTGTAAATGACTGCAATGTTGTTAATAGAAAGATTATTATTTACATAGGACCTACAGAGTTCTAGGCAATTTGTAAAGACATTTTTGAAGCATTTTTTGTCTGAATTTCTGCTTGATTTGAATAATGATGTCATCACTATCAGCCGCCTATTCAGCAAATCCTGCTAAAATTCCATGATAATGTACAGGATATGAAACCCTGAATAGAATAGAATAATTGGACCAATAGTTCAAATATGTGTTGTGTCAACTTATAGAATGATAAACTGTACAAGTGACTGTATCCAAGGCTGAAATTTTTCTTTGTTATGCCATAATTTGATGAGATATTTAATTTAATATTGCTTGAATGAGTTAAAGGTACGAGGCTTGGATCCACTGGAGCAATGCATTCCGTAATCATTTTTGGAAAATGCTAGGTGTTATAATTTGACTGTCTGGATTTCGTAATTTCATTATCAGTCTATATCTTGTAACTAGAAAATAATAAGCATTAGTTTGTTTCACTCTTAACTCCCCTGGCCGCTCCCAAACACAAACAAACAGAAATGTCTTTCTTCACTCTATCCCCTCCCTGGTATTGCTTTCATTAGCCAAATCTAAAATGAGTTCATAGTCCTGTATTGATTTCTGTGGAGCTCCAAGTGCATACAGCAGCAACACACACACACCACCCACTACACAACGCAGGATCAGAGGCTTTGCATGTAAGATCTTCTGGGAAGGGGCTACATCCTTTAATTTGTTGTGTGAAATGCCCATCTCACTTTTGGCCATTGTAAAAGGTAGAAATAATAATCCTGCTAGCTTGTTTTGTCTGTTAAAAAATAAATGCCAGAAGTGCCTTTGACAGATGCAGGAAGCAGGATTGCTGCAATATCACTTGAAGCTGCCCTACTGCAAAGCTTTTTAGCTTCAAAATCCTATTTCTTCAACAGGAAATGTTAGAATATACTGATGGCTTTAATAAAATGAAAAGGAGATTAAAACATCCTAAGTGAGGGGATCAGGTTTTGGGCTCTTTAATACAAGGTATGTTTTAGTTTAGATGAAAATGCAGTTTATTTATCTCATATTAACACTAAGTGTAACATGAGCTAAATACTGATAAAAATGAAAAGTTACTCAAAAATCTGCTCTGACTCTGGGATAGTCACTGTTCAGACACTCTTGGTCAATCCTGTGCAGACCATAGTCTGGTAAATTCTCCAATAGTGCACAATAGTCAAATACAGCATGCTTTACAGTGTTAGAAATCCATTTTCTGAACATGGACATAATCTGCTAGCCATATGGGAAGGAGGAAAAGGAGAAAGGAGCAATGCCTGCAGTTCTGGAATGGCAGCATAATGCTAACAAAACTAACAGTTTTACCTCGAACTAGAAGAGATTTACCAAAAAAAAGTCTAGGGGCCAAGAACTCAGTTTCCCCAAAGGATAATAATGCTTCCCCACCCTTGGAACTAGCTCTGAGTTCTTCATATGGAAAAATGTGATACCCAGGCACACTAATATTACATTGCACTTTGTGAAATGCAAAGTGAAGGGGGCTAGGTTGCTATCACTATTTGTGTTAGCCAGGGAAAGAATTAATAGTATGATGCTATAATTAGCTAGAAATCATCTAATCTCAAGCCTTGCTGAATGTAGACTAAGGCCCTTAGCTGTTCCAGCTCACTTTTGTGTGAGTGAGAGAGAATAGTTTGATCTCTTATATTAAAGGGGCCCGATACTGTGCTGTTAGTTTGTCTTGTACCAAGCTTCCACTTGTTTTAGACCTAGTAAGAGCTATTTTCCTGTGTCAATACATATTTTCTGTGCTAATTGACAACATGCTCTGAAATTCACCTGTCCCACTCTGTGGATCATTTCTGCTCTCTGACTGTTTTTTTCCAGATTGGGAGTTAAATACATATGCTCTTTCCCGCACAGTGTGATCAAGTGTGTTTTTTGTCTCCTCCTTTTAACACTGAAACTAACCCCCCACCCCCTTTCCTTTAGTTTGGCTCTTTCTGAAGGCTGTACAAGAAGAATCAGTTTGATTCATGTGGGATCTAATGTTCCTTGTTTTTCAGATGGATGTAAAGAAAAAACCAACCAAAACCAAAATCACCTATCATTGTAAAGGTTCTTTCATGAAGTTTGTATTTTCTGTTTTCCAGGGAGCCTTTACTTTCCAGGGGAGCATGATAGACATGCCATTACTGAAGCAGGCACAGAACATTGTTACCCTTGCCACCGCCATCAAGAAAAACTGGTCCGTTAAATGAAGCTCTCACCATGTGGGCAGAGAAACAGTTTTAAAGACCGACTTTAATATTTTGGGAAAATGTAAATACAGCAGAGTTAAACAGAACTCCATTTATATTTCTGCAGATCTAATTTTTCTTGCCAGACGTGCTAATTACTACTACTGTGTATGATTAAAATTAGTGCTTGCTCCAGTATAGCCTAAAGTGCTCGTCCTCTTTGGGTCCTGTGTAGGACCCAAGTCAGAGTGCTGGGTATATGACATCACGCTAATGATTACAAATATAGGATTATGACTTCACGGGAAGATAGAAGCAGCAGCTGGGCTGTGATGAAAATAAGCTCTTCTAAAATAACAAATGAAACAAAAATCAGGTCAAATGCTTCTGTTTTGTCTGTGCCTCTCCCCGCCCCGAGGATATTTGCGGCAGAGTGGAAGTCCTCTTTGGAAGGGCAAACTCATGAGTAATTATTAAATCGTTGAAATTGTTGTTATGAAAATCATTTCCCTGTGTGGGTTTCCTCCCCCCATTAATGTACAACGGTCATTAAAAAATGAATGTACCATAATGCGAGACTCTTGATTCTTCTTTTTAAGTGATTGCCATTCCGCCCATTTCTTCCAGGAAACGTAAAGCCCAGGACGGGTTGGACGGCAATAAACGTGGCGAGTTGTCGAGGACACAATGCAGCAGAACTTGTGCATATGGTCTCGAGTCAGATTTGCATCACATTAGAGATACTGCTACAGGTCATATGGGCCGTGTGGTTAACGGGCTTAGCAAAGCTGTTTTGAAGAGGTTAACCCAGCTTGTAGTGAGGGTAAATAAACATAACAACCGGGCATTGTTCTCTATTCAGCATTTACTCTTATATCGACGGCTAAAGGGTATTGAAGCTGCAGAGGATCAACTTGTGGTTGCCAGAGGACTCCAATGAAGTTTGAAACACCAACAATCAGAGATTTTGTTTCTGTTCCTCATTAAATCATGAGCTTTTGTGTTCGGACTATGAACGACTGTTCTTTAAGAAATGACCAGAATGGGAAGTTTTAAACTATGCGCCACCCTTTTCATGACCTCCCCGCCAGCAACGCGGCTGCACTTAGAGCCGCGCGGCGGGGAAGGCTGGTCTGTTTGTTTAAAGGGGTAAACAGAAAACAGTTGTTTTTAGGTTCACTTTTCACCGCCCCCACCGCCTGTTCACTGCTGGGGCGGCCGGGCGGGCACCGTTGCTTTTCCGCCGCCCCCTGTGCTCGGGGTTTTGTCCCTCCCCCGGGACAGCTTCTCCCCCCCTCGCTGCGGCCGGCTTTGGAAACGTGCCGGTGGCGTTTAAGCAGCTGGCTCGGGCCGTGCGAGCCCAGCCGGGGAGCCGCTCTGATCGCTTCAGCCCCCAGCCCGTGGCCGGAGAGGGGGCGCCGGAGCCGGTGGCTGGCAAGGGCCGGGCAGGAGCCGCTCCCCGCCCCCCAGGCGGAAATGCCCGGCCAGCCCGGCCCGCTCTCGAGCGGGGCCGGGGCGCGCGAGGCCCGGGGCGGGGGGCCGAGTCCTGCCCCGCCGGGGCGCCGCTCGCTAGTTCCCAGCCACGGCTCAGTCCAGCCGCGGTGCCACTGGACGCGGAGCGCCACGGTCCGCGCCGGGCCTGCTTCTGCCTCGTCCTAAAACCCTCCTGGCGGCCGGGCTCGTCCCCTGCGCCCCCTCTCGGGCCTGTTCTCCGGGGCGGGGTTGGTCTGGGCCGGGCTGTGCTGAGGGGGCCGGGAGGACTCGGCCCAGAGGAGCCGGGCGGAGACACGGGCAGTGGCGGGAGGCTGGAGCCCGGAGGGCGCGGGGGGGTCGCTGCAGAACAAGTCCCGGTGTGCGCGGAAAGGGGCTGGGGGAGGCGGGGCCGCTGTTCTCCAGGAGCCGCCCGCCCCGCGGGGACACACGCAGCCGGGCGGGATCAAGGAGACGAAACCACAGCGACCCCCCCGCCGGCCCTGGCCCTAGCAGGGCGCAGAGCGGGGCAGGCTGCAGGGAACGAGCCTGGCCCTGGGCAGATGAAGGGTCACGGAGACCTGCCGGTGACCCAGTGCGGGGGGCGGGGTGACAGCGCCTGGCGGGTAATAGCCCTGTCCCGCGTACGGGGGAATTTGCAGGGCCCGAGGAGACGCTGCGAGAAAGCTGCAGCCGAGCAGGTCCTGGCCGCAGGGCAGCGGGAGCTGACTGGGGTGACGGAGCCAGGCCAGAGGCTCGGGGAGCTGCGGGTGGCGCGTTGGCTGGGGATGGCAACGACTGTCTCAGGGGTGGCAGAGGTGCGCTGGTGATGGAGCCAGGCCAGGGCAGGGGGAGTTGCAGGCCAGGGCACTGGCTGGGAGGTGATGGAGCCAGGCCCGGGGAGCTGCAGGCCAGGGCACTGGCTGGGAGGTGATGGAGCCAGGCCCGGGGAGCTGCAGGCCAGGGCACTGGCTGGTCCCTCTCCCAGCTCCTGGCTCTGACACTCCCCGGTCCAGGCACACTCGCCCTTTTCCCGATAAACCCCCTAACCCGGCGCCTCCCTCCCCCCCTGCAGGGTCCCGCGCGCCCGGCTGCTCCACAATGGCTCCAGCCCCGGGGCGCGCGGGGCGGAGCCGCAGAGGGACCGCAGCCCGCGGGTCAGAGCCCGAGCAAAGCCCCGCCCAGGCCAATAGCGCCCCCTGGGCAGGGAGGGAGGGAGACGCTGGTTTGGGCCGCTCCCCGCCCAGCCGGCGGGATTTCCCCCTCTTTGGGGCGGGGTGATCCATCACCGCGCCGGGCGCTGGAGGCTAACCTGATTAATTAAAGCCTACCTGCCTCGAGTCCGCGGAGCAGCCCCCCCTTTGCCCGGCCCCCTCGGTTATTAATTCTTGGATGACTAAATTATGGGTAATACTATTAAAACATTATCCGAACTAATGAGAACCAATTACTTAGAAAATGAGCTGGGACAAGATTGAGCGGCGGCCATTGGCGGCTCTCCCCGCAGATTACTTTAATAAATCATCGGGGCGAGGCGGGCTGCGAAGCCCTGGCCCAGGAAAATGAAAATGGGAGATTTTTTTTTATCTGTTTGCATAATTTTTTCATTAATCTCAATAGGAGCCGTGTGGCGCAGATTATTTTATTCCCTTAACACCTCGCCTGGGGGAGAGGGGGATCAACCTAATGTCTTCATTGTTTTACTGAAGGCTTAATGACAATCTGTGACAACCTCATTTGGTGGGTCGGCGGCTCCTCGCGATACACGCGGGCACGAAGCGAGGGGGCTCGGGAGCCAGG
Organism: Dermatemys mawii; assembly: GCA_007922305.1. NCBI lineage: Eukaryota > Metazoa > Chordata > Testudines > Dermatemydidae > Dermatemys > Dermatemys mawii. The sequence continues at coordinate 37,081,053 of ML677364.1, read as the reverse complement.
CTGGCGCTTCCTTTAGGAGAACCAGGTCAGGGCGTTTGGAAACACCCCTCTCCTGCCGCCTCAACCCGGCGGATCCACTGCGCGTCCACCTCCCGCCTTAGGAAAACCCATCCGCCCGGCTGCGGATGTTACGCCACCATCTCCTCGTATTGCACTGGATTATTTAGGGGCTTCATTTCAGGCCACTAACCTATGCAAAGCTTTATATGTCTTTCTGCTCTTGGTTGCACACTATTTGCATCTGGGGTGACCAAAGAGCAAGTGTGAAAAATTGGGACAGGAGTGGAGGGTAATAGGAGCCTATATAAGAAAAAGACCCAAAAATTCGGACTGTCCCTGTAAAATCGGGACATCTGGTCACACTAATTGCATCTGGGGGGTTGCTGATTTTATCTCCCCCCCCCCCGAAAATCCGGCTCCCAGTTCGCTTTTTAAGGGTTTTCGTTATAGAAAATTCGCTTTGATTTTGCTCAGTTTACTCTAGGAAGGTTTAAGTGTTTCCCATTTTTCTTCCTTTCTTTTTGCCTTGTGCTCGGCAGGCAGTTGATGAAACAAACCAGATTATAAGATTAGCAGCGGGATTTTGTGCATATTAATGACAGCAAAGGGCACCGAATGGGTTTGTAATGGCAGTGCGCTTGTGCTCGGGCCTGGGAACCGCAGCCCGGCCGCAGCACCCCCCCCCCCCCCCGCCCCCCGGTGCGGTTTTCACGCTGGAGTTAGGCGGAAAGGGAACAGGGAGTGACCAGAGCAGCCCACGGAAATGCGAAGGCCCTTTCCTTGCTCGCAGCGCCTTGTTTGAAAGGGAGAAAGGGACAATCGGAAAAGATAGGACTTTCCACTAAGTGGTTAGCGCCTGACGGCTCCTGCGCGTGTTTCCCTTCTAGCCAGGAGCGCGGCGTTCGCGGCTGACCCCAAAGGCCGGGGAAGGGGAGCCCGGCCCCGGGAAGCGAGGGGGAAGCAGCTTGCAAGGTGTTTCCAAAGCAGAAACGCTCCTCTCCCAAGCCGCCGGGTGACATTTGCAGGGGATTTTTTTTTTGACCGCTTCTAAGAAGAGGCGCGTTTGGGTTCCCGCCCCATCACACCCCGCAAGGGGCTGCCCGGCAGTGACCCCAGATCCCTCCCACGCGCGGCTCTGGGATGCCCACGCGGATCCTGACCCGGTTTTAACTACCGGCCCGGTCCCTCCTTCCCAGAGCTCCACGCCTCCAATTCGGACGCCGGCGCCTCCTTGCCGGCTTGGCCAAGCCCCCGCTCCGACCCGGTGCCCGGTTTCTCTCCCACGCGCGGGGTTTGGTCTTTGGACGCCGCTGGACGCGGGGCTCACTCGGGTCGGAGCAACAAACTCAGACGCCTCTGGATCTTAACTCCCTCCCGGGTCCACATGGGCCGGGGCTTGGACAAGCCAAGGGGAGATCTGCCCCCGGGGGCTCACAGCCCTTTCAGTGCCCTGGCCCACCCCGTCGCTGCGCAGCGCGGGTTTTCACCCCCATCCGCGGGGTGCTCCAGGGCCTGTCAAAGATCCGGGGGAAGATTTTAGGGGCAGGGCCTGGCGAAACAGACCCGGTTTGGGTCTTTGTTCCCCCACGCCCAGGAACACGTGGGCCATGGGCAGCCGTAGGGGCAGTGCGGACAACCCGGAAAGCAAAGGGATCAAGTTGCCAATGGCCATGTCTGGCCTGTGGGCCGGTCCGCTGGGAAGCCCCCTGGCCTTTGTGAAGTCAGACAAGTAGGACTGGAGCCCAGCCAAGGGGTAATTCAGACCCAGGTACTGCGCTAGAAGGGGGTAGGGAGAGGGAGCTGCTTTTTCTAAGGGAGAGAAGGAAGCAGTAGCCCCCAAATGTGACTTAGGGGGGAGGTTGGTTGGATTGGGGGTAGGAGGAAAAGCCCAGTTTTTAATAGAGCTTCCTCCCCTGGTAGGCAAAGACCAGAGGCCCTGTTTTGCTGGTCAAGGCCTGTTGCTTTTGGCTGGGGCAGGTGGGCAGTAGGAGGCTGAATAATATTTTTTTTTGGTGACACTCAGAACCAGGGACACGCACACACTCCAAGAATTCAACGACTGGGAATTACACACCCAGGCAGGCTGGCCAGCACCAGAGCTTGCCTGTGCACTAAGGACTGGTGCCAACCTGCAAAAAGCTGGCAGCCTTAGGGCAAGAGGATAGGTGGCCTTTGAGCAAGAGGGCACTGCCTTGGCTCCCCCTCTCCTAGGCCAGGGTGAGCAGCAAGACTTCTCCTGGGCAAAGTCTACAGTCCTGAGAGGGCTCAGGGCCCATTTGTCAAACCCTGATGGCCTGTCGCAAACCAGGAAATAGCTTGAGTGCAAAAACCATCTGGCTGACTGACTATTTCTCACCCACACTTTCTAATCGCCACATGAAGGTGATAAGTACTAAATAAATACACCCTGTGTACCACAGCAGCAGATCCCAGGGCTTCTGTCCCCATTCCAGGTGTTGTAAACTGCAAGGCTGCTGAGGTTTGGCCTGTCCTGGCCATCTGGCACATGGGGCTCACAGCCCCACTCACTCAAATTTGGTGCGCCCAGCCCCCGACATCATTACAGAGGGACAGCTGGACCAGCCCAGAGCAGCCTGACGACCCTGTGCACAAGGTCACAAGGCCTGGAGCAGAGCCCAGCCAGCCTCTCAGGAGCTGCCTTTAAGGTGTGAGTGCAGGGTGGGCTCTGAAAGGTCCCATGAGGCCTCAGGGACTGGACCCAACCTCCCCAAGTCTCCCATGCAACCCTTTGACACAGTTTAGCGGTGACCAATTTTGGGTCAAGCCCTACAGCTTGAGAAACTTGGGGCTCCGGGCTCTGCAACAGAACTTTCCTGCACACAAATTCATCCCCACTGATACGAAGATCCCAGCTTTAGTCAGAGGCTGTCACCACAGGGGAAAGGGCTGAGTTACTAGAGTCTGGGACCAATGGGTCCCTGCCAGACAGAGTCTCTGGCAAATATGTTTCAGGAGCCCAGGAGTTACTGGGAGGGCTCTTCAGGCCACCCCACTCCCAAGTAGGCTTGGTACCAACAGCACATTTCTGTGCCTTGCCACTCTAGGGACAGGAGGAGAGGTGGGTATGGGGCAGCTGTACTGTGTTAAACAGAGATGTTCAGGTTGCTGCTGGCTTTCTAGTGTGCCAGCCTGTGTCTGTGTGTCTGTCTGACTGTAATGGTGGCAGATCAAAGGCTGCCCCATGTCCTGTGGAGCTCAGGACAATCCCACTCCTTTGTCTGCTGTTGCTAGGAGCCCAGGAAACTAAGAGAAAGTGTAAGGAGCATGTTAATCAGACTTGTTACAGTACAACAATAACGTCCCTCTCTGACAGCCAGCCCAGAACCCCTAAATGTCCCAGTCAGGCACTGGCACCAGCGGCATTTGCACTGAAGAGGCCAGCCTGTGCAGAGCAATGTAATTTGCTCGGGGCTCTCACAGTCGCACCCTCTTCCCCCAAAGGTGATCACCCTGGCCCCATTTCCCACAGCAGATGCCATGCGACAGCCTGGAAGTGCCAGGCTCTCTTCTACGGGTCACCCAAACCACTCAGCAGCGCCTCTGCATCCAGCCTGTGTGGCCTTTCCCTGGTGAAGGGGAAGCGCTGGATGATTCCCCCTTAGCCTCAGTGCCAGAAGAGGGTGTAACTCTTAGCAGCTGAGTGAACTTTCCGGAGGGACCAGCAATTTCAGAGACTGTATGAGAGGAGAGAGCCAGCCCTGCAATACCCCTCAGGTTTGTCATGTTCCAAAGCCCGAGGAATTCTGCTAGTAGTGATAATAATCCCTGAGGAAGAGGTAACCCTTGGTTGGGGAAAGACTTTTTTTTGTAAAAGTTATATGTGGTTGTAAAATTGCTTCCCAGCATGCACAATAACATTTTTTTTTAGAAATCTTATGAACTCCCACCCCCTCTTGTGACATCATTGGAGGGAAGGGCAGGAGAAGAATTCTCTCTGCTCACCCTGTGGGCCTGAGAGCTGCCAAGGCGACAGTTTGCACAACAGAGTGGCCAGTGGTTCTTAGCAAGGGGTATACGTATCCCTGCAGGTAAACTGAGGTACATCAACTCATCTACACCAGTGTTTCTGAGCCTTGGGGGGGGGGGTCACAACCCCGAGGTGGGTATTGGATGGGTTTTGGGGGAGTCGCAAGTGCAGGGCCAGTATTAGGGGTGGCTAGCAGAGCAATTGCTTGGGACCTCACTCCACAGGGGGCTCCACAAAGCTAAGTTATATGCTTCATCTCTGGACAGTGGGACTCTGGCATCAGACTCCTGAAAGGAGTAATATCATACTCATGGTCCAGGACTTGTGAGCTGTATTAGAACTTGCACTAGTGGGTCCCTGGTGTAATTCAGCTCGGATATTTGCAGCTCCACGTCACGAAACGCGGCTCTGACACCATTTAAAAGTTAGCATTGTTAGCCTTAGACAAATGCATTTACTATTTTTCTTGGGAAAAATACCCTAAATTAAGTGCAAAAACCTGTTCATGTAATACCAGGGTTTTACAATAACAATTTAAAGCCAAGAAATCTGTAAGTTAGATCTGCCATATCCACACTACCGTGCATTCATGTTATGTTGCGTGAAGAGAAGATCGTTTGCTTGGGGTTTTTTTGTATTTAAAGATACCAAATGTGCACAGACACCCTGCCCCTCAAAACAATGGCCCAGGACACAGTAACTTCAGTAATAAACACATATATGGCCCCTACACTGTGTTCTTAGCAGATGGTTACAGCTTCTGGTCTATTATGGGTTTTAACAATGTGTGTAAGTCAGAGTGAGAACATGAGGGATGTTGGTATATAGGGAGGCATATGGGGTGGGAAGGTATGACTGTACTGATGAGGACTGCATGCTGGAATAATTTCCACAGTGCGGGTGGGGAGAACCATTGAACGAAACTGTAAACCCTGTATATAATGGAAACCACTTCAAGCCAGGGGGTGCGGCAGCCCACCCAGCACCCCTAGTTCCAGCACCTATGATGGTGTGTAAGTTTTATGGATGTAGGCAGAGACAAAAAATCTTTCTGTAGGAAGCTTCATTTGCTGGAAATGTACAGGCCGGTCTGCCCTGGCTCCCTACTTACAGACTCTGGAGAGAGAGAGAGAGAGAGAGAGGGGCACATAAGCTTCTTTTGATTGCCTCCTTGGCTATAAATTACCCCATTACCCCACATTTGTTAGATTTGTCCTTGGAAGTAGGCACAATTGAGACCAGGGCTGAGGGGATAGGGGAGGGGCCCCAAGGCCCTCTCCCTGTGTATTGAACCTGAGTAGGAGGCCTCTGCTGTGCCTCAAGACGTGGGGAGCACAAATAAAAACAACTCCACGATAGGCATTGTTACATTGCACTCACTGTTTTTGCAGCTGCGCTTTAGGCATCTCCCCCACGCCCCCAACAAATACATTATTTCATGTAAGACTGTTTGACAAATACAACAACAGCTCTCCTTGCACAAGGAGTCTGCCAGCAGCAGCCCTGAAGCCATTTCAGGCCCTTTTAACATTAATTTCTTCATTTACACTTACATGTTCATGGCTTTCACTAACCATATGTGCAGCTGCACAAATTGCATATCACTCGGAGGACACTGCATGCCGTATTGTTTTCACTTAGCACAGCTGGGAAGCTGGGTCCAAAACTCACAGGACACATTTCAGCCCAATCCTATGTTCTTTGCATCCCGCAAAGCCCCAGTGAAATTTCAGGAGGAGCCAACAGAGCTAAGTGAGCACCGGTTTCCCACTTGTCTAGCAAAGTAGCTAAGCTTTTCTCCTTTGGGTGCTTGCAATTCAGGCTGCAGCACGACAGTGAGCTCATGGAATCAGATGATCCCCTCACACGAATTCATTCTGGAACTGTTGCGAGTGACCATCTAGGCTCATCACCGTGTGGCGCAATGGTGCAATCGCTGGGCTGGCTGAGGAGTGGACCGTGTCCCTGAAAACCAAGGATGCCTCTGCTTCCAGAGCTGATTCCTGTTGGCTTTCCACAATATACCGTTTTGTCATGAGTCTGCTGGCCAGCCTTACCCCAGCCATGAAGCCTTCCATCGAGCACCTTTCTGGGACCTGATTTCCCTCCCACAGAATCAGCTCAGTGTAGAGTTAGAGACTCTCTGGGCTGGGCTGCAATTGGTGAGGTTTGAGGCCCTACAGCTGGCTGTGGCAAGGCACAGACCATACAACTAAGAGTGACCGTGACCGAGAGAGAAAGCATAATGTGGCAATAAGTGAAAGGAAGCTATCCTGTAGGGTGAGACAGGACTGACGAATGGCGAGAGGAAGTGGTCAAAGGAGCAGAGAAGCAAGTAAAGAAAAGGGAGGGGGGGAAAAAAAGCCAAACATAGAAAATGTAAGGCAGATAAGCAGTTTTTTTTTCCTCCCTGCCTTCCCCTGCACCTGCCTGTCTAGCCCCTGCCCTGAAATATTCATTGCAGTGTCTTGTTTCTTACCTTGAAAACATGGTCACACTGTGAGACAGTCACGGGCCTCTCCCACCCTCAGCATTTTACTATCCAATCACTGAGGGCTTGTGCATGTTCATATCTAGTCTCCTCAGGTCCCCCAGGGGTATGGCCATGTCTTTTCTTACATGGCCATACCCCTGCCCGGGAGGCGGCGGGGGGGCAGGGCAGCGTATGTGGCCTTCTAAAACATACCCATGTTCCAATAGCGCAGGCCAGCTGCAGGACTCACCACTCCCACTGCTAAGGATTTGTGTGGCTAAGGACTCCTCCATGATGGCTCTCGACCTGCCCCCTCCCCCGAAGGGGGAGAAGAGCCAAGCTGCAATTCATGCTGGAACTGTGAGCATTCCATACCAGGGGCAATTCTTCAAGGGGACTTCATGTAGCACACCTGGCCTGAGACTCAATCCCTTGTCCTGATGTGCCCACATAAAAATCCAGCCAATCCCAACCAGGCCATGTGTCCACTGAGAGGCATTCACAGGCTAGTGTGAACCCGGTCTGGGCTTACCAAAGGCTATGGCTGGTAGTTATGCAGGCTTCACCCTCTATGATCATAAAGCAGCTGATCTGTAGCATAGAAATTAATAATGGTGCAAGAAATAGATGCCTCCTTGTCCATCATCACCATCCTTTCCACATGCAGAGCTCCCACTGACACCAGTTACAGTGGTAACATGTAAAAGGCCAACAGAATATAGTCTCACTCTAATAACAACACTCCCCTGCTATTGCAATTTTCATCTGTGATTCTCAGAGGCCTTCACAAACATTAGTATATCAAACCTCAAGCCTCCCTGTAGAGCAGGGCTCATCCTGTGCATTGTACAGATGGGAAAGCACAGAGAGGTGAAGAAACTTGCCAAGGTCCCTCACAAAGTCTGTGGGAAACCTGGGAATAGAGCCCAAGAGGCTGACCTTCAGTCCCCCCTCCCCGCACTAACCAGTAGAGTAACCTGTTTCCTCTGTTCTCTCACAAAAGCTCTTTTGATTATGTAAATTTAGTGATTCCTGCATGGGACCAGATTTCAGAGCTTGCTGATTTGTGCACAGCCACATAACTAGGTTATAGATGGAGGCTCTTTCCCGTAATCATTCCCTTTTTGCTGCTGTCGCTCTGGAACTAGCCTTTTTTCCTGACCAAAATACCTAATATGGGGCAGTTACCAACACTAGTGGAAATTGGCTTTGTGCAGAAGAATTGTCTTCAACTTCTGTTATTGGTATAGTGACAAATTACTCTGCAGCTGGCTGTTAGCTTCCATGTACCCAGCAGTCAGCTGTGTCCCTTGTGTTACTGACATTCCTTGGTGGAGATTTAGACTTTGGCTTGTGTTAAAGTGGAAACCCTATTCCACACTGCTTGAACATCAGTGGCTCAGCAATAAATCCAATAGCATCATCCACAGTGATCTAACATCTTCCTCACTATAGTTAAGGCTCTGCCAATGTTTATAGTATATGAGGCTCTTGTAGATTATATCGCAATAATAAACCCACTACAGGCTAAAACTTCTTTTACAAGGAGCAATCATTTCTTTCCTCACTAAGACCCAGGCAGGAATATTCTTCCAAAAACATTAAAGAACTGACCTTTCGGCCACTTTCTGTCTAACGTTGTGTTGATTTGGTGGGGCCAAGTCTAGTCATTTGTTGATAGTTTCTTAGGTGATTTATGTCATGTTTTTATCTATGGTAGTCTATTAAAATGGCATGACATGTTGAGTCAGTAGAATTACAAAGTGCTTTGGGGGCATTGCTGGATGTGAAAGGCGATAGCCAAATTGAAATACGTTCTGTTCAGAACCGTGGCCAGGGTGACCAGGTGGCAAGATGCACTTTTCACTATGGACAAACTGTGAATTGTATTTGGAATTAAGTTTTTTGATTAAAATCTGCATGGCTGAGACTCCTGCTGGTGGTCACCATTTTTATGAAAGGTGACATCGTCTCTGGCACTGATACTATGAAAGCTCAATATCACAGACTGTAAGTCAATTTCCTAGTGCTGTCGAGAAACCAGAATTTTATAGTGAGCATTAAGGGCCATCCCCTGCATTCTCTGCATACTTGCACAGCAGACGGAGTGCAGCGTGTTCAAGGAATACAGATTTGGGTCCTTGCATGTTTTAATGAGTAAAGTTCTCTTCATAAAAGGAAGGAAACAGTTTATAAAACTCATATTAAGACACACTATTGCTGAAGTCACAACTTATGTCATTTTTCAGCAAGCTGTTAGGTACCAGCAGGAGACTCCATGATCCCAATCTGAGTTCACAGCTTGTGGACTGATGACGCAAAACTCCCACTGAAGTCAACTCCAGGTCCTGGCTCTCTGTTTGCAAATTAAATAAAAGATTCTCCCTACATGAACTTTCAGACAATGCGCTGAGGGGAATGGGGTACAGCTTAATATATATACAGCTTGAAGGGCTCATGGTGGCTAGTGGATCTTCTTTATAAACCTTTTTCTATTGCCTCCTAGCCTTTAGAACTGATTATTCTTAATCCAATCCTACGGTCATTTCACACACAGAACTCCCATTGAAGTCAGTGAACTCCCATAGAAGTTAGAGAGTTTTGCATAAAAAAGGAATGCAAGATGGGCCTATTCCCTTCATCTTTTAAAATTGGATTTTTTTTTGTTTATGTTCATTTAACACAAAATCAGTATTGCTTTTAAAACTCTACATAAAGAGCTTTCTCCATAGCATAGGCTAATCGTTTTTCATCTTTTGAAAAGTAAAATTACAAAAACATATAAATAACTGTTTAATCCATAAAACAAATCAGCTCTTTGGAGGCATTTGCGGTCTGTTTGGTAAACAATATTTTTAAGAACTGCCTCACAGCATATTAACCCATTAGAGTGGAACAATCCATCATATTCTTCCTGGGTACACCCAGGAGACTGGACCATCTAGGCTCAGGGGTAAATAATATGCATTACATGACCTGAGGTTGTGAGCCACACCAAGAGAAGGAATGAAATTCAGAGCGAAAGGTGACAGACCCATTGTGTGCTTCCCCCCACACAACGGTGTGAACCAAAGGTGGAGTGTCAAGCCTCTGCTTTGAGTTTCCTGACTTTTGTCAGCATATATCACTACATTAAGGGTACAATTGCACAGTGGCAGAGATAGGGATTAGATGACATCTCTAAGCTCTCTGATTAATATGATTCAAAGATGACTATTTATTTACTTACGTAGCTGGATGTAGCTTCCTCTGATGGAAATGATACTGCTGCAATGGAGTTGTTTCTCCTCTGGAGAAAATCCTTGCTTTAGTTACTACATAGTCACACACTAGTAGCTGAACAATAAACATTTTCACTTCCAGAAACATGATTACAGGATTATAATTACTGGGCCTTCTCCCAGCCTACGGGATGGTGACATAACCTGGCAGTTCCTTCTGGTAAAGTAGCATTGGCACCTTTGAAAACTTCTGTGACCTCAGGCTTCTGTACATCAAAGGCCATTTCCACAACCTGAGCTTCATTAGTTACAGGAACAGTACTTCCTCAGCCTCTAATGGAAAACACGCTGCTCCATTTGCTGTTGAAGTGTTAAAAGTCCCTCCTAATATCAGTTACTGTGCTGGGGCTTCATTGGTATCCTAGGGTATGGTTACACTTATAAGATTATAGCGCTATGGGTTATAGCGGTCCCCTTATACAGTAATATGTATAGCGCTATTGTATATCCACACTCAGGGTATGGTTACACTTACAAGATTATAGCGCTATGGGTTATAGCGGTCCCCTTATACAGTAATATGTATAGCGCTATTGTATGTCCACACTCAGACGCGCCAGCGGTATAGCATGGCCACATTTGGGGCACTTAATGCAGCATTAAGAGCAGCACATTAGGGCAGGTATCCCAGCATTCAGCTGGGTGCAACGTGCTTTTTAAACGAGAGAGGGTGAGGGGGGACGCATTGTGTGTATGCAGAGGGAGAGAGCCAGTGGTTTTTTCCGTTCTTCTGAAAGCCTGTCAGCGAGCCTCCATTCACAGAAGGCTTTGTTTTCACACAGGCTCCCTTCTTAAACATTTGCATTGCTTATCTGCCGAGTTAAGAGAGAAACTCTAAAGAGGTACTTCCGCATTCCTCCAGCCCAGTTCAAAACAAAGGGAAGAGACGTCAATTGCTTTAAATGGCTCTAGGTATCTCAAGAGATCACTTGTAGCGCAGTGGGTGTCCACATTCTTGCTGTACCACTACAGCAGCTGTGCTACAGCCCTTATTCCCCATGCGGAGGTGGATTACCAGGAGCGCTATAACTCAGCAGTTATAGTGCTCTATGTGCCTTGCCAGTGTGGACGGGGAGGAGGTTATAGCGCTCATGGGGGCTTTATAGCGCTATAAAGTGCCAGTGTAACCAAGCCCCTAGTAAAATAAAATGCCTTGTGGAGTGGGAGCTAAATTCAAGCTGATGTAGTCCTTACTCCGGCAAACCTCATTAGCATTAATGGGACTTCCATGTGAGTAAGGACACCAACACAGGACCCTTTGGGTCATTCCCTAAAAACCCATCACTTGACAGGACCAGGCCTTTAGTCGAGGACTGTGCTTGCAGCGCCTGAGGACTGAGGGAAAGATTTCATGCTTCTGTAACAATGGCTTAAGTCAGGGGTCTCCAAACTACGGCCCGGGGGCTGGATCCAGCCTACGGCATCGATTTGTCCACCCCTGCCGCCCCCCCCAGCCCCAGCTGAGCAGGCACGTAGAGAAGCTGCCACTACACCCCCACCCCGTGCGAGCTGCTGCTGCTGCCAGCGGTCCCATGTGTGGAGGGGTGAGTGCCCCGCGGTGCGGCCAGAAGAGCAAAGGGCGGGTCGCGGCAGCGGCCAGAGGAGCAAAGGTGGGGGGGGGCCCAGGGCAGAGGCTGGAGGAGCAAAAGGGAGTGGGCGGCATGGCAGAGGCCAGAGGAGCAAACGGGGGGGAGGTACGGCAGAGGCCAGAGGAGCAAA
>ML677364.1:37036714-37069582 GCA_007922305.1 Dermatemys mawii | reverse complement strand
CAGAGGAGCAAACGGGGGGGAGGTACGGCAGAGGCCAGAGGAGCAAATGTGGGGGGTGCGGTAATGGCCCGCGAAACCCTTTCAACAATTTAATATGGCCCTCATCTCAAAAAGTTTGGAGACCACTGGCTTAAGCAAAGGGACTGGAATGTCTGATGGGCGCTCTGGGTCCATTCTCACTGCAGTAGGACACATGAAAGGCCACACCGGATCCTGAAGAGAGAGAGGCTGATCAGAGAGGAGGGATGCTCTTGTGTTTAGGGTATTAGGCAGGAGCACAGAAGATTTAGGTTCAGTTCCTGGCTCTGCCACAGCCTTTGTGTGTGATCTTGAGTGAGCCATGTAATGTCTTTGTGCCTCATCTTCCCCTTTGTAAAAATGTGATGAAAATACTTCCTTTCTCTCTTTCTGCCGTCTCTATGTAGAGCATAAGCTCTTTGGATCAGGGGCTGTCTTTTACTATGTATCTGTGCTTAGCACAACCTATTGAGCATCTAGTCCCTATTGTAATAATAAATCGTTGATGGTTGGGGCTAGATTGGTGACTAACACAGGGGAGCCAGCAGTGGTGCTGGAGAAGCCTCCTAGTTGATTTGGGAGAGGCATAGTAGTCTGTCACAGCAAGCCTGGAGGCACAGGAGTTACTTTTATGAATGGGTTAAATGGGTAATATATGCTATTTGTATGAACATTCATTAATAAGCTATAGTAGGAAAGAAGAACCTCAGCTATAGGGGTTGTTTCTTGGGAAAGAATAGAGATGTAGGTGTAGTTCTCTCAGAGTAAGGTGTTAATGGATTCTCTTTGATACTGAAAAAGGCCACACACTGTTTACTACTGGCCGTGAGCCCCCATTTTGGATGAGGTGCAGGGAGCTGATTGGTCAGGGTGGGGCTAAAGGATTACAATATTAGTCTCCAACTGAATTTGAGATTTTGTTCTCACTGGAAATCTTCAGCACGTAATAGAGTAATAGGAGCCTATATAAGAAAAAAACCCAAAAATTTGACTGTCCCTATAAATTGGGACATCTGGTCACCCTAATTATATGTTAGTCTGGGAGTGTAGGATAAGTCACAGGTTTCTTCCAGCTTGGACATTTGATACAGCTCAGAAGCTTGCTCTCTTGCTTCATTGGAATTTAACCTAACTCAGGGGGTTGTTCTAATATTAGAAGTTTATTCTTGTCCTGAGGGCCCACTCCTGTTTCAAAAGCTCTAATTGGGTTAAGAGCTTAGTGCAGGTTAGGACCTAGAACTGATAGTAGATATCAGATAAGTGTTTCAGTTATGAGCCTTTTTGCCTTACAGGGGGATTTATAAAGGCATATTTATTTATTATGCAGCTGCTACTGGAATTTTGTAAATTAAGGTAATAGGGTTCCAAAGAAATCCTAAATTAAGGCCTCCTTATAGTCTATGTTTTTAATGGACTCCTGACTCTTTCTGCTCTTTCCCTTCGCCACACTCATGAGTTGATGGCACACTACTCACAACAGTTGTCTGACTTGACAATTCACGAGCATATCAGAAATGCATGTTGCTGCTGAGATCAAGTCAGAGTAACAGGGCAATGGAAAGTGAATCACCCTAGTATTTGGTTGTTTTTGTTAATATGGGAGTATTGTTCTTTAGAAAGTAGAAACACAAAAGTTTGTTAAGGAGTATGACAGTGCATTTTGTCACTTGATTTGGACTACGATCCTAATGCTCAGCACCCAGTAGGATCAAGTCCGTAGGGTTGGCTCCAAAGTCCATTGAAGTTAAGGTGAGTTTTACATTTGCAAGACAGACAACGTACATGAAGTATAAAAACCTTGGAAATACTAAATCATCCCTCTCAAATAATTAAAGAGTGCTTTGTCTGTGTTGCCAGCCAGGTATGACTGAAATGAAGGGAGGTGATTCCCAAGAATACTTATACTTGCCTCATGCTCCGTGCCAAACCTGTCAAACTCCAAGAGCTGCTGGGGTTTACAGACTTCCCTCAGCTACCCCAAGCAAAACCACAATTCCATAAAGAAACTATTTCAGTAAAACCATCTGCCAGGAGCCTTAAGCCAACCAATTAGTTATTTTAAACATATTTCCATTTTTTATTTAGCGCTTCTCCCTCCCCGCCATCTCGGTGCTCCCTAGAAGTGATGTATTATCAAAGACAAGCTTCTGCAGAGATCTCCCACTGGAATCCTTGACAGCAGGCTAACACCTTCACTCCTTACTCAGCCCCAACTCCTGTTGAGTCAAGGAGAGCTTGGCCTGCATAAGGCCAGCTGGAGTGGCCCAAAGTTTCCAAGCTGGCTTCAGAATTGGAAAAGGTTCAGAAAAGGGCAACAAAAATGATTAGAGATATGGAACAGCTTCTGTATGGGGAGAGATTAATAAGCCTGGAACTTTCCAGCTCAGAAAAGAGACGACTGAGGGGGGATATGATAGAGGTCTATAAAATCATGACTGGTGTGGAGAAAGTAAATAAGAAAGTATAATTTACTCCTTCTCATAACACAAGAACTAGGGTCACCAAATGAAACTAATAGGCAACAAGTTTAAAACAAACAAAGGGAAGTATTTCTTCACACAATGTGTGGAATGCCTTGCCAGAGGATGTTGTGAAGGCCAAGACAGGGTTCAAAAAAGAACTAGATAAGTTCATGGAGCATAGGTCCATTAATGGCTGTTAGCCTGGATGAGCAGGGATTGTGTCCCTAAACTCTGTTTGCCAGAAGCTGGGAATGGGCAATGGGAGGGATCACTTGATGATTACCTGTTCTGTTCACTCCCTCAGGCACCTGGCATTGGCCTCTGTTGGAAGACAGGAGGTTGGGCTAGATGGACTTTTGGTTTGACCCAGTATGGCCATTCTTATATCCTTATGGCCCTGTGATTCAAGCCACAATGCAACAAGAGCAAAGCATGGGTCATCCATCTTTGCTTCACAGAATCTTCCCTGTCCTGCTGCTCCTCGCCGTTGCTGTCCTACCAAATTGCCCTTGCTACACTCAAGTCACCGCAGATTTCAATGCTACCAGTCCTGCCATGGCTACATGGTGCCAGATCACACTATCCCAAACCAGGTAAATAATTTCTGCTAATACAATGTCAGATTAAGAGGGCCCTGTTCAGTAGTGGTAATAAAGGATGGGCTCACACTGCCCAGGTGAGCTTTTCTATCTGTTACCTTTACCCCTTCATTGTCATTCCTCCAAGAAGAGGCAGTAGGCGTGAGTTTAGGGACAGAGGCCCAGCAGCAGTGCTGGTCTTACATGGGTAAGAAGTACAAGAATCACTAAGACAGTGGGCTTGCACTTCCTTCAGGCTCCCTTCTTCTCTTCCCACCAGGAGGTTCTTCCTTCTCATCCTGTCCCTTGAACCTCACACTGCTCTCACCCCTTCCATCCTTCCAGTAAAACAGACATGCTCATTTTAGTGCCGCCATGCCCAGCCCTGGCTTTCGTGCCTGGCCAACCGTCCCCACCACCTCTCAGCCCCTGAATTCATCTGCTCCCATCACAGCCCAACATGTGGCTGATGAAAAAACAATCCTGCAGCTGATACAAGTCTCCAGTCAGCCACACCACGGACCCCTCGCTTCTTGAGGCCAGTGCCTCACCATCCAGTTGACGACAATAACACCGTTATTATACATTTACCCAAGGTGGGGAGGGATGCTAGAGGGGTAAGGACCATTTTTGCCTCCCTCACTTTCAAAGGAATTCCTGCTTTTGCTAATGTTGTTGATTTTACATTATTCAATTGCAGGGCCAAGTTCTGCCCTGACTCACAAACCTGGCCATTACCTGCCTTCAACCATTTTACAGTTTCATTTTGTGCTTGTCCCCACTGGTGAGTGCCTTTGGCAATCATCGCAGTGAATTAACATAGCAGGGAGTAGAACTGGATCCTGTTAGAAGCTGCATCACCATAATCCTTTCAGATGAATTCTGTGAAGACCGTAATCAATGATTATATGTTCCCCCTATAAACACTTAGATAAATAGTTGATTACTCTTTAAAATCTAGAAAACAGGTGGCAACCTCAGAGTACAATTTATTTAATATAGATAAGACATGCTTGGCAATTGGTAAGCATCAGAATTGTCAATAAAGCCAGAAATAAATCAAAATGATTTTCTACTTAAAATATTGGAATGACTAATACAGCTGAAGAAAAATTCTTCTGTGTTTTCAGTAAGTAATAATCTCATCAAGATAAAAGCAGAGCTTTAAAAAAGACCTATAACCAAATACAGATTCTGAAACCTAAAACCTACTGTAAACTGAAATCCTGTTATATTGTATATCCATGTTAATTCAGATTGCATAAACGTATCATCAGATTGAGAACCCAAAGCATATTTGGGGCCTGATCTTGCAAAGATTTTATGCACATGATCCCATGTAGCTCCTTGCTGGGTCTTCAGTGTCCTCGGAAATCGGATAGAATACTGTAGCAGAGTGACTCGTGCTTATTATACTGAAAAAAATAAAGAAATACTAGGTGTCAGGATTGCCTCCCCCCTCTGAACTCTAGGGTACAGATGTGGGGACCCGCATGAAAAAAGAAATAGCCCCCCAAGCTTATTTTACCAGCTAGGGTTAAAATGTTTTTCCCAAGAACACAAACTTCTCCTGTGTCTGGACCTGGTATGCTGCCACCATCAAGTGAGAATGTCTCAAAAAACTATTGGACATAGGCCACTTGAAGCCCCTCTTTCTCTTTCCACAAAACCCCCAAACTTATTCCCTCCCTGGGAAGCTTGAGAGAAAAGCCTCGCCTGATCCTGCAAGATGTGCCCAATCCAAAACCAGGACCTTACACCATGGAAAACAAGCAGTCAGACTCTTAAAAGAAAGATTTTAATAAAAGAAAGAAAAAGAAAGGAATAAATCCCTTATAACCATCAATAGAACAGCATCTACAATAATCAATAAAGAGTTAAAGACAACCCCACTCTCTGAATTTCTCCTCCTGCTGAAGCTTTACAGTATTAGAGAAACACAGAGATAAATTTCTACCAACTGAAGAGTTTTCCAAGTGATAAAAAGAAGGTAAACTTACTCACTACCTTACTTGATAGAAAGCTGATGGTTATAGTAAAAGAAATAAGTGTGGTTCATCCCATAGCCAATTTGAACAGAGAGAGACCCAGAGAGAAACTGAAACTCAAAATCCTTTGTCTCCTGAGGAATTTCTCATTGGTCAATTGTCCACCTCTCAGCTTACCTTTAGCTTAACCCCTTACAGATAAACACTAATTCTAGGCTACTTTATACTTAGGACACTAGTAAATTACCTTAGTTGGCTACTAAATCTGGCTTTCTCTCTGCTGGAGTGTGGAGTCTAGGAAGCGAAGATGGAACAAAAATTGGCCATGCTATAGTGGGATGTAGAACAACTGGCCTGAATAACAGCTCTCTTACCAGAGACAAATGAAAGTATCATAAAGGAAAACAAACAGCTAGAAAACAAACAGCTGCCAGCAGGGTACAGGACCAGAACTCCACGTGCTGGGATTTCCCAGAAGGGGAAAGGATTGAATGTACAGCATTTTAAAAATGGCTCCAAAAGCACTGGGCCATATTTAGAAGTGTCATAAATGGTGGAAACAACGAGTCCTCCTAGAACCTTAGAGACTAGCAAATGTATTTGGGCATAAGCTTTTGTGGGCTAAAACCTACTTCATCAGATGCATAGGTGGTGGAGTAAGTCATAGATCAGAAAAAGAGTGTGATTCACTTACTTGCTGATAGTGTGTGTTTAGCAGAGCAGAGCTATAGCAGGGAAAGCAACCCACAGGGTGCTCAAGAGAAGACCTGGTGTATTTATCTAACACCTTCTTGTTTGATTCTTTTCCTGCTACACCTCCATTCCGTTCACCCCGTCACACAAATGTACACTCACCATGTGCACACTGCCTTGGAGCCTTACACCAAAGGGCAGTCAGCTGAAGGGAGAATGACAAGTATTGTACTGTATTTTCATTACTTGCCTCCATTTAAGGTTTCTGTTCTGGAGAGGCAGCTTCAAAGTTCTCCAGGAACTGCCTAAGAGCTGTGCTAGCAGAAAAGCCTGAAAGTATGTTATGAATCAGCACATTCCGTGGCTAACCTAACTGCAGCCCTTGTGTGGCAAGAATTTGATTCTTTGAATATTTATTACTGGTGGTGATGGAGAAGCCAGAAAGAACCTACTTGGACTTTCAGATTCCAGGTTGAGTCTGCAGGACTAACAGTTAGAAAAACTCTCCCGTGTAATCTGACTGAGCTTATATTGTGTGGCATCCCTGAGACACAAAAAAATGGAACTCCATGCTGACGTGCTTCATGAGTCACGGTTAAGAGTAGGGCCTATCTTAAAGGGACATGAGAAAATGGTAGAAGCAAAATAAAAACATACATAAAATTTAAAAATTTCACACTGTACTTTAAGATAATTGGGCAAATGTCCTCAAGATTCTACTTACTAGAAAAAATATCCAGTAGTTTATCTCGGTTTGAGAAAAAAGCAGCCTCGAGTTTTGTCTGAGACACCAAAAACAATGCGCAAGGTCCCCTACTTGTGGCTGGTTATGAAGCATTAGGCCCAGAGTTGTGCATTTTGATGGTAATGGTATTGATTATCATGGTGCATAGATAGTTAGTGTAAACACAAGGCAGCCATTTAGGCTTCTGCTCCGTTGGAAAGAGGAAAGAAATGTTTACCAAATGGAAACGAAACATTGGCAGGGAGAGAACTTTAATTTCCAAGCTTCAGTGAGCGCATCACAAATGCTGAAGATTAAAAATAATTTTCACATGGACTCTCACCTCATGGCCCTTGATTTAGTGCAGAGATTCCCACACATTGTACTCTTGGAACTAATTTTCATGCAAGAGGCAAAATGCAAACCCAGAACCAACTTCCTGCTCAGTGAATGGAAAAAGGCAGATACATAAATGGGTGCCTGTCATGGGAAGAATTAGAAAAGGATCTGTCAGAGCCTTTCAGGCAGAAAATGATCCACATTCCATCGGATGTGCCAATCACCAGAGCCCAGAGCTGGTATGCTGGGGTTAGCACACATACACACGTGTCAGAATTCAGACTTTTTACAGTTTATCCGAAAAAGCAATCCTTACTGAGGAAGAAAAAGACCAAGGGAGAGATCCCATTGGATATCCTAATTATATTAAAGCCTTTCCCTGAAGTCTAGAGTAGAGTCCCTGAGGAAAAGACAGAGCTGGAGACAGCCACGACAGGGTACACACTGCAGAGTTGATTCCCTCCATTCCCCTGCAGACCGCATCACTGAAACTGAGATTGGAGCACTTTTCACTGTCTACTCTCAGCCCAGGAGCCAGGAGTGGGGCCGGGAGTTCTGATTTACTGCCTTCCACAACACCGAATGGTAGCACTGATGTCTCAAGTGAGACTAATGGAAAACTGCAGATTCTAGATTGGGTGCTTTTTTTAAAAAATCTTTCCTTCCTTTGTGTTTTCTTTTCTCACCTTTTCATGACTGAATGGTTCGGGGCCACCTTATTCCCTGATGACCGGAAAAGGCAATGGAGGCAGGTTGTTTTAACAGCTTAAAACACACATATATAACATTGCAGAGTAAATAAGGGGAAAGTGGAAGCGGGCTGATTGGGTGAAACCCAAGATGATGGAGCTTGTTCTAAAAGCTTGTCTCCGGGCCTTAAGCAATGTAGTTATGCCAAGATTCAATTTAACCCAGACCTCTGTAAGGGCCAGAGCTTCAGGATTCTTCCAATGGGGATATTGTCTCCTGAACCTGTATCTATTGAGTCAATCCAGTACTTTTCATGGAATTCCAAAAAAACTCACACTTTTAAAACTATTAAATCAAATCTTCAGTGGTATCCATGCTTCCTTCTTGCACTAAACCAAGGATCAGACCATACTATGAGGCCACTGAATCAAGGCACCCAGTACACAACAACATTTCAGTCTGAGGTGTAAATGGAACATTAACCATGACCCATATAGGAGCCAAGACTTTGGCCATCTCTTTGGACACAGTTGATCCATCACTACACATTAGCCCTGTCCGGGCTGTATTTATAGTGCAAATGTGCACTACCAGCCATAGCTCCCATTGCCCATGCTACAGCGGCAGCATGACAGCTTGATTTGATGTGCTATGTTTGGGAAATTTCCCTTCTAGCATCTGGCAAAAAATCATTACCAGATGCTGAAAATGTGGTCTTCCGTACATGCAGCTATAGCCCAAGTACCAGAAAAAAAAAAGGACTGCTGGAACCAGGATGACAAGTCTGTAGCTACAGGGGATTCCCAATCAGAGGGGGAAGGTTGTCTTCCCCTTGCAATTAGCTGAATTATTATTGAAGCTACAGGTGGCCCAACACCCGTACCAGCAATGCCTTGCCCCCTGTGAAGCTATAAGCTTGGTGATCCCATCCAGCTTGAAAAAACAGTTTGACCACATTGGAGGGAATCAGAAGGGGATAAATAAATCTTGTGCTACCCACTGGCACACATGGAGTAGACACAGATCCTTTGGGGAGTCTGCTTGCCACTTCAAGGTGCCGCACAAGTGTTAATGGAAATAGCCATGTATAGCCCAATACATGCTCAGGCTTTAAGCAAGGAATAGCCAATTCTTATAGGCCGTTTAACTATATCTGTGACACAGAGGTGATATTGGCTTACTGCCACAAATACACAGAGTCCAAACTCCACTACATGGCTACCACTGTTTGACAGAACCAGTGACATAAAGACCCAATATTTATAGATTGCTTCTGAACAGAACCATGTGAAAAGGGAGTCCATATTCGCTACAGCTCACTCTTTTAATGTAAATGTTATAATTTATATTACAGTTGGGCCTCGGAGTCCTTATTGAGGTAGAGGCACTTTGCAGAGAGTAAGAGAGGGTCCTGCCCTGGAGAGCTTACCATCTAAATAGACCAGACAGACAAAGAACCAGAGGGGAAACAGACTTGCCCCAGATAACAGAGCAGGACAGTCAAAGAGCTGGGGATAAAACCCAGGCTGCCTGAGTCCCAATCTATTGCCCTGATTGTATCCTCCACTGCCTCTCTGACAGAACCTTGCTCACATCTTCCTGGCTGTCAGCTCAGCTATAGCTGTTTTGGGGGCAGTACTCTTCTGCATGGTGGGTTCTGGCAGTTGTGCTTGAGTAATGTCACTGGTTTTCTTAGGCTGGCGTTCAGTAATGACACACCACACTGTTTTATTGGAGGTGTTGTTTGGCTAGACAGTTCCCCAGTGACACTGTCACAGCAGCAGCAGCAACCTGATAGAGTTATCATCCCCCTCAGGTCTGATAGCTTGTGGAGACATATGGACGTGGTAGCCTGATCAGTGCATGTAGCCCACTTTCTCTTTGGATTTAACATCCTTTACTGTGTTTGAATCGCAAGTCTTTCTGCTTTGCATTTCAGACTAAAAATCAAAAGTATTTCTCTCCTGTTTTCTCCCTGACAGTTCTTCAATATATTAGAGTTTTAAAAAAAAACCTCTCCAAGGAAAAAATGCACTTTCAAGGGTTGTTTAGGAGTTTACCCTTTCTCCCTTCTCTTCATCCCTAGGTCCACCAGATGCTTTACAAAAGGTGGAACAAAATCACCTAAAAGTGCTGCTTTTGTATTCAGTTTCCATTACTTCTTATACAGACACCTGCCTGGAATGAGACAGGTGCACATCCCATTATGTCATGATGCAGCATCCCTAGCATGATTATTACTTTCTATTTCAACAGCTGCACTAGCTCTGGAACTTTCAAAAGTATCAATTTTCTGTCATATCTAGATTTTTTATTTAAAAAATACATTTTGAGGCTGATTGGGAGACTCCAAAGTGAGCCCAACAGGCAAATAGCAGTAAGCTCACAAGCATTAAGAAATCTGTTTGCCAGGATGCCAAATGGTTTTCTGCAGCTCTTAAAACTAAAAAAAAAACAACCCAAAAAACCTATTTTGTGCTTGAAATTAAAGAAAACAAAGGATGCCTCCTACATGTCTATACATAAGATTCTGGAGTATTACTTTCTTGTATAAAATGCATGCCAACCAAACTGTAATAGCTGCAAAATACCTAGGACTGCAATGTTGGAAGCTGTCTGCAATGATATGTGCATACATATGTAGTTGCGTTTACTTTTCTACCAGTTTTTAAAATATTCAGTAACCTATGGAGGCCCTGTGAGGAAAAGAGGTAGTTTGTATTATGTCCATTTTATAGATGTGGCAAGTGAGGCTGGAGTGTGTTGCCAAAAAGGGAATCAGTGTTAAAAATGGGATTTGAATGTAGGGGGTCCTAGCTCCCAATTCCATGCACAGATCATTAGATCCTGCCTCTCTGAATACACATTTGATGGAAGATTTTCATTTCCATGATGTGGGCAGGAGGGAGGGAGAAATATTCTTGCTGCTGATTAAGGGAATTATTTCCTTAGGAAAGGGCTCATTAAACATCCTTCCTATGCTGTGTTGTTCTGTTGAGGGCACTGTTAGGATTAGCTGGGTTTAAAATTCCCACTGTTCACTAAAATCTAATGTTCCAAAGTGGCCTAACATAAGACATGCATTTCCGAGCAGGGAATAACATAGCTTGTAAATAATCATCAGCAAGATAAAGGATCAGATGAAAATGTGGACACAGATAAATGGTGATACTGTATTCTGGGGGGCACGCCCATAAATAAATGTGACTGCAGGGATTAGGTTTTAAACTCCTTACAAATGTTGCTCTTAAATTGAACGGTCTCACCTTCCTCTCTATTTCCAGCCACCCAACTACAGCATGGAGCAACCAATCTAGCTCCCACTGAAGTCTAAGTCAGAACTCCCTTTGACTTCAGTGGGAGAAAGAATGAGTCCTGGCATCTCAACCCAGTGCTGTCTGTCCCTGCGCTCCCAAAGAGAGGCAGTCTGCCTAGAAAGTGGCCACAAAATTCAGAGTGCGTAGAATAGGGAGGAGATGGGAGGTCTTATCTTTCCTTCCTCTTGTCTGCCCACAAGCTGTCCCTGCGGGCTATTTTCCCGCTTTTGAGATCAGCCAGCAAATCTGCAGAGTGGAAAATAAGTGTTGGAAGGGGGGATGAGGTGACACAACTGCCTCTTTCCCCGTATCTCCGGAGCTGACTGTGCCACTTCTTCAGCACTTCTTCCAAGGTTGCAGGATGAGAAAGCATGTCCCCTGGTTGGCACAATGGTACCTCCCACGCACCATGCCTGCTGGATTGCCCCTTTAAGATGTAATGTCAGTGACTGAAGATGGGTATAATTTTGTGCTGCCTTTTCATCTCAGGTCTGGAAGAGTTCTGAGAGCATGACAGAAATATGAGATCGTAATGTGGCAATACAGACCTCTCCCTCAAATATAGGAGGGCCATTTATAATCTCTGCACGGTAAATCGTGAATTATGTAATCCTTGTATTCCCGACAACCTGACAGTAGTCGAATTAGTGTCTGCTTTAATAGTGGCCTGTGAATATTGTGGTTCTAGACCCATCCTGGTTAGGTAAGATCTTCTCCTGTCGCCTAGCTTGTTGATTTAACGCTGCCTCGGTTACTAACACCTGCTGGTGAGACAGCATAGCTTGGCAAAGTAATCCTCAGGCGTCCATGTTTGCATCTATATAGAGCGCATCCCTAATCGTTAATGCAGGGCGCACCTTTGCTGATCATTTAAACCATATTATTAGCCCCCAAAAAATTGATGTGTAGGTTTAAGTTTCGCATATAGAGCTCCAAAGTGTTCAAATATCTTAAAAAACAAAAGAATGATTATGCAGCACACTACAAAAGAGAGAAAGAGTGTGTGCGTGTGTGTGTGTGTGTGTGTGTGTGTGTGAAAATCAAGTTTATAAATCACATATATTTAAAACGACCAGCGAGGGTTATGTATATTTATGTAGGTTTCTCCTCGCTGCATTATATTCTGGAATTTCTCACTTTCTACAGGAATTCTTGCTCTCCTGTACCTACAGATTTCTTATGGAAAAAGTATGTTCCTATTTTAATCCTATATTCTCGTCAAGTTTTTCTCTATTTGTCATCTCTTCCCAGTTTTCTACAGTTACACTTTCCACTACCCTGACGCCTTGATTAGCATGTTATAGCCCTCAACAAAAATATCTTCCCCTGATTTTGTTTCCTGCCCGGAATCTGGGTTATTCATAAGTGACAAAGAGTCCTGTGGCACTTTAAAGACTAACTAAAGTATTGAAGGTGCCACAGGACTCTTTGTCACTTTGCAAATCCAGACTAACACGGCTACCTGTCTGATTCTTGGGTTGTTCAGGTTTAAGAATCAAAGGATTCTTTTCTAAATTTCTCTGTGTGCAGATTTTAGACAAACCCTCCCCAGGCAACCCAGCCGTGCCCTGGCAAACGGGTGAGTCTCTTGCCCCGGTAGCGATCGCCGATTTTCAGCCGCTATTTAGCCAAGACTTGGTTTAGCCGCATTTCTAACGCTGCCAACACCCTGGTTTCCTGGAAGGCTTGGCATGGGGCGCCCACCGCAAATGCACACCAAACCAGGCATCCCAATCAGTACAGAGTCTGTGCGTTGGGATTGTATTGATCCGCTTTGGGGTCCGATGTAATTAGCTGACAACCACCTGAAGGGCCCGTGCCCTGGGCCCGCCTTTCCCCGCATGTGCCTCTTCCTTTGGGTGCCCCTGGGCCCCAAGCCTGTGGCGTACAGACTAACGCAAGCCGGACCCCGAGCAGAGGGGAAGGTCTATTAATGAATCCGCTTCGCCCCTCCAAAGCCTTTGGGCCCAGGGCCGCTGCCCCTAATCAGGCAACGCGCCGTGCCCGCGGGGCAAGAGCTCTGCAGAACCAGCCAAGTCACATCCATATGTATCCGCCTTGAAATAGCCATACCCAACCCCCAACGACTCTTTCTGCTGGGCCCTTCAGGGACTCGCCAGCCATAGGGGCCGCCGATGGGGATATTGCGTGTCAGCCTTCATTCAGTTTGGGGGCATCCTGGAGGAAAATCGCCACGATTTTACTTCTCTAATGAACGTGATCCTGAAGATATTTGTATCATGGCCGGCGATTCTGCTAATCATATAAATATGGGGGCGGGGGGCGGTTTAAGTTGTGATCACACAAATAGACACTTTGGGGAAGAATATTAAACAAAACTGTAGCAAAGGCAGGGGAAATCTCTTGTTTCTAGGGTGGTTTAAAGGGAAGAAATGACACACGGTTTAAACAAGTTCCATAGTTAACAAATGCTGCTAAATCCTTCGATCTCCATCAGATTAATGACTCCAAGAACCTTGGGCATATGCTCCAATATTTGATCACCCCTCAGGAACTTGACTGGGGCTTCGCTTTCATTTTTTAAAATATCTTCTTAGCTTTGGTTGGTTCCCACCAATCCCCCCGTTAATATTTTTCTGCTTAAGATCATAATAATGTTGGGTTCCATCAATGAATCCCTAAAACTTCACCTGTGAGCCCCGTCTGCCAAGCTTGTATCCATGGGAACGTGGTTCATTATCAAGTACACGGAATTTAAGTGTCAAATAATACCGGGACACTCCTAACAATCAATGAAGGTTGGGTGCAGTTGTAGAACCGATAATTGGTTACATTTCTCCAACCTCTGCAGGATATAACAAACGGCAAACGCATCTGGCGTACGAACATTGCCAACTAGAGAACAGAAACGCAAGTGCTGACAAAGTAAATGGAAAAAGCATGGTTCAGTAATATCCTTCTGCAGCTTGTTCTGTGCTGTGACTGGGGAGATGCAGTCGCATAAAATAGTCAGAGATCCCCAGTGAACGGATGATGGACAGTTTCGAGAGAGACTTTTCCTGTGGCAAGAAGGGAAACAAAATTCAAGGGCTGTCCCTGGAAATTAGCCTCTGTTGGCAGTGCTGTTTAAAACACCGGCTGGGGCTCTTTCCTGGCTAACCACCAGAAAGCTGGAACTCCGAAGAGTTGGTTTTAGTTTAAAACTCCCTGAATACCGTTAAAAAAAATCTCTCTTGAGAGGCGGGAATTATTCTGCTTTAAAGCGTGGACCCTTGAGCCCGTCCATAATTCTCGGGGTTTCGCTGTGGTTTTAAAGAAGGTTTATGTCGCCCCCGAGACTCTGCCCTTTTGGGGGAGTCAAATAGTCCTTACATAGCTCTTGTCTCGTCCCAGAAAGCCACGGCGGCTTTCATGTCATGTTACTTGGCCATTTTAATTTACTCCCTTTCGCGTTTAATAACTAGGCAAGGAAATGCCCGACAGCTGCTGTAAAACACGGCCGCCCCTCCTTACTGTTGTGTGCGCTCCTAACACGACTTTCCAATCGATCTCCCAGCCCAGGGAGAGGAGGGACCGGGAGAAGCCGGTTGCCTCGTCCGAGAGCGAACCAATGTGGCAGGGAACTGGGTTTTAAACCCTCTTTTAA
Organism: Dermatemys mawii; assembly: GCA_007922305.1. NCBI lineage: Eukaryota > Metazoa > Chordata > Testudines > Dermatemydidae > Dermatemys > Dermatemys mawii. The sequence continues at coordinate 37,055,166 of ML677364.1, read as the reverse complement.
AACAAATCCGCGTGGCGTGGGATCCCACCTTTCTTGTGGCTCACTAGAGCTGGAGGAGTGGGCTCCTGGGTGGTGAAACGAGCAGTAAATGTATATTAACCCCACGTGCGCGGTTTGCTCCCGCTAGTAATAGCGCTAACTCGCTTCAGAGACTTCGCAATAGTTTGTTCGCAGGCGAGCAGACTAACGCATTAATTCAGCAGAGAGGTGGGGCAGACGGTGACAAAAGCATCAGACTAGGCAGAAATGGCCAGTAACCAAAAAAAACCCAAAAAACGGTTCATCTTTGGAATTGCACGAAATCCTCTGCGCGTCTCGTCTAACAGCCCCTGGGGAGGTACCCGGGGAAACCCGCCCGCAGGACGCTTCTGCGCCCCGAGATCCCCATCTAGTTTGGAGACGACGTTCAAAACGAATTTGTTAGGAACGGGTCCCTGGGTTGTTTTCAAGCCCGTAACGCCGCCTGTGGAATCCGAAGCGCGGTGTGTTTATACCAGGCACTACAACGGCGATATCAAAACAGGGCTCAGCCCCGCGTACTAGGGGGGTGGGGTGCGCGCGGGCCCCTCCAGCGAACGCACCGACCATAAACTCGAATATTGACCGTGAAACAAAGGAGGCTTTGAAAGTGCTGGCGCCCGACATTTTCATAACCCACCCCACCCCTCCCTCGGCACGTGCAGAACCTGCTTTTTCTACCGGCATTCGTGTGTGAACGGGTCCGCCAGGACGCGTTAGACGCCGTTTAGGATCCCGGACAGGAATGTGTACACACAGCCCAGCGAACTAAGGCAGGGGTAGTTTTGCGTTGCTTTGGTTTTTATGCTAGTGCTGAGAGCGTCCAGCTCGTTACACATACGAAATCTGAGACACCGAATTTCTGGCTTGTAGCCAAACTTCTTTTCCGGCTCTGGGTTCTGTAACATTTTACCTTTCTTCCCCATAAGACCAGCATAAACTCTATGAACGCCACAAAATTCCTTGGAAACACAGACGCCGAACTGATCTACCCCGTTGTTCACACATAAAAATAATGCCCGAAGGACCAAGGAAGAGGAATAATTTGAAGTTTTTGCAACTTCCACAGTTAGAAAGATGTGCGTGAAAACTCGCCGCATTTGGAAAGGTCAATTCCATAGTCTTGCCTAGCCCAGCAATGTAATAATACTTTGCAACAGGACGCCAAAAGCTGAAGCAAAAAGTGTCTGGTAGCAGATCCTAAAGGACAATTCTGGCTGGGCCTCCTTGGTTGTTATACCTCACCTTTGTCGTTCAGACAGAAATAGCCCTTTCTTGCCAATCTGAAAGGTTTAGTCTCCGCAAATGCCCCTTCATTGAAAGTCGCCTTGCAAATTTGAATGAAACTGCTGGAGAGACATTTGCCAAATATTCAGTAACTATTTTATCGTCTAAAAGACTTGGTCTGATGTACGCTTTGGTAATAGGTTTGGCGTTTCAACAGAGCCCACTAAAATGAGTTTTAATTGTAAGCTGTCTGTTTTCGTCTTTCAAAAGCTCTAGAGCAAAATGAACTTTATTTCACTGAACATGATGCTCTCCCTGGCTCTAGTAGGGTCCGTTCCTTGTTAATACCGCATTATACCATCCTTCCTTATTCCCCCTACTAAAAGAATGGTTCGGCAGCGCAATCCTTGCGATATTGACAAAGTAAACTAGGTTTGTATAGTAGTTTGGAGATTTATATTGTTTGGGTTTGTAACCGAGTGTTTTCAACAAAAGGTGTCAGGTGGGGCTTGTCCCTTCGTTAACCATTTATTGAAATAAAACAAAATGTTAAGTATTAGTGTCCTCTGAATTTTAATACATTAGAACACGTATGCAAAGTGACTAATGCAAGCCACATTTTGGCTACTCTCAAACCACCGTGATTTTTTTTCCAAATATCTGACCATTTACATCAAAAATGATGTGAAGCTACTAAAACACTGGTATATACACAGCTCCCAAACAACATTTACCATTTTTGTATGTACAGTATTTTGTATTTTAATGTTATAAATAGCCGTGTAACATTAGTAATTAGTTATTCCAAATATTCCAGCAGCTCACTGTATGTCTTTTGGTTTGCATTTGGGGAAAATAATGTAAAATATTCCTCCCAAATGTGAAATATTTTCTGGGTATGTGCAGTCGTATAACTTTGTATTTGTATTTATTTTTAACATGACTCTTGTATTTTTATGTTAAAGATTTTCTTTCCTAGTAAATACTGAAGTGACCCTACTTGTGATCGAATGCTTCTTTTCTTACTCAGATCCCGTTAACTGCAGCTCTGGTGTGAGGAATTGGTTTGCGTATACAGAAGAGCACAGATGTTGTTACTGTGCACTGAGGTGATCACAAAGTTCCTTAGTGCAGGCGGAACTCCGAAACAGAGTTTGATTGGGACAAGACGCTGGGGCTTTTACTCTGCAACCCTGAAAAAAATGTGTTCAGACTGCATATTTCTAAAGCGGTTAGATGCACAGCTGTCGTGTATAAAGTACAACCAAAGATGTTTGGACAGCCAACTCATAGTCAGCCTAGGCTTTAAAAGCAATTAGGTCAGAAAGTAAAGATAACGAACATTACATCACACCTCGGTGATACAAAAAACTGTCCCTTGTTCGTTGCAATGGTTTAAGAAGGTCAGTCTCATTAACCCCGTCGATTTGAAGTAGCTAAGGGCTGAGCTCGCCAGCCTGGGGTGGGGGGAAGTACTTGTATGGGTAAAGATGACTATGGGCAGCACGCGAAGAATAGTCTGGCTAACAAGAGGGTGAGGCTGGACACACACCTCTCCGCTCTACCCGCCCGGGCTTTCAAATGTTTTGGATCTGATTTTTCATCAGTGACTATTTCTGTGACTTGGCGTCAGGAGTCTCCTGATTGACTACGGGTTTGGGTAACGCTCCTTGCCACGCTGGGGCGAGGGGAGGGTTATTCTAGGAGTTGATCGCTGGTCTATTTCGAGGGCGCAGCGACGGAGCGGAAGAGGCAGCCTTGCACTCGCTCAATACGGCGTTTCCGGGCCAGGGACACGCTCGTGGCCGCCGGGTTATTTTGCTGCTTGTCCTGACCCCGCCTCCCCCACCCCCAAACACCCCGGCACCGCGGACTGCTCGGTATTAGGCTAAAGCTGCCTCTCCTCGGCGGGTCGCTCCGGGGAGCAGCGCGGGAGAGACGCGCTCCAGGGCCGGCGAGGGGGCGATGTTAGTGCGCGTTGGGGGGTGACGGGATCTAGCGATATTTGTTCGTTACAAGCTGCTGAGAAGCGAAAGGGTCAAATGCGGGGGTCTGAGCTGAACGCGGCCTCCCCCTCGCCAGCCGCGACCGCAGAGCGATCGGCTCCCCGGGCTGCGAGGAGGCGAGTGAATCCCCCTGGTTAGCAGCCGCCTCGGGGGGAAAGGCAGCGCTCCTAAGTGCTGTGCGCACTCTCACACACACTCACACAAACACACACATACATACTCCCTCTCTCTCTCACACACACACACACTCAGGCACGGCTAGACAAACCGACAGACCCATGCGCACAGCGATGGCAACGACACACGCACAGGCTTAGAGAAAAAGTCACGGGGTTGCCAAAAACACAGGCGTCCCGCCAGCCAGATGCCTGCAAAGCCACCCAGCTCACGTGTGTAAAAACACGCGCACAGAGCCTGCCGCCGAGTCGGTGTCTGGCGCACACACACACACACACGCCGTTACATGCAAGCATCGATCCAGAGAAATCCAGCGCCCCCCGCGCCACACAGCCCGCTCAGGCACACGTGTGCCGGGATTACAGCCTGTCTCTAACCCCCGCACCCTCCCCAGGCACCGGCACTGCGCTCCGCACAACGGCCCGGCCCGGAGCAGTGTGAAGTTGAACTTTGATTCACTGGGGAAATTTCCCCTTTCCGGAGAGGCGGGCGCGCCCCGCTGAACGCCTGAAAAGCCGCTGGGGTGGGGGTGGGGTGGGGGGTCCCTAGGGTACTTCGGAAACAGACTCGCCCCCTGGAGATCCCGGGGGAGGGGGGTGTTGGCGATTCCCCACGAGCGGAACCGGAACACGCGAGGGAACTAGAGACCGCCAAGAGAAGATTTGCTACTTACGGGGGAACGAGCGTACACACACACACGTACACACACGTACACACACACACGTACACACACGTACACACATGTACACACACACGTACACACACTGCCGAGAAAGCACCATTTTGCCTGCCGCACACCGCTCTCTCTCTCTCTCACACACACACACGCGGCTCTGGCCGTCTGGCTGCAGCCGTAGTGCTCAGTTCCTGCTCCTCGGGGCCCCTGGCTATTCCCTTTCGCTCGGACTTTGGCGGATCCATTTCCCTCTCCTCCCTTCGCTATCGCCTCGCCACCCCGGTCCTCTTCCATCGCTTCCTCGGCTCTTCCCCGCTCTCCGCCTCTCCGCCCTTCCTCTGCTCCCCTCGCCGGAGCTGCAGACCCAGCACAAGGAAGGGGACCGGCTCCCCGCCCCACGCCCCGGGCTCCCTGGCTAGCGGGGTGGGGTGAGGACGGGGGGGAATAGCCCCCTCGCCCGCGCCCTGTTTGTTTTCCTTCCCCCCGCAAGGCCGGATGAAGACGTGACGCTCACACACTTTTCGTGTGACGGCCGAATAATACCACGAGTCAACACACCCGGCAAACAAAAGTGCCTGTAGTACCCGGCCAACCCCGCTGGGAACGGGGCTGCGGGCTGCTGCAAAAATCAAGCTCTTCAGTGCTAATTACAAATAAATGATGATGGGCTCGCTAAGTAATTGATTTAATGAAGTTCCTATGAAACTATTAAAAGCGGGGAGAGGTCAGGCTGGCGACGCCCCGGAGCGCCCATTGCGGGATGTTTGACTCCACCAAGCTCCTCGGAAAGACATCGGGGCTAATAGGTGAAGTCACAGCTGTTCCAGGCTGACTTCTGCAGCGCCAGGACTCGCTCCCCAAACCTCCCCCGCAGCCGGCCCCAGCGCCCTTGGAGGAAGCGCGGGCAGTAACTCCGGAGCCCCGGGGCTGCTCTTCCACTGCGGCCCCTGGCCCGCTTCGGCTACGAGGTCCCTCCCCGAGCTCCCAGTCCGGCGCATCCCGCCCAGTCCCCCCAGTCCAGGCTGACGGGTACTCACTCAAACCTCCGCAACTGGGCGCCTTCCACAGCCATCCCGAGTCTCATGGGGGCGGGGGGGGGAGCGGAGCACTGAACTTGTCTCAACTACTACTAGTCGACTGTAATCCCCCCACTTCTTCAAGAAACTTAAGCTAGGATGCCAGGTAGGGTGCTTGGAAGGTTTTGGCAAGGTGCCTGGAATGGGACTGTGTGCCCATTTTTACTTGAAGGGCTTTCTTTTTGAAAGGCCGCTTGGAGCTCTTACAGGGGTGAACCGCCAGTTGTGTGAAAGTAGGAGAGGGAGGGAAAGAGAAATATAATAAAAAAAAACAGCGATTTTATTTTAAGACCCAGCTTTGGCTTTTCCTTCCTGCTCCTCCGGCGGGACAGAAGAGCTTGGCAGATTAGCACTGTTTGCTTCCCTCCTCCCCACCCCCTTTTTTTTAAAACACCAACTTTCCGGAGTTAGTTTTGAAGTGGAGCTCTCGCCGATGGCTGGGATCCTAGCTGCATTTTTGATTTCCTTCTAAAGCTGTCCCAGCTCTCGCCCTCTGGGCGGCATAAAACCCCTCTGGTGCCCCTCCCTCTTCACAATCAATATCTATCTCCTTTGTGGGTGCTAAAACGAGACTTAGAGAGGAAGGAAGACGCGTCCTTGAGTTCTAACATGGTCTGTTTGTATTTGTTTAGCACACAGGCGATGCCTCAGAAGGGGAGGACTAATTGGCACGTCCCTTTCATCCTAGTCTAGTGCTTCCTCCAGCAAGGGATCTGACCCTGCACTTTGCCCTTTTTTGCTGGACACTTAATATTCTATGGTAGTATGTGGGGTGCTACTGTGTCTGCTGCCATATACTTACAATCTACTTTGGATCTCTCCCATCTACCTCTGCATTCAGGTTGAGGTTGGACATTTATAGACTCTATCTCACTTTCGGGTGAGATCCTGCTAGTTTACAATCAAACTGGAAGTCCAGGTTTTTATAGGGTGCTTCGCAGAAACCATTCTTTCTTATATTTTATGATAACCCCACACTCACACCCGTTTGCTCCCCACACATCCTGGAGAGCTGCTTGTGCAATTGCTTCTTATATAAAACAAGATGGCACACGCAGTCCGCACGGAGGGGAAATAACGCACTTTCTCCTGATCCGCAGCACCTTGTTCCAAACACTGCCCATGTCCTTTGGGGTTAGTGACTCCCCAAGCCAGGAGACTGTCTACACTACAGCTTTCACTCTGAACATCATCTCCAGTCTCTTCTGTTCCCCTGCACAACACAGGAGTTGATTCGCTGGTTGCAAGGGGTGGGGGGTGTTTAGGACAGCGAACCCTTGAATACATTCGTCCAGGTTTGTTTCCATTAGCCAGGGAGAGACATTTCTGACGATTAATTTGAACCAAATGAAGCCCGCGTGTCTCTCGTTTGCCAAACAGGCTTTTGAAAACGTGCAAACACAGCCGTCCTCCTCGGCTTTCTGCACCCACAACGCCATTTGCTGCTGTTTGAATTCAGCTCAGGACCCAACACCATCCAATCTCCCCCCTCACCTCCTCACCCCACTCCCGCCCTAATATTCCTATCATCCCCCTTGATTACTATATCCGCGCTCTCGTTAATGCACGATACGGGCTTCTCTTCAGCTTCACAATCAGAAGCTACACATGCACCGCGAAACCAACGTGTGAGGAGAGCGCTGGATGCAGAGGGCCACGGAGAGGAGACAAAGCTGGAGTCCAGCGCAATCAGGCGCAGCCTTAATTAACACCATCTTAAATAGTCCAACAGGCACCGAGGACAAAGTTGAAGAAAGACTTTAAGGCTGAGTGCCCCTCCGCAAGCTCTTTTTTCCCCTCGTGCCATTCAATATTTAATGCCCTGTGCTTGCAATGCTAGTACTGGTGCTCCTTTCTCAGCGAGAACATGATTTTTTCACGGTGCCCATAGCCAGGGAAAGCCCTGTAGGCAAAGAAAATCAAAATGTTTGTTGTTTTGGATGACTTATAACTCTTGTTTAACACAAGCACTTGCAAGGGAGTCTAACAGGCGCAGCCTCCAAAGCAAACAACGGCATCCTTGTGACAGAGCCCAGCACAAAAAGCACATTGTGCGAGGGACTATTCCCTTTCTCCGGGGCTAGATGGGTGCCTGTAGGAGAGGGAACGCCACGGTGCCATTTTACTTTTGAACTATTGTTTTTGAGTTATGCCATGTGCTCAAAAGGAGCGAAGGGGAGGCTGTTGCCAAGCTCCTAAGACAAACGAGTTGCCTTTCATTGAGCTACGCCGGCGCTCCTCTACAACGAGGTTTAAATGTCACCTCCATGTTTTTAATGGACCCGGGGCTTCAGGGGCGACCCTTCAAAGCGCCTTCGTAATAAACGACCCTTATTAAATATGGCTCTGCCTGGGAAAATCGCTTGTCAGAAAAAGGGGGTCTCGTGGGGAGCACAGAGAGCGCCTTGGCGAGACACGGTGGAGTTCCTCCTGGGGCGCTCCGGGTTCAGGTGGAGAGAAAGCTGGGTCCCATTTTGTGTGTTTTGTGAGGGAGGGGTCTGGTTGCATGGGGGGGTGCGCGCAGGGGGGGTGTAAGACAACCTCTTTTTCCTGCCCCCCTCCCAAAAGAAGCGGAGTGAAAGGTTGGGGTGTTTTCCTCCTGACTTCTTTTTGTCCTTAGCAGAGTGGCGTCTGCAAGTCTGAGCTGGGAAGTTACTGATTTGCAGGCTGCATGTTAAGGCAGCCCATGTAAGTAATTTCTCCGGGCATCCCAGCAAAGGAGAACAAATCGCTGACAAAGGCGAGCCCTTTCAATTCAGCAGCGTCGTTAGGGCAACCAAAAAGTATTCCTCCTATAATAAGTTCCACTTCAAAGGATTTCTCATTCAACGGTGGCTGCTTCGCACTTTTATTAAGTCCGGGCTTTTTCACTCGGAGGAATCATCTGTTTGGTTATTTTTCATCGTGTTTATTTTTCACCATTCACACGGTACTTGTATTAAATAAACAAAGAACAATCGCTCTGCAAAGGGAAGTGTTTAGGTGGGGGTTGGGGGAGGGAGGGGGGAGGGAGGGCGCTTTCTTTCCATTTGTTTGTTTATTTATTTATTTAAGCTGGCCACGATTGTGCGGGGCCTAAAAAAGAACGGGATGGAAGCCAAAAAATATGAGAGGTTCTGATGAAGTGAAAATTGACTGAACTAACACGGCATGAAACTAAAGGTCAATGCAACTGTAGCTTAATAGAGTGTCTCGAATCGAGGTGGGCTGTTTTCAATGCAGCCTGCTTTTGCTGTCATTGCCATAGCAATCCTAACGCTCCATGTTGATGTACCATAAAAGCAGTAGTTTGAATTTCAAAGAACCTGCCTTTGAACTTCTCCCTGCCTGATTAGGCACTTGCGCTGTGTGTGAATGTGTGGCTGTGAGTGTGTTTGTGTGTGTGTGTGTGTGTGTGTGTGTTCATGTCAGTATGGGGGGTGGGGTGTAAGGTACTCAGATTCTCCGGGTAATGGGGTCGGGGGCGTATCAGTAGCTAGGTGGACAGATAGGAAGGGGTGGGTTCGGAATGAGTTGGAATGTGTGTGGAAGCGATAGGACGATCCTGTGTCTGAGTAAGATCGTAGCTGTGTTTGTGTGTTGCCGTGTGTGTGTTTCCTGGAATACTCTCTAGCCTTCTTTCGAGGGAGGGGGGTACCTGAAGTATTTTCCTGGAGACAATAGCAAGCCATGTTTCCAAGTGCATTTACAGCGTCTGGTCTTAATAGTCCCGCGTACACGACGTGTAAAAAAGCACTGGCTATTTCTCCCCTGAAAACAAAGCCCTAGTCTTCCGCCAAACGGGCTGTGGATGTGGTGACAGTGCCAGACATGTACACATGCACGTGAGTCTGTAAAAAGCTATACCTCATTGCCAACACCGTTACCGTGTTGTACGTGGCTATCAAAGGCACCCGCCCCTATACTCTCTTGCCACGTAATTTCCCACACTCAAGAACTGCCGAATTCTGTTCAAGTTTGGTATCACTGCTTTACCCCTCAAAGAACTGAACAACCTCTGCAAACAATACTGTGTGGTGTAATGTCTCACAGTCCTTAATACAAAGGTAGATGATTTCAACAGTGTTTGTTAGGAACACGTTTTGCCTAGAAAAAAATGAAGTCTTTGATGATGGCCAACTTAGTGTCAATAAGTGGCTTTCTTTGAGACATATTCAGATGGGAACGTCTTGCTTGCCAATTGCCATAGAAATCTTAACACACCATGAAGATTGTCCAAGCGCCAAGCCTTCCGTTCTGGGCTAAATTACTTTGAAGTGGCGCAAGACGTGCACTGGTCAATTTTAACTCTATACACTGGACAGAGAACACTAGGAGTGGGAGATTGTGCGTTTTAAAGCAGAAAATAAGAAGGGGAAACTTGTTTTATACTCTCTATACAAGATTCTGCTCATTGTCAGATATCTTTTGTCTTTTATATTTCCCATGAATGATTCATGTCTTGGTGGCTTTGTGTTGCCCTCCTTTTCACAAGAAACTTCATTAGAGAGCTATAAGTTTTCCCATTGATTGGAGCTCTCATTTATGGGTGTTTTTCTGCTTCGTATGTTGGTTATTGTCATTCTGTTTGAAACAACTCTTTGCAACCTGTTTCACCTTTACCACATTTAACAAAACTGACTTAAAAAAACACTATAACCTTTTGGTGAAACTGTTATTGACATTTTGACCAGTCATTTTCAAGTATTGGGACATCACATTCAAAATTCCTGAGCTAGTTTTAAAAACATAAATAAAAACTGAGAAAAATCTTCAATAATACTTATATACGGATATAATAATTTTATCTAGGTTTGTTCTATAGTAGCTTTAATCCAGTTTTCATTTTCTGCACAGAAACTCATTGATGTATAGTGATATATTTTGTGCAGCTTGCCAGAAGTTTCTTTGGTGTAATCCCATAACATTATATAATATAGACACATAGTAAATATAATGTTATTATAATATTATGAGAATATTTATATAGTCCAGAATTATTTGCTGTGACACAATTTTTATGCCAGGTTAGCTATTAATTAAATCATTCTATATTCTGCATGCATTATTTGTTATGAGTGCCAGAAAGGTCCAGCAAGCTGCAACAAAATAAACATTAGTATTTTAACTACTAGAATTGTCAATTTTGATTAGCTGTCATTGCAGAACTGAGATGTAACATAGCATTTAGTTCATATAATCTATCTATCTATCTATCTATCGTGTCTCTGCACGTAAAGATATTCCTAAAATGTCTCATTGTTTCATTATTAGGAGCTAAATCCTGTAATTCTTATCGCTTTATTTAAGCGATTAGCCCGGTTGGCTTCAGTGGAAAACTACTCAGGAGAGTAAATATAGCAGAAATTGATGATGAAGAATGGATATATATATAGTTAGAAGCTCCCAGTATATACACATATTTGTTGACGGAAAATCAATTCTGATTAACAAAAAGAAACATTCTTTACTTATATTTTTGTTGGAAATAATCACAGTATCTCACATGACCAAGCAAAATATCCCACCATTTATATTATTCTTCTTCACTGGTGTGCTATGATCTGAGGAACAAAAGTATCTATCTGTCTATCTATCTAATCTATCTATCTATCTATCTATCTATCTACACACTGTATGTGTGTGTTTGGTCTCTAGCTATCTCTCATCTATCAGTAAAGCACATGCAATACATAGGAAGAATATTTTTATTTATTTGCTTGATGATCATTCTTGCTTTCTTATGGTCGGGTTTACAGAGATGAAGGGCGTTTTTATTTAGGAGGCATAATGTGTCATAAAATTTATGGGCAAGTGTGTGACCTTATGTGTAGCATAGTACATAAAAATAGTAGCATATCCCTCAGTTTCATATTTTAAAACCCCTGTAATGTAGTCATGTATAGTGCAATCTATTGTTGAAAATTTGTATAAATTAAACAATTCGTTATAAATCAGTAAGAAAAATATTTCTAACAAGATTATATTACATAAATTATCCTTAAAAAGTCCATACCTTACTTTATCATTTTCTATTTATTTGAATGGGCTTTGAAAGTGAAAAAAGCAAATAAAATTAAGTTTAAAAATTATTTTCTATTCAAGTTTTCTTGTTGTTTTTTTAAGGAATGTCTGTATCTTTAAATTCACCATAACAATATGAAGACAACGTTTAAAGGCTTCCAGATTGACAGCACCATGCACTGTACTAATATAATATCTCTATAAACTATATATATATATATATCATCACCAACACACTGCACAGAAGACATGCAGGAAGAACTTGTTTTCACATTACATTGTTCATTCAAGTAAGCTGAAAAATATAATGATTTTTTTAAACAAACCACGGGGTCATAAACAACAATCTATCACCAAAATTAATAATATAATTCTTTGGTGTGTTCTGTACTCTTCCAGAAAAGGATGATGTCCGAAAAATAAATTAATTCAAGTGTACAAAATAATAGCAGTTACATACAAGTTATTAACAATGACAAGACTACATCAACCAGTCACAGCACACAAAACAAATTTCTACAAACCCTGTGGGAGGGGAGGCTACCTGTTTATGTATTCAGAGTCTCTGAGGATAAATTAGTGCTCTTTAGTTTATTTGTATGATGTTTATGATGGACTAACATTTTGCATGGGAAATGTCTCGTACCAACCGCAAATAAATTGACTAAGAGTTATCGTCATAGTTCCCTGACCTTTTTCTTTAAGAGGTTGACAGCTATGCCAAAGGTCATGCACTCATCAGTTGTTTTTTCCTCTAACTACGAACCTTTTAAATTTTAATATTTGTGACAATGATTTTCCTCTTTTAACGTAACTGACTACCATACATGGTCATTTGAGGATTGCATGGGAGGGACGGAGAATGAATACATTAATGGTTTTAGACGTTGAAAAAAATAAAGCATTCATACCACAATGGTATAAAAGGAGATTGATCCGTCTAAAATATCAGCTTTCACAACAATGTCACAGCTTCTCATACGTGAAGATTTTGACGTAATAATGGCTCTGATGTCCAAAGCACTTTTGACCTAACAACAAACACTAATACACACGTGGTCTGACATAGCAAGATGTAGGATCTTCCCTTTTAAACAAAGTTTGCTGAAGGGGCTGAATTCACGTTTGAATTCTGTGTGCTATATTTAAAAAAAAATCACAGTATCACAGTTGTCAGATAGCAGCGGTCTTCTTTTATTCTCCGTTTTAGTCCCAGGACTCATAACCATACAAAATTGTGGAGAAATGTTAAGAGAAATGCTGCATCTTTTTTTTTCTTTTTTAAAACCCATTTTCACATTGTATACAGCTAAGGGATACGGGAACAAGCCTAGGTATAAAATACCAGATTTGGGTGAAACCTATGGACTCAATAAAAAGCAAAAATTACAAAAGATCTGAACTGAAAGAAGGGGGGGAAACATTTTTTTAATATGTAACCAGTCCAGCATTCGTTGGAAATTCAGCAGGTGGTGGTGGTTTACAATTAAGAGGCCATTGCGGAATTGGGGCCTACTCAAGCTGTTAAGAAGCCCCCAGAATGATATCTAAAGAATTTAAGAGCCACTCCAGGAAATGGAGAGGCCCTATCAGCTTGCAGGCTACATAATGAACACTCTTCCTCTCTCTTTTTAGAACTATTGCATTGGCACTGGCAGTGTATAATCTTGATGAACTGATCTGTCCATTGAGCTCCCTTGGCATCTTCCCCATACCTGCAAACATGCAACTTGATTCACTGAGATAGTCCAGCTTGGTATTTTCATCTATTATTTTTTATAAAAAGGTCCAAGTGTCTTAATTAAATTAGTTAAGTGTACAAACACCATAGGGTTTTATATACTGAATAAATAGCGGCGATTCAACATGATGGCAATTCTATGCCATCCATTTATTTCAAGCTTTGTGTCATTATAGTTCAGGAGAATGGTCCAAGTATTCCCAAGTCAGAAACTTCCTGTGGTTGTTTTTCTTCTAATGGATAGTTCTGGTATCAGAGTTTCTATAAGCCTCTTCATCTTCAGATTCAGAGGATGTTACATTGCTGGAAGGTGTATGAAGGTTATTAGAAGCCCCACTGGCCTGACAGACGTACCACTCATTGAGGTTGGTGACCTGAGGGGAAAGATTGGCAGAGCAGCCCCTGGCTGAGTCCTGGGCAGGGGATAGGGGAGCACCCAGGGGGGTTCCTGCAGACTGATAACCGTGAGATCCAGGGGTAGGAGAAAGTGGTGGAGACTTGCAGTGTATCTTCATGTGTTTTCTTAAAGAGCTGGGATGTGTGTAGGATTTATCACAGCCTCTGACTTTGCAGTAATATGGCTTATCACTCGTGTGGACGTGGGAGTGTTTCTTTCTGTCACTGCTATTGGCAAACTTCCTGTCGCAGCCATCAAATTCGCATTTAAAAGGCTTCTCTCCTACAATTGAAAACATTAATAATTATCTTCTGGGGGAGAAATCCCAAGCCTTGGTCATTTAAATTTCAGGTCAGAGCTATGGTTAGTTTAAAAACAAATAACAACAGCACTAAGTGGAACATTTCACAGCTCTTATAAAACACGGTCCCCATGGAAAAATTGACTGCAAAGCGTTTCTGTGCTTGTCATGAGGAGACTCGTGACATGGTTGGGAAGTAAGGTTATACCTGCCGGAGAGTTCAAACTGCACTGGTGTCAAATGAATAATATTTTGTAAACTGTGAAATGTTAACTATGATTTCCAAAAAGACTCAGACAGAACCATGACGCGTCTACCTTTTTCATGCACAAAATTCTCTTGCAAATGAAAAATGTAAATGATGCATATTACAAATACAACTACTCCCTTCAGTACACTTATCATCTAGGGCTGGCTTTGTCTATAGACTGGCACATCTTGTCCTAACCCTTTCACAATGGTTTATAGTATATGGAGAATCTTTCCTTTTCAGAAACAAAAATAACACCTGTTTAAGCACATAACCATAACGTCGGATTTTTGCAGACCATACTTTAAAAGTAGACCAATATCTATCAACCTTTATTCACAACCTGCACGTGAGTGACAATAATATACTGTAATAGCAATGGACAGTAATAATGACAACAGTGGACTGCTATTACGGTATCTATTTACCTGAGGCTAATTTGTGTCTAAAAATCTATAGCAAATCTATTTTAATAGCTTTACGCATTGCTTAACAGTTAAAGTGGTTGTGAAAATCAGCCTCAGGCCTTTTTGTCTGGCATACCTTTAAGTTCCACCGGCTCCTGTAATACAATACTTTGGTTCATGTGTATTTTGTTACATATAGCTGTGCTCCAGATAAACTCTTTCCCATAGTTCTTGAATCAGGGATGTGTAAATGCCTATTATTGAGATAACAGGGAAAAATGTGCCATATCATTTTATTACAAATGGAATATAATTTAGAAGAGTAACTTTTTTCTCTGTCATATTACACGTGAATCTGATATACCTAAAATACACAACACCATTACTGCAAACATTTATTTAAAATGCTGAAGTTTTATACCATATTATCTCTGATGCATACTTTCATATCTATTTTGTTCTACATTTTCAAAAATAACAATGTACTCTAGCCCCCGCAATGGAAGCACTTTGAGTTTTATTGAAGAAAAACTTGTTAGTCAGTACTTTTTATATAATTATATAATCTTACGATTAAAATATGAATTAAAAACAAGCACAATTAGATAATTGTTTAGCCTTTTTTTGCTAATGCTATGCAAACATTTATTTCTATATTCTCATTCCAAATCAAGTTATTCAGTTTGAAATCGTTCAGATACATTTGCACTTAGTCACAACCATCAGCAAATGTCTAGCTTCACACAAAACAAACCCTATTATCTCTCTCCTACCCCAGAAATTATGTTGATTAAGAAAACCAATCTGGTACTTTTGAAATGCAGTCTTTCGTATACACATAAGCGCTCACGCACTCACACTTCCCACTTAAAAGAATCTCGCAACATAGATGAAGTCACTTTATCTGTTCATTTTATCTGAAAAAATTGCGATTTTATTGGAAAATTTCGCTACATCTGAATTGTTTTACAAAATTATTAGGTTTACCTAGCCGATTGTAATGTGTACTCCGGATAGTCTTAAGAAAAGCTATTTGACAGATAAACTAATTTGTGCTGTTTGCATCAGACACAGGAATAGTTTTTAAAAACAGGTTCCATTGGTGTTTTAAAAAAATGGTTCTTTGAAGGACACCTAGATTGCAGTGATCAAAATATATTTGGTACTTTGACAGAGACTTACGTCAGAGTTTAACCATTTGCAGATTGTTCCAGTTTAACATTGCTAGCTGAAAAGGGATTGAAGAGACATAAGTGAATCTTTGCAGAGTTCTTCCCGTGCACAAAAACAGTTGTAAAAACATTTGTTTATTTATTGCCAAAGAGTGACAATGCCAAACACTTTCCTGTTAAGGATCCACGGTTTTTAGCCATATGTTCCATTAACATTATGAAACAAACATCTTCGGAGATCAATAAAATATTTTGTTTCAGATAATGGATTAGTTATGCTTTAGAGTGTTAAGTTATTAGGCCGAAATAGTTTGGGATCATATGCATCTTAAGAATGAGTGGGGACTATTCGAATTATAGACATATTTCTCCTGTCTGGGGGCCTATAAGAAACGCACAAAATCCACTAATAATGAAGCATAAAATGACTGAGGTTATTTTAAACAATGACACTAAGAACGATTATTTGCAAATCCTTAGCGCCCTTTGACTGCACATTGTTGAATTACAGTTAGGTGGTAACACGCAGGGCTACGGTAACTATCTGATCTTTTCATTTGACTTTCAGATGTGGGTCTTTAAAACACGTAAATCTATCTTCTGTGCAGACATGTGCGTGCACGTTATGAGATGCCTCCTTTCCTGGGCCGGGGTGTCAGCAGAGAAGGGGCAGTGGTTCTGTTGCATCCTCCTTCTTCCGTCCCCGAAGGCTGCTAGTCTGCAATGGTGGCTGTGTGTCTGTGTCTGTAACCTCGCTGTGTGTGTCAGTCTCTCTGTGCCACTGTTCGGGGTGTGCCAGGATCTCACGCGCTCTCGGTCTCCGGATCTCCGCGTGGGGGGCTCGGTGTCTGTGTGTGCTTTTAGTGTGTATTTATTGCGATCGATCTCTCCGGGGGTCTCTCCCCGTGTAAGTGTATCTTAGTGTATATGTGTTGAGATCGATCTCTGTGTGTCTTTGTATATCGGTATATTTCTTTGCAGCGGCATGCCCCGCGGTACCTATGGAGATCATTCTCTGTGTGTAGCGTTGTGTGTATTTACTTCCTGACGCGTGTGTGCGAGCAGCTACGCCGCACGGCGCGCGTCTCTGTGGACTGGGGCGCACGGAGATCCGTGGTCATGCCTGTCCCGCTCTGCGGGTGGGTCTCCGTAAGTTTCTACGGCTGCATTTGGATGTGTCTCTGCTCAGCATCCCACTATCCAGAGGCCCAGCCGCCTCGTTCTCCAGCCGTGGCCCGCTCCTCCCATCCGCTGCAGACCTGCTCAATTGCACGGGAGAGCTGATACCGACAATCGCCCCTTGCTGTGTAAACAGGAGGCCGGAGTGGGACCCCAGCATTGACCCAGGGGAGCCAGTGTTGCAGCGAGGAGGGTCCAGTCCCCTAACTCTATATCTCTAGTAGCGTTGTGTTTTGGGTACGGTCGAAGGTTACTCGGGAAAAGTTGCGAGCCACGGTAGGAAAGGGACTGCGCTTCCCGAGTCATAAATCTGAGCTCCCTTTTAACTGCAAAAGGGGAAACGTGCTCTGTGGGCCGCCCTTTGTTGTTGTTTAGGGTTTCTTTTTACAGAGATAAATGAATACGCCTCTCCGCTCTCTCCCGGCCTCCCCAGCCGCACTCCAACCTCCTGCTCACCGCGCTGGAAAGCTGAGAAGGCTCCCAAACTGCGAATCATATTTTTAGGATTTGGCACCATTCCCTTTTAATATGCAGGGGCCGTCCCCAGCGCCTCGCAGGGTGGCAGGGACTAGGAGCTAGTGAGGTGCTGCAAGTGTCGGGTTTTCCAAAGCCTGGCGACAGATGGATACAGACACATTACAGAGACAGGGGAGGGAACCAAGGATTCTCGGAAATGCCTCCAGCATTTCACTCTGTCCGCGATGCCATTAACGAAAAGCTGTCAGGCTGCGTGAGCCGTCCTTCCTGAACAGCCAGGGCAGCGAGGGCCGGGTGTCCCCATCTCTCTGCGCCTACATCTGGGCTCTCGGCTGACATATTCTGTAGATAAAATCTATAATCCTTTCAGCCACGGGCCATTTGGCTTTACATCGAAACAACACGTTGCACGTTGTCCGTTTTTCTCTTTGCAGCAACACACAATAAATCAAGAAAGCAATTACGCAAACTCCATTTCCTTAACTATCCTCCAAGGAATAATATTTGTCTGCAACTATCAATCCCAACTTCCTTCATTTTCCTCAGAGTTGGGTTTTTTTTACCTAAACCAAAAAGTCTATTTGTAAAACCGACACAAGCCCCATAAACAAAACCCGATGGAGGGGCCCAGTCTGACTGGGGATTTCCCCACGAGTGCAGGCGGCCCGTTTCCCTAGGTTTAGCTTAGAGGTCTTCTTCAAAATCACAACTTCCGCTGTGGAGAGGTGAAGCTGCTTTGAAGTTTCCTCCTCAAAACTACAATCAGAAACTTCCTCCAAATGTTCCTCATCTCGGAACCTTTAAACGCTCCGCGTTTACCCAGGGGAACTCCTGGAGCTCGAGTCTTTTCACCGCCCCCAGCACACACGTTTGCTTAATTTCAAGAGGAATTGCGCCCCCCAGGCCCCCGCACCCCCACTTCAAATGAACCTCTGCCTGGGACAACCCTCCCACGCGTCCTCCGCTTGAAACCCAGCCTGAGACAGGCCCTCTCCTCCTCCAGGAGCGGAAACACCCCCCGGGATTGTCGGGGGCGGTGGGGTTTGCTCGGCAGTGGGAGATCCCGGATCCCCTCTCCTCATCTCCCACGAGGGAAAGGGGGCTGGCGAGACTGGCCTCGGTCTTCACCTCCTCCTGCCGGGCGGTCTGGCTCCCAGGCCCTGCCCTGCTCTAGGTGTTTACCGGCCTCAATTGTTTGCGGCAGCTTTAGGATTTGGCTGTGCGGTTGTGTGTGTGTGCGCACGAGAGAGAGAGGCTGTTTGTGTGTGGGGGGGTGCAGTGTGTGTGTGTGAGAGAGAGAGAGAGAGAGAAGGGAGTGTGCGCGCGAGAGAGGCAGTGTGTGTGT
>ML677364.1:36494335-37036704 GCA_007922305.1 Dermatemys mawii | reverse complement strand
TGTGTGTGTGTGTGTGTGTGTAGGCGCCCTGGGTGCTCCTGAATTACTTATTCATGACAAAGTCACATGTGCGGAGGGCGCACGCGGGGAGGGGGCCCGGCGAAGCAGCCCCGCGAGGCGGGCGAGCGAGCGAGCGGGGGAAATACCCACCTGTGTGAGTGCGCTTGTGAATCTTGAGGTTCTCGGAGCGGGCGAAGACCTTGCCGCAGCCCGGGAAGGGGCAGGGGAAGGGCTTCTCCCCGGTGTGCACGCGGATGTGGTTGATCAGTTTGTACTTGGCCTTGAACGGTTTCCCTTCCCGGGGACACTCCTCCCAGTAGCACACGTGGCTGCTCTGCTCCGGCCCGCCGACGTGCTCCACGGTGACATGGTTCACCAGCTCGTGCATGGTGCTGAAAGTTTTCGAGCAGGGCTTCCCGCCGCCGGCGGCGCTGGGCGGCGGCGGCTGCGGCGGCTCCGGCTCCAGCCACTTGCAGATCAGCTCCTGCTTGATGGGCTGCCGCATGTACCGCAGGAAGGCCGCCGCCGCCGCCCCGGGGTGGTGGTGCGGGGCCGGGGGGTGCCCGTGGCCGGCCGCCGCCAGGTTGACGTTCAAGCCCAGGGAGCCGTAGCCGTGCAGCGACGAGGCGGCCCCGTAGGGCTCGGCCCGGCCGTACAGCTCCGCCGCCGCCAGCCCCAGGCGCATCTGGCCGTTCAGCGGGTGGTGGCCGCCGGGGGCCGGCGGCTCGTGCAGCGCCGGGAAGACCGGGTGGGCCGCGGCCCCGTCCGACGGGCCGTAGGTGCCGGCGGCGGAGATGAACACGCCGTGGTGGGGGTGCGGGTGGGGGGAGCTGGCCGCGGGGTGCGGCTCCCCCAGCGCCCCGTGCATGGCCGCGCCGGGCAGCTCCCTCCGCAGGATGAAGTCCCTGGCGCCGCTGGTGCCGGCGCCGCTGGCGGCGTAGCCCGGGTGGGGAGCCGGGGGAGCCGCGCCGGCCGGGTAGCCGCTGACCGCGGCGGCGGCGGCGCCGCTCTGGGCGGCTGGCGAGGCAAAGGCGGCCGCCGTCTGCGCCTCGGGATGCGCCGCGAGAGGCTGCGAGGGGCTGAGTTTGAGGACGCTCGCTTGGGCCATGTGCTCGGGTCCGAATGGCGTGAGGGCCACGCCGGGGTCACTCCCCATCTCCCCGGGGTGGAGGTGAGCGGCGGGGTGGGAGTGGACGTGGTGGCTCCCCAGCCCCGGGAAGCCTGTCATAGTCTGATGAGGATGGGGCTGAGCCGCTGCCAAATCCGCTAATCTCAGTGTCGGGTTCCTCTTGCTCAAAGGGGGCTCCATGACTACACACTCCAGCCCATCTACACTCACTGTTGTTATTTTTTTCCCTCTGCCCGCCTTCAAAAACATGTATATATTAAGCGGCTCTTTAACTTCTTTTGTCTCCGCTCCGGACTCCGCGTATTCCGTCCCCCGCTCTGTCCTCCAGCGATTGGCAGAGCGCTCCCCACATTTGAGCGGCACAGTGGGAACTCGAGTTTGGAAATGGCACTGGTGGGATTGGAGGGAGCCGAGTGATTGGCAGAGGCCAGGGCAGCGCGATTGGCTCCCTTTCAGGCCGGCGGCTCAGCGGGGACCCGCCCTTGCGCGCTCTCCCCCTCTGGTTTCTTTCCCAAAGTTGGGCTGGCCGAAAGTTAGCGCCGAACCTGCGAGTGCCAGCCGGCGTGCCAAAGCCAAGCGGCTCCTGCCGGCGACTCGCCTTGGAGCAATGAGGCCCTGGGATCAAACACGCTGTCACACACACTTACTCGATCACGGGACACCGGGCTTCCCAGCCATTCTGGGAAAGAGATTTTACAACTTACACACACACACGCTCTCACTCGGCTCCCTCAGGAATGTGCTTTTGTGTTTATTTTCAGGCTGCAGGCGTTTTTACTCGTGGGCTCTTCTGTTCAGCACAACTCTGCCAACTGGAACAGTTTAAAGGCAACTGTTTGAAGAAGCCAAGCCATTCGTTAAATTCCGGGCAAATAATGTCTTGATGCAGCACTGGAAGATGAAACGTACACCCTGAGTACTGATTACAGAATAAAGCATAGCATTTAAGACATTAACTGCAGAAGCAGTACATATTAAAACTGTAATTTCTTTCATTAACAAAATAAAATACAATAAAAGGCATGTTGCACATGGTGGAAGCGAGTTTTGGAAGGATTAGCTCACCGTGTACTCTTGAGCCTTATACAGAGATAATAAACACTTACTAGTCACAATCAGGCAACATAACTGTGCGGTATATCTCTCAGGTAAAGTGGCTGGCATGATGCAAGCGGCTTTGAGAGTTTTTTTCATTTACACATGGCATTACAAAGAACCCACAACCCGCATATTTAATAGAAAACGCTGCTAAATCGGTTCCTTCATTTCTCACCATTTCAGGAAAACTCCCAAATACAGGAAGAGTCTTGGGAAAAAAATAGCTGATGAAGTCACTAGATAATAAAATAATTTTGTCCTTTATGGCATGAAAAGTTTGATAGAATGGATACATTACATGATGCTTGTTCTTAACATGTAAAAGCCTCAGCCCTTCTGAACTTTGTGCTGTATACATCTGTAAAACCTCCTAAAGAGAAGCTATTCACTGTTGTTCTTATCGGTTTTTATAAACAGGTGCACAATAGCCGAAGAAAACATGAAAAGTTGCCGTTAGGTTGAAACGTTGTTTGTTGTGTTCATCAGATGTCTCTTTTACGTAATTTGGCCGAGGTGGCAAACATTTTTATTCTGATCCTCGAAAGTAAAGCGAAGATGAGACGTATTCGCCTAGGGTTTCTATTAACTTTTTCTTAATACATTATAAAGTGATAAGACTATCCTTTGAACCGGAAAGGTTGATGTCCCTATTTTGATGTGCTACGAGGAAAGCTATGCTGAATTCTTCTGCAAGCCAAATAAAAGATAGAAATTACTGTCTTCTAAAGCCGCTAGGTATAAAATAGCAAGAACTAGTCTGACTGTTATAATTGGTGCTAAACTTTGCGTGCATTGTGTATTCGATATAATTTGCTTTCTTTAGTGACGTGTCCCTGCGGAAGCTAAGTGCAACGAGGTGGTCATTAGATACAAGAAATCAAATAAACCAAAACACTGCACGTAACCTTCAGTTCTCTGTACATGTACAAATAAGAAACTCTTCTTGTTAACGTTACGAGAGAAAACTTTGAACTGAGGATCACATGAGAACTGTCATCTTAGTTCAGAGTATCCCTATCTGACCAGTGCTACTGACAAACGTGTTATCGAGGAGGTAATCATTCCGGTTGTTTCGCTTATTTTTCGCACATGTTTAAGAAAATCCAGTGGTGATTCTGCGATTCCTGCTTGAGGGTGGGTAAGGGGAGCACAATCTGGCCCATAATCACTTCAGAAACACAAGGACTTACTTTACATTTCACTTCATCAGTCTGGGACTTGCGCAGCGCACAGTATTGTAGCTTTGTTTCACCCAGGAATACCTGTAAAAAGTGTTTGAACTCTGCTCCAAAAACGAGCTTCGACACTTGCCTGAAGATCTTTGGGGATTTTAGTCAGGTTAGAAGAAAAGAACAAAAAAAATCAGCTCCTCGCTTTTAAAATGGGCTGCTTGATGTTTTTATTATGCAATGAAACCTTTTCTCTTCAAAATAGCTTTTTACAAAAATTCTAAACACTTTGTTTTATTGAAATACTGAGATGTAATGGTTTAATGGGTGAATGCATGGAGAAGAAGCTATAAATGTGAATAACAGTATCGCAGCTATGCAGTATCTTGTACACGCCTCCTTGTACAACTCTTGTTAAACACAGCATGATATGTATCTGTCATCGATTTCATATGTCTTAATTCAAATATATCTCCCTGATCAATTTCATTTTATGGGGACTGTAAAATAAAGAAAATATGTTATGGTTAGACGATAGCCAGAAAAACGCCGGTAGACAAGAAAGACGTTTAAATGATCAGACGAAAATTAGTCAATCTCTGAGTAAACGTAAACCATGAAAAACGTAGGCGATTGTTCAGGTAATTTGATTTTGGAAACTGGATTTTTTTAAAAATAATTCAGACCAAATACATTACCATCCAGGACTACTAATATGATTTCATATTAGGCCTAAATTGTCCTAAAGATACATATTGTGCTATATTTATGTATATGTGTGAGTACACAGAAAATCACGAAGACACAGCATGTTTGTGAGTATACACTCACAGTTCCATCTCCAGAGAGGTTTAGAAACTCAAAAGGCCCTTTAAACTGTGGCGAATAGGTGAATCACTAGTCCAATATAAATATTACAAATAAACGGTCAGATGGCATTTTATAAAAGTCCTAATGACTCTATTAAGCCTTGAAGCATTTTTTTTTAAAGATTCCACTTCAAAATATATTACTATCTTGGCTTTTTTTTATGTTTGCTTTAAACATTTTGTTGATAGTTGTATTATGTAAATATATGCTAATGAGCATGAGCACCATTTATAAACCATCGCCTTTCATGCTCACCTTATTGATATTTGGGGGAAAGGGAGCAATATGATATAACATATAAACCTTCTGGGGAACAATAAACATTAACGCTTTTCTCAGCGAGTCCTTAAAACATGTCAGTAGCTAAAACAAAGTAGATTACCGCTTCCTCCCCCAAGACACCCCAAAACTTTCCTCAGCGCCAGCCTTGGTTAACCCACTGCACGTCTTATGTCTTATACACTTGTAGTGCTGTGTCTGTCAGGGCGGCTCCAGGTTCTTACAAGGTGTCCCCCACTCCATTACCTCGCGCCTTGTGAGGCGGTATTCACAGAGACTCCAGCATAACGCTTGATTGCACGTCCTTAATTATTGAACAGATACAAGTTTCTTTCCGATGGCTGTAGGTAATTAATAAACGATAAAGGAAGTGAACAGGACGGCTTCCTGGCAGCTTTGCTTTGTTTTGGAGTTTCGTTCTTGATCTAAAGGAAAAGACATACAGAATGGGAAATCCATGTTTATTGCAACGCAAATCACCCTATCGTCACTCAGGCGTGGTTTATGTCAGGTTTATTTTCTGACAGGCAAGATATTGAAAATGCGACCGAATGCATGTGCGAGGGTAGACAAAGCTTGGAAATTGTTTCAGGTATTAATTCTATGGTAGGCTCTTCACACTAATAACGGTGGAGTCCTCAGAGTTCAAGGCTGATGCATCAATGGATTAAAACTCTTATCAGAAACCAGAAAGAGCCACAGGCCCATTATGGGCGAAGTACACGGATAATAATTATTTGATATCAACAGAACAAGTAGGAAGAACCCGGACAAACACATATGTGATAATAAAGGGAAAGTATTTGTTGACATGAAGATTATCCATGCGCTCACACATACTCTGTTTCACATCCCATCACTCCCCCCAAATTCAGATAGCAGAGTAAAAAAAGCCAAGGTATGATTTGTTTCTACATTATACCTACGATGACACATTTATACATGACAGGCCTTTCTGCCTCTTTCAGAACAGGGTTCTCTTTACACACGCCTGTTTATTATTAAATGTTGTATTGGGTGGTATAGCGGGTTAGTGAAAATGCGATCAGACTGATTGGTCTCTGTTGCCACAGTACAGTCAGGCACTGTAAGGACTCTATTAGCAATGATTTCTAGAAGTACGACTTATTTGGTTACCACAAAAGAGTAAGGAACATGGAGGATTTACTTTTCGTCACACGGCAGTGTGAGGGTTTAAGATTAAGCGTCATATGTTCTTGCTGAAATATATGGTAGTGAAATGACCTAAAGGTAAAAAACAGCAGACTCTGGGATTCTAGATTTTTTTTCCCCTGCTGCAGTGCTCAACTGGATATAGTTTACACGTGCTGTGTCTCTTTTAAACTTCAGCTGTTAACAATAAACACCAACTTTCCATAGCTTCTTTTTCATATATTCAAATGAAGGTAGAATGCATCATTATGGTATAATACAGACGGATTGTATTTCATCGAATAGTATCCACTTAGTCCTAAGTTCTTTTGTGATAAAGGACTGAGGATATTGTTTGAAAAATCCAGAGAATTTATAATATAAACATATTGTGAATGAACGACAATTATATTTTAAAGTATAGTTTTATATGACAACAAAACTTGAAAAGCAATAATTTTCAAAACACTACCAGTTATTAAAACATGTTATAGTTCTAATAGTCTGAATTACTCCCTAAGACGTTTTTTAAAGATAGTAAATAGTGTTTTACATGGCCCAGGGTTTATTAAATTCAATTCAAAATTTGGCATATTTTTCTCTATAGCTGAACGTCAACGTTTGAAGAAGTTGTTGAGATAAATCAAATGGTGACATTTTGACGGCTTTACTTGTATAAGCAATATGGTTACCATATGGCATTGTTATTTATGAATGACAGCATAAATTGTATTACAAAGTCTATCGCAATAATAGTACAGTTTATTGGAAAGCTGCTCCGCTGTCACTAGCATTTATAAGGCAACCTCCATATGAAAAAGGTATGTCAGTCAAATTACACATTCATGGTTAACATCTTGCTTTTAGTGTTTTGGGTGTTTTTATTTTTACCGTTATAAAAATACTCCTACTCTGGTAGGGAATTCAGAGTGTCTCCTGTGACAAAATAAATCTGCAGTGTGATGCAGTAGCACAATAACAACTGTAAAAATATTGTCCAAGGAATCGCTGTTACTTGGCCGATTCTTCATCCCTTAAAAAAAATCCACTGTATTCTGCATCACTAAATCACTGGCAAATTCATTTTTATATAGGAACCTTTTATAAGTACAACTGAGAGAACAATAAATTTTAATGGTATGAAAGAATGGTGCTCCTTTGTAGGTTCCCTATACGTTATAGTGGGTTTTAAGAAATGGCATTTAAAAGTTACAACTTTGGCTGAGATTTTCATTATTTCCCTTTTCTTTTACATTACACTTCTATTAAACTCTGACAAAGAACTTTTGTTCCAAAGTGTGTTTTACAGAGGGAGGCTACAACACAACACATGTGGTCTTCACGGGTCATAGGTCGAACGGCCTAGAAGTGGCTAAGATCGGCAAAATCAAAGGTAACCTGCAACTTAATATCCTGTTGATGATCTTGTTGAATTTATGAGTGTCTGTGATACAGACAACGGTGCAAGTGATTCTGTTAAATTGCTCTGTTCTTTTCAGGTTAAACAGAGCGTCATTCCCTTCTCTACGCTCCTTCCCTTCCCTCCATACAGAAACAAAGCTTGGATTTTATACTAAATTTTGCTAATTTTATCTCTATTTTAAATCATGAATTCCATTTTCTTAACCCTGGTATATATGCATTTAAACAGACGGTACAGGCACGCCTTTAAATTCATCTTCACACAACCATACATTCGATGCAGACGTCAATATCAATTTTTATAATACAACTAGTCCACACTTCCCAATGTAAACAACAATCTAGTGGAGGAAAAAATCTAGTGGAGTTTACGTCCTAATACTCAACTGTCCTCTTGAACGTTGGTCCCTAGGAAGAGGAAGATTATAAAAGACGAAGACAATACACGAAGTTAAGAAAAAAATCCCTTGCTCTCACACCCTATCTGCATAAGGAATCGGCAGTAGCAAGAGCAGTGCAGCTTTAAAGAGAAATACGTAAAACTTACAAACAGGGACAGGTGAAGCGGCTGTTTGTTCTGCGGGTCTGACACCACAGCACTGCGGGCACCTCCGCAAACCTGTTGAAAAACTTACTTCACTGAAACAGTTTAGAAGGGAGTTGGACTGGCCGCTGTCTCCCCTCTAAAGAATGAGCTTAGGTCTGCATTTCTGGCAATGGCCCTGAAAGCGATTGCAGGGTGGTTTTTCCCCCCCATTCTCTCTCTTTCTTTCCCTTTTCACCCTGTGACATGGGGGAAAGGGGTTTTGCGGTTCGTAGAGAAATAAAGCACTTCTTAGAGGGGACGGCGACATGACTTTGAACTTGGATCAGCTCCTCTGTTTCCTGCAGAGAGAGCAGAACTGGAGCCCTGAAAGAATAGCAAAGAGAATCCAGCCTGCGGGGTCTCCGGCTGGAATTAACGAATTCCACCCAAACTGTCCCAGTGCAGCCGCCTGAAGCCGCAGAGCCAGCATACAGCAGCATGAGAAAGAAAGAAAGAAGAAAGAGGTAGGCATTTGGATACGTTAACATTATATTTCTATGCAACATGTGTAACACAATATTTTTTCTTGGGCGCTTTGGGGGAGGGGGAAGGGCTCTTCCTTTCTGAGATGCAGAATCTTCCTTTAAACTCTTCTGCTGAAAAGTGGTCTTAATAAGTAAGCAGATGCGTTTATGATTATTCAGTTCCCGGAGGCAGACACTGCAGATGACTATAGCCGCCAAGTTGTGCTCTATGCCCCCAGCTCCGATTCAGGGGGCATCCCTCAAATCCTCCTCTCTGAAATGTTGCAGAGAAAGGACAATACAATCTGGCCGCGGTCTGGCCACATAGGCTGTAGGGTCAATACAAGGACAGCAAATGCACGAATTCTGCCGTGTGGGAAGAGAACTTCGGAGAGTAGCACTCCCACGTAGAACGACGTGCCCCAGGGACGGCTCGGGAGAAGGGCTGGGGGCTTTAGCGAACAGAGGGGGATTTCTACATTCATTTGGAGGTGGTGGGTTTTAACGATCATTTTAGATGAGAAGGAATTCCTGTTATTCATAAAGGAAACCCTCGCGTTTTACGAAGAGTAATAAACCCAGCGATATTTTTATGCTGCAGCTTGTTCCAAGGCAGGCTTTTAATTGTTTTTAACCATTTAGTGGAGGGGGGAAATCCTAATTTAAGCAAATCAGGGGAGAAAAGCTGTTTGCAATGTTGTTTTGATTTCACATATCGTTAGACACTGTAATAATGTATCTATCCAATCGAATATCTATCTATCTATCAATCAGCGGAGCATTATAAAATCCTCTCCCTCCCCCTCCCCACAAAGTCCACTTGTATTTGGTGCAGTTCACAATAACGTGAGGAGTGACAGGACTGTCGCTGGTAAGAGTATTTATTCCGCCTCTTAAAAAAAAACCCACTACGTTTTGGGTTGGTGAGCACAGAGATTATTAGAGTGTAAACGTCAGGTTGAGTGCAGAAAGGTCAGTATTACAAATATTATTTTTTAAAAGCACCGTCTTTATTGGATACTGGCCCCAATATGATTATTTTCCAGCCACTGCAAAACAAACCCAACCAGGGGCCAGCCATGGATTTCCTGGAAAGGGAGGGGAAGCGGACTTGTTTGGTGCGTCTAGTAATTTTTATTATTAGCATTTATTGTTATCATTATTATTATTATTCTTATTCCTGCCCTGTAATAATACGGTTTTCAACCAACAACAGCAAGTTTTGTTGCGGTTATTGTTAGACATTAGGAAGGACCCACCAAACCCTCTAGCCCCTCCTCTGCAATGCACATGCACAGGCAGTCTGATCCCTCTGCTCTGTACAAGTGGTTTAAAACATCAAATATCTGTTTGGTGTTTTTCTCCCCCCTCCCCCGAGGAAATTGCACCCACGTCAATAGTGTATTTGATTTTTCTCTATCCTTTCGATCATCTGGCGGATTTGCTTCTGCAGCAGAGGAGAGGAAAGGGGGAGGGGAGCGGCGGAATTGGCAGGTCGGTCCCCCCCCCCCCCCCCATGTTCATGTTTTAAGCGCCTTGTTTTGCTTGTTTGTTTCCCGCAAGAAGGGAGACTGGAGCGGGCGCGGGCCGGCTCTGGCGGCTCCCCTGCCTCCTCCCCCAGCCCAAAGAAGCCGCGAAAAGGGGGGTTTCCATAAAACCCCCGTTCCCAGCCTCGCTCGCGCTTGGTGGCTGGAGCTGCGGCAGCCCCGCTTTGCCCGTCCCCGCGGCCGAGCCCGGGGCCGGGGAGGGACAGACCCGGCGCTGCTCCTGCTGCCGCCACCGCCCAGCCTTGGTGCGGGCGAGGGAGGCGGGAAGGACCCGGGGCAGCGCGAGCCGCGATTAGCCGCTGATAGGGGGACGCCGGGGATTGACGGGTCCCGTCTGACCAATGAGCGGGCGCCGGGAGTCGCACCGGGCTGCTGTTAAAGGGGCGTCTGAGGAGGCGCTGCCAGTCCGGTGGGGGGGGGGGGGGGGGGGAGGGGGGGCGCGCGGGGGGGGGGGGGGGGGGGAGGCGGGGAGGGGAAAATAAAAGCGGCGGCGGCGCCCGGCGAAATAAACGGAGGCGGAGAGACCCGGGAGGAAAATAAATCCCCGCTCGGAGGGCGCAGCCGGGTCCCTTCCCCGGCCGGCCCCAGCGTGTCCCGCTGCCGAGCCCCCCCCCAGCCGCGCGGCGCGGAGACCCCGGCAAGGGGGGAGGGGTCGCTTTTTGATCGTTGTTATTGTTTTTAATCCGCATCTTCCCCCCCCTTCCCCCCCCCGGCTCGGACCCGACTTAGAGACCGCGAAGAGGCCGCCGAGAGAGGACGGAGCCGCGTCCGAGTCCCTCCTCCGGGGGAATCCGGCGAGTCCCCCGCCTGAGCCGCCTCTGATGCCGAGCCTGGCAGAAGAGGGGTAAAAAGAGGGGGGAGGGGACGCCCCAGCCGCAAGGGGGAAGGGGGGGGAGCCAGCGAGGTGTGGGGGAGCCGGGGGGGGGGAAGAGGGGCCAGCTCTGCTGGGGGTGCGGGGCGCAAGGCGGCGGCAGTGACATTGCCTGGGCAGGGGGGGTGGGTGTGTGTGCGCGCGCTGCAGGGACAGGCAACGCGATTGCCCCCCCCCTTCCTCCCCTCCCCCCCTGCTCCCCCTCCTCTGCCCGCCCGCCCCCGCCTCGGCTCCTTTAATACACTTTGGTTCTCCGCCTGCCTGCGGACTCTGCTCTCCGTGGCTCGCTCGCTCGCTCGCTCGGCTGCTGCTGCGGGTCGGTGCGGCGCGGGGAAGCCCGGTCCCCGGATCCTCCTGCTGCTGCTGCCGGGTGGTGCCCGGGAAGGAAGAGGAGCGGCCGCGGGGGAGGAAGCGGAGAGGAGCGGCGGGACCATGCTGCTGGACGCCGGACCCCAGTTCCCTGCCATCGGCGTGGGCACCTTCGCTCGGCACCATCACTCGGCCGCCGCCGAGATGCAGGACCGGGAGCTGAGCCTGGCGGCGCAGAACAGCTTTGTGGACTCGGCCGCCCACATGGGGGCTTTTAAACTCAACCCCGGGGCGCACGATCTGTCCCCCGGCCAGAGCTCGGCGTTCACCTCGCAGGCTCCCGGCTACCCGGCGGCAGCGCTGGGGCCCCACGCCGCCCACGTCAGCTCCTATTCCGGGGCGCCTTTCAACTCCACCCGGGACTTCTTGTTTCGCAGCCGGGGCTTTGGGGACTCGTCTCCGGCCGGCGGCCAGCACGGGATCTTTGGCCCTGCGGCCGGGACCCTCCATCACCCGCACACGGACGCTCAGAGCCACATCCTCTTCCCCGCCATTCACGACCAGCACGGCCCCCACGCCTCCCAAAACGTCCTGAACGGGCAGATGCGGCTGGGTTTGCCCGGGGAGGTCTTCGCCCGCTCGGATCAATACCGCCAGGTCTCTAGCCCCAGGACTGATCCCTACTCGGCGGCTCAGCTGCACAACCAGTACGGCCCCATGAATATGAATATGGGCATGAACATGGCAGCTCACCACCATCACCACCCAGGTGCCTTTTTTCGCTACATGAGACAACAGTGCATCAAGCAAGAACTGATCTGCAAGTGGATCGACCCCGAGCAGCTGAGCAACCCCAAAAAGAGTTGCAATAAAACTTTTAGCACCATGCACGAGCTGGTCACCCACGTCTCGGTGGAGCATGTCGGGGGACCCGAGCAGAGCAACCATATCTGTTATTGGGAGGAGTGTCCGCGGGAAGGCAAACCTTTCAAAGCCAAATACAAACTGGTCAATCATATCCGAGTGCACACGGGGGAGAAGCCCTTCCCCTGCCCTTTTCCTGGCTGTGGGAAAGTTTTCGCCAGATCAGAAAACCTAAAAATCCACAAAAGGACACACACAGGTAATTATGTTTGGTCTCGAGGGTTTTAAAACGGCTTAGTTGTTTAAAACAACGCGCTTAAAGATGCTCCCGTGTGTAAAGACTTCCGTTTTCCGCATGCTGCAGCCTTGCCCGGGGTGTTTTCTCCGGCTCTTTCAGTTTGAAAGGATTTTTTTTTTTTTTTACTAATTGCTTTATTTCTGTTGCCATTTATTAATGTGGAAACATATCAAGACGTGACTGAACTCGTTCCATTTCAAAGTAAAATACAGGCGAGATCTGTTCATTAATACTGTTAAAATATGGATTGACATATGTATAGATAATATATTGTCCGTAAGTAATGTACATATTTATATATGACTCCGGGGGTCTGTGTGCGCGCATGGGTATTTTAAATATAAAAATATCTGGTAGTAAGTGGCGCAATGTCCCTTTGTGGGAATGCTTTTCATTAAATTTAAATGGTGTGAGTGAGGGCAATAAAATTTTCTAATTTAGACAGTGTTTGTAAAGTCTCACGTGAGGTGGTTTAAGGTGGCGTTGCAACAGTTTATTAAATTATGTAATAGGCAGCAGAGGATTTGAGGTTCAGAAACTTACACCAAAATCAGGTCAAGTATGAGAGGACACAACGCTTCCTGGTGGTAAATCGCGTGAGCTGAACAGTCACAAAACAAACGCATCAGCCTGCTTCATAGATTATTCGTTTACTATTACTCCCAGCTTCGAATTGTGCCAGATTATTTCATAAAAGGCAGGCAAATATTTTAGCAACTTCGACTATAAATATTTACTTGAATACGGGCAAGATCTATAGGCCTATTGTTTTCTTAAGTGTTAAGAACGATGCTAGGTGCGAGACGAGCTTTAACAGGGTTTAAAATTTGAGAAATTTATTTGCATGAAATGCCCGTACTTAAGTCATTGTGTCTGAGCGGATGTCTTTAAGAAACAATTTAGGTGCTAATGGAATTTAATGTTAGATGGTTTCCCCTCCAAATGGGTGGATGTTTGAGTTCTCACCTCCAAATGACTCTGAGCATTTGGAATTCTGGCAACAGGGTGAAGAAATTGTATGAAAATGAAATGGAGTATCTTACAGACATTTAGTTTTCCCCAGCGGATAGGTGTTTACACCCGAAATAAATGTGTCTAGCCTTAACTCTTTTGTTATATAGTTTAACAGCATATTGGATTTTATGTAAAGGAGTAAGTGTCTCGATTTTTTTAAATATCCTTTCGAGCCGATTGTGTGAGAGCACCAGTTGAAACCAAACCAAATCCTAAATTCGTGTCGCCAGTTTTGACGGAGAACTCCCTACTGGTTTCACTGGGGAGTCCTCCTTGAAAAGCATTGGCGATATATGGCTCCAATATTTTGGAATTTGATGATAAAATATCTAGTCAGTAACGAAGTGATTAGTTCATAGCTGCACATCAAGGCGTCATCGGAAAACAATCCACATAACGACATCACTCTTTTGTTAACCGTTTTAGTGAATTTGACCTGGGTAAACAAAGCCTTAGGAATGTTTCAGAAGAAAGTAAATCCATTCTTCCCGTGTTCCCCTATTTGAAGACGGGCATTTGTGGGTTCTGGTGCGATAAGCCGGGGAGAAGTCCAAGTTGATTGTTTACTGTAACCAACTCCTCATTGTTTATCTTCCAGGAGAAAAGCCTTTCCAGTGTGAATTTGAAGGCTGTGACAGACGTTTTGCCAACAGCAGCGATCGGAAGAAGCACATGCATGTCCACACCTCAGATAAGCCCTATCTGTGCAAAATGTGCGACAAATCCTACACGCACCCCAGCTCCCTGCGGAAGCACATGAAGGTATGAACACCTCGCCGGGTTCAGGGCTGCCATCCTCGGAGGGGGTCGGTCTGAGGGAAGGGGTGAGCTCGCGTTAAACAGAACCAGGAGCCGCCTCCCCACCAGGTTGTCAAGCCCGGGCGCTTCTGCTTGGCACAGGCCAGAGGCCAGAGCTGGGGACCCGGGAGGGCGCTGGGAGCGCAGGCTGGGAGCGCCCTGCGCACCGGGACAGTGACTCCCCCCTGTCTTCTCGCCTTTGCTTTCCAGGTCCATGAGTCTTCCCCTCAAGGCTCCGAATCGTCCCCGGCTGCCAGCTCGGGCTATGAGTCCTCCACGCCCCCGGGCCTGGTGTCCCCCAGCGCCGAGACCCAGAGCACCACCAACCTGTCCCCGGCGGCGGCGGCTGCGGCGGCGGCCGCGGTGTCTGCAGTGCACAGAGGCGGCGGGGGAGGCAGCAGCAGCGGAGCCGGCGGGGGCGGAGGGGCCAGCGGGAGCCACAGCGGCCTTTCCTCCAACTTCAACGAATGGTACGTGTAGGGGCCCTGCCGGACTGCTGGGCCGTGCCCCCGCGCCTGCCCTCCCCGCCGCGCAGGAGGAAGAAGCAGACACACTCCGGGAAGGCGCTGGGTCCTGTTTGGCTTGCGCTGAATTCAGAACCGGCGAAAGGATTAACAGCGTCCACGGCTCTAGAGCCCAGGAGAGCAAATCCCGCCAGAGCCTCCAAAACCAAACAATCCGCCACAGCTAAACTCTTCTGTCCGTCCCCCGTTCCCTCGGCCCCAGCACCCTCCATCCCGACCAGCTGTGTAGCTAGAGGACTCCTCCTTCCTCCTCCAAGGTGGGAAACGAAGTTTTATTCCATTCTTGGTGTATAGAAATTCGTCCCCTTTGTAAACTACGGACTGATTTCCTCCCACCCCCACCCCCAAAAAGTGGTGGACTTCTTTCGTTTCCTTTCTCTTTTTAGTTGGTCCATAAAAAAAAAAGAGTAACGTGGAAGAAAATGGTTTCTTTTGTAATTGTGGTAATGGATATTGTGTTCTTTTTTTAAAGAGGCAATTTGATTGTAAACTTAATTCAACTATAGACTGGGGGAAAAACTGTGCCAAAGTCTCCATTCTGTTACACACACACACACAGACACACACACACACCAACAACAACAACGCTTGTGAATGTATTTTTCTGTTAGCTGGGTTTACACGTGATGTTTTAGTGCTTTTGCAAGTTCAATTTGTTAGTTCCTGTTTGGAAGATTGTGAGGAAAAATAAACGTTGTGCCGTTAGCTTTTCCCTAATAACACCCTTCCTTCTGTAAATACCTGTTACCATATTTATCCATTTGTAATTAAATTATGGTATTAACTTGCTACAGAGGAAACAGTATTTATAAAGAATGTTTCTTAACTATAAATATGTACAATTGTGAGCATAAACTGTTTCAGATTTTTTATTTGAAGGTTTAAGTGGTTTCATCATTTCTTGTGATATGTTTTGAGAGTAATGCATACAGAAATATAATAAAATGTGTTGAAACTGCATGTACTGGTTCTTTTTACGTCCAAAGGCTTTCTTTAACTGTGTAGGTTGCACCTAGAGAATGCAAATCAATGTGGCTAGAATATGCAAAACGTTTTTTAAAAAACTAGCTAAATCACCTTAGGGTAATTTTTAAAAAAATCAGATAAAATTTCTTTAGTTATGATAGCGTTAATTTTCCTCTCAAATGTCCCATTTTTTTTAAAAAAACCCCTACATTATGTGCCAGTAAAACAATAACATTTTGGAAAGCCCTGTGGTGACAATAACAGTGAACTTTTCAAGTGTTCTACAATATATTTATATATCCATTGGTATATGTTTACACTGAATATAAGATACCTCCAGCTTTCCTCAGGAAAGTACACATTTGTCAGCTGTTTTATTCAATATTATACTTATGTTCCTCCTTACTTGTTTTTGTAGAAGGTACCAAAAATAGTGCACACTGACATGTTGGTGGATTAGAAATTCCCAAACATTGATCTAAAGTTGTACCTTTGGTCTTGGCATTTGAAATTTACGTTTATTCTTTACATCCTTAAAATATTTTTACAGCTTACATACACCACTAAAGAAGTGAACGAGAGAGCATGAGGTAGCTTAATTTTCTCTTAAAGAAAAAAAATATTTTTTTTAAAATCCCATATAGTGATTTTCCTTAAAACGCATTAAAGGAGTAATCAACACAAACAAATCTACAAATACTAGTCTTGGGGGTTGCGAGGGAAAAGAATAAATCTTTATCTTAATTAACTCTTGCTTACTGCTGGATTTTAGTGAGAGGCTGAAAGGGTCGGGAACAGCATCCAGCCTTTCTTAAGGAATTAGACATCAAATAAAATAGGGGATTTTCCCCTTTAATGGGCAGGAAGCGGCTTTCTAGGAATACCGGAATAATCAAGACACCCAAGGCGTGTGTGGCACAGCCAGGGGATCTTGGAAAGTGTGGACTGTGCCAAACCGATCCCTGGCCACCTAAGTATTGAGAACAGGCAGCTCGAAGAGCCAACTCCTTGGAACAGGGACTCTTAGCGCCTAA
The DNA here is from genome assembly GCA_007922305.1 of Dermatemys mawii. NCBI lineage: Eukaryota > Metazoa > Chordata > Testudines > Dermatemydidae > Dermatemys > Dermatemys mawii. Next base: position 37,020,310 of record ML677364.1, on the reverse strand, counting down.
AAACATGGACAGATAGGTTTGCCTCTCAAACCCAGCCAACCACATCAGCTTTCTTTTCTTCCAGTTATTGTTTTGTTCGAGTTTAAAGGACAATAGAAGTGTCCCACGATGGCTGGGGAGCTCTGCGTTTGTGGGATCGTGTGCTCGTTTTGGATGGGAATGAACGACACATGCTCTGCAGCAGAAGAACTCAGCAAACTCTCCTCGCATGCTGCTCCAGGAGCTAAAGTTTTGGTAGGATTCAGAGACTTTCTGTACTGAGCTCTCGCGGGTTGGAGCCTGGCGTTCGTTCATGTTGCATAATGTAAACCCCTGAAGTAATCAAGCAGCTATTAAAATCTAATTTATGTTCTGTAATAATATTACACACAATTATTAAAGCCCTTGGCCTGCGTCGCCGATCCCGCGGAGAACTCCCTGGAAAAGGCAGCTCGAGGAAAGTTCTTTTCCTGTTGAAAAGGGTCACCTCGTAAAAAGGGGGCTTGTTTCGGACTAAAACGTGCTCGCGTGGGGTGGAAATTCTGGTTAGTTTTGGAACCATCCTCCAGCCATCGCTCCCCCGGGTCCGAGCGGGTTGAAGTCGGTGCGGGGCGGGGGGGACGATAGACAGTAACGCGCATTCCCCGGTACGAACAATCGCTCTGCTCCTAAACCCTCTTCCCCGGGGTTGTCTCCTGTGCCCAGGGGGCGGCTCCCTGACCGCGGCGGGAGGGAGCGCTCGCTGGAGGAGGAAGAGGCGACCTCAGGCGCCTCGGAGCTGGCCGAAGTGGCTGCCCTGCGTTAGCCCAGCCCGGCGGAAAGGAGCGGCCGTGGCTCGGGAGCGATCCGGGGCAGTGGCTCCGTCTGTCGGCCCGCAGCAGCCCCTGGGGAAGTTTGTACTTCGCTGGGCTGCAGGTTCCCCTCCCCGGCCCTGCGAAGGGGGGTTCGCCCCTACTGGAGCCGCGTGTCCATGTCCTGGAGCCCGCGCCCGGTGTCGGCCTGAGACCCCCCCGCCGCAGGACCGGCTCGCTGTGTTTTACCGTAACCCCCCCTCCCCCGGCCCCCGCCAGCCTCATCGCGGGGCCGGGCTCGCTCCCGGCCATTATCCAGGAGCAGCCGCTCCCGAGCAGTAAACCAAGCCCCGGCGAACAAAGCTGCCTTTTCAGGCCGGGCCCTGGGGAAGGGCGGCCGAGAGCCGCGCTCGGGAGAACGGCTCTTCCCCCCTCGCCAGACTGGCCATGAACTTGAACTTGGGTTTGACTCGGCTCGTCCGCTGCCTAAAGTAAAGCAAACGCCCCCCCGCCCCCCACGGCTTTCCCAGGACCCAGGCAGGGCCCACCCCGCCTCCAGTGCTCGTAAGAGTTCACAGCACAGCGACACCGGCTCCCCGCTCCGAGCCGAGGGAATCCTATGGCCACTGCCGGCCTTGCGGGCTCCCAGCCACACGCCGCCCCGGCCCGCACCCGTGGGGCTCTCCGGGGACCGGAACCCAGGGGCAGCGCGGAGCCGTCTGGGCTTGGCAGACGCAGTTCCCCGAGCGGGACCTCTGTCTCCATCGCGCCGGCTCCTTCTCTCCATCCAGCTCCTCCCTCCCCCTCTGCTCTCTTTGTCTCTCGGGATGAGCCTGGCCTTTCCAACCCCGGCGGGTCTCGCTTTGCGCACCCCGAAGGGAAACCAAGGACACGTCCTAGGCAAGGCCAGTGGCTCTCTGGGCAGCCGTGAGCCCGACTGCACCCGCACCCCTCCTCCCACCCGCACCCGCACACCGAGGAGTTGGAGCGAGCCAGCGCGATTCCCCAGCAGCCAGACGAAAGGCCAGGACAGAACTGAGGTCCACCGAAGACCAGAAGAGCCCGAATGTCTCGCACACACCTAGTTCAAGTGAAATAACAAAAAAGGAGGGGCAGGATTTCACAGCTAAGGCGGCAGCACCCCCTTCGAAAAACCACAGTCCAGCTCCAAAACCGATGCACAGATTACATGTATTTACTGCAAAATTGCAGCATCTTTTGCAATGGGGTAGCTGTAGATTGCACTGAATACCAATAGCCGGCAATACTGTTATTTTGATCACTTCTCCTCATCTGGGATTTTGACTCTTTCTTCAGATGCCCCATGAAGTACATTTAACGATTTTACCTTTAGCTGGTTTCCTAAAACTTTGTTCCTAAATGTGCAAACTCACATTTAATTTATAAAAGAGTTTAGCGGTTTTCTCTTCATTTCTCCCTGCGTGTAGGTAATATAGATTGTCTGGAGTAATTTGCTAAAATAGCCTACCTTTATCTGTACCTTTATTTGACATGACTGTAACAAATCAAACTCGTTTTAAAAACTATTTAAGCATCTCTGGGGGAAAAACCCCGTGTGCCAGGGAGGCCAGCATTAAAGTTATATATTTTATTACGGTGTGAGTCATTTTATGATTTAATACCCAGAACAGGCTCCCTTCTGCCCAGCAAAATAAAAATACAACATAAAATACAAGCTAGAGGTCAGCTTGCCTGGGATCAGCCCCGCAGAGGATTCATATGGAGAGTCTCCAAGATTGTTCAGTTTCATTCTGTCTAGACTCCACTAAGCCTATAGCAGCCTTTTAAGTTTCTCCTTTGTTTTCAGAAACTCACACACTCTTTTTACTGCCAAATATGAAGACAGCAAGCGACACAAAGCTGCTATCCAACTGCATGTGCACACTGGACATGCTAAATGGTACAGAGAGGTACGTATATTTTTCATCTACAACTTTTGGGGGTTTGGGGCTGGCTTCCCCCTCCGGCCCCCCGAAACCCACCCACTGAAGGGCTTCTCGTTTTCCAAGCCGCGACTCCGGTCTTGTAGTGCAAACGTAAGTAGCGACGATTAAAACCCACTCTGGGGCACCTCGCTCCCAAAGTGGAATTTAACTCAAGTTCGGTGGGGTTTTGCGTCCTTCATTCTTCAGCCCCCCCCCCCCCCGACCACGCTGGAAGATTTCACTGCACAAAATGTCCGTGCTGGGTGCTTGCCCTCTGCAAAACGGAGGCCAGAGGTTTCAGGTCTTTATTTAATCACACTTCAAAGCAATTGCTGCCCTAGCGTTGTCCCAAGGAAAGGAAGCAGAACACAAAACGCGCTGGCGATCTGACTTCCTACCAGGGAGTTGCACCGGGCAGTAAACAATAACAGGTTATTCCAAATCCCTACCATCCCCGAACATTTTCACGTGTTTCAAATAGCTCTTTAATCCCGCCCTCGGGGGGATGTTTATGGCCTTGCTATACGTGTCCGAGCTGCAAGAAGTGGTTAGTTTACCGTTTTTAGAACAACCCCCCCAGTTCTTGGTGTAACCCCAGGCGTGGGAGCCATCTGTTGCTTCGTATATGGGAAAACAATTTCTTAATTAACCAGGACACTTCCCCTTTTTCGCCACGATCCGCACAGCCAGAGGGTTGAGTTCTGAGGCAAATGTCACCTCTTTAAGCTATGGTGTAACTGTTAGCGGTCGTGTTTTCATGGGCATCTGTGTAGGCTGGAGCGAGGAGCAGAGGTGACTGCCCATTGGTAGGTTTCTATTTAGAGACCGTTATCTAGAGCTGAAAAATGTGTGGGAAACACAGGTTGTGTGTGAACCATGGAAAACACACCCGGAGTCTCAGATTGCAATGGGAAAAGGGTTTCTGCCCAACTCTCTTTCCAGCGATTTCCAAGATGCAGCAGTTTGATCTCTGCTGTCCAGCTCCCGCCTTCGATTCTTGGGGTACTGAGATCCGGCCGCCGGCGAAAGCGCTGGGTTCTGGACCTTGGGGAAAAGCTTCTTGCTCTGGTCAGGAAAATAATGTGGGTGGCTGGTGTGAGGGGCTCGTCCTTGCCCCACTTGCAATTACCAGATACGGATATGGCTGACATAGTTCACACAAGGGACCCACTTCATCAGAACGGGGCTGGCGAATCACCACGTCGGTGGGAGTCTCTGCGGAATTTTCTTTGGATCTGGGTGGAGGTCTCGCAGGAGAGCGATTGTTTTGTTTTGTTTGGATCTTGTTTTAAGCCAATGGCTTGTGGCGGACAAAAGAGCAAGGTCCAGTCCAACTTTGAAAGTTACAATTCCGCAGTGTGTGTAAACAGCCCTTGCTCGCCTTTCAGTCCTAGGCGCAGGCTGTAGATTAAATACCAGTTTTAATGAGAGCGGTGGCTAGCCCTGCATTAGGTGGTGCTAGTTATGAAGATGATCTGACCTGTTTTGATGAAGATGATCTGACCTGTAGGGAGAGAGTGAAAGGCCAGCTCCATGCAGTGACCAGATTTCTGCTCATTCCTGGCACATGCTGCTACGATATTGATCCATGGAGAAAGATAAACATAAAAGCCAGATCCTGTGTCATGAATACTAATGAGTGTTAGTTCCAGATTTTAATTGGTGTTGACTTCTTCTTTTTTTTTCCCCGGTAAACATTTATTGCAGACCTCCGCGAAGCAACTCTTCGCTGCTTTTCCTTTTCCCCGGTATCTCTCTCTTGTTGCAAATCTTCGCAGCAATTTACTTTCCCGAACAGCGAAGGTATAATCCCAGAGACGCCATTGCCTGCGCTCATTTCCATATCACAGTTCACAGGGGGAGAGATGACTGAATTCATTAAAACTTGAAACGCAGAAAAGTTCGTATAAAATGCACTATTTCGACCAGGACCCAAGTGTCAACCTTCCGGTTATGGAGTCAACATAGTCCCTCGTATCATTATGAGGTGAACTCGTTCTTCTCTACTTTATATATATTCTCTCCTGATTCTGGACTAAAATTATCAGTATAAATAGGGGAGCGATTTCTGGTTAGAGACATCCTAGTTCCTGAAATGTTACGAGACTGGTCACCCCTATACTAGTCAAGGAGCGCACAAACATTACAATTGTCACAGAGGAGCACTCATTTTAAGTGAACTTTCCCCTACCTCGTTGTATCTGTTCGGTGTGTATGAACTAGAAATGGTAACGCACTGAAGGGAGTTCAGAAATGTCTCCAGCAATCCCCCTCTTTCGAATCTACTTGTTAATCATCTCTTTATCCGCAAACTAGTATCCGAACGGTTTTGTTTTATGAAATTGACTCAATTCGCTGGGAACCAGGTGAAGCCGAGTGTACAATATCGATAGCAACATATCCGCTTCATACTCCTGTCATCTTAACAGATCCAGACGAGCTATGTACAAGGGGCACAAGCCGTGTACTAAAACAACTACTTCTACCAAGCTGACATTTTTAAAAAAGTTAAACTCACAGGTCACATGAGTAACTCCTCGAAAGATTTTCACTCCCTCCCTTACACTTTTCAGGCTATATTTTTTTTAAATCCCCGGAGTGATTTATTATGTAAGTAATTTTAGGGGATACAGTTTACAGCCTGAATTATTAGACTGAACACCTCTGGCTGACACCACCATGCATTTTTTTCCTGCCTGCAGCTGTGAGTTACAATCCCATTTTCATACCAAACCTCTGCACATTCCATTACAATGTAGACTTCCTTCTTGCAAAGATCAAACATGCTCCAGCCAATGTGTTTATTTTAAAATACAGGAAAATTAAAACTAAGCATGGGCTTACAAGGAAAACAAATGCACTATTTCTTTCTCTGTCCTCTCCGGCCTCTCCCCCACCGCCCCCCAAAAAAGAACCACGGAGCTGAATAGTGCCCTAGAATAAAACATTATCACAGTCGAGTCAAAACAATTGATTTCAACCGAAATGCTGAAAGAGGAATGGGTCCCTTTGTTTTGTACTGCGGGTATGTTTTTAATTATATGTGGAAATGTCAGGGGGAAATGCTGTCACCGTAATCTCCCCATAGCACACTTTCCCTGGTTATTTAACCTCACTACAAGCTCGAACCAGACTTACTAAGCAAAATACTCTCAGTACTCTGCTAAATGGTTTACAAACGGGATTCCCGATTTGGATAGCTGCTCAGGGCCTGGTCCATGGAAAGGCCTCACAGGATCGGGCCCTATACAGAGGGGCTTTCACAACCGTCTATTGTTTCAGAGGTGTTGCCTATTGTTTGTTTGCTAATGAAGGTGACAAGTTCCAATTGCCTGCCCTACTTCTAAACCACTTCAAAGCCTTTAACGTGGGGCTGATTTAAAAGCCGCCTTGCAGCCTAGCTCCCTTTACGCTTAGCAATCTTCCTCCATATTTAGCATTTACTTTAGGTCTAACTGGGGATAGATTTTAGCCGTCCGCTTTTAAGGCAATTTTCTCCCCACCTCTCAAAACGCATTCAGGGGAACTGCTGAACTTCCTTTTCTCTCTTCAATACAGTCTTGATTCTAGTTCCTCTTTCTTCCTGCCTTATGCCCTGAGATGGATTTCGGCTCGTCTTTGCTCCACTCATCCATGCGCTCTTCATTCATCTCTTTACACACACAGTCAAAGAATGAAATTTCAACACCAGGCCACAGGAGAGAGGCTCTTTCACTTATTAGCTAACCCTTATCGCCCATAAGTACAAAAAAGAGACAATTCCCTGGAAAACAGATCAAAAACTTTGGGAAACTGATCAGAAACTTACTGGAACTTCGAATAATTGAATTAAAGCCAATAGTCGCAGTGCGATGCTTCTGCAGGTGAAAAGCTGGAAAGGTTTATGACCTTGTTTAACTAGAACAACTCCAGCGTCTTTAAATTATTCACCAGGACACACCGAGAAAACGTTCGATCCCCTGTGATTGCAGGGCAACTTCTGGTTAAAATTTAACTTAAATCAAAGTACATGTCATTGGTTAATAATTCAATGCTTATGTATATCAATATATTACCAGCACAATCGTAAAGACACTGAATTACGCTGCTCACTCCTTTTTTAGTATTGCAAAGATGAGCCAAGTGACTAATTAGATTAGAGGAGTGTACAGGTGACTTTTGTTTTTCTCCCTTAGAGCTGGACATGATGGTGTGAGCTGGTTGTTTGACTTTTATTCAAAGTGTGAAAACCTGAACTTCAGCCTTGTTAGGAGGGGTGGAGGAGGGAAGGACTCAGTCCGTCGCATTGTCCGATTTGGATTGCTAAAAGTCAGCCGGGACAACAAAGAAATCTTTAGACAGCCAGTTCCGCGTACAGAGACTGTCAATTCCTGGGGCGGACGGTCTGAATAGTTGGATGTACTTGGCAATGTGATTTTGTTTCTCCAGTTTCACCTGGACAGTATAGGAGGCATTGGATCCCATCCCGCTCTGAGATCCCATTGACCGATCTGGCAGGATCGGGCCGCTAAAGACAAACCTTGTTACTATATATTTGTAATGACTTTTGACGCGCATTTCTGTATTTGAATGAAGTAGGGTAAGAAGAGGTGAATTATCCTTTGAAAAAGATTTGTGATCTGCTGATACATCGTCAGGAAGAAAAGCGCCACAACTGTGAGTCACTCACACACACACACACCAGCGCTCACACACCAGTTGGAAAAATACTATTAGTTTTCGTACGCTAGCACTGAACGGGGAAGCGCTAGACCTGTGCTACAGAGCAAAAGTGCTTAGCTGACAAATTGATCTTGATCTTTGAAGATTCTCCAGCTGACCAGGCGGTTGGAAGTTTCAACTTGTGGATTTGGCTGGTTCCCTTGCACGGAACTCCCGCGCTGTTTCTCTTGGCACTGAGTTCTTGGTAGACATTTTCTGTAATTTCTTGTATCCCGTCCGCATTTAAACTGATGACCGAAACGTTTGCAGGCGAGAATGAGTGTCAAAAGGTGCTGCACTTGCTTTGGTTTGTCTGCATCAAAGGGGACGTTGCACTTTGAGAGCCGATGCTTTGGGTTGGGAGGCAAAAAACACCGCGACAAATTAACTTTTATCTGGGCAGCTAAAATTTCTCCGAGGTTCGTGGTCCCACGGCTGTTTGTACAGTGTGTGCCATAATTTATTTAATAACAATTTTAAAGTCGCTCTTGACTTGTGCTTTGCTTTGGCTTCTTTAACCCGTTGATGCAGGTGCAATGTAGCAAGACTAACCGAAGCAAGAATTTACTAAGACAATTAATGTTAAGCGTTTGCCTTTGCAAAAAGGCTGTATTCAAGGCAACAATAATTAGTTGGCTCCGATCTTGGCGTTTCATTTGGTTCCTTAACACCCGTTATATGTCGAAGGACTAAAAATCAGCCCCTTTATAGGCAAATCATCATTTATACTCTGAGTAGTATTTGGTTTTAGTAAAGAACAAACAAATATTGAAAATACGTATTGGGTAGATTCAAAATACAGCCGGGAGAGCATTTACTTCCCCTTACTTATTCCTTTCATCATCACCCAGCTTCGCTCTCATTTTTGGTTTAATACACTCCGATCAAATCCCTGATTTCCCCACAGCGCGTCTGCGGAACGCGTCCTAATTAAATTCGCTATTTTGGGTTTCCCATCTGCAAACAAAAATAACTAATGGGCTGGATGTTTAAGTCCCGTGTATCACTCTCTAACTAGAGCGTGTTCCGCTGCCCAGCCCTTGATGATCTAGTTGAATGTCTGGACATTGTGCCTAGGAGCGTATTTGGAGCAGATAAGTCTGTATAATACAAATGCGTTTTGTTAGACCTGATGGATGCTATTTTTCCTTTAATAGGTTTGTAGCAAACGAACACAATAACACAATGTATTCCTTTTCAAGGTGCATTGTTAATAAGGTCTATTAAGAGTGCGTGGAGCTATTTCTCGCTCCTATTGAACAGTCTGTTGCTCAAACACAACAGCCAACAAGCGCCAGCTGCCTCAACAAAAGTAGAAACCTAACCCTTTTATGTAATGTTTGAACAGAAAGGGGGAGCTGTGTTTAATTAAAAACATTGATGTTTCACTGAAACAATGGGAACTCGAGTTCAAGTGGTGCTCTATTGAGTTCAGATGATTTTACTAGCAATGGGTATAATTCCTTCTTTCTGCTTTCACTCGTGCTCAAGGGACCCTTCTCTCGGCATTATGTGGGTGAATGGCACAAGACAGAGATGGCGATCGCCTTAGAAACCCGATTAACGCCACTTCGCTAGGGGAGAAGGCGCTTCAGTTCTGAGCGCACCCCAGATTTTTGTCAGTTTATCCACCGGAGGGAAGCTAGGAGAGTCGCTCCTCTCAGCCGGTTAAAAAGCGAAGTTTGCGTCCTGACATTTCAATGGCTTTGTTATTGTGCCAAGGGCAGTTGTCGGGAGCCGCACGCCCGGGATACTAGCGTTGTGCAGCGAGTGGCGGAAAGTGTGTGAGTGTGTCCACACTTCTCACTCCGGTAACAACTTGATCCCGCTGCCGGGGCTTAAAGGAAGCAGCCAGCTCCTGTCCCGGGAAAAGAGAAGCGAGAGCCGCACCTGTCTGGCCAGGTGGGATATAGACACGTGTCTAAGCCCGCTGCTGGCGGGTGGTGCTTTATATGTCCCGCAGCCAGGGCGTGCGCTAAACTCGTAACCATCCACCCACGAGCCCGCCACGAGGGTTGCACCAGTCACCGCCTCCAGCCCCTCCGAGGTCCACACGCGCCTTGTCCTGTGGGCTCGGGCCCGGGTTCTTTCCAGTGCCCGGGAATCAGGAGCCGCGCCCCGAGCTTTCCAGCGGGCTGGCAGGGAGGCGGCCCGCTCCCTGGCCCACAGGGCGCGGCTGTGAAACGCCCCAACGCTGGCGCCGCCCCGGACAGCCCCGCTGCGCCTCCACCGCTGCCAACCCGCGCCAGGAGCTCGGGAGTTCAACATTCAACTCCAGCCTGAGGTCTCTCAGGAGCCAGCGGCATCCAAACCCGCCCGGAGGCGGCGGGCCCGGGCCCGGGGAGAGGATTCCCCTTTGCTCCGGAGTGGGGGGAGAAGCGTGTCCTCGCTTTTACACCGGATTGCCATGAGTGGGGACGCGGCGCACTGGATCACGCCCCCTTTACACAGCGCTGGAAACCAGAGGCCCCTGGCTGGCCGGGGGAGCGAGGAGCGCTCCCGAGGGAGAGGCCTGGGGAGAGCGAGGGACTCCCTTCACCAGCGGGCATCTCACCTGTCCCCCAGCCACTGCCTGACAAGTGCCCATTCCTCTCCACCACCTCCACTCCTGCCCCCCCCATTCCCACTTCTGTTGGGCCCCACCTCCCACAGCACCAGTCCCTGGTCCCCTCCCGACTCCTGCCCCTCACCAGGCTGTTGTCCAGGCTCCTTGGCAAGGCCCCTTAGGACATGCAATATGTCAACTCTACAAGAAAAAGTAAACATGCCGGGGTGTCTCTTCCCTGTTTTCATAGGCAGCCCAACATACCTTATGTCAGCCTCTCCTGCTCTCCAGTCCAACCTACAGGATCCTTGTTTCACAGGGTAGCCACAGTTGAAAAGGGAGATCTCTGGAGCTTCGGTTTTGTGGGGGAGAAATGGAACAGCGTGTCTTATAATGCAGGAGGAATCCCATGGTCTTTTCCTTATTGCTGTATCTAGTGGCTAATCCCATCTTGTGGGTAAAGGCTACTGGGATCTAGCTGAAAAGAAATCTGGCAGGTCACACATGACATCATAGGTGATTGATGGTTTATTTGCAAGGAGATGACAGAGAGGACTTCTTCCCAGGCCCTACCACCAAGCAACCTGCCGAATGACTACATTTTGGTGGAGTATTTTTCTCGTTTCCTCTTTATATATTGTCTGTGGTTTACATGAATTAGTAATTCTATTAGGAAATGTTTAGTTCTCTCTGCAGCTTCCTGTGTGGCCTTCCACAGCCACTCTAGTTCTTTCACAAATGAATCCAGGCTAGACTGCGATAACATTACTCAGGACCTTACAATCCAAGTGATCCCCCAAAAGACACTAGAACTGCTTGTTGGGCCACATACCATTTAGGATGACTAAGGGGATCACAGGGAGTCTGGCCCCATTTTATTAGTTAAAAGCAAAACTGTAGGTAGAGGGAAAGTCTGCTTTCTCTGCACTGAGTCTGGGAACCACACCTGTACATGTAAGAGAACTTTACAAATACAAAATCTTGATTCACCAAATGAGGCTAGGACTCTGAAAAACAAAGATAATAGTTTAATTACAAATAGTGTAATTAAAGACTACATCACTCTTAGGTTAAAAAAGAAATAAGCAGCAAAATGAGAAATTCCATCATGTGGCACCATACTGGCTTCCCACATCGCTACAGCAACTGAGCTAATGGGGTAACTGGTAGCAGTAGTAGACTGTTATTGTCAAAGTAGACCAGCCACAAGAGGGAAGCAACTGAGGGAGAAGTCACTATTTTACAGTCCTCCATATCCTCTAGGACATCTAAGAAGGGTTGGTGTTATTTAATGGCCGCAAGAAAAGGCAAGGAACTTGAAGGATACAAATCTAGGGGCTTGTCTTCACTAGCACGGGGAGTGATCGATCTTATGGCGATCGATTTATCGCGTCTTGTCAAGACGCAATAAATCGATCGCCAGTGGCACCCCCGTTGACTCCGTAACTCCAGCTCGCCAAAAAGGTGCAAGCTGGAGTTGACAGGGGAGCTCGCTGTCGATCGCCGCCGCCGTGAGGACGGCAGGTAAGTCGGCTGTAGATACGCCGATTTCAGCTACATTATTAACGTAGCTGAAATTGCGTATCCACAGTTGATCCCCCACCCTAGTGAGGACCAGCCCTAGGAGGAGCCACTCCAACACTGCTGTAGTTACTCCAAGTGCAGATATTGGGCTAAAGAAGCAGGTCCAGTCAATAGTCAGTAAACAACTACTGACCACATCTTCTTCTGGTAAATACATTTTAAATATTGTCTGTGAAACAAATGTGTGTGTTAATTCATGTTCAAATTCAGTAGTGATCATTTAAAAGAAGGTACACTTGAGGAGCCAAAGTTTACTTACCTTGCTCACACAGGCAGTTCTATTGACGTCTTGTGTGGGCAAGACAAGACGGATTTGACCCCGGGATAACTTACACTAGCTGTTATTTGTCCTGAATGTTCATATTCTGAACCCATTACACCCTCATATTCCACCAGACACACCACAGTGTTTTCCTGCTTCTCCTCGCCTCTGAGACTACCTATTGCACCTCAACTTGCCCACAGCAGAGGCTCTCTAATGTGCTCCTATTATATTCCCCCTCCTGGGACATGAGCTAACCCCCACTGAAATCAATGGAAAGACTCTCATTGATTTCAATAGAGCTGCAATGAGACCTCTTGTCCACTCTGTCTGTTGGAGAGGAAGTGCTCATTCTGCAGGTGTAAAATGGATCTTTTGGGGTTCTTTTTAACCAATTGAGAGCAAGAGACTTGCATTGACCTGGAAAGGTGGGAAACAAACAAATAATGCTATTTTTGTTCTGATGATTGTTTGTGGGGGGTTGAGTATTGTTCAGAAGCCCTTACACTTTCATTTTCTTTAATTTGTGTTTACATGGATTACATTTTTGAGGCATTGGAAGAACACCTACACAGGAAGAGATCCTTAGCATAGCACAAACATCTCCTCTGAGAGCTTAACAAAGGCTCTGTTGTACAGAGCTACAGTAACATGAACAGTCTTGCCAGAAGAATTAATGTCCAGCACACCAAACTCTATGCATATTGAAGCATGTATTTAAATTGATACCTGTTGAAGAAATAAGCATATTTAAAGAATAATCCTCTACTGCACACAAGTTACAATGAAATGTAATGTTACCCTAGTATTGGAACTGCTATGTGAAATGATGTTTTCTGAGTGCTACACCAATCATTTCCTTCCTGTGAAATTCAGTTACATATTATAGACAAAGGGAGTTTTGTGACTGAATGATCACACCCTAAAAGTTATAAATATTGTTAAATATTTTGTTTGTGTTCAGTGAAGTTGTATATTCATTGTGTTGTTACTGTCCCACAAAGCCTCAAGAAAGTCTCAGTTAGACTAGCTGGTAGCAATGGTGTGTTGTAATATATATTCTGGTAGCTGTCTCTATAGTGCAGTTGTTAAAATAGGAAATTTATGGTGCAACAGAAGGGAATTTGTTTGAACCATAAACAATTCAAGACATTAAGTATCAGTCTGTATCAGTTATTGCTTCCAGTTCTAACTGTATACAGTCATAAGAGGTTGCCCCTCTATTTAGACCACTTTAAGGTATTATCAACCACATGAGATACAAGTGTTCAGCTGTGCTATCAATAAACTATTGTGAAATAGTTTATTACATCTAAGTTCTGATTTCATCAAAGTTACTTCATATACTTTTTCTCCACAGTGTGTATCTCTGTGAGAGAATGAAGAAACAAAGATTCTAGTAGCCATACAGAAGTACCCATGATCTTATCATGAGGCAACAGAAACCAAGTAGGTATTTTTATCCTGAAAGTATATTCCATTGCTATCTTTAATTAATCCTCACATATATTTCCTATTCCATTAGTAGGGTTTAAGCCTTTCTTAAGTGATGCAGAGACCTTGAGGTGCCCTCTCTTAGAGAGGAATATATTTTATCCACTGTGCCTAGATATTTTCCCAAGTAACTCTTGGGTAGGTGCATCAGAAATATTTAGATAGACAGCACATTCCTCTGTGATATTAGACATAGTTACTGAAATGATTTGCAATAAAGAGACTGCAAATAAGGAATGAGAAGCAAGAACAAATGAACTACTAAGGGTATGTCTACACTGCAAAGTTGTCAACAAAACTTTTGTCTTTCACAGGTACTTAAAAAGCCTCTCTCCCTGTGAATGACAAAATTTTGCCTATGCAAGTGGCAGTGTGAATGTGGTTTTTTAAAAAATAAAAATAAAAAGCTAACACCACTCCAGGGGCTGGAAGTATTTTATCGGCAAAAGTGCCAACAAAGAGCATTTACACATGCTGACTTTTAGTAACAAGGATGTGTCAAGTAAAAAAGAGTTTCTTTTCATCCAGTAATCAAGAATGAGAGAGGACAAATACAGAAAATATTTGATAGTTCAGCAGAAATGTTTTGTCAGAGAATGGTTTCCATGATATGTCAGCAGCTCTTTAAGCATACAGCATTTAAGAATATTTACTTTTCTAGTTGTTATTCAGAAGTGTTTTGACATATGTTTCATTTGACCCATCCTGATTCTTTGCCATTTTCTGCCTGTAGGCACCTCATATTACTGCATTTCTACATCTTCTACTGTCAGTCTCTTTCTGTATTAGTGTTGTCTCTTGAGCAGATTGGGCAAAAGGAACATTCAGCTATGTGATTTGAACAGCTGACTAGACCACCTAGTGTAAGGGCCCAGTCCTGTCCCCCTTGAACTCATTGGCAAAAGTCTGATGGGAGCAGGATCAGACTTTCTGTAAAAGATGTCAAGGTCTGGAGAGTGAATAAATATTCCAAAATATTGTACCACCATTTATTTCTCCAGATTTTAAATCCAAACTTTAGAAACAATGCAGAAATTTGCAGATTGGAATTCTACTTATAGTTATGAGGTAATATCTCCTCCACAAAATGATGTGTGAAAATGCCACCTCTCTGTGCTTGATTGTGACTGGCTCTGACAGCGACTTAAAATTTACAAGTAAAGTAGATGAATAAGGATATCGGAAACTTTTTTTTCTGGATCTGTCCTCACAAAATATAAATGTTAGGCTGAAATTATTAAGCATGATTATAGTCTGTGGTAAACCTATTTAAAAGACTGAATTTTAAAAAAAATCAGGTTGGACCTGATTTTTAAATTGTTTCCTAGGAAAAATTCTATTTGAGACAAATCCTGGTTCCAACGAAGTTAATAGGAAAACTTCTGTTGATTCAAATAGAATCAGTATTTGGCCAACTGATTTTAAAGAGAGTTTTCTGCATATAATCATAAAAAGATATTACTCTTAGTCAATTATACACTCTCAAGCCATTTGCCAGTGAGTAGGTGTCCCCATCTCTCATTCACTCATCCCAACTTCCCCTCCTGCCCCCCAAAAAAACACCACCAGAAATGTCACTATTTTATAGGCTTCTGGGCAACCTCAGTGAGGAAGTCTATGGGTATGGTTACACTTACAAAATTATAGCGCTATTGCTTATAGCGCTCGCCTTATACAGCAATAATAATAGCGCTATTGTATGTCCACACTGAGATGCTCCAGCGCTATAGCATGGCCACATTTGCAGCAGTTAATACGGCATTAAGAGCAGCGCATTAGGGCAGGTATCCCACAGTACACCTCTTCCTGATCTGGCGCAATGGCTTGTGGGAGGGGGGGCGTCACTTGCGGGGCATTCTATATCCTGTTTGAACTACCCATGATGCTTTTTGGCATATCCCAGCAATCCCTGTGTTTCCTTCCACCTCCGGCGCCATCTTTCAAGGGTTTCAGCAAGGCACGCTCCGTCTTCCATTGTCGAGTGCTGCAATGAATCCAGAACTGCTGAGGGACATGCTGACGACTGTCGCCAGCACATCTCTGTGTGCAGTGGAGTTATTCCTTGACATGCAGGATGACAGTGATGATTCTGAAGACGAGATCGAAGCGGTGAATGCATTCGACACAAAGCTGCTTGTCTCATTAACGGACATGCTCACGGCTGTTGAACGCCGCTTCTGGGCACGGGAAACGAGCACAGAGTGGTGGGATCGCATCGTCATGCAAGTCTGGGACGACGAGCAGTGGCTGCAAAACTTTCGAATGAGAAAAGCCACTTTCATGGGACTGTGTGCTGAACTCGCCCCTGCCCTGCGGCGCAAGGACACCAGACTGAGAGCTGCCCTCCCGGTGGAGAAGCGGGTGGCTATCGCGATCTGGAAGCTGGCTACCCCAGACAGCTACCGATCGGTGGCCAACCATTTTGGGGTTGGAAAGTCGACCGTTGGAGTTGTGCTGATGCAAGTGTGCAGGGCCATCAATTGCATCCTGCTACGAAAGATCGTGACTCTGGACAACGTGCATGACATCGTGGCTGGCTTTGAAGAAATGGGTTTCCCAAACTGTGGTGGGGCGATAGATGGGACCCATATACCCATTCTCGCGCCCGCCCACCTAGCTGAGGAGTACGTTAACCGAAAGGGGTACTTCTCCATGGTTCTCCAGGCGCTTGTGGATCACCGTGGGCGTTTTACTGACATTAACGCTGGCTGGTCTGGAAAGGTGCATGACGCACGCATCTTCCGCAACACTGGCCTGTTCATGAAGCTGCAAGCAGGGACTTTTTTCCCAGACCAGAGGATCCCCGTGGGGGAAGTGGAAATGCCCATAGTGATTCTTGGTGACCCTGCTTACCCTTTAATGCCCTGGCTCATGAAACCGTACACAGGGAGCCTGGACAGCAGTCAGGAAAGGTTCAACTACAGGCTTAGCCGTTGTCGAATGACTGTGGAGTGTGCTTTTGGGCGTCTGAAGGCGCGCTGGCGTTGTCTTTATGGGAGGCTAGATTTGGCCGAGGGTAGTATCTCCGCGGTTATTTCCTCATGCTGTGCCCTACATAATCTTTGTGAGCGGAAGGGCGAAGGCTTCACTCAGGCATGGTCCTCTGAGGTTCAACGCCTGGAGGCCACATATGCCCAGCCAGAGAGCAGGGTTCATGGAGGGGACCAGCGCGAGGCTGTTAGGATCAGGGAAGCCTTGAGGGAGCATTTTGAGGCTGAAAGCCAGTTCTGAAGTGAGGTGCAGATGGAGGGAGGGAGGGAGGGAGGGAGGGAGGGAGCATTCTTTTAACAGGAACAGGCATTTGCTTTTCTGTAGCCTGTAATAATGTATGTACACTTAATAAAAAAACCCCATTTATTAAGAAGACAATTCATTTATTGAACAGGTACTTCGGTTGCTGAAAGAAAATATTGTGATGCATGTGAGGGGGAAGGCAGGGGAGGTGCAATGGGGGTGTCGTGGGGTCAGTCAGAGATCGGAGTATGTCCGGGTCTCTGAGTCTCCAGTGCCCTCAAACTGCCCATGTCCCCCGAACTCCATTTGCGGTGGCCAGTAAGGCATGTTATTAGGGGTAGACTGCAGTGGATAATGGTCTGGGGACTGGGGGTTGTCCGGTGAAGACAGAGGGGTTGGAGGCAGCTGTGGATGGTGATAACCATTTGGCTGATGATACTGGCCTGGAAGGTACAGAGGCAAGGAAGGGGAAGGGAGTTGGGGCAAACGATAATTGGGGTGGTGGGTGCGGAGCTTCTGCTCTGCAAGGGTGACAAGCCGCTGCATACTCTGCAATTGAAGCTGCAGTAATGAGAGCAGCTTGTCGGTGCTTTTCCGGCGGTGAATCGCGTTCTCCTTCCGCGCCTTCTCCCTCAACTTGCTCTCATTCTCCCTCCACCTCTGTGCAACTCGATTCTCCGTTACAGCCTGTTGCATTACTTGCTGTACAAGATCCTCTTTGCTCCTTCGTGGCCGCTTCCTCAGTCGCCTGAGCCTCTCAGCTGTTGATAAGAGCGATGGCGAAGGGGTGAAGGACGACCCTTCTAAAATAAAAAGATACATTTCACAGTGGTTCCCTTGTAAAGAGCAGACATGCCTATCATTCCCCCGCATTCCTCGTTTGCCTGTCCCGCAGACAGCACAGATACAGCAACGGAGCCCCTGCCATGGTGAGTGGACTCCAGAGGCAAGGGAAATGATTTTTTCCCTGCCCTGAGAAGCTGTGGCGGGGGAGGGGGTGGGGAGTGCCGGTACGTTGCAGGAGCCCCAGTGTGAGCAGCAGGCAGGGGGAAGGATTTCTTCCCTGCCCTGAAAAGCTGTGGCGGGGGAGTGCCGGTAAGTTGCAGGAGCCCCACTCTGAGCAGCAGGCAGGGGGAAGGATTTCTTCCCTGCCCTGAAAAGCTGTGGCGGGGGCGGGGGGGGTGTGGAGTGCCGGGAAGTGGCAGGAGCCCTACTCTGAACACTGTTCCAACATTCTCCGTAGGTGTTTGTCCTGGAAGATATCTCGTTGCTTCGAGTCACTGAGGAGCAAAGGGAAGGGATTTTATTAAGATGCGGCTTCCGCCCAGGGCCATATGCAGCGTGCCTATGTGCAGCAATGCTCCCCCCACCCATTGTAACACAGTGGCAGGGACTAGTGACCGTGACCGGGACGGGGACCACGCTGGCTCTCCCGGGAAACCTGCGCAGGCGCATTGCAAGTGCTCTTTTTGAGACCTTTGAAGAGATTACTGATGATGACTACCGCGAGGTGATAGACTACATCAATGCTCTATTCCACATGTAGGCTAGCATGCAAGCATCCCCTTCCACCCCAAGCTGCCTGCCTTCCCCATAGAAAAGCAGCTTTACCGCCGCAATGCACTGCTGAGCTGGCCCCTGCAACTGCCGGACGCTGTGGCTGTCCGCCCTCCTCCTGGCTTTAGAGGAGAGCTCCTGGCTGCATGCCCCCCTGCCCTCCTCCTGGCTTGAACAGAGCACCAGGTGGAATGCCCCCCTCATCCCTTTCCACCCCAAGCTGCCAGCCTTCCCCATAGAAAAGCAGCTTTACCTCCGCAATCCGCTGCTGAGCTGGCCCCTGCAACCGCCGGACGCTGTGGCTGGCTGCCCTCCTGGGTTGAGAAGAGCTCCTGGCTGCATGCGTCCAGGGACTCCTCCGTGCCCTGGATCGCTGCTGCCTCGTCCTCATCCTCCTCCTCTTCTTCATCCTCCTGCTCTTCGTCCTCCTCCTCACCCCCCCCTTCACTGGTGGGCTGGGAAGTGTCCGTGGTGGTCGATGGAGTGACCGTGGGATCACCACCAAGTATCGCGTGCAGCTCCTTATAAAATCTGCAAGTCACCGGGGCTGCCCCGGAGCGGCCGTTTGCCTCGCGGGCTTTGCGATACGCATTCCTAAGCTCCTTTACCTTAACACGGCACTGCAGAGTGTCCCGCTCATGGCCTCTTTCTGCCAAGGCCCGTGATATCTGCCCATAGGTGTCAAAATTCCTGCGGCTAGACCGCAGCTGAGACTGAACAGCCTCTTCCCCCCAGCAGCTGATGAGGTCCAGCACCTCACTATTGCTCCATGCTGGGGATCGCCTATTGCGAGGAGGCATGGGACGTGGAGTCATGATGATCAATGAGAATGATCACCTGCAAGGATTCCCTGAGACCACGCCACGCAATCAATCTGATCAATGAGAATGATCACTTGCAAGGGTTCCCTGAGAGCACGCCACGCTTGGCTGGAGCAAACAGGAAGGGGATTTTCAAATTTCCCTGGAACTTTAAAGGGCGGGTCTGACGTGTGGTCACCTGAGGACAGGACAAAAGAGTTTGCAAGTGATGACCAGAGTGGCTCGAACGGGAATTATGGGACAGGCTGGAGGCCAATTAATACGCAGTGGGTGTCCACATTCTTCCTGTAGCGCTACAGCAGGTGCGCTACAGCCCTTATTCCCCATGAGGAGGTGGATTTATAATAGCGCTATAACTCCGCGGTTATAGCGCTATTAGTGCCTTGCCAGTGTGGACGGAGAGTAGGTTATAGCGCTCGTAGGGGCTTTATAGCGCTATAAAGTGCCAGTGTAACCATGGCCTATGATTGACTAGGCATGGAAATTGAACTACCTTCTCTCCTACCAGTGGTTCCTCCAGGCCAGGATTAAAGAAAATAGGTTAGTAAGATAAACAAGGGCTGTCCATCTAGCAGATTTCATGAATACTAACTGCAGATGCACAAAATTGCAAGTAAAGAAAAACCTATGTCTACATTCTGCAGAGAGGTCTGACTGCACGCTCCTTGCAACATCATCATATGCCCATTTAGAAAAAAAAATACAATGCTGATGCTTTTAGATATAAAATATAAAAATATGTCCAAAACATTCACTTTTTCAGCATGTAAATAAAATCATTTGTCAAAGTATTTTTTTATACTGAAGTTGGAACCATTTGGATTACAGCGTTTGAGCTCTGCTTAGAAATCTTAGTTTTTATTTTTTTAAAATGCTAAGTAGGGATATTTACTCCACTTTCACAAAGATTGGATTTGGATTACAATTTCCCATGATTAAAATTGATGAAACTCCATAATCATTACCTTATCAGTAGATGAGTGTTCACAACATATCCATGCCTGCATCAGCACCTAGGGATCTGCAGGCAGAGAGGGTATTCCTGGTATGAATTCTCCCTGCCTGAAAAGAACCTTTCCGCATTCCTTAATCCTTACGGAAACCACTGTGCTGCCACTCCTCAACTAATGGGTTCTCTGTGGTAAGCCTTAGGAGGAGGAGAAGGGGACCGGCCATACCGTATTACCATTCTGTGTTGTCCTGTAGGATTTCCTTCTGGATATCCAGCAGAATGTTTGTACTGTTGGAAGATGTATTCGTTCCTATGGGGCCCTCTCTATGGCTGCTTATGAGCAGTCACCATAGGGATACCAAGCCAATAATAGCAGACTCTTGAGGGACCAGAGAAACAGCATGATTACTTCAGTCTCTTCTGAAGGAAGGAGCAATTTCTCAGGAAATCCCAGGAGCCAAGGGACATGGGACAACTCCCACACTTAATCCCAAAACTCTTGCTTGTTTTATGATCTACTAGACTGCTGCCATTCACAGACGTTCTATTCACCAGTTCCCAGCATTTGTGTTCATGCATCTTCGAAAAGGTTTGATTTAGGTAAAAATAGACAAATTACAAAAATTCTGAAGTTCTTTGTATACTACTTTCTTTTGCAGGAGAATATGGAACCAGTCACTGAAGCATTCATTTTATGTATATGAGTAGAGGGGATAAAAGCACAAAGCTGAGTTGAAATTTCAAAAAGTAGCAGTAGGGTTTTCTTTCTTTTGTTTTACATTTCAGACTCCAGCATTCCAGAAGGTGAAGGTGCCCAATGGTCACATAGCAGAAAGTAATAGCTGACCTTTGGTGGAATCATAATTGTTTTAGTCTCCTCAGATTTAATGTAGTGGGATCTGTCTGACTTAACTATTATAAAGCTGAATAAGTAACCCCAAAACTTTACATTCAGGGATATCACATGGTTGTGTGACAATCCCTGCAGGACCTGGAATTCAGGAACTGAGGAACAGATTATCATGCTCTATTAATATAGTTTTTTCAGTTGGAAAAGAGAGAATCTTGATCCTATAGTCTCAATTTTTTACAAGTTTTCAAGAATAAGTGTGAGAAAACAAAGAAAATAGATTTTTATTATAGATAATAGTGTAATAAATATGTATGTCAGTTAGGATATGAGACATATTTTGTATATTGCATTAACTAGTATATGTATAGTATATACAACAGGAGACAATTGCTGGTGCCCACTGTATTTAAGATAGTAATTTCAATCAACCGTACTCTTTCCTGTTTTCTCTTTATAATACCTTTCTAAATCATCATTCTTTGGGGTTCTAGTCTCTGTCCAAAAGTGATTTTTTAAAAGTTTAAGCAAATTTATTTTTTTTACCTTTGAGTTTAGTGGAGCTTATCAATTTTTTCCTATATAAAAGAAACCTTCCAAACTAGAACCAGACCTTTTTAGAGGGATAGAGGAAAAATGTCTTAAACTTGAACACTGAAATTTAGTATGAACATAACCCTCACTGAGGGCTAATGCCTTTCATCCAGATTGGGCACTCATTTACACCATGTGCCATGTACACCATACATCAATTGGATTAAATAGTGATGGCAAAATATGTCCCTTTGGTTTGAAAAATAATGACTTTGATTTCACAGATATATGATTGAAAATTGTGTATTGAGCATATGCAGTAGGCAGTCTTAAGGCTACACATACAGGCTTGTAAAGAGTTCAGCTCCTTAGTTCTGTACTTTTTGGCTCAAAGAAGCAGCGTTTGTATCAGCTACAAGATGAATAATCTTGGAGGAAGGAATTTACAAGCTTCACAAAATGATTAGTTCCAGATTTCTTCTCCTTCCCTCCACACACCTTTTCAAATTCATTTTCCTTAAAGAAATCTAAGAAAATTAGCATTAATGCAACATTAAGATTGCAAGATCACAGGCTTTAAAGTCAGGAAACTCCCATGGTTAAAGTTGCAATGGCAAGATTTATATGATCGACATCTCCCTCAAAATGTCTGACATATATTGTAACTACAGATAGGCTCAAGCTACAGCATTTAGATCTGGATTCTCATCATCTCAAGGTTCAGAAGTTTTCAGATTCTCCCTCCCCCCGAAAAATGTATAAAACTAGGGTCCAAATGCAACATTAAAATCCAAATCTGGATTCAGATTCTGAACGTCCCCTTGTTCAGGGAAGTTCAAAAATCGAGGTTTGATTCAGGCCTTTTTCTAGTTGTAACTACTGTGTAAGAGCCTAACCATTTCATCAGAAGCACATGTGCAGCCTCTGTGATGGGATATACAAACCCAACACTGGACAACAAAGGGTTAAGCAGCTGCTCTGGGCTCAGGCATCTCCACCCTACAAGGCCTGGAGAGGCTGGAAGAGGAGTTTAAAAGGAAAGCAGAACAGCTTGCTTGTTAGCAGACCAGGGAAGACAATGGACCTTTAGCTCCTAAGGAGAGGGCTGACTGAAGACAGGAGCTTCCCAGACAGCTACTCTTTGAAGGTCCCTCCCTGAAGCAAGGGAAGACCAGATCCTGATGCACCCTGAGAGGGAGTAATTCTCCTCTGCGTTTTACTATGTTTTAAGAGTCAGTCTGTCTGAGTTAATTCCCCTTGTTTATTGGTCATGGACTGCTCCACAATGGGAGAGAATTTAAAGTGACCTGGCTGGAGGGAAAAAATCACAGGATGCAGCAGGCTGTTATAGAGGTAGAGCAGCCGTTGGCAGTAGACACCCAGTCGAGACAGAGCTGCTATGCCATGTCTGGCCATAAGAAGGGGCCACCAGTGAGCTGACCCCTTCACAAGCTCTCCTTGGCTTCAGTGGGAGTTGAATGTACAAAACTGAGTGTCTGATCGGCCCCTTGAGCTCGCTATTGAGTAATAAGTTTAGGATTTAGCTGCTGGACCCCTAGTATCTTCAGATATGTCCCCCAAACAATTTGAATAATTAGGGTTTATCTGAATTAATTAATTTTCTGCTAATTCTAGTCATGCTTGGTAACATGACCAACTGTAGATAAAGAAATCAGTAGGCAGTTCTGTACAGTATTTGAAAGCCAGAGTGAAGCTAAACAAAAATGTCTAACAATAATGCAAAGATGTGGCAAAATTATAGGTTTAAAATATTACATACTTGGTCGAACTAACCAAATGTATACAGAGCCATCAAAATGGAACTTACAGAATGAAAGGTCAATATTACCAAATAAGTTACACTGACGCTGTGCCACACAGATCTCCATGAACATTTTAATTTGAATTTGGCCCCTAAAAATGTCAGTTGTCCAACTTGTGTATTCTGCTTTCAGAGATAAAGTCCACAGCCTTACCAGACATAGCTGGCCAGTATGCTTTTTTTTACATGCCCATATATGTTGTGGATTTTGCTGAATAAGGACTTCTTTTATTTCAGTGGAGAAAATACTCAGTCCTAAAATATTTTAAACACAAATACTGGAAATAATTCTATTTAAGCAATTTGTATACTTTTTTTCCTGTACATATCATATCACAACAATTAATTTTATATACACATTGCTAATTCAGGCTGGTATTTTAGATCAATTAAAGGGCTGGTCTTCACAAGGGGGAGGGGTCGACTGAAGATACGCAACTCCAGCTATGTTAATAACATAGCTGAAGTTGGCGTATCTTCAGCCGACTTACCTGCCATCCTCATGGCGGCGGCGTGCGGCGGCGTGCTCCCCTGTCGACTCCAGCTTGCGCCTCGCAGCAAGCTGGAGTTCCGGAGTCGACAGGGGCGCTGTTGGCGATTGATTTCTCACATCTTAACGAGACGCGAGAAATCGATCGCCAAAAGATCGATCGCTACCCACCGATGAATGTATCTGGCTGTATAGGCCACACCCAAAGGTTAACTGGGAAGGGTTTAGTCATCTCGCTTTGGTTACTAGAGGGAGGACAATATCCTGCTTTAGGTGCAGGAGTTGAACAGATGGGCTTTACATCAGATGGGCTTTGTGAGAATTGATTAAAGTATATACATCACTATGACAATATTAAGGGCTATGTTTAATTAATAATTTCATTTATTATCTATGTCATAATGTACGTGATGGCAGGGAGTGGCAAGATGGATACTGTAAATTAATCCATAACTCAGCAATGGTACAATGGCAGCTAAGCCACTATTATAGAGTACAGTAATGTACTTATATGATAAACATGAGAAATACATATTGTTTTAAGCTCTTCACAAAGTGATTATGTTGTATTGTTATAATTTGTAGTTGCTTCAGTGAATCTGGCTTTTTTGTTTAAGTATCTTGTCATTATATTGTAATTTATAAACAAGTCTCAAAATAGGTTTAAAGCATGCTTTAATGGAGTAGTTCAGTAGTGTAAAACAACAGTACCTCTGTCTCCATATATTTTCCATTGTGTTCAGTCTCTTCCCTGAGGTGTTGGACTTCAGACATGTTTTATTAACATTCTACAGTTGTACCCTTCTGACTAACCAGCCATTAGCTGGCTCACTGATCCTTAACTGCAGATCACTCTCTCTTATATAGGCTGCATTTCCCTTAGGTTCCAAAATAATTAGTCTCACGGCTATAGATGTGATTTCCATTTAAAGGAATGTAGAAGCAGCACCTCAATGACTGCTGGTGAGTATCCTTATTCCTGTTATGTGCCTTTTGTGGTTAGTATTTATAGAATACCATATTCTTATTTTACTTAACAATTAGACTAACACCAGAGAGGGTTACATTTGCCTTTCAGCACAATTTTCAGCACAGTGAGCAAGGAGTTACACATACAGAGCTCCCATAGCAACATGTTATTGTTAACTGGAGTTGTGTGCATAGCTCCATGTACTAAAAATTCACTAAGGACCAGCTCAGCCGTCAGATTGGACACCGGTGAAGTATCTGAGGGCAGAATACTCCTGTAACCACATAAGGGTATTTTATGGTAATGGAATAGCCCCTAACACTGCAATATTACTATTGAGTTTTGGAGCATTACTAAAGAATAATGTGCTCCTTTTTTTGTAAGGAGTGAACCTAAAGTCTTCATTATTACAGAACATTTGAGTATCACTTCTCAAATAGCAGTGTATTGAAAGCCCATAAATCTTCAGTTCTTTGATATCAAAATTATATTTTTAATCCCCAACATTCCCCATTAAATGAATTGCTACCAAAAAAAAAAAAGCAGTACCTTTATTTCAGAATATGGATGGAGGGGGAGAATATAATCAGATACTGATGTCTCCTTTCAGTCAGCATCTACATGTATTCATCTTAAATGTCAATATTAAAAGTAAACAAAGTGAGATCAATTTAAAAAATCCTGACATTGATGGAGTAACAAAATCAATAGGTGTATTATTTACAAAACCCATCTTCTTCTGGGGTCAAAAGAAAAAAACTGAAAGGGAGTAAAAATACCTGACAGCTGAAGAGTTTAATTTAATATAGTCATTTTAACAAAGACTCACGTAGGTCCAGAGGTACTAATTAAATTATTTAGGTGCCAAAAATGTTTAGCTATGATCTTTTACATTTTATCCAGTGGTTTTCATCATACTGGATCATAGATCAAAAGTCGTCATCTACAAACAGTAAAGGACTATCTAATTATTATACAATAAAAAGGATCAGCTGCCCCAGTAGAAGCTGCTTACTGTTTCTCTTATTCACTGGCCTATCAATGTCCACAATTTTTGAAGAGAAATCAGGCAACCTATTTTAACAGAAGTAAATAGGCATTGTGTGTGAATGAGGCACAAAAGAAGCATTAAGGATATAGGCCCAGATCCTCAAAGGTAGTAGGCCACTAACTACCATTGGAAATTAGGCACCTAAATCCTTTGAGGGTCTGGGCCATATATGTAAAATCTGCAACCGGTTTGAGAATCTGATCCTGCAACATGCTGAGTCCTTCCTGAGAAGTGCTGAGTGTCTTCAGCTCCTACTGAGTTCAGTAAAGGAGAGGGGGATTTGCTTAGGAAAGCTCCCCAGTGCTCCCTGTCCCCTCTTACTGTCTTCAGAGGCACTCACCATCCTAAAAGGAGGAAGGAGGAAGCACAATCTCTCTAGAGAGCCCCATGGAATGGTGCAGCTCTGCCTCAGTGCAAGCCAGATTGTAAATGACACAATCTGATCTAGTAGTATGCCTAACATTTAGGCCCTAATTTGGTAGAAATAACTTGCTTTTCTCACGTGTAATTTTTCATGCACAGTTAATTGTAGGTGTAAATCAGAGCATTTAGATGTCTGCTTTACTTGCAGATGCACCCACCTGTTTAGATGTCTTGCACCTTCAAAATGGTAGGCTGACTTGATGCCCCTTTAAAAAATTAGATTTTCAATTGCAGTACATACTACTTTGCTAAGGATATGTGAACCTGTGAAAATCATGATTAGATAGATAAATACAAAGAAATATTAGTTAGGAAATAATAAATTAGAAATTATCCTCTCATTTTGGAGGAAAAAAGCAATCTCCCCTTTCTTTCTGTGCATGTGTATGTGTCAGGTGTAACATACTAACTGGTTACAAATGTGACTGTTTTTTCTTTTCCTTAATATGAATCAGACATATAGCAACAGTCTTTTTATCTCTCTGGGTGGGGAACATTGGGACAATTTGCATATTTACTCTTTTTTATTAAACTGCATCTTCCTTGATAACTCATTTAAAAATGCCCATTTAAAACATTGGCTTCGATCTGGTTTTCTGGTAATTAAATTGCTTGCCTTTAAACTTCCATCATTTAAAATAGTCCTTATTAAGACAATTTTCCCAAACTTCAAATATTGGTTTTCAACTCTAGTGTGAAAGGAATGAATAATGGTTCTGGATATATTCACTTAAATACAGGCTGGTTATAGCAAACTAGGAAATTGATTTCCTTGAGTTTTGTATTAACTAAGGACATGATCCAACAAATTCTTACCCTGTCAGAGGCCTTGGTCACACCGTAGTCGCATTTGTTTCACTGGAACAACTTACATTAATAAAATCTACTCAAATGAGTAGGGATTTCTAGGACTGGATCCTAAGACATGCTACTTTCCTTCCAGGAAGAATGAAATAAGCATTCCCAAGCTGGCCTTTTAGAAAATGTTCATTGTGAAATAACCTCAGTTCTCAAATACAATATAAGTAAAGATTTATAATTATATATGTGTAGATAAAAATATAAATAATCACCACATATTCATCTAATACAATAAGCTGTAAATCCTGTTGCCTGACTGAACTGCTTTTAATTTGAACTTCACTAGGTCTGAGAGGTTCTGATCAAATGTTCCAGCTGTATGCATCTCCACGCATAAGAGAATAAAATAGAAATACATATAAAGAGATAGATTGTGCCTGCTAGGCACACTCATAGTAAGTAATGAAATAAAATCTATAAGTCTTTGTTTAAATCTGATATAAATATAATTACATTTTTCATTATATTTTAAAATATCAATCTCTTCCTTCTCTAATTACACATTTGAATATATGGTAATTGTTTTGATTGTGAGGTGATTAAAAATCTGTGCTATACAATATTAAAAAAAGATTAAAAGGCCTTTTGTTCATATGGAAATACCAAAAACAACATTTTGTTTAAGTGGGATTTTATATTTCTCTAGTCAAGTGATGACGGGGCTTTTGTAAAGAAAACCTTTCATCTTAAACATTCAGTACTCCATCACAACATAATTACCCTAATTTGTATTCCACTGTAGAAATAGGCTTTTTCAGTTTAAACAAATTAAGCAACAATCACTAAGCATACATGGCCAGAATTTTTTCAGGTAGCCTGTTGTTTGCTCTAGCTACAGCTTTATCTTTATAAACTAGAAATTCTGTTTTGTTTTCCTGATTTTTCTGAGGATTATGTTAGTCAGATTGTCTAAAGAAGCATTGTAGCTCAGTGATTAGGGAAGTGGATTGGGAATCAAGAGGTTATGCCCCAATCTTTCCTCACTCATTGTATGATCTTGAACAAGACACTTTGGGCCAAATCCTTCCCTCATTTAGGCCCCAGTTCAGGAAAACACTTATGTACATACTTAACTTTAAGTGCATGAGTAATCCCATCCCTCTCAAAAAGCACAAAGCACTCAAGCACAGGTTTAAGAGCATTGCTGAATCAATGCTGTTTATTCCCACTGACGTCAGCAGATGAGGTATGACCTGAAGTATGACAATTTATATCCTTTATAAATTGGGATTGTGATATCCTATCTCTGTATAACTATGGCTGTTCTTGCTGTATAAATAAACATGTTAGGGCATGAACCAACTTCTAACTGTGATGAGCGCGGCTGGCCTACAACATTTTGGCATCTGAGGCGGGAGCTCAAATGATTCCCCCACACCCCCTCACTTGGGCCAAAACTCTGAAAGGTCTTTTCTGTCCTCCTTCCTCCAGCACAGCACTCCACCATCTCTGTGCATCTAGAGCAGAGAGAATACAGATGCACCAGCAGCAGACACAATCTTCTACACTCTGGGTCCTAGTGGCGCCCCCCACAGTTTGGCATCTGAGGTGGCCATCTCAGTTCACCTCATGGTAAAGCTGGCTCTGGTGGTGAGGGTCTGAAGAAACTTCCTCTACAGGCAGTTTATTCCAAAATGATCTACTACAGAGTTTCTTGTGCCTTCGTTTGAAGCATCTGGCACTAGCCACTGTCAGAGAAAGGCTATTGAACTAGATGGCCCACAGGTACCATTCCTGTGAAATCAGTGAAGTTAAATTGGTTTAAAATAGGTATAACATCAAAATCAGGCCCACTACATTCAGGCCCCAATTCAGCTATACACTTTAAAGTGTAAAGCACATGCTTAAGTATTTTGTTGAATGGGGGCCTCAAAGAGAAAGAAAGACAAAAAGAGAAGAGAGAAGTCTTTGGGTATGTCTACTCTGCAATAAAAAAACTGTAGCACCGAGTCTTAGAGCCCAGTCAATTGATTCAGAGTTGCAGGGATCAGGTTTCTAGCGGGGTGGGTCTTGGAGCCCAGACTGCAGCCCCAGCCCAAACATCTACTCTGCAATTTTTAGTCCTGCACCCTAAGCCCCACAAGCTCAAGTCAGCTGACCTAGGTCAACCACAGCCATGCTGCAGGTCTTCTTATTGCAGTATAGATGTCTAAGGCTTAAGGGCTAACTTGCTTGTGCACGCAGTTGCAACTGCACATGTCATTCACAGAGTTCTCACTTCAGAGGTCTGAATATGGTCCTAGATCTTTTATATAACAGAAAAAAGAGTGGTTCTGATTTAGAGACATCAGCACTGAGCTATAAAGAATGATCATTAATAGCATGATGTGGTGTGGGGGGGAGCAAGAAAGGAAGGAATTTAATATGAATAGCTCAAGGATGAGCAAATTTAATGAGAAAAATCTTAGTACTATATTTCAGTGATATGAGATTCCAATGATAGATGAATATAGCATTTAAGGCCAAATTCAGAACTGATACAATGGATGGTGTAAATTATATATCTAGGGCCAGATTCACCTCTGTGTTCCAGCTGCTTTGCACCTTTGAGGTAATGCAAAATACCCATAAAGCTGGTTTATCCAGCAAATAAACTGAATTTACAACTACTTAGTATTGCTTAAGGCTTATGCAGTGTGGAACACCAGAGTGGAACGGTCAATCTAGCCTCCAAGGGACTTTGGTTGGAAAGTGAGTGTAAGTAGCGTAAATGGTAAAATCGAGTAACTTTTGTGGGTGTGCAAAAAACACTCAAACAAAACAATGTAATTTATTCTGATCTGGTATTTTATTGGGACAAAATTCAGCCTTAGCATAAAAGGTACAACTGATTTTGGCTCTGGTGCTGTTAGTTTGCATTATCTTGGTTCTTCATCTTTGTGAGACAAACATGGCATTGTATATAAGTTACATTAATTTTGCACATGCATTGAATCCAGGTTAGTGCAAGTTATACTATGGTGTCACTTTACACCTGTTTTTGGCAAACATACATCCAATGTGTAACATAAACTGCCATTTATGTCACCCTGAATTTGGTTCCAAAAATTCCAGGAATTGCCCTTTCTTATTAGGCTGCATTTAGATGAATTTGATCCTACATATCTTTGTTACTGTTCCAGATCTCTTGTAAATAACTTAATAGATAGATGTATTGGCTGCCTGGAAGATTGAATCTGTTTCTCATATAGACCATTGAATAGAATGCTAATAAAAGGGAACATGGATTACAGAGTATGTGGCATATACTTAAAGTTTCTTCTAGCTTTGAGTCATTTAGGTACAGATTTTTCTGTTATAGTTTTTACACCCTATAAACCTCACATTCTATTTTCTTTGTTAGATAAGGTACAGACTTGAAGGTTACAATTACACTATGATTTTTCCTTCCCTGAGTTGTAACTTAAAATTAAACCGTGCTACAACAGCTTAAATTTTTCAGGGTTATGTTCAAAGACAAAAGCTCACTAATTCTCTGATTAGGAAGAAGCAAGTCAATTTATAATATCTAAAATTGTAGGGCTTTCCCCCTCCCCCAACCAATGGCCATATTGAGAAAATAATATGGGTCCCAGTCTGGCAGACACTTTGAAACATGCTGAACTTTATGAATGTGAATAGCCCCAATAACTCATTCTGTTCTCATGAGTAGAGTTACACATGTGCTAACAAGTTTGCATGATTAGGGCCTTAGATTTTACATTTTTAATAAACTATTTATTTAGGTAGTTTTAACAGGTTTATAAATCCATGACATGTAAATATAAAAAACAAAACAATAATCATTACAACAATGAGCTTTGGTTTAAAGAGACATTTTACAGTAATATAGTCATCAGATCTCTTTATTTTACGAGGTGTTAACTTATTAGAGTGAGCATCATTACAACATCTGGGACATATTGTTTCTAATGATTTTATGAACTTGAATGAAATCTGCTAATACACATATTAAACAGACCAGGCATGTCTATGAAATGTCATTTTAAAAACTATTTATTCAGATTTTATAAATAAATCTGATATCCTTGACTTTGAATGGTACTTTTAAAATTAACGAGTGGGAAGTTTTTACTAGAGTTGACCCCCTATTGTTCTTGTAAATTTGGCAGCAATAACTGTATAATTTTAGTCAATTATGTATTTTTTCTTTTTTATTTATGTACAGTTAGTCTTTTTGAGAAAGACAATGCATGTAGCTTATGATATAAATTTTTATAAATAAAAATATACAAAAGAAAATATAGGCAGACAGCCAAAGTTAAATCACTCTAAAAAGCAGAAAGGCTTGAAATACAGATAGAACTGACTGGGATTCTCCTACTGAAATACAGATAGAGCTGACTGATATTCTCTCTTGTCCCTTCTGTAAGTAAAGCGTTCCTGCCCTTGCTGCAGAAGAAAAAGGACTTGCATTAGTCAGTTTCCTGCTGCATCAAGTTCTTCATACACTCAGCTGGCTGCAAAGTTTCTCTTTGCAGCCATGCCTCTGTGTAATCCTAGTCAGTTTCCCTTTGCAGCTGTGGGGTGCCTCTTTTGATGTGGCCCTGTAGGATGTTGCCTGTGCTTAAAGGAGGGCCTGCAAACAGAACCCCTTCTGTGGAGCAAGAGAAAACACCAGTATGATGTCATGTGACTCCTTTTTTAATATATACTGAGGAGGAACTGACATCCATGTCTCAGAATTCTATTATATAGATTAGTGACATTATACAGTGGTGTAGATTAGATAGAAATAGATATCTCATTTAAACCCTGAAGGGACATCTACTCTAGACCTCTTTTCTGTGGCTAGTCTAATTCAGTGACTTTCCTGACTTTCCAGGGAAAGTGGGTGGAAGAAATTGGAGTGATTGTAGGTTATTTTTAGTGGAATCTTTATTGTTAAATGGATTTCTCTGTGACACTGATGGATTAAATATATTGTGACAATAAAAGTTTTTTGCTATTAGGTTATTTACATCTGTATAGCTTGAGTAAGCATTTTTAATTATATAAATATAAAACATGTAATAGCAACAATGAACTGTCAGTTTTATTCTCACTGCCCAATTTATATGAGGAAGAGGCACATAACTCATCTCTGTCGCTTTGTAAGCAGCAGAGATAAAACTAGTATTCTACTAGTTCTACTGTCCACCATTCTGTGTCTTCCCTGTCTGTGCAATTTCAGTAAATGTATTGCCATGAGAAGTTAGAAAAGAGTTGACAAAATTAATAAATCTAGGCCAAAGTTTTTAAAATCCTGAGTAGGTGCAAACCGGTGTTTGAACATCAATTTAGAGGCACAAACTGGAGTTAATCCCAGAAAGAATTTACAAAGGTTGTGCCTGGTTGAACCCAAATGTATCTGAGCATCCCAAAGGCATGGGACAGGGGCATGGTCTGGAAACTAAGGGTAGGTCTTCACTACCCACCGGATTGGTGGGTAACAATCGATCTTTTGGCAATCGATTTATCATGTCTAATTAAGACACGATAAATCGATTGCCAACGGCGCCCCCGTCGACTCCGGAACTCCAGCTTGCCGCGAGGCGCAAGCTGGAGTCAAGGGGGGAGCGTGCCGCTGACCGCCGCCGCCGTGGGGATGGCAGGTAGGTTGGCTGAAGATATGCCGACTTCAGCTACGTTATTCACGTAACTGAAGTTGCATATCTTCAGTCGACCCCTCCTCCTAGTGTGGACCAGCCCTGAGTGTCTGAAAAGAAGTTCCAGAAGGGCTGAGGTGCACTCAACAGCTGCTGTCGGTGGTCAAAAGTTAGCTGTCAGAGGAAGCAGAGGTTAAGATATTCAAGCAGCATCCTCTTATTGGTTGTTCTCGAGTCTCTGCACTCTGAAAAAAAGATCGCATGAAGGAAGGACTTGTTTCCACATACATTTGAGAGAAACAGAAAATTTACTATAGATTTATAGGATTAGTACATAGGAATTAGCATTATATACCAGATTGGTCCATCTAGCCTAGTAGCCTGTCTCCAACAGTGGCAGATGTGTTAGAGGAAAGTGAAAGTATGCAATAATCTGACTATAAAGGAAATTTCTTCCTTAACTCCCCTCAACGAGAGGTTGGCTTGTGCCTAGAAGAATGAGGATTTAATCTGTTTCAAGCTTTTTAGGCCTATCAAATATAACTATGTATCTGTATATTTTTTTCTGCATGAATGTCCATTTTTGTGCTGTTCTAGGCCTAACAGTACCTTACGGCAATAATTTCCATTGATTAATTTCATAACGCACACAAAAGTATTTTCTTTTCTCTGTTTTAAATTAGTTGCCTTTCACATTTACTGAATATACCCTTGTTCTTTTATTAGGGGAAAGAGTAAATACATGCAGGCCAGTTATCCTCTTTATACTTTATCATTGCTGTATTTATTTTTATACCTCTAATTAATTAATCAATATTACTTCCATTCCACTTTGGAAATTCCCATTCTGTCTTAGTGGACAAATGTGGAGACCCAGGCCTTTTACAGAGCTCCCCACCTGAGGCCCTTTGAAAATTTCCCTTCCTGTTTCCTTATGCTGTCCAGTGTCCAGTGATAATGGAATCATAGAACCATATAAGGCACTGCAAGGGTCATCTAGTTCAGTGGTCGGCACACTGGGGTGTGCGCACCCGAGGGTGCGCAAGACCACCAATGGGGGTCGCAACAACCCCGTCCAGAAGAGCTGAGCGCCGTGGCGGCAGGAGGAGCCTGGCGGCAGGAGGACCTGGGTG
The DNA here is from genome assembly GCA_007922305.1 of Dermatemys mawii. Taxonomy (NCBI): domain Eukaryota; kingdom Metazoa; phylum Chordata; order Testudines; family Dermatemydidae; genus Dermatemys; species Dermatemys mawii. The sequence continues at coordinate 36,986,722 of ML677364.1, read as the reverse complement.
GCCCCAGTAGCAGGAGGAGCAGGCGGCCCCGGCCTGAGCTCTTCAGGCTGCGCCACTAGGCTCCCGGCTCCTCCTGCCGCCGTGACACCTGGCTCCTCTGGTTGGGGCTGCCTGGCTCCTCCCGCAGCCTCCATTGAACTGGAGTGGCGAACTGTGACCAGTGGGAGCTGCAATCGGCGAAACCTGTGGATGCGGCAGGTAAACAAACTGGCCGGGCCCGTCAAGGGTGCTTATCCTGTGGGGCTGCGTGCCAAGGTTGCCGATCCCTGGTCTAAACCATCCAAAACTGGTGGCTATCCAATCCAGCTTCTTTCTGAAAACCTCTAGTGAAAGTGCTTACAAGGCCTCCCTAGGCAGTCTGTTCCATTGTTCTACTGTTCTTACAGTTAGGAAGTTTTTTCCTGAGATTTAATCTAAAGCTGCTGTGCTGCTGTATGGCTCCATTGCCTCTTGTCCTGCCATCTATGGCAGAAGAGAACAACTTTTCTCCATCTTTTTATGGCAGCCTTTGAAGGATTAAGACCACTATCATATCCCCCTTTAATTTCCTCTTTTAGAAACTAAACATACCCAGTTCTTTCAGTCTTTGCTCAGAGCGCTTGCATTCCATGCCTCTGATTATCTTTGTTGCTTGCCTCTGGATCCTTTCCAGTTTCTCTACATCCCTTCTGTCCATTGGTGACTAAAACTGGACACAATTTTCCAGCTCAGGCCTAGCCAGTGCTGAGTAGGGTGGAATTATCACCTCCCAGAGTGGGAGGTTGAAGGGTTTTAGACTATTCACTTATTAAGCTAGAAAAATCTCTAACTAGCAGCCAGACTAGTGACACTCAAGCAGACCTGGATGTACAAAATGGACCCTACTGGCTGTAGGGGACACAGTGTGCGTTGCGAGGGGGAACAGCTAATACCGCCAGACCAGCCCCGAGGTGCTGCCCTCCCTCGTGTGAGGGGGAGGAAAGAAGCCAGCAGCGCCTAGGGGGTGTTCCCAGTGGGTCGGAGGGGCAGGCTGCTTTCCGGTGCTTGCATGGCCTGACGCCCTCATAGCCGGGCGGTGCACGGCACTGCCCTGGCCAGCTCCCAGCACCGCTCCCAAGCCTGCCAGGAGGCTGGGGTCAGCGCCCGGGCCGGCTCGGGGCTCCCCGCGCTGCAAGAGCCGTCCGCGGCGCCTGGCCTCGGGGCCCAGGTGACTGACCGCGAACCCAGGCAACAAAGTGCAGCCTCAGCCCGGCGCGCGGCCAGTCACGCTCGCGGCGCCTGTGGCCGGAGCGCCGGGTCCAGCGGGGGCGGCTGCGACCTGGAGGCGGGGGAGGGGCAGCTCTGGCCGCGCGCTCTCGGGGGGGGGGGAGGCTAATAATCGGGGGAATCCCCGCGTGCCCGGCTCCTCCGAGGCACGAGGATGACGGGCGCGAGGCTGGGGAGCAGGGGCGCGCGCTCGCTCTCTCTCCCTGACACTTTCCCACCGCCTGAGTGCCGGCCTGGCGCGGGGTCGCCGGGGGCGGGGCGAGGGAGGATGGCGATCCTGATTGGCTGAGCGCGGAGCGCCGACTTCTCGCCCCCGCCGAGGTGAAAGGGCAACCAGGGCCCCGGCTGGCGGCGACGATGGCGGCGTGCTTGCGCCGAGTGGCCGCGGGCGCGTGGCGGCAGCCGGAGCGGCACCGGCTCGTGCTGCAGGTGAGCGGGGAGCCGGGTCCGCGCTAGCCCGGGGGATGCGCGGGCGGCGGGCCGAGCGCTGCGCCCCAGCTGGGGGCGGCGGCGGCGGCGGCGGCGGCGGCAGCAGCGGGAGCCCCCCGAGGAGGCGTTACGAGCTGCGGCAGGAGCCCGGGGCGGGCGGCGCTGAGCGAGCCCGTCGCCACCCTTGTCTGGGGCCGGCGAGAGACCAGCGGCTCCCTCCGCAGGGCCCGGGGCTTGTCCGCGGGAGCCCCTTCCCTGTCTCGGGAGTTGCCAGAGTTGTCCCGGTTCTTCTGGGCTGTGACAGGCTAGTCCCGGCCAGCTGCCGCCCTCTGGGGCTGGCTGGCAGGGACTGGTGGGAATAGCATTAAAAGGGGCTTCAGCGTTCAGTGGCCTTCCTTCAGGAGCCTGCTTGTGTCTCCTGACAGCTTTGATTGCCAGGGTAGTCAAAGCTGTCAGGAGGCACAAGCGGGTGTAGCTGTGTGTCCATATGAGACTTGTGGTTTCTGGGCTCTCCAGTCAGGACTGGGGGAGTATAAGCTAGTTTCCAAAAAATAAAACCAAGTTATGTGTCTCACTTCTAGGTACTCCATAAAAACTAATGGATAATCTGTCATTTGTTGTAACAATTATGTGAATTGCGGTGCAAAAATATTAAAATCTTATAAAATATTTCATTCCTCAGCTGTTTCTGAACAGAGGCATTCACATAGGAAGGTCTTGAAGATCCTTTAGAGCAGTGGTTCTCAAACTGGGAGTTGCGACCCCTCCTGGGGGTTGCGGGCTGATTCCAGAGGGGTCACGAGCTGCCGACGCCTTTGGCGGCATTTCGGCGGAAGTTCCAAACATGCGAGTGCGTCTGCCAAAAAACGGCCGAAGTGCAAGCTTCTGCTATCGGCGGCGTTTAGGCGGACACAGAGACGAACGCTGCGTGTCTGCTGAAATGCCGCTGAAACCAGAAGAGTTGAATTCGGTGGCATTTTGGCGGACGTAACCAAGGCGCGAGAGGACATGGCAGAGCAAAAAGAGGTCACCGAACCAACAAGTTTGAGAACCGCTGCTTTAGAGAAGAGGGGGGAGGAGAAAAAGGTTAGAGCTTGGAGAGAAACGTGTATAGCTCTTAAAACTTGTGAGCTCTGCAGAATAGAATACTGGGCCAGCGGGGCGACCGTCCTGCTTGCCTTAAGAATTTTACAGAAGGGATGGAATCTGAATGCTTGTGATTCTTGAAGATAAGTTGCCTGGGAGTGATTATCTGAAATGGTCAAAGGAGAAAGAGCACCTGGAAGGAGACATGATTTACCTGATCAGCAGAACTCTGAGCTCTGCAGAATAGAAGCCTTCTCCAGTGTTGTACCTCTTAAGGCTGGTGGAAGAAAAGCTGCCATACTCTGTACCTTAGGTGGCATGCAGGAGAAGAGACTTCTGTTGTCAGTTAGAAGGTCTGCAGAAGTTGGGTGAATTAGCATGAGTGTGACCTGAATGCAGCAATCAGAACAGATAAAAGCCTCCCTCCCATCCCACTCTGGGAGCCAGGTAGTGGAAGATTTCTTAGGAATACATGGTAAAGCGAGCATGAGAGCATAGAGAACTTCGTACCTGTCCAGGGGAGCATGAAACTCCACAAAAGCTTATGAGCTTCTAAGGGCAGGCACCTTCTGACAACGGTGAAAATAATTTAGAAGAAAAACAAGAAGTTAATAGGTTACTTTAGTTAGAACTTTCTTTAAGTACATAGTGTGAGTTCTTATGAAGCTCTCTTACACTTTAAGATACATATTCATGATAGTAAATATATAACTAGTGAGGCATATAATGAAGAACTAGACAGTCACTGACATACTTAAAATAGGATCCTGAGCACAATAGGAGAACACTGGAGACTTTAGTTTCTTGCTATAGATGTTGACATACAGTGTACCGGATAGTATTAGGCCAACAAGGATAATGGAGAGAATCTGTAATTGAAAGTGAAATGCATGATGGATTGGCAGTAGCTTGTCGTAAGTAAGATTGGAGTTTACAAGCTCCAAAGCCCATTACAAATCCAGTTTTCAAACACTATTTCCAAAAATCTGTTGTTGTCTTTTTCTTTTCCCCTTCAATCTTGCTGTATTTCATTTCACAGTCAGTTTTTAGGAAGTTTAATAACAATTAGTAAACAAATAGTTTTGTCTTGAAGTTTATTCCCCCCCCTCTGTATTTCCAAAATGGCTTGATATTGGAGAATCCAAAATTTCATTGTATAACTCCACTGCAATGATTCTTTGCTGCCCCGTTTTAGAAATTATTTTGCAGTTAGTATAGTCTTCCTGATAATTTAGGGGATAGTATATTGGCATAGCTACATAAAACTCTGCTTAGATGCTACTCTGTTAATAATTGGAACAAGATGCTTTACTCAAAACATTATACTGTCAGCGGTACCCCAGTTAGATATGAAAGTGACAGACATCTGACTGCCAAACTTTTAAAGAAGCATAACGTTTGTCCCTCTTATGTAGGTACAAATTAAAACTTTTGTTAGAATTCTCTGGCTTCATCTTTTAACTTAATTATCTGCCTGTCTTGTAGGAAGGTGAGTTGGTCTAAAATCTTGTGCTGCACTTTGGATAAAGCCATTCTCCAGAGAATGTGTGTGTGACTGTAGCCTGGTGGTTAAGGCACCCACTGCGGCATGTGGGAGGGAGACCTCGGTCCAGCCCCTGGTCCAGTAACTTTTTAAATTCTCAGTGGAACAGCTTTAACAGGCGAGATTGAGGAAGCCCCACATGAGAATGGCCCATAGATCAGTGCTTAGTGCACTCAGAGATAGGAGCTCCGTTCAAATCCTCTTCTTCCCTCCCCTTCCGCTTTAGGCCAATGGGGGCCGTGGAAAGCGGCCCAGGTTGAGGAATGTGCTGGCTGCTGCTTCCCACAATCCCCGTTGACTTGAAGCGGTGAACCACGGCCAGTGGGAGCCGCAATTGGCCAAAGCCGCAGATGCAACAGGTAAAGAAACTGGCCCAACACACCGGGGGCTTACCCTGACGGGCCGTGTGCCAAAGGTTGCCGATCCCTGCCTTAACTGGTGGGATTGCGTTGTAATGCAGTCTTGGGATGATGAGTGAGCATTGGCTGCAGAAGTTTCAGACCCAAAACGCAATGTTCCTGGGACTGTGCTGAGCTTGCTGCTGCTCTCCAGCTCAGGGACACCAGATTGAAGCTGAACTGGCAGTTGAGAGGTGAGTGGCAATCATTCAGTAGAAGTTTGCAACCTTGGATTTCTACCAGTCAGTGGGAAATCATTCTGGATTTGGAAAACCTACAGTGGGGACCCTTTTTATGCAAGTATGTAGGGCCATTAGTTGTTTTCTGTGCCTGCTATACAAGAGAGCCTCTTTTGGTAGGGTGCCAGAGATGGTGAATGGCTTTGGAGCAGTGGGATTCCTGAGCTGAGATGGAGTGATAAAGGCTCACACAACCCTATTTTAGCACCAGCCCACCTTACACAGACTTCATCAATAGAAAGTGCTACTCTTTTATGGATATGCAAGTGCTGATGGATCACCAGCATCAATGTTGGCTGATCATCTTTAGGGATGCAGGGCTGTTCAGAAAGCTGCAAAGGGGGATGGTCTTTCCTACTCAGCGCATCTGGCATTTCAGTATTGTCTGTGCTACACGGATCACGGGGGACTTAGCTTACTTCTTGCTTCCTTGGCTTGGCTCATGATGCTTTATGCTGGTCATCTCCACAGCATCAAGGAAATTGCTATCTCCACAGCATCAAATTCAATTGCTAGCTCAGGAGGTGCAGAATAACAGCTGAATGTGATTTGGTAGATTGAACTCACCCGGTAAAATAATAAATAAAACAATACAATTTTGGCTCTTATTCCCAGGGGTATGAGTGTAGGGCAGTGGCACTATTTTCCACAGGTGGTAGTGATTTTAGCTGATATCTTTCTCTTACGGGTAACAAAGATGTAGAAAACACAGCTGCTGCTGGCATCCTGAAGCCACCTGGCCCTGTATGCTGCTTGCTTATTTACTTCAATGGTGCCAGCCAACGTCTTTGCGGTCTGGAACATTACCGTGAGGGAAGAAATAAGGATATCATCTCTAGAAACCTTTCACAGAGCTACACTGTAATCCTCTGCCAAAGTTTTATCAAGATATCTCAAGGGATGTGCTCCCCATTGCATCCTGGCTAACTTTATATGGGAAAGCAAGTACTAACTCTGCTTCTGTTTCAGTACTCTTGTCCTGCCATGTAAGGGTTGGGCTTCGTCTGTAAACATTGTAGCAGGCAGGGTGGATTTGATTTAAATCAAATTGATTTAAATCGCTGGTCAGGAAGACTTGATTCAATCATGGATTTCTACATAAAAGTGCATCCTTACTGGTTGTTATAACCTTAATACATATGCTTCACAACTTGGAGATGGATGTAGGTTTCATTTTTAGAAGGTACACACTATATAGTTTTTAAAGTGAATTATTTTGAAAACTTTTCAGATTACAGCTATATCTGAAAATGAGTGATTGGTTATTTCACTTACCAAAAGTAATTGAAGCAGATATTTCACCACCCAAAGACTTCATAAATATCTCCAATTCAACAGATGAATCATTAATATTTGAAGGATTTTCTTGCCATGCTGTATTAGGAGGAGAACATCACCAGACAGACATTTTAATTGTTTTATTTAACTAAAATAATGTTAAGTATTCTAGATTTTTTTTCTTCATCGGCAAACATAATATTTTAGCAAAACAAACAAAACATGAATTTAGTTAAACATTCAAGTTTTTTAAGATTGTTCAACTAAAATAGTTTAAATGAAGTATTAAAAAACAAACAGCAATAAATCAACTGTCAGCCAGGTCAACATGAGAAACTTAAAATACTGGCTTCTGCAGCTAATTCAGTCATCTTCACCTTCATTTTCCTGTTTTGCTCATAATCTAGAAAAGAAAAATAAGCTTTCCTGCTTTTTCAGGTCCCAAACGATTTCTCAGTTTGGAATGGATTAGTAAAAAGAATATTTTCTTCCTTTGGACACTGGCAGAAGATGCTACTGCTGTTAAAAGCAAGATTATCACTTCAACAGTCTCTGAATCCAAGTGCATAAGTGACTTCCACCCGTTCACTGGTGTGACTTTCTTTAAAACATCATCAGCAAACATATTTCTTGAGTGGTTCACTCTTAGCTCTGAAATTTATTATAGTTGGCATTGTGGAGAGATGATTGCTGGATGTCCATGTCATAGCCAATTCCTCTTCTTTGGCAGTTAAGGTTTCACCTTGGTACTGAGTATTGAGAATATTTGCAAGAAAATGAGCTGGAGATAGTGCTTGTCCCATTCATTATTATTTTTTTTTTAATGCTTGTAATTTTAGCTCCATAAGATTGGGTCCCTAGTCCATGAACTCATTTACAAAACTTTTCTTAAACATTACGTGAATATATTGTCTCATACTATAGAATTTATAATCCCTATTCCATGATGAGATCTTTGAGCTATCATGTATCTTAATTAAAGACTTATCTAAAGATAGTTTTTCCTCAAGAGCATTTTATCAAAAAAAATCTGATTTTTAAATAAAATCTGTTTTATCCACCCTGGTAAGAGGAAATTGATTCACAAACTTTTCCTGAGGTTTCTTCCCCTGCATTAGGCTTCGCTGCTGGAACTGACCAGACTGGTGGAGTCCGGAATGGATCCTGGCTCTTGGATCCCTGATTGTATGTCCCTGTAGTGTGGTGGCTGCCCCATTTTCTTAAACAGGGGTTAAAGGCAGCCCTGCAGAAGACTGTGGCTGGGGAAAGGGGCAAAAAGACTAATTGGGGAAGCAGCCACAGCTGGTCCATGCCCCAATCAGGCCACACCTGGCCCTGTTATAAGGGCTCAAGGAGGAGCTGGGAGAACAGCCTCCAGCTTAGAGGGGGATGGACCTAGCTATCTGAAGGAGCAAAGGGTACTGAGGGCAGAGCAGTGCTGGGGGAGGGGCAAGCTGAGCTGGAGTGCTCAGGCCTGGCAACGTGCCAGGCTGCAGCCTCATACGAAGGCCTAAAAGGGTACTGGGTTGCAGGGAAAGGCAGCAGGTCCAAACCCCCCTTGCCTGTGATGACCGGCTTTTACGCTGCAGTCTACCCCAGGGAGCTGGGGCTTGATGATGACTGGCAGTAGCCATAGACTGGGGTAAGGTGGAAATAGAGGGTTAGGGGTTCCCTGGGGAGGGGAAATCCAGAGAGATGGGGGGCACTGCCAGGGGGTGGCACCCCAGAGATAGGGGTCTGGGAGGGACACAGGAGCCAGCAACAGCAAGATCCCAGCTTGCAGAGGGTGCTCTGGCTGGAAAAGAGCTAATTCCCAGACAGCCTGGATGCAGAAGGCACTGCAGGGGTGAGTCATTGCGCTGCTGCAGTCTCGTGTCCCCCATCTTCCTTCTCCTTGCTGTTCACAGGAGGTGTTTTCATCCTGGGCTATTCAGAGGAACCCATGGTGCTCTACAGGGTGCTGGTGTTGGCTCTGCCAAGTAGGATGACCAAATGTCCTGATTTTGTAGGGACAGTTCTGATATTTGGGACTTTCTTATATAGATGCCAATTACCCCCCACCCTGATATTTCACCCTTGTTATCTGGTCACCCTACTGCCAAGCGTGCCATGCAACTTGTATTAGAAGGAGCAGATCTGTGGCTGAGGACCAGATCAGTTGTTGAGCATGACTGGCCTTCTGGTATGCCAGCTGTAGTTCCTTCACTTTCACGCAGCACTGCTGCTGATTCCTGTCGGACCCTTTGCCTGAATCTCTTGTGCAATCTGTCTGGCAGTGTCCATATTTCCAGAAGTGCTCCGTAGCTGTGCTTGCACAGACTCTTTTTCCCACAGGCCCAAAGACTTCCAGTGCCTCCTGTCTACTCCAGGCAGATGCACGTCTGGAGCATGTAGCCAGCATGGTCCATTGGGCAGTTGTGTGCAACAAGGAAGAGCTGCTAGATATACTCATCAAACTGGGGAATCAGGAAAAGGCATTTCAAAAATGTCGGCTTTGTAAAGGGTATCTGTGGCTCCTGGTCTCTGTGACCCCTGGGCAGTGGAGTTCAAAGTTGTGACCAGTCTGGTCAGTGTCTGACATTGTGGGACAGCTGCTGGAGAACTGTTAGGATCAACCTGTGTCATAGTGTCTATGCTTGCACTGCGTCAACCGTGATTGGCCGACCTCCCCAAATAGCATTGAGCCATGGTAGGAGTACTGCATTGCGATAAGGGGTTTTTTACATTGTAGTAGACAATTTTTGAGCATTGACACAGCATAACGAGGCTGATGCAAGGTGACTTACATAGCCCTACCTTTGTAATGTAGACCAAGCCTCTGTTTTTGTGATGCTGGGCCCAGGCCCTGTTAAATGCATTGTAAAATGTCTTGTTGGAGAAGTGTTTCCAGAACTGTTTTTTTTTTTTTTTTTAAACTGTCATGGTTTCAATTCCAGTTTAAGCAAATATGACTTAAATCTTACTTTGAGTGGGTTGTTAAAAACACAACTAACTGCAACACACTGAGTTAGATTACAACTCTGTGTACTTAGGCAGTCTGACAAACTATACACTAAATGTAAATGAAGTACAGAATTTGAGTTTGATTCTCTTAAGTATTTTCAGTGCAGGAAAAAGAGGAAGATAGGTGTGATTTGTTTCATGTAGAAGCTTTGTAAATGGATTGCTTTTTTTTTTTTTTTTTTTACATAAAACTAAGGGCATGGCTATACTTGCACATGTAGAGCGCTTTGAGTTAACCCAGCCTTTGGAGAGCACAGTAGGGAAAGTGCTGCAGTCTGTCCACACTGACAGCTGCATGGGCGCTGGCCTAGCCACGTTAGCAGCACTTGCAGCGGCATTGGGAGCTCTGCATTAAGGGCAGCTATCCCCCCAGAATACCTCTTTCCATTCTGGTGCTGTGGCTTGTTGGAAGAGGGCTGGAGATGAGGGGGGATTCTGGGTCCTGTCCAATGCCCCGTGATGCATCAGTTCACTTCTCAACAATCCCTGTGCTTCCGTCCACATTTGGCGCCATCTTTCAACGTTATTTGTACTGCGTGCTCTGTCTTCCCTTTTGGTCTGTGGGAATGGAGCCTGAACTGCTGAGGAATATGCTGACGAGTGTCGCCAGCATGTCGCATTTGGCAGTCAAATTACTCCTTAATATCCAGACTGATAGTGAGAACTTTGACACAGGATTGTTTGTGGCATTCAAGGACATGCTTAACATAGTGGAACACGCTTTTGGGCTCGGGGAAACAAGCTTCGAGCGGTGGGATCACATCGTTGTGTAAGTCTGGGATGACGAACAGTGGTTCTGGAACTTTTGGATGGGAAAAGCTACTTTCATGGGACTGTATGGTGAGCTTGCCCCCATCCATTCCCATCAAGGACACATAGTTGAGAGCTGCCCTGCTGGTGGAGAAGCAGGTGGCTATTGCAATCTGGAAGTTGGCAACTCCAGACAGGTACTGATCAGTCACTAAGCAGTTTGGAGTGGGAAAGTCGACCATTGGAATCGTGTTGATGCAAGTTTGCAGGGCCATAAATTGCATCCTGCTCAGAAAAAAAGTGACTCTGGGTAAGGTGCATGACATTGTGGCTGGCTTTCCCTAACTGTGGAGGGGCAACAGATGGGATGCATATTTCAATTTTAGCACCAGCCTACCTAGTCTCCAAGTTTGTTAATTAGAAGGGGTATTTCTCTGTGGTTTTCCAGGCACTTGTGTATCGCCCTGGGCGTTTCATTGACATTAACACAGGCTGGCCTGGAAAGGTGCATAACGCACGCATCTTTCGGAGCACTGGCCTGCTCAGGAAGCTGCAAGCCAGGACTTTTTTCCCCCAGACCAGAGGATCAGCATAAGGGAAGTCAAAATGCCTATTGTGATCCTTGGAGACCCTGCTTACCCTTTAATGCCATGGCTCATGAAACCCTGTACAGGGAGCCTTGACACGAGCAAGGAATGGTTTAAAAAGGGACTGAGCCAGTGCAGAATGACTGTGGAGTGTGCTTTTGGCAGTTTGAAGGGCCGCTGGTGCTCTCTATATGGGAAGCTAGACCTGGCTGATGACAGCATCCCTGTGGTTATATCCGCGTGCTGTACCCTCCATAACATTTGTGAAGGGAAGGGGTAAAGATTCACTCATGCATGAAACTCGGAGGTTCAGCACCTGGAGGCTGAATCTGAACAGCCAGAGAGCAGAGCTATTAGAGGGGCCCAGCATGGGGCTGCAAGGATTAGGGATGCCTAGAGGGAGCAATTTGAGGCTGAAAGCCACCAGTAATGTTTGGCGCTCTGCACGGGAGTGAAGTGCGGTGGTTCCAATGTTAGTAGGAATCTGTGTTTGCGACGCTGACGTACCTTAACCCAGGAAAGCAACAGGCATTGCATCTTTTACTTTATGCAATAATGTTTTCAAAGCCAAATAATCCATTTATTTAAAAGAAATAGAACTGCTTGGAAAACAGAAAGGGCAAGCGGGTGGGGTGGTACAGTCACAGATTTCTGTCTGTCCTGTTATCATATTCAACCTTCCTGTCTGGAGTGCTGTGCAATGAGTGCTGCACTTCAGGATGGCTATAATGCATAGTGACGGGTGCTGAGTGCAGTGGAGAAGTGTCATCATTTCTATGACTGAGTGGTGAAGCTAAGGATGTTTGAAGCAACTGGTGGCGATAAGAACCCGGATGTTGGGGAAAGTGGGTTGGAGTGACATGGGGGCACAAGAAAGAGTTTTGGGACAAGGACTGCAGGTGAGAGTGGGCAAGGTAGTGCTCTGCCTGCATGGCTACGAGTGCCTGGATTGAGTCCGCTTGGCGTCCATGATGCTTATCAGCCGATCTGTGCTTTGCTGCTGGAACTTTGTGGTTTTGTGCTGGCGCTTCTCATTTCGCTGGCGGATCCTCCTTTCACTCTCCCTCCACTCCTGCGCTTTTAGATTACTTCATGTAGCATGTTGTCTTTATTTCTACGTGGCCTCTTCCTAATTCTTTGGAGTCTTGTGGCCAGTGATAACACAGACGGCTGAGATCCCGAGGTTGCATCTGTAAAAGCAAAATGCAACACTTAACAGAGGCAGCATCGTTCACACCGGACAGAACAATGATTCCCCTGCATTTAAGGAGAGTAAGCCCAGCCTACACAATAGCTTAATTTGCCCATCCCAAAGCGAGCGCACATAACTCATGGGAGCCCCAAAATGATGAGTAACACAGGGTCAAGGGGAACTGATTGTTTTACAGCTGTACTGTCCTCTGGATTTCTGTGCCTTGGGGAGAGGCAAGAGGTACAGGGGGCCCCTGTACTGAACAGTGTCCCCACATTTTCCATAAGAGTTCATCCTGGAAGATATCTCATTGCTGAAGGTGACCTGGGAACCAAGGGAGGGTCTTTACTACAATGTGACTTCCGCCCTGGCCCATATGCGGCTTGCCTATGTGCAGCAATGATCCCCCTGCCCCTCACGGCACAGTAGCATGGACATGTTAGCCTGACTAGGACAAAGACCACAGTGGTTCTCCTAAGAAACCTGCGCAAACGCATTGCCTGTGTTCTGGATGAGACTTTTTGAAGAGTTCACTGAGGCTGATTACCGTGATGTGAGAGAGCACGTCCAATGCCCTTGTCCACATCTAGGCATGCATGCAGCCCTAACCCTCCTTGCCTCGAGAGCCTGCGCGAGTAACTACCTTCCCAAAATAAAAGCTGCTTACCAGGAACCTCCTCTGGTGTTTGTCCTTCCCCAAGCACTGGCTGCCACTATTGGCTACCTTGCTTCGGGCTGCATGCATCTAGGGATTCTGGGGTGTCTTCCTCCTCCTCCTCAGCACCCTCCCTTCTGCTTTCCTCCTCCTTCCCCCTTGTTGAACTGGCCTCTGCAGTGTCCCTGGGGATCCTCGGAGTAGAGCTGGAGTCCCCCACAAGTATCGAGTCCAGCTCTTTGTAGAAACAGCAGGTCACGGAGGCACCACCTGTTTGCCTCATGGGCTTTGCAGTAGGCATTCCTCAGCTCCTTCACTTTAATCCTGAACTGCACTGTGTCCCGGTCACGGCCCCTTTCCGTCATGTCCCTTGATATCTGCCCAAAGGTCATAATTCCGTTGCTCCATATTAGGGATCGTTTGGAGCATGGAGGCATGGTCACCTGGAAAGATTCACTGAGAGCACTCCATGCTTGGCTCAGCAAACAGGAAGGGGATTATCAAAATTCCCAGAGAATTCAAAGGGCGGGTCTGACGGTTGGCCACCTGAGGGCAGTAGAGTTCAAAGTGATGACCAGAGTGGCTGGAACAGGCATTGTAGAGCACTTCTGGAGGCTGATTAGAGTGCACTAACAGACCAGAGCATCCATGCTGGTGCTGTGGTGCTCCAGCGGGGGTGCATCAAACGTTGTTCTTCTTGCCAGGTGGATTACCAGGAGCACTCTAGCCGCAGAGTCAGGCAAAGTAGTGTGTGGATGTATCTATGTAGATGCGTCGTGAGTTAGAGCTCACAGGGCTGCTTTAAGGTGCTCTAACTTGCAAGTGTAGCCATGCCCTTTCATGAACTTCCTGTCAACATTTTATATTATAATTAAAACAGTTGAAAAGGTTTCTTTATTTTTTTTCATTCTCTAAGTGCATGACAGCTTTCCTTTTCCGATGTTAAAAGTCGTTTTCAACACATTCCAAGGCTTTAAATCCAGCTTAATTACAACTGATTGTAACTTTTCCATTTCTTCCCTTCTAGCTTGCTTCTTTAGCACAAAAATCTTTGGGCTTTTCCTGTGCCTTCAGAGTTAAATGGCTTTGTATTGTGATGTTTAGAATCAGTTCAGTAGTCGCTTTTTAAATTAGCTGTACTCACTTGGTTCAGCCGCTATGAACCATTGCAAGCTTTTCTTCCAGTGAATTATATTAACTTGCAAAGATTTTGTTGAATGTGTGATTGAGGTCTTGTGGGTTTTCCTACCTTTCTGTAGCTGTGTATGAAAAGGAGATGGTGCCTTTCTGTTGAGAGGTGGTGCTGGTGATAGGAAGAGGGCGTGTGTGTCCTTCCACCTCTCCCTCCCTCAATCCAGCCAAAATGAGGTGTCCATTCTTCTATTTCACATGCAGAAGTAGGAATATATGGCGCACTCCTGCACCCACCTACTATCCCTACTCATGTTCTCTGGTTTGTTCTTTCCATAATAGAGTAAAAAATTTTACCTTCGACGCTTCACACTCTTTCACGTACTTGTCCCTCTCTTTGTACAACCCCACTTCATTTGGCCTCCATATGTACTTTTTAGCTTCATTTTTCATCCCTTTCTCTAGCCCAGTATGTCTGTGTCACACTAATACTCACACTCACTTGCTGGTCCCCTCATCAGATAGGAGTTCCTTGTGGTACATATAGAGCTTGGTTCTATGGAAAAAACATAAGGGCGGGAAGTTGAAAAACTCCACTTGATGATAATACAATTACTTAACTATTTATTACCCTGACCTCCCGCCCCCATTTTGTATTTGAATCCTGAGTAATCTTCTTGGGTCTAGGGCTCTCTCTTTCCTTTGTTTCTTAATCTTTCTCTGTCTCTGTTCCATACAGCTTTAGACTGTTCCAGCCACTTTAGCGGTTTGTTTTTGTCCTGCTATGTATATTTGCTGCTACTTTTAATTTTAGTATTGTCTGAACCTGATCATTCTTGTGTTCCAACTGGAAAAAAAAATATCCCTGGATGGAGTGGGAGTAGTCATGAAGCAGCAAGGCTCTAGAGAGATGACCTAAAATGACTGGGAGGGGGTGGTACATATGTGCCTTTAAAATATATATCTATGGAAGTCTTGGGCTGTGCTACAATTAGTGAAGCTTAAGCCATTGGAACAGGAATAGCTCTGCACACTTTGTGGCAGAGCTTTGTGGGCGTAGCTCACAAAGAACCACTGTGTCACCCTGTCCCCATCTCTTCTTAAACACTAGTTTTTTTTTGTTTTTTTGTTTTCTTTTTTTGGTTGGATCTGCATCTCTCTAGAATGGGTAACAGCCCTTTTCCCATGCAACCCGAATTCTTTAGGAAATGCCTCTGATTCTGCACCATACTGGTTCACTTCAAATTCCCTATCAAGAGCTACCTCTTCTCTCTGGGTTCAGTCCTGCTCCACTGATTTCATTGAAGTCAGAGAAGCCAGGATTTCACGCTCTTTCTCTGGCCATATGTGTCTCAAAGTAATTAGATTCTACTCTGACTCTGTATCACAGGGATCGGCAACCTTGGCACGCGGCCCCTCGCAGAGTAAGCACTCTTGGCGGGCCCAGCTGGTTTGTTTACCTGCCACTTCCTGCAGCCCCCATTAGACCATAGTGGTGGCCAGTGGGAACCGCGATCAGCCGAACCTGCAAATGCGGCAGGTAAACAAACCGGCCAGGCCTGACAAGAGTGCTTACCATGGGAGACTGCATGCCAAGCTTGCCGGTCCCTGCTCTATCGCTTCCACTTAAGCCTGGCTTTTGTACTTCTCCTGTGCCCTGTAGTCACAATCTAGGAGTGCTGGAACAATTTGTATAGTGGGGTGCTGAGAGCCATTTAACCAAACTGTAAACAATGGAAACCACTTCAAGCCAAGGGGGTCAGCAGCACCCTTGGCACCCCTAGTTCCTGCACCTATGTGGACACCTGTATTTATGTGCTGACAAAGTGTAACTACTCTGCAATAAACTTAAAATAGACCTGTCCAATAAACTTACTGTGGAAAAGCTGTACTTTCATATGACCATACCCTTGTTGTTTGAGGTTTTTATCTGGCTCTGAAGCAGCTTACACTGCCACATCTTTAGTTGGATACTCTTCAAAAATGGTATCTTGGAGGTGTGAGAGAGCTTCAGAGCATCTAATGATCTTCTACAGTATTTTTATGAGTATTTCTGAACCTATTGTTGATGTTTGTTGTTTTTGTTGGTGTCCGTTAGTCTCAGGAGACAATGGATATGCGCCCATGGGGAATGTTCAGCTATTGGTCATGAAGCGTCTGTTGTGGCTATAGAGCCCCACACGGGAGTGGCAGTCTCTGTTACATTTGCTGCATTTGAAGGCTAATCGAGCAAATGGCTTATAACTGGTACACTGTTGATTCCCGTGTTGTGTCGACGCTATGAAGCGAAGCTGGAGTATCCTCTCCACAGCGCAAGCCTGGGCAAGTAATATGGAGGAACAGCTGTTGCCCATGCAGCAAAATTCCCCTCTCCACGCAGCTGATAAATCCAAGGGAAAGACAAAGTCGATACATCTTGGCACCAGCGGCGTCGCAGGGATTGCCGGAATGACGTTGAAAACAGTGTCAGACCGCCTTAGGGACTCCAACTCCAGATTTGATCTCAGGGTTGACTTCCCCCAGCCTTCCCATGAATGGGTATTGCCACAAGGCAGCGGAGGTTTTAAATCAGAGTTTTCCTTCTCCTAGGTGGGCTGCCTTCCGAGGCTAATGAGCCCCACCTACCCAATAGGTGTAGGCATTGTTGATAGTCAAGACTACATTCTCAAAAGTGTTTTGTTCATTTAGATTGTTTCCAAGTTTAATGATAAAAGCAACATTCAGATACACGGGTATCTTCTCTCTTTTATAGTGGGCTTCCCTTGGATAGTGTCACTACCGACTATTTGGACAACGTGCACTCTGGCTGACATTGGCAGTAAGCGTGTGGGTATGTGGGAAGTCTTAAGAACTTGCTGCCCAAGCTGAGCGAAACACCCAGTATCTTCCTGTAAACACATAGTATCTTGTTTGTTGTCTGAGGGTTTATATCCTCATCAAAACTCTCATTTTCTTTGGTATTCACTACTAAAATGCTGAATATTCTTACTACTTCTTTATAAATGTCCTATCCTGCTTACCCCTTGGGCTCACTTGTTACTTGTGATAATGAGTTCCATTGGATTACTGCAGACTGTGTGAAATGTATTTTAATAGGAATTGCCACAGTAGATCAGACCATTGAATATGTCATGTGATGGATACCATTGATTTATAAGATACACAAGAAATGGTAAATACTGTAATGCTAATACTTTGCTATTTTCACTCTTGCTCTACATTCAGCAGAGGTCTTAATTGAGTTGTCAACATTAGTGCTCAGACTTTCCTGACTTGATATGCTTAATTTAGAATCCAGTAATGCATAGAAGACTAACCAGCTTATTTCAGCATAAGCTTTCGTGGGCTATAGCCCACTTCATCTATGCATCCAATGAAGTGGGCTATAGCCCACAAAAGCTTATGCTGAAATAAACTGGTTAGTCTCTAAGGTGCTATAAGTATTCCTCGTTTTATTTACAGATACAGACTAACACGGCTGCTATTCTTAAACCTAAGGCATAGGAGTAGTTCAGATTACTCCATTCTATGTGACTTTATTTGTCAACAATGAATTTCATCTGCCATTTGTTGACGAGTGATCTAACTTAAACAGGTTCCTTTGAAGTCTCTCTGTTTCCTCCACTCTTGCCTAGTCTAAATTTCCTTACAGGAAGAACTATTCACTGCTTTGTCCGATAATCACTACTAGTACAGTGTGACACACTGCATTTTAGGCTATGCGTACGTTATATTTTCATTGGTTAAACTTTTGTCTGTCAGGGATATGGGGAGTGGGGGAACCTCCTGACCAACAAAAGTTTTACTGATGAAAAGCACTGGTGTGCTATCCTGCCAACAAAGCTACCACCTCTCATTGCAGGTGTTTTTATTTTGTTGGTAGGAGAGCTGTCTCCTGCCTACAAAAAGGAATTACACCACTTACCTTAGAGTGGCACTGCTGTACTGGCACAGCTGTGCCGCTGTAAGGGGCACAGTGTAGACATAACCTTTGTCACTATGGGAGCTCAGCTTTTAGAAGAATTAGTAGCAGTTTAAACTTGTAAGCCATATCAGTTAACACAAAATTTCATTCATGACAGTTGTTGAGAGATTGCATGTAGTAGCTTTTGCAGACTTTAATCTTTATTTCATTAGAAGTGTCTTCCATAAGATGGCAGTTTCAGTAGATACATCTCTATGTCCTAGGAAAAGATGGGTGATGCACAAACAGTACCTTTCTGAGCTTTTGCTTCCTCCTGTAAGTTAGTCATTCTTGTGGGTGGACATATTTCACTGCTCATCCAAAATTACTGCCTGGAGACTCAAGATGACATTTCAAGTAGTCTGACATACTGGTCAAATAGACTACCAAATCTTTCCACTTCACCAGCTTTAAAGAATACACTAGAAGTGCTTAGAGAGAGTTGCTTGATGAGGGGAAACTAATTATTTGGCTTTTTGTTTGTTTTAAACTAGATGAAATGGAAAAACTTGGATATTTAAGCTGTGAACTGTTAACAATCCTTTTGTAAACAAATTCCCAAATCAGTGTGGATGGACAGATGTGTTGGATGTATAAGGGAGTAGGACAGTAGATGAAAATGTACTGTCCTTTTAGGTTCTGGACACTTAGGTTCAAATTAGCATTTTGGCCAGAAGAAAACTTAGTCTTAACGTGGTCCCTTAGTACTTTCTTAGCTACGTAAAATCACTTTTGCTTGCTTTATAGTTTTTGGTCTCAGAAGCACGTAATCCCAGGGGAAATAGCATTTCAGGTCTGAGATGTACTGGCGGACCAGTGTCGTGTGTTCAAGCTTCTCTATCAGAACTAAACTCTTGTGAGAGGCGTTCAAGTCTTGTCCTCCTATTTAAATTAAACAACAGGCTCCTACCCCAACCTAAAATCATAGGGAGAAAGGCTACTCTTGCTTTTTTTTTTTTTTTTTTTTTTTTTTTTTTTTAAAGGGGGGGTGGGAGAGAATATGGTGGTAAAATCATTCAAGGCTTGCAATTTATAGTACTCTTGCAATTTGAACTTTAATCACTGTGCCAAGAAGAATCAGTGCTTGGCTTGCTTGTTTGGCAATGGAATACATTTTTAGACTGATTATAATACATAAGGAGAAGTTTTTCATGTCTAGTATTTAATGAGTAACTTTTTCCTGAAACTTCCTGAATTTTTTTTGTAGGTTTAAATATAAGAAGTTTCAAGTGTGTGTGTTAACTTCCTTACAGCTTAAAATAATTTAATTTTTTTTCTTGAAACTTTATGTATAAATTATTCTTTTAAAAAACCATCTGTAATTTGAATCCTTATCTCCTCCATGTCTTTTTGTAGTGTGCAACACACCATTCAAGATGGTTCCTTATAACTTCACGTACATTGTATACCGCTGAATATGATCCCAATGAAAAGGTAACTTTTTTTTTTAATAAAATGGCTTGACTATACTGTATCAAACATATTTGAAAGCCAGAAGTTAATATTTTCTCCAGTGCTTATGCTAACACTAATAGTTTTAGTGAGACTGCTTGTCACTAGCAAAACCATAGTATGATCAATTAGTGTATGTTACATGAATTCAGAACCAGAATCAATGTTTATCTTAAATTGAATCACTTTATCTGCTATTTAGATGTTGGATTTTAAAAAAAACCTTACTCTTCGGGCAAATACACTCCCAAGAATAAGGATAATTTATTTGCCCATCCCCTGGACTTAATGTACATTTCTTTCACATTCCAAAACACATTTGAAATAGTTACTTACACTCCACTTAGTCATTATTATTTTTGAAGAGGTGGAGTCCCCATTTCTTGTGAATCTTTAAAGCTAGATTGGACAAAGTGCTGCAAATGCCTATAAACAGCAACTCTGCATTAGCATCAGGACATTTATTAAATGACCTAATATGTCTTCCAAATCTAATGTTTATGAACAGTTCACATGCTAGGGTGGGATATAGATGAGACTTTATAGGGCTAGCAGAGATGAATAAATCCTCAAGTTTGAGGAGATTGCCAACTTTTTTTCTTGTGTTTGCCCCATTAATTGACTCAGGAAGTAGCAAACTAAGTCTGTAGCTAGTAGCCAAGCAAAGCTTTTTCTTGTGGGAGGTTCATTCATTTGGCTTCCCTCGAAAGTAAATTTGCTTGGATGATTGCAAATACTGTGGTTAGATGCCCTATGGTATTGAGGGAAAGTATTGCAGCTGTGTTTCCCTCTGGGGAATACAAACCACAGATTTACATGTGCACATAGAAGCAACTCACAGGGATGACAGCTATATTAGAAAATGAAAGGCGGGGGGAACAGGAGTTGTAGAACAGCTTCTTAAAAGTAGCTTTATTCTTGGTGGATTTGCAGTTGCAACATTTCATACAAGTCTGGACTGTCACTTACTCAAGAATGCTCCTCTCTCCCAATATGGTTAATTTCCTCTCTTTCATGAGGGTAGCTCTGTACTGGCAGTGAAACAGGGTGCTTAGCTTCTCTCAATCTGTTAATTGGCAGTCCCATGTGTACATGCAGGGGTAGTGGGTGTCAATGGAGCTTAAACTCAGTTGTCTAAACATTATTTGAAAAAGTGGAATCAGACTGAATTTCAAGATCTTTCACTAATTAGGGGAAACGATCTACTCAGGAAAGACAGCCTGTTGCTCAAAAGCAGCGTGTGATGTTTCTTGCTGGATGTAAAATGTGTCCTCTGTAAGAGCAGGAACAAGAGTTCAGTGTCTCCTCCTGTTAATACGTCTATTGCAGAATTGACTTTGTTCTACATAACTGTACTGGTGTAGCTCCCTCTCTGGCCACTCTTATTTCAGAATAAGTGGCTTTTGATTTTATATTTTTTAAATCTGGCCTAAACACTTCCCAAAGCAATGGAAGAAACTGAGGCAGGGAGAAGGAGAAGCATTGATATATTGAAACAAGTGCTTCCACACAAGGAGACCTAATAGTATAACTACAATGCCTTAAATTCATACCTTGTCTTACAATGCTGTAACTTTACTGTGTCGACAGGCCTGTATTATAGTATGAACTGTCTGCAATGGGAGGGTACTGCCTCTTAATTATACTAACGTAGTTAAAGGTGACAAAACTCTCAAATGTGGACAAAGTGAAAGAGTTCAAGCCTGATGGAGCAGTAAATTCCAGTTCAGAGTTGGCAAAATTACTTGGAAGGAGACCAATTTGATTGTCTTCCTTTCAGTCAGAATAATCAGGATAAGACTGTGGCATGAATGAGTTTTTTTTGTTTTGTTTTGTTTTGTTCTTGTTCTTGTTTACACAAGGCCCACCTCCTTTTTTTTTTTTTTTTTTTTTTTGAAACTGGAGTATTTTGGGTTTTTTTAGGTATATTTGTCTTTAAAAAGAAAAATGTTGATTTTTTTTTTTTCAATATCTATCTTCCCTCTTCAGACATTTGAGAAACTCCTTATCGCCAACAGAGGAGAGATTGCATGCAGAGTAAGTTATACCTTTAAAGCATTTGTCATTCTTGAACTTTTTTGCTACATGACTACTTACATTCTGAAAATGCTCTCTTTTTAAATAAATAGGTGATTAAAACATGCAAGAAGATGGGCATTAAAACGGTTGCTATACATAGCGATGTTGATTCCAATGCTGTAAGTATTCTCTGTTCATTTTGTTCCCTTTTCAGAAACAAGCTTTAAAAACAACAAAGGAATTCAAATGTTGCACCATGCAGCAATGTGACGCCTAACTTTTAGGCACCTAGAAAATATCTTGAATTAACAATGCCTGAATTAGGTGCTTAGGCTCCATATGCAATTCATGGGGAGTAGGTAGTGTAAACCTGCCTACTACAGCAAAAATGAAGTATCCTACACTACTTTTAGATAATAAACTTTATTACAGAGGAAGAGGTAGCAAGTGAATAGTCATTATTATTATTATTTTTTTTTTTTAATTTGACTCTGACCAACTGGAAATAGTAGGTAACTAGTAACAGTCTTTATAAAATGAGTTTATACAAATGGGGAAGGGAGAATGAAGCAGTATGAGAATGATGGAAGTGAAAGTTGGGTTTCCAGGAGGTAGGTAGGCTAATGGGAAAGTCTTTCTTTTGGCGGGTGAAATTATGGGGGGAAAGCTGGAGTTCCTAAAAAATAAATATTGTCAAGGACTGTTGAAAATCATCCCTCACTGAATGTCTGTGTGTTGATAATGGCGTAAATCTGTCTTTGGTACTTATAGTGCCATTGTCATCATATCTGAGCACCTCACAGTCTCTATTGTAGTTCTTCTCTCAACATCTCGTGATCTTTCCCATTTTTGTAAATGGGGGAACCGAGGCACAGAATTTAAGGGCTTATCTACACAGTGCCACAACCAGATTAGAGGCTGAATTGTAGAGCTCTCTGACTGCCCCATGTAATACCATACTGGCGTAAACTTAAAGATACCTACTTCAAGTTAATGTAGTCTTGTTTGTTCACACTGATGTCCCTATTTCAAAGTACCTTTGAGTTCACACCAGCAGGGTCTACACGAAGCACTACACTTAGTGCATCAGACCACTGTAGTCCAGACCAGCCACTACTGACTTGCCTGAGGTCACACATGAAGACTGTAGGAGAGTAGGGATTGACCCTGGATTTCAAAGCCCAATTTAGTGTCCAAACCCTTGGATGGTCCAACTGGACCATTCTTTCTTCCCTGAGAAGAAGTACCTTCATAACCTCTGGCTGAAATTCAGTCCAGGCCAGTGATAATTGGAAGATATTGCTGTTCATTGTACTGTGAAATGAGTTTTTGGTCTCTTGTTCAGTTCCTAGTGGGCAGGAGTCAGTGTCACAGTTATTAATAAATGGTGCTTTTTCCACTTTAGTTGGAAGCCAAGGATTAAATGGGTGCAGTGAATAGCCTACTGTTTCACTAGGGTATGCCTACATTGCAGTAGGGAGCATGCCTGCTACGTATAGAGGAACGTGGGAAAATGAGTTAGTTAGCATGAAGATAAGTTCGAGATGGGGAAAATTGAAGCTAGCAAGGACATAACGCAGGGATATGTTGTAGCTACATTTTGACTATAACTGGTTTTATCACGTTTTTTAGTGAGTGTTTTTGAGAATTGTGAATTTTTTAAAATTAAAATGCTGTCTGTATTGATAACCTGGGAAGGGTATTGGTGCAGATGTTAGTTAAAACTATGTATAATGTAAAAAGCCAATAAAGAGGTGGCAGAAATGTGAATATGGTAATGCATAGACTTAACATTATAATACGTTATAAAAGGAGTAGTTTTGCTAAATTGTGGAAAACTCTAGTTAATACCCAAAGGTATATAATTAAGGGCAAGTCTACACTGCAACTCTGCTGATCTAGTGAGAGTGGATAGTGTGAAACTTGCATCACTTGGGATGGGGGTGGGAGGGAGCCTTTTCACGCCCCCGAGCAACATACATGAGATTAACTTAAGCGGCAAAGTTGACCTGCTCTCAGTTACAGGGCTATGCCTCATTCTGTTGTCAGTGGGCTGATCGCCCATTGGTGCACCATTCTGTCTTTGAATGGGAGTATAATTGTAGTACCTGTGTAAATGGTAACAGATAAGCAGACAGGCAACCGAATCATTTTTCTCTGATAGAGCCAAACTTTATTCTAATCAGAGTATCATCCAGGGTTCTCTACTGTATTAAATTAACTGACTGTAATGGTCTCCACTCAGGATCTGGTTGGGAAGAGTGGCCTAGTGGTCACAGCCACAATCCCGCACTGCCAAGGGGGTTGTGGGGAGGGAGGCCTAGGCTCTCCCACTGTACTGGGCTCTGACCCAGGGCCCTTTTATCTGCTACTATTCTGGCAACCAAGACTCCTTAAGGCTGTCCTCCCTGGGTCTCTTCCCACTTGTGTCCCTCCCCTAGGTCACCTCAGTCTAAGGCTTTTGCCTGATGGTAAAATCTAAATCTCAAGAAAGCCAGAGGGAGTCGCCACTGTCCAGGGCCACAGAATACCTCCCTCTCTGTGGAGGGTGCTCCCCTTCCTCACAGAGGGCCCCTTTGGGCAGCTGTGTCAGAGCCTTTAGGTTTCTCTCTGCTCTGCTGGAGTTGTGGGCTGCAAGTCTGCTCACCTTCAGCACTGCTCGCCATCTGAGCTAATTCACTGCCTTTTAATTCCTCCGGCAGCTGCAGGCGTGGTGGCTCGGGGCTGGTTGAGCCCAAAATGAGCCTTTTAGCCCTTGTTGCTCAGTGTGGGGTTTGTACACCTCAACACACAGAACTAGAAGCTCGAACCGAAAAAGTGATTAGTTTATTGTGCCTTAGCTTTCCCCAAATGAATATTTGCTGGATTTTCAAATGTTCCTAATTAAATTCTGAACCTGACTAATAGGGAAGAGTGGGGGAAGAAAGAAAGGCAGACGCAAGAACGAAAAGCTTTGAGTGTCTGGATATATTAAAATCATTTTGCTGTGATAACATGGAGTTTGGGGAATGAAATGAAGTAGCATCAAGGACATTTGGGGTATGTTTTCATTGCAATAAAATCCCTCACGGTACCAAGTCTTAGAGCTAGGGTCATTTAGCTTGAGCTGTGGGGCTAAAAATTGCAAGGTAAATGTTCAGACACTGGATGGAGCTTGAGCTCTGTGACTGTCTATGTGTGTGGGTGTGCGGGGAGGAGAGTGGTGGTGGTGGAAGGAAGGGTCACAGAGCTTGGGCTGGTTGAAAATCTACACTGCAATTTTTAGCTGGTAAGCCCAAGTCAACTGAGCCAAGCCAGCTGCAGCTGTTCCATGGGTCTTTTTATTGTATGGTAGATGGCACCTGAATGGCATTTTAGGTCATGGAGGACAGATGAGGTCCTGCAAAGCTACAAAAGGGCAAACATTAAGTACCTAGTAAACTAAAGACTAGTAAATATAACTGTAGTACAGGAACTCCTCACTTAATGTTATGTTCCTGAAAAATGTGACTTTAAGCGAAATGATGTTAAGCGAATCCAATTTCCACAGAAGAATTAATGTAAATGATGGGTTAGGTTAGGAGATTAGGTTCCAGGGATATTGTTTGCATCAAACTATATTATATAAAACAAAACAATTTAATACACTACACAGGGATGATGATTGTGAAGGTTGGTTGAGGTGGTAAAGTCAGAGGGTGGGATATTTCCCAGGGAATGCCTTACTACTAAATGATGAACTAACTTTTGCCTGAGCCCTCAAGGGTTAATACATTTTTATTAATGTAGCCTCACATTCTACAAGGCAGAAGGAATGAAGGGTTGGGGGGAGACAGACAGGATAGCAGACAGACACACACAGGGTGTGTGGATTTGTGTGTGCAAGAGAGAGAGGTGCATTTCCTCTAAGTATGCTGATCCCTGTCTTAAGCACACTGCCTTGCTAATTAGATCAGCAAGCTGAGACCAGAAAGCTCCCTCCGGGACTGTCATGTCCCCCCTGCTCTATGGAAGATGGGTAAGCGGGGTACAGGAGCAGGGGAAGGGGGACACCCTGACATTAGTCCCCATGCAGAGCAAGCAGGAGGCTCGGGGAGCAGATCCAAGGCAGGGGGCAGGAGCAGCACATGGCAGTGTGGGGAGGGACATGTGAACTGCTGACAGTTTATAGCTTGCTGGGCAGCTGCTGCACAGGGAATTTAGGGGAGTGGGGAGCTGGTAGAGGGGGCTGCTGGTCCACCCTGATTCCAAGCCCCCACCAACTGGTTGCAACGGGCTGCTCTTCCTGCAAGCAGTGGACAAAACGGGCGGCTGCCAAACGACTTTAGAAGGGAGCTTTGCACAACTTTAAACAAGCATGTTCCCTATTTGATCAGCAACGTAGCAACGTTAACTGGGCGACTTTAAGTGAGGAGTTCCTGTATTTAATGAATTATTGTAACAATTTAATAAGCAGCTTAAAAACCCCTAAAGGAAAGCAGATGAATAATGTGGATTCCTTAAAAGAAACAGTAGTGAAACAACAAAGTTTTTTAAATCTGATTGTATTTTTGTAAATATAATGGATAATAGGCTTAAACAACATCTATTGGAAAAAAACCTATGCGTTGGATAACTGAAGACATGGTATTTTGTTTCCACTACGTTTCCTTTATTCATTGTCAGTCAAACATTCCTTGCTTAAGGAACAATTCTAGAATTAAGTCCTTTACTTATTCAGGGTTGTGTACACAAATTGGAGGGGAAGGGGGTGAGTAGGCATGAACCAGGTTTAGATAACGTAGGTAGAAGAGTCCACATGCTAGACAAACTGTTTGGGCCAGGGCCACATCAGGGTTCCAAAATTTTATGAAGGGCTGGGTAGGGAAGGCTGTGCCCCCGAAAACAGCCTGGCCCTGCCCCCAGTCTGACTCCCACCCACTTCCCACCCCCCCCAACTGCCCCCCTCAGAACCCTCAGCCCATACAACCCCCCTTGCTTCCTTTTCCCCTAACTGCCCCGACTCTTATCCACCCCCCACTCCCTGAAAGACTCCTGGGAATTCCACGCCCTATACAACCTTTCTCGCCCCTCCCCCACCCCCAAGAACTTCCACCCCATCCAACCGCTCCCTGTCCCTACTGACCGCCCCTGGGATCCCCTGCCCCTTATCCAACCCCACGCCCCCTTACCATGCCGCATAGCGTGTCTGGCTCTGCACAGCCCACAGGAGCTAGACACGCTGCCCTGCAGGAGTGCGCAGCGCCGCAGGAGCTATGGTCCAGAACGCTGCCCACGCAGCACGCTGAGGCTGAAGCGTAGGGACATTAGCGGAGGAGAGGCTGTGGGGAGCCTCCCCAGCCGGGAGCTCTGGGGTTGGGCAGGAGGGGCCCGTGGGCCGTAGTTTGCCCACCCCTGTGCTAGACTGTACCAGCATATTCTTTAACGCAGCAGGAAATAAGAGTGGCTCCTTCCTATCTACTGTAGTATTTCTATCCTTAGTACTATTGGTGTAGCTGAGCTGGTGTTGGTCATGAGGTCTGATCCAACACCTGTTAAAGGAAATTCTTCTACTGGACTTCAACTTCAGTGGGCTTTGGATCAGGCCCCTAATGTCAGACAAGACTCGTATCTAACCATGGGTCTCTGCATGGAGGGCTCGGATGTCTCTTCCTTTCTGACTCCCCTCAGCTACCACTACAAGACCTCCTGGATTGAGATAATGACCATCCTAGGCAGCTGTCACAAAAGAAATAGAAACCAACAAAATGCCTACTTGGTGGAGGGGAAACCCACGTTATGCACCGAAGAATTGGAGAGGAGTGACTGCCCAATGTGAGGTGAAACCAGGATGGCTGAGAGGATTGTCAAATAGTCCCCTCCAGTCTCCTGCTAAAATTAATGGGGGTGTGAATTGTAAGGAGGGAGGGTAACCGCAATATTTAGGACTAAATATTTAGATTACTTTCTGTAAACATTGGAGAAGTTTAAATTCCATATTCCCAAATTAAACTAAACTAGGTGAAGCTGACCCTGACCATTTGCTACACTAACCTGTAGCTACTTAATTAAGGTCAGGCTTGACAAATCCCTGGCTGGGATGATTTAGTTGGGATTGGTCCTGCTTTGAGCAGGGGATTGGACTAGATGATCTCCTGAGGTCTCTTACAAACCTGATATTCTATGATTCTAATTTACTTTTATGAGTAATTTAATGCTTTTACACTTCGCAATAAATCTAAGCTAGTTAATTTTTTCCCTAAAATAACTTTAGCTTTCCTACATCTTTTTAACAGAGGCTGTTTTCTTCATGTTTCTCTTATAGTGCTGAAACGGAGAAGTGCCAGGTTTTAAAGCGGAAGCAAAGTCTCTTAACAAAGGGATACAATATACAATGCATCATCCTGGGTATTGTAATCTATCTGACTGTAACTAACGTCAAAGCAAAATTTGAGAAGCTAAGTTTAAATTAGTATCCACTCTGCATTTGGCATTAAACTACTAGTGAAATAGTTTTTATGAACTAACTTTTCCTGGCTCCAAGTGAGAGGCTTTACAATAAAATGCAACAGGAGGGATTGGTTGTAGGACTGGGAATGCTGGTAACCTGTGTTCCCTCTAAGTCGCATCGTTGCACAGCTGCCCAAGAGTCAATTCAAGTGCTGCACAGTTGATTAGCAGAGCTGCGCACATCCGGTGACGTGTTTTCAGGTGCCCCTCCCACCCGCTCTGCAGCCGCATTGCTCCTATCCTCTCCTTTGCAGCCCCTGAATGGTTCCTCCTGGGACCCTCCTGCTTGCTGTGGTGGGGAGGAGGAGGTGGCGCACTGATGTCCGGGTGTTCATCTCCCCAGTGCCCATGTACCTCATCTCTGTGGAGCAGGGGAGGGTGGACAGGGCTCAGGAGCATGACAGGGGTGCTGTGGTCTGAACAACAAGCCTACTGGTGAGTGACTTAGAGACATGGTTTCTCACGTTTCCCCAGCACCCAGCGTGCACACTCCCCACCTCCCTGTCTCTGTCTGTCTCACACTTGCCTTCCAACACTTGTTGTTGTGGTGTTACTTCTTGGTACTGCCTGCAATGCATGTATATTCTCTGTAATTTTATTCTTTCAAAGTGCTGTTGTTTGTTTTTTTGACTGGTCTATGCATTTCATCATTTTATTTCTCTTGTGCTTAAAATTTAATTCTTTGAGTAACAAATTTTAAATGTTTAACCTCTCCAGGCTTGAGTAATGATCCTTATGGTAACTTCTTAAAATTTTATATTGTATCTAGGCTTTTTTTGTTGCGAGGTGAGTGTGCACTGGCTGCTGGGGAAGTGAGAGATTGTGAGCTGTCTCTTTTTAAGGCACTCACCTTAATCCTAAAATTAAGTGGAGTAATCCCCACTGTGCTGGATGCACCCAACGTGGGTTGTGTCACCAGTAGGCTCATTGCTCAGAGTGTAGCACTCCCTCCTGCTCCTAAGTCCTGTCCCCCCTCCCCAACTCTGCAGAAATGGGGTACATGGGGAGGGGGGACACCCTGACATCAGTGTGCCTCCTGCCTTTAGCCCCTTCTACCCTCTGCTCTGTATGTTAAGCAGGAGGGTCCTGGGAACAGCTGGCCAGGGGCTCCAAAGCAGAGGGCAGGAGAAATGTCGCCGCGATGGAGGGGGAGGGACATTTGAACATACAGTGCCGGATATACCTGGCTCTGCTAATCAAGTAGGCGGCACTTGATTGACTCTTGGGTGGCTGTGTGACCGCGTATCTTGGAGAGAACACCACTTCCAGCCATCCTTAATTAAGGAAAATAGGGTTGGCTTCACACATATCATGAGGATGAAAATACTAGAGAGGATATGTCCAGAATGAAGCAGGAAACAAAATAAAGGATGACTGTAAATTAACTGAGAGTATGCTGCGTTAAAATAGTTACTTTTCTATTTAAGGAACAGAAGTGGAATTTAGGAAGTCACAAAGACCTCGACAATATAGCTTCTAAGGAACAGGCAAAGGATATTGCCGGTTATGGGATTTTGAAATGCATACAGAGTAGTAGGTCATGATGCACACTCTATGGTCTTAAAACACTTGGCTAACATTTTAACTATAAGCAGTTATTTGAAGAAGCCCAAGAAATATTTTATTGTGAATTACTTAAATGCAGTATGAGCACATGAAAAGTATAACTGGAAAGAAGATTTATTTTGCCACTTGGATAATTAAAAATTGGGCCAGTGGGATTTTGTGAGATGTTTCAAGATTCATTTTGTTTGTTTTTAATTAAAATAAACCCAAAGTTGTTGCATTTGAATGAGAATAAACAAAGATGTTTCAGCCACAAATCAATGGTACTTTTTTTTAAAAAAAAGTGCTTGAAAATAGGGATTTAGGCTGAAAGTACCCTCTCAGCCATAGGTATAGTCTTGCTGGAGAAAACACAACACAATGTTTCTTTAGCTTTTCTTTAATGCCTAACATAATGAGCTAAAAGCTTCTGATAAATGAACAGGCTCAACACTAGTTAGACATGAACAAAAGAAGATATAGCATAAAGCGGTGAATAAAATATAATTTTATTTGGCATTTTTAACACAGCAGGGATTCTATAGCCATAGAATGTAATGAACTATAAATGACTGGAAAAATCCCATGGGAAAGTCAGTAAGTCACTGGAATCTGAAGTAAAAGATTAGTACTTATATCCTAATGTAGGCTAGTTATTGATATTGGTCTTTTCAGTTGAAGTGAGGACTCTAGGTGTAATCTGCTTTTGTATTAAAGTATGCTAAATCCCAAACATTTTTTTTATGTTCATAACGCTGTGGATTGGATATTTATATTGGCCATTAAAACATACTTTCACTTGAGCAAAACTAAAACTGACAAAATACATGACAGAGTTGTTTCTAAATTTACAAATACTTTGCTTGTATGAAAACAATTGCACTGGATTCAAATATACTGTAGAAAAAAATCCTGTAAAGGTGTAGGGGATCGAAGAAAAACTGGATGATCTAAAGACCTAGAGACGTAGGTAACGTGTCTGACTGTCTTGTGGCTTTTTTTGAAATTTAGTAAATTTCAGAATAACTTTAGATAATAAATGACTCTCCTTTTTGGAAGGCTATATACAGTATTTTAAAAATGTTAACTTCTAATCTAGAACCAGGTAACTCAGTCACGTATATTTTGGCCTGAGTAGTCCACTCTTTTGAAGAAGCACTGTGATTACTTCTAGTTTTGTTGATGATTACAATGCAATTGAAAGGGATGCTGTCAAACCGTATTCCTGACTTCTTAATTCTACTTTTGCCAAAGTAAATAATACAAATGTGGGAGTAGAATTGATTAGTTGTTTGAATTCAGACTATTAATATTCCCACTTTGGAAATATTTGCCATTTGTTTCGCACTTTCTGAAAAATGGAAGCTAACACCAAGTATGCTGTTAAGTGTCCAGTTTTGATAAAGTATACAAATGTAGAGGCCTAATAGTATACAGGCAGCAGCCAAACCACAAAACAAAGACAAACTTAGAATGTACCTGCCTCAAAATACGCACAAGATCCCTCCCTTCAAATATAACAATATAGAATGTAACAATGTAGAAATGTAAATGTCTTGATGGCACAGAAGTATTCTGCTGTGTATCCAGAAGGAGGGTATTCTGGAACTTTGGGCTTGGCTATTACAGTGAGGTATAGACATCTTGGCATCAAGATACCTATATGGAAGAATCTGCCCACCACCACATCAACATCACCACAACTGTCAAAGGGGTACAGTTCCACATCATAGGCAGTGTGGTGAGATGGAGAAGGTTCAACTTATGAATTCTGCTTGCTGCTATTAAGACAATTGCTATATGATCGAATAAATCTGTGCTTATGGTTTCCACCCTTGTTGACAAGAACGGTGTCTCATCGCTCCCAGACCAGGTACAATGGAGGTCTTTACATCTCCCCTAACTTCCATTCAGGTGGAGACTCCTTGAGACAATAGATTAGCTCAAGCCTAAAAGAACCAGTTTTATCCTACTTCTCTTCAAGGGGCTGGGGAAGGTGGGAGAGTGGAACATTCTCAAACAGGATAAAGAGATTGGTGACAAAACAAGGGCTTAAGAAGGACTCAGTAAGAAGCCTTTAGACGTAGTTACAAAGTTTTGGGCAGGAGAGGCAGAGACAAGCAGGCTTTTTCTTCCTTGGTAGCTGTGGGGTAGGAGCCCAGTTCAGCTATGAAACCAACCAAAGTCAAAGCAAACTGACCTGGAAACGGGGGGGCTCCACGGCTGAGCAGAGAAGCCATGTGATATAGAAGAAGGCTCCTAGATGTAGCTGTCAAGCCAAAAAGTTTGCCCACCCCTGTGCTAGAGGGCTAAAGATAGCCTAGACATTCAGGCTGAGGCTGGATCTCTGGTTCTGAAACCCAGCAAAAGGAGAGGGGCTTAGAGTTTGGGTTCCAGCCTGAACCAAAATGTCTATACAGGAGGTCCCTAATATATTCTACCCTTTTTCCCTTGTTTCACATATCTGTCGTTCATCAAGAGGGGAACGTGTTCCGATTCACGTTGGTCCCAACCGACATATCCATCAGTTGCAGTACTGTAAGTAGCAAATGACGGCTTTGTGGATCTGGACAGTCGGAACGCATTCCCCTATTGATGAGTGACAGATATGTATAGCCACGGATGGGCCGCGGCCCACTCACTTAACATCCAGTCCAAAACCCCAGTCTCAGCTCTGTTCCCACCCCAGCATATGCCCCACACCACCCGCCCAGCGCTTCAACTGAGGAGTGGGGTTGGGGCATGGGGGCTCTCCCAGCTCCAACCGCAGAGCTGGATCAAGGGTCTTGCTGCACTGCACTAGACTGGTCCTCTTGCTGAGGAGCACAGTCGGGGCATGGGGGCTTTCAAGCCCCGACCGTGTCCCGCTCCCCAGCAGGAGTGTAGGACAAGTCCCAAGCTCCAGGCCAGGAGGTGGGGACATAGAGCAGCAGGGAAGGGGCGCATATTTTTCAGGAACCCCTGGTCAGAGCGTCTATCTCCCCCACCCTCCCTGCAAGGCTGACTGGAGGCGGGCGGAGAGACAGCCAGATTGCTCCTACCCCTCTGCTCCCTCATCATTACCTGCACACCTGGGGGCCACCCAAATGGACAACGGCAGACAAGAAAGAACAATAGGTCAGCGCCTAGGTTCATTTCTTGTACATCAGAAGGAGAAAGGAATGGAGGAAGAAATAAGGAGAAACTGTGCAAACACATTGCAAGAAAACTTTAAGTGGCAAAAAAGGCAAGAACAATGTAAAAAGTAAGTCTTATTAATGCTGTTTTCCAGCATTCATCTTTGGAAACAAAATACTGCATTGCTACAGACATGAGCAAATAAGGAACACACCCTTTTAGATGATGAAACTGCCAAATTGTTTATTGAACAGCTAACTAATAAGCTCAAGTAAAGCATTCTTGCCAAAATCGGTTGAGGAAGTATGTCCTTTCCTCTCTATCAAGGGACCTTGGAAGACCCTGTCCTAGCTCACCCAGGCAAGGAACCCACACAGTCAACAAGTCAAAGCAAAAGTTGGTTATTTTTTATCCAAATTAAACTGAATAAACTATTAATTTTTTTTTATACCTGCCCCTGGGTACTTCCACTGCATGTATCCAACGAAGTGGGTATTAGCTCATGAAAGCTCATGCTCTAATACTTTAGTTAGTCTTTAAGGTGCCACAGGACTCTTCATCACTTAAACTATTAATGTATGTGATGAAATACTACAGGCCAGATGAGTCTACAGTCCATGGCTGAATGCCACAGTGGAAGTTTCAGAATGCGTGATCATCTCTGATTGTAGCAGCTTGTTACCAGTATCAGAAGACAAATGTCTTTCCCTCATGCATAACTTTAATCTTAGCTACAGAAGTGGAGCCTCTACTCCTTCTGTAATAAAGGATGTCTTCATATACTCAGTCATCCTTCATTGAGTCACAGGGCTCCAGTTCAGGAAAAAGAACATTTTATTTTCCTCTGAATAAATTTTTTGGGCATGGGTAGCTCTCAAAATAGTGGCTATCATGAAAGTTTGAGAAAGTGGCGGTAATAGTTCCAGTAAGCTTAAAGTTCTTAGCGCTGTTCATAGTTTCTTTATAACTGTTAGTAAACAAAGGATTAGATTTTAGTATTGGTGTCCAGAGTGGTAGATAAGCTCTCCATTTAAGATGGAAGGTCCTCTTGATGTATATATTTTAGGCTCTGTGCTCAGCATGCTTCCAAGCTACACATTCAAAATGGACTTTGCAGGTTGGTAAAGATACATCTAGAGAGTGGAGGTGGCTTTAGAAGGGGTGCATGGGTTCAGTTGCATCCAAAGAAATCATGAAATCCAGTGTGCAAACACACTCTTTGTGGGGCGAAGGGCTGGGAGCCATGTTCACTCCTCGTGAGAAGCCATGCATGGCTCTATAGCCTGGATCCTTTGTCATGGTGATGCCGCTCCTGGCCATGTTCACTGTGTAGTGATAACAGTTGCATGCTGCTATGAAGGCCCCAAAGGCAAAAATCGGCCAAGGGGAATCGTGGGTAGGTGTGTGTGGATGGATACCTCCATGTATCCAGGTCTCCAGGCACCAGGAAAAGGGGTGCAGAGCACTGGGCTGAAGGTGAGGCCTTTTCCTGCTCTGAGCTGCTGCGTCTGGATGCTGAGCAGAGACACTTTGCCCTATGATCTTGAGCGGGGGCTCTTGTTACCATGTGTAACTGTGACCGGCCCTTGAGCGACCATGCGCAACAGGCCCTGCGCTTAGTTGGGCACCGGATGCCCCTCCTCCCCTGGTGCTCTGCTTGTATCATACGCTCTGTATTTATTTTTTGTTTGTTTCAATGTAATGCGATTATATTAGAGTTTAATATGGTGCACCCACTGAATCGGGAGGCTCCGTCCACCACTGACAGAGTTAATCTCTCTCAGAATTCATAAGTTGTACAGACAGATTACCCAAATTGTCACCACCTGTACAAGAAGGACCCCCATGATATGTGTTGTGTTTGTGCTAGAGCAAACGTCACTCTGAAGATCTATTGTGCACTCTGGTGGTGGGGAGTAGCAGTGTCAGAGTGGACATGCCAGCATATCTATGCATCAGATGTGCTATGGAAGGGGTGTCAATGACTTCTCTGGGCAGGATACAGATTGAGTAGGTGAGTGGTGGTGTCAGGACAATCAGATGTCCCAATATTATTGGGACCATCCGAGTATTAAGGGATTTGTTTTATATAGGCAACTATAAATCAAAAACACCCCCCCCTCCCGAAATATTTTTTCCTGATTTTTTTTGTTTTGTTTTGTTTTTGTTTCCCCACACTTGCGATCTGGTCACCCTTGGAATTGTGTATTTATGCACGAAAATCCATGTTCACGTTTACCTAGTGACTGAATACCTTGTGTAGAAAGGGGTAGGGACTAGAACTGAGTGAATTTTTTCTGTCATAGTTTATTTGCTGAAAAATGCATTTTTGGATCAACCAAAACTATTTGTGAATTTGGGTTGCATTTGGGAAATGGTTTTGGCTCCCCGCAAAAATGAAGATTTATTTTCCCTCAAAAATTATCAAAACCATTTCTTTTTGACACTTTTTAAAGCAAAATGATTCCACGTTTCATTTTGAAATTGAGCAATTTTTTTTATTTAAAAAGTGTAAAAGTAAATGTTCAATCTAAAATGATTTTTGGAGGGTTGTTTTTTTTTTTTTTGACCACCAAATTGACAAATTATACGCACTACTTTAGTAGAACCATAGTGGCTCACTTGCATAGTGGTCATTGAGGGACTATGATTCTTGATGGGTTGAACGTGAATTCTGTTTTTTTATATTAAATTTTAGTGGACAGATGATGTGGTTTTGATATGTTCAGAACTACTTGAAACTACTGTATATTGCAGTCTTGTCTTGTTCAGATGGAAAAACAAGATTGAGTCAAACCTGAATCCATAAAATGCAACAGCAAGGGTGTCAGTTGTTTTCATTTTCTGTCACACTGTGCCTACAGATATCTAGGGCTAGCTTCATAATCTGTATCTGCCTATCTGTAAACTAGAGGTTGTTGGAACTTTTTCAGATGCAACTAGGTTTTGTCAGCAAATGCTGTTTTGATAAAGTGAAAGGGTTGTTGGATCTATTTACAGATCCAACTAAATGTCTTTGTTTCTATTAGAAACCTTCCAGTGTTTCAGGGTCCACAGCTCTGCGTTAGAGATGCTGGGAGCCTTAGGCTTCCACACTCTCCCTAACCTGCTGGTTTCCTTGACTGCCCAACTCTTGAGCAGGCAGGCTTGGGAGCCAGCTGGCTGGAAAGTCTGGGAGCTCTGGCATTCCTGGTTCTAAGGCAGTTCACAAGGCAGAGCTGCCCCAGAGCTGTGGACCTTGGGAGGGCAAGCAGCAGCTGTGTGAAATTGAGGTTATCAGTTTCACAGCAGCAGTGACACTGACAAAAATGTCAATTTTACATACAGTATTATTTTGAGAACACGGGTTTTGGTGTTTCCAGTGAAACTTTCAGTTCTTGAGAAATTTCAGTAAACTCAGTGTCATTCCCAGTTGGAATTTCTACATATACTGCTTTTTATATGCCATGAAGTCAATTATTTAAGGTGACGGTATTGCTTCATTGTGAAACCAGAGACCAATTTTTAAATGTACAGTATCTCTTTTACCATCTATTGTGCAAAGATTATATTATGTGAATATCATATAACAAGGCATACTCCAAATTAAAGTCTAATGAAATACTAATTCTGTGTGAACATGGTCATGACAATGGTGGTTATTTTGAATAAAGAGGCTGTCTGCTTTCCTTTGATCTTTGTTTTCCACATTATGTAGTGGGTTTTAATTAAACTACATAAACTGCTGTAATATAATATTTATTTTTGTTTGAACCATCAAATAGGGGAAAAATCATATAATACAGCATACTCCTATATTCCAGGCTGGTTGTGGGTGTTTGCTTTATTTATTTATTTTTTAACTTACCAGGATAGTAATGAATTTAAAATGTTACTTGTCCAAACCTTTAGATGTAGATTTAATTTTCATATTTTTATTTTATTTATCAGTAAAGACATTATATTAGTAGTGAATTTATTTGCCTTTTTTATGACTAATACATCTTTAATTTATAGAGAGACGTGGGCATCCTGAATTCAAAGTACAGGGGAACCCCAATATAATACGACAAATGGGGTCCAAGAAATTCGATCGTGGTAAATGCGGGGTCGCATTATAGCGGGTTTGCTGTTTCAAGCTGCTCAGAGGCTGAACGTCAGGGACAGACAAGAACCCCGAGGGTGTGCTGAGGCTGCAGGTTCAGCCCAGGATGAGCAGGAGCTGAGTGCTGGGGACTCTCGGGAGAGTCACGGCTGCGGTGCGCCAGGGCTGCGGGGTCGGCCCAGGATGAGCAAGAGCTGAGCGCTGGGGACTCTATGATCCCGGGCCAACGCTGCAGCGACTCTCTCCTGAGAGTCCCCGGCACTCGGCTCCTGCTCATTCTGGTTCGACTCTGCAGCCCCGGTGTGCCCTTGGGGTTCTCGCTTCTGTCCCCAGCGCTCAGTCTCTAACCGGCTTGAAACGGTAACCCCGTTATAACGTGACCCTGCATTTTCCGCGATCCAATTTTTTGGTCCCTGGAAGCCAGTGTCCCCAGACCCAAAAAGGAGAGCCAACTAATGGTCGGGTTATATCCGAATTTGCGTTATCGCGGGGAACGCTATAGCGGGGTTTCACTGTACGTGATTTTCTATCTGTGAAGAATAACTTAAAAAAGAACTTGGAAGATACTTTTGCGGTCTTTCATTACTATAGAATTTTCACTTGATCTTCATTGCATGATAATTTGAAGAATGTTAATGCTAAATCTAGTTTGAATGCAAACTGCATTATGGGAAAATCAAAGTCTAACCCGCATTTCACTTCCACTTGTGGAAGGTTTTGAGGATAGGTAAGCTCTCAAACGATTACTGAAAATTGGTTAATCAAAGTGTCAAGAAAAGAAAATATATTTTATTTTTGTTTCTACTGAGATCTTCCAGTATTAGACAACCAGATGGATCAGTGGGTATCCTGGTAAAATGGCACCAGCTGCACTTGATGGGAAAACTTCCCATTTATTTCTTTCTACAACTGTAGAAAAAACTTCTTCATATTGAAAGACCATTGCTACAATAACTTAATAGGAAGATTCATGTCTTTATTTATACAAGCCTCCAAAGGCTACTACCATGCACAAAATCAGGACTGGGGCTTTGTCTTAACTGGCACAAAGGGTTAACAGCAAGTTAATTAATGTATGCTAGTTATCCCACTGTAAAATCCTAAGTGTGGACAAGGTACTTGCAGAATTTACTGTGAGGTAACGCTGCTCTACGGCCAAAATGCTTCTGAAATAAATGTAGTCAAACTTTACTAATTCTGGGTTACAGAGAACGAAAATGATGCTTAAAATTGTTGATTGGCTCTAGTTTTCAAGATATGCTATTGGGTCAGTATATACGACCCTTGACATGGGAATGGCAGAGGATAAGTGAGCTATAAAGGGAAGAGATCTCAATTTAAACCAGAAATGACTAAAATACTTCTTTGACTGGATCTATGAATAAATCTATGACTGGGTTTGGACAGTACTTGCTTTTTAGGCAAAACAATGAATGATGCAATCTGAAGCTGGTATTGCGTCATACATGATATGAATTGCATCATGTTATTCCTAGAAGTAATGGATGATGCAATCATAACGAAGCTTACATCACTCTACTGAACAAATTGCCCTATATCAGCTCTAGAAATCATACCGTGTCGTGCTCTCTTATTTGTCAGTGTTTGATTTTGCAAAGGGACACATTTCTGTTTAGCCAAAGTGAGCAGAGATGCCTCGTACTTGTGTGAACAGTGCAGATAACTTCTGCTATGTTTGTGGTGAAGTGACTTTTGCATCACAGAAGCGCAGTATAACCACCATGGTTAAGAAAGCCTATCACCTTTATTTTGGCTGCAAAATTGGAGCTCAGGACAAGAGGTGGGCCCCACACAGATGCTGCAACACGTGTGCAACAAATCTTCGCCAGTGGTTGAACAGGAAAAGGAAATCTACGCCTTTTGCAGTGCCAATGATTTGGAGAGAGCCAACAGATGATACCAGCAATTGTTACTTCTGCATGGTGCCTCCAGTTGGGAAAGGTGTGTCAAAGAAGAAAAAGTGGACTGTGCATTATCCAAACATTCCATCAGCTATACACCCAATACCCCACGGAGAAGGACTGCCGGTTCCTGATGTACCAGAATCATTCTCGCTTGAGTCAGACGAGGAAGAGGATGAAACTTCTGGTCCTGAACCATCAATGGACCCACATTTTCTCTCATCCTCCTCCTCCTAACCACACCTCATAACACAAGCTGAACTGAATGACCTTGTCAGGGATTTGGAACTACCCAAGAGTAAGGCAGAGCTGTTGGGCTCCAGACTACAGCAGTGGAATCTCCTGGCAGGTGATGTTAGGGTTTCCCTGTTCCGTGACTGTCAAAAGGATTTTGTCCCATTCTTCTTCATGGAAGGTGATCTTGTAGCCTGCAACAACATTGATGGTGTGATGGCAGCCCTCAACATCGTTCACGATCCAGATGAGTGGAGACTCTTCATTGATTCATCGAAGACTAGTCTTAAAGCTGTTTTGCTGCATAATGGCAATGTTTTGCCATCAATTCCAGTTGGTCATGCAGTCCATATGAAGGAAACCTATGACAACATGAAACAACTTTTGAGGTGCATAAACGATGAGCAACATCAGTG
Organism: Dermatemys mawii; assembly: GCA_007922305.1. Lineage (NCBI taxonomy): Eukaryota > Metazoa > Chordata > Testudines > Dermatemydidae > Dermatemys > Dermatemys mawii. The sequence goes on along the minus strand of ML677364.1, from coordinate 36,947,965 downwards.
GCAGCTTTGTGGTGATTTGAAGGTTGTTGCTCTCTTGCTTGGTCTGCAGACTGGATACACAAAGTACTGCTGTTTTCTCTGCGAATGGGATAGTTGTGCAAGAGATTCCCACTACATCAAGAAAGATTGGCCACTCCGACAGTCATTGGAGCGTGGGAGGAAAAGTGTTCAGCATCCACCACTTGTTGAATCAAGGAAGATTTTGTTACCACCCTTACACATCAAGCTGGGTCTGATGAAGAACTTTGTCAAGGCCATTGACAAAATACAAGCAGTTTTCAAGTACCTCCATGGAAAATTTCCAAGGTTAAGTGAAGCTAAGATAAAGGAAGGTGTCTTTGTTGGTCCTCAGATTCGTGAACTTCTTCGAGATGATGCATTTGACCACGCACTGCGTGGCAAGGAAAAGACGGCACGGAAAGCCTTCCAGTCAGTGGCAATACATTTTCTCGGAAACAACAAGGCAGACAACTACAGGTTGTTGGTGGTGGAAAACCTCCTCAAGGTATACAAAAGCCTTGGTTGCAACATGTCACTAAAGATACATTTTTTGCACTCTCATCTAGATTTTTGTTTTCACCGAACTGTGGAGCAGTGAGCGACGAGCACGGTGAGCGATTTCCCCAGGACATTGCAACAATGGAGAAACGCTATCAGGGCAAATGGAGCCCATCAATGCGTGCAAACTATTGCTGGACAGTGACAAGAGATGCTTCATTTAATGAATACAAGAGACAAGCCAAGAAGCGCCGAGTAGACACTGAATAGGACTAAACTATGTACATAATAGTTTTTTGCCTTTTGTTTCATAATACATTTTATTTATATAACTTTTTTGCTGATTTTTAAAGTGTTTACATAAATAGGACAGGTGAAATATTATCATGTAAAGCAACCATAAACACATGAAAAGACCTAGGTTTACAATTTATGATTAAAACTCTACTATCTACACAATATACATAGACATAAAATGTAAAAACTAAAATATCTTAGAAACAGTAGCCAATCAGTTGTTTTAATTGTCATATTTGAATTCAGCACATCAAAAGACATACTAAATATCACATTTTATCTCTGAAGCAGACGACTTCTAAAAAATTGTAGACCAGTGTAATTAGATGAGCTAAACACTCTGCCTCTGCCCACAGTTGACCTTACCTGATTTACCTCATGGTAACCACTTCAGGTGCCTTGTCTCCACTAGGATTTTACAGCAGGATAGCTAGGATGATGAACTTTTTATCCTGAGGTAAAAATAATTGTGGGGCTTTTTTGGTCAGTGAAGACATAGCCGCAGAATATACTATATTATTGTAGATGCTAACCAGAAGCCCAGTTCTTCAGTGATGCTACTGTTTAGGATTTCATATAAGAGTCTATGTTCCTGAAACTCCTGTTTGACCCTGTGAGGAAGCTTTGTCAGGGTCTGTACTTCCAATTTTATAGAACTGTTATGTGCATGTTTCACCACTGCAAAAGTAATTATTCAAACATATTTTCCTTTGCATCTTTTCTCTGTGGACAATTTTTTCAGACTGAAACAAACTAAACACATCTTGCTTTTTTCTCTTTCATGAGCTTTGTCCAAAAATATAACATCACTAATTTTACTGTTTTTATTAGGCTAATGAGATTTAAGTAGTATAGGTTGCTGTAATATTATACTCCTGAGGGAATTCTGTGCCAAAAATAATTCTGTGCGAAAAATAATTCTGTGCACAATATTTTAAAATTCTGCATATTTTGTCAAAATAATACACTACAATCATGACAATTTAAATTATTTTGGTCATTATTTCAAAATTCATGTCAGGAAGTATGTCTGTAAGAATATAGATCAAAAAAGGTTCAGAAAATGTTTTTGATGGATAAATTCTTTAGTAGGCATATTAATACAGAACTTTGAGTAGCTCATCTGAACTACAATGCAGAAACACATTTCCTCCTCTTCCCCTCAGAAGCAGTTCAAAGGCTTGGGTGAGGTAGGGTTAACAGAGGAGCTGAAGGAGAGTGAGTGAACCTGGAGAGTTGTTGGGTGTGAATGGGAGAAATATGGAACTGTTTTTTTGCAGGGGAGGGAGGGATTGTTAGGGAGTTGGGGAACCTCCCCCCATGCAAATCTTGTCTGACCTTTAGCCTCTCCCATTCAGTCAGGCACATCTGCCTCAGTTCCCGTGTGGCTTTTCTGCCCCTCTCCCAGTCAGCCCCTGGCTCAATGCTGTCACCCCACTAGATCTTGAGCCCATGCCCCAGGCTGTTCCTGTCCCCCACCCCCGCCCCTGACTAGCCCTTCTGAATTCCAGTCTCTGTTCCCCGGTGTTATCTGGACCAGTAATCTGCTAGGTCACTCCAGTCCTTGACTCGGAGAGCCAGCCGTACCCTGCTCTCCTGTGAGAATCCTCACTCCTGGGCTGTTCATGCACAGCCTCTAACATGTAAGCTGCTCCTTGAATTATGCAGTCCACTGATACTAGCCAATATCTCTGGTCCCAGATACAACCCTAGGAACTTCTGCCCTGCAGTGTCCAGTTATGTCTGCTGGTCACGGCAAGCTTCTATGAGTTTATCCATTTAATAAAGAAATGGATATGTACCAGGCTTGTTACCCCAAGGTGGGTCTCTGACATGCTTCAAACCAAACACACTGCTTCAGGTAGAATAAACAGATTTATTAACTACAAAGATTTTAAGTGACTATAAGTCAAAGCATAACAAGTCAGATTTAGTCAAATGAAACAAAAGCAAAACACATTCTAAGTTGATCTTAACACTTTCAGTGGCCTTACACATTTAGATGCTTCTCACCACAGGCTGCCTGCCTTTCAGCCAGGCTCTCCCCTTTGATTAGCACTTCAGTCACTTGCTGGTGATGTCTGTAGATGGAGGTGGAAGAGACAGTAAGAGCATGGCAAACGTGTCTCTGTTTTATCATGTCGTTTCTTCTTTCTTGGCTTTGCCCCCTCTTAGGTGAGCATTACCTCATTGTAGTCCCAAACTGACTTAAGGAAGTGGGGTGACTCACTCGAGAGTCCAACAGATCCTTTGTTGCTGCCTAGGCCAGTGTCCAGGGTGGATTTGATTTAAATGACTAGCCAGGAAGACTTGATTTAATCATGGATTTCTACATAGAAGTGCATTCTTGTTGGCTGTTATAAACATAACCATAATACGTATTCATACATAACCATAATACATATTTTTCACAGTTCAGATAGATGTAGGTTTCATTTTTAGAAGGTACACACTATACATATTTAAGGTGAGATTAGTTTTACAGCTATATAAGAAAATGAATGATTGGTTATTTAATTTACCAAAGGTAATTGAAGCAGATATTTATGAAGTCATTGGGAGGTGAACTATCTTCAATTCAACAGGTTAATTATAATATTTGGAGGATTTTCTTGCCATGCTGTATTAGAAGGAGAACACCAGATACACATTTAAATTGTTTTATTTAACTAAAACAGGGATCGGCAATCTCGGCACGCGGCACCGCAGGGTAAGCACCCTTAGCAGGCCCTGTTGCTTTATTTACCTGGCGGTTTTCCGATTGCGGCTCCCACTGGCCGCGGTTCGCCATCCAGGTCCAATGGGAGCCGCAGGAAGCGGCGGCCAGCACCGCGCCGCTTCCCACAGCCCCCATTGGACTGGGACGGCAAACTGCAGCCAGTGGGAGCCAGGATCGGCAAACCGCCAGGGCCCGCTAAGGGTGCTTACCCTGCGGTCCTGCGTGCTGAGGCTGTTGATCCCTGAACTAAAACAACAACGTTATGTATTCTGGATTTTTTTTCTTCAACAGCAAACATATAGTACTTTAGCAAAACAAGCATGAATTTTTGAATTTAAACATTCAAGCTTTTTAAAATCAGGTTTATCTTTGTTAAAACTGTTTTTATCTAAAATAGTTAAATGAAATATTTTAAAAAACAAAATCAAAATTAAATCAAGTGTCAGCCAAGTCAACATGAGAAATTTAAAATATTGGCTTCTGCAGTTAACTCAGTCATCTTCACCTTCATTTTCCTGCTTGTTCATAATCTGGAAAAGAAAAACAAGCTTTCCTGCTTTTTCAGGTCCCAAACGATTTCTCAATTTGTAATGAATTAGTCCAAAGGAAGAAAATATTTTCTACACTGGCAGAAGAAGCTATTGCTGTTAAAAGTGAGATTATCACTTCAACAGTCTCTGAATCCAAGTGCATAAGTGACTTCCAGTTCACTGGTGTGACTTTCTGTAAAACATCATCAGCAAACATATATTTCTTGAATAGTTCACCTTTAGATCTGAAGTTTATTATAGTTGGCATTATGGAAGGATGATTGCTGGATGTCCATGTTGTAGCCAACTCCTCTTCTTTAGCAGTTAAGGTTTCACTCTGCAAATATTCTCAATACTCTGATACTGAGTATCGAGAATATTTGCAAGAAAATGAGCTGGAGATAGTGCTTATCCCATTCATTTCTTTTTAATGCTTGTAATTTTAACTCCATAAGATTGGGTCCCTAATCCATGAACTCATTTACAAAACTTTTCTTAAACACTACATGAATATATTGTTGCATACTATAGATTTAGAATCTATAATCCCTATTCCTTGATGAGATCTCTTTGAGCTATAATGTATCTTAATTAAAACTATCTTTAGTTAGGTTTTTTCCTCAAAAAGCATTTATCAAAAAATCTGGTTTAAATACAAATTTTTTTTAAATTTTTTTTTAAAAAAATTGATTTTTATCCGCCCTGCCAGTGTTCTTTGTTCCTGTGAGACTGGACTGGTTTCGTCCCATACATGCCCTGATGAGGTGTGAACTGCCCCTCTGCTCTTGGAGAGTATTTGCCTGGGATTGCTTTAAGGCATGAGAGCACATTTTCAGCCTCATAACTATATACATGAAATTACAACCTATATCATTGCTATAACAATTACTATAAATTGCTATAACAGTAATGCTCAGTACATCATGAGCCTTCAAAGACGCCCAACATGACAAACTTTGCATTGGATACCATGCAGTCATTTTACAAGGATGAACGTGATGCTGGGTGTTTCTCCCGAGGTACAGAGCATCACAGACCCCTCCCTCCCAGCAGCCCCATGTGCCCTGCTCTGTCCCTCCTGTGCCTCCTCATCTGGCCTCACCGTGAGGAATGCAGTCTCTCTCTGAGGTGGCTATTCTCTTTTCTGGTGCCACAGTAGGCCCTGGTGAGCGAAAGGTATAAGCAGCCTCTCTAGCAGAATCTATATTCTATGGAGAAAAAAAATCTGCGTGCCAGGAGTGAAGGTGGGGGGACATGAATTCTACACATGCACAGTGTAAATATTAGTAACTTTCTGTAAGAGAGTGCCATTTAGATAAGTCATTACAGTGCAGAAAAATACAAAAAATGAAAGTTGTTGATGAAACTGCCTTGAAAGAAATAGTCCCTCTTTGTTTTATTTTTCAACTAAAATGAAACATAACCTCATATGAAATAGTGTCACTTGCTTACTGTTTTTGAAATTGTATAATCTTAGAACCTGATTGGACATGACTTTTGCTGGACTGTGGATCCCTCCCTTCTTTTAATTTTCATTTTGTTCTGACTATTTTGCGAGACAAAACATGTAAGCACACTGGTGGTCCCTCTCTAATGACGCTTCTATATCTCTAGGAAGAGGAGTGTTGAGTTGCTGAGTCTGCATATTGTAAGCAAAAGAGTGAAAACATCCTAATGTTTGTAGCCTAGTTAGGAGTGTTAGATCGAAAACCCAAAGTTTGTGTTCAGGCTTCCTAGTACATGGAGGAGAGACATCTCTGGTGCAATAACTTGCTGTCATCTAAACTTTCCAGGTCAAGGTATGAGAGAGGTTTATTTAAAATACATTGCATCTCAATGTTTGGTTCAATCAAGTCCTGCTGCCTTGGAGTAGGGGTTGGGTGCAGTAAGTTACAAAGAGTTTGTCTTTGGTCTCACATTCTAACTTTCTAGTGTGCTGGATGATAGTTCCTGTTGTCTTTTGGAGAGAGAGGGAGAGGTTGGGGAAGAGCTTGATGGATGGATATTCTGTAATCTTAATAAAGGTAATTCCAGGTTATTCTGAAATTCAGATTTTGAGTAGCATGAACATTAACTACATAATACCACACTGCTAAAACTACTTAATATTTTTGTGTGTCCTCTCTGCTGTCATATAGCCCTTACTGTATCACTTATAGGTAAATGCTGTAAGCCATACTGTTACATCATTCTTTACAGTATGTCCTCCAAGTTTCTGTTGTTTAAGCAAGAGCTTAGTATATCCTCTGAGGTTCTGTTTTCTAAATGTGTTATCTAAACAAGAGTTGGTCAGTTGTAGTCTGCCCTGTGTGATACACGGGAGAAGTTTTGCAACATGGACAGGCTCATCATGGAACTCTTGTCCCATTTCAAGATGGTCTGAAAAAGTGTGCATGAGTATTTCTGCCAAGTTCAGGGTCAGTCATGTGGACTTACTGGACATTGTATCAAGGCGTCTGGGGAAAAAGTTAATGCCATCAGTCCTTGCAAAACCACTTTTTACTGAAAAATACACTGCATGTTTGAAGACTCCTTTGTTTGCCAGGAACATACATTTCTACACTTTACATGTAACGTTTCTTGCTGCTTTTTTTCCCTGTTTGTTCACATTTCTTCCAATCACCCATTTCCCTCTCACCCCCTTCTCCTCGCTTATCTTGTTTCTCCCCACTGGCAGCAGTGAGCCTTTTCTCTGTCATGAGCCTTGTCCTCCTCCAAGTACTCTCTAATTTTTGTGTGGTCTTTCATGCAATTCAGTCTGAGGTGTACCACTTCCTGGAGATCTCCATATTATGAGAATTCATCAGAGCTGTATGTAACTTAACTGTCGAAAGCACTGATGAGCTGTAAATTTTGTTTCCGGTTCTGCAGACCTCCCCCTATTTCCATCTTTGTTCTACCGACCTTTCATCCCACTGCCTATGTTCAAGTGGACTTTTGCTTATGAGCCACGCCCTCTCTGCCAAACCCGACACAATGAGTTTTCCATCTCTCCATCTGCTGCTTCTTTGTCATTGGCTCACCTTTCTGGGTTTCAAGTGGCTTTCAGCCCCAAATGCAGATGTGCTTGTAGCTGACCTACTTCATTGGTGGGTCAAGAGGTAGCTCAGGCTACAAATTAGTCAGGGGTTTCTAGCACTTGGACATCAGTAAGGATTTTCTCTAGTGGAGTCCTCACTTTCCTAAAGTCAGGATTTCTTCTACGCCAATTTCTTCCTTTTAAAAATCCTTATAAATAGCTAATATTCCTGGCTCTTTTCTACTGGGAAATTAACCATTTTCAAAAGTATTAAGGGAAAGTGTGGAGTAGAGTTGTAGTGGGAGGAGGAAGGGAAGTTGGACTAAGGGGAGCTAGTGGGTGAGTGTTTTCCATTCCTGGGTAGGAATTGACTGAAGAGGGGTATGGAAGGTTGCTGCTGTGATCTTCATTTGCTAATAGGCAAGTGCATGCCATACTCTTGACTTCAATACTTCATGAATTTTGTGGAAGTTTCTATTCACCTCCTGTGTTGAATTGGGATGGGGAACAGTGAATTTGTGGTTGTCTGCTTTTCTGCAGTGTGGAAGACCAAACTGCATCTCTGATGTTAATCTTCAAAAAATTTTATTTGCATTTTACTTTCTAATCTGTTGAATGTGTTAGGGACAAAAATATCCTTGTAAACTTTGAAAGTTTAAGCAAGTTTAGTTTATTAATTTCAATTAAAATAAGTACTAGATTTCTGAAAAACTTGAGATTTGGCTCTTGTTTGACCCTTTAAAAATGAATTGTATCTCTTTAGGCATGTACTCCTCCCCCCCAGTGTATTGTACACATGTTATAATGTATAAATATTTGACATTTACCATGTTAAAATAAAAAGTCAACAAAATTCATGAAAATCTCTACTGAGAGCTGCATCTTACTCAGGTGGCCTGCTGCTTGAAATATGACTCCTGGTGTGTCTTGTACTCTTAGCCCTAGGATTCAGTAATGAGATTGAGTGGTATCTTGTGTGAGCACTCCTGAATGATTGACAGTGAGGTGATGTGAATCATCATTTATCAAGATATTATCATGCCTACCCTTGATAATTCCTCCCTGCTGTCTGGGGAGATGGTGAGGAAAGATATGACTTTATGATGTCAAAGTAATTAGTGTTTGTTGGTTTCCAGCTGAACAAACTGGAAGCTAATGATCAGGTAAATGAAGATAGAGTATATTAGTGTAGACAAAGGTGCAAGGACCTTGGGGAAGAGTTTGTCAGAATTTCATGGGGGTTATTTGAATGTTTGAGGTCTGATTGTTCAGTTTTATTCATTCAGTTAAGAATTTTATCTATGGCTCACAACGTAAGAATACTTCACAAATTATCAATTTTTTTTTCATGGCATTTGTTGATTTCTACATTTGGTTGAAGTGTGCCTGCTGTAGGGTTAGAGATAGCTTACTATTTTCACAGAATATGGATACTTGCATACAACAGCGGCAACTACTAGTTAAATTGTATTAAAGAATCAAAGCAGGAGTTGTAAGGGGTTTTATATATGTGATAAATTACTGAAAATCACCTATACTTTTTGCTTTCCCTGTATTTCCACCTCACTTGGTCATTTATTCTCTTAAATATTTTTGAGTTGCCAGAACACTGAACACACATGGATAGTCTTGGATGTCTGTGTGGCCTTTATAATCTGCATCTGCAGTGTCACAGCAGGTACTTAACAAAGATACTGGTTTCCTAATGCAATTTAAAAATAATGGGTTGCATGAGTCATTACTGAAATATTATTTCTAAAAACCTATTGTGTGCATATTTATCATACTGTTTCACGTGGCAGTGAAGTTACAAAACCAGGTAAATTATAATTTAGCTACAAAATCCCTTAAATCGTTGGCTGGTGGCCACGGTGTGGTACACTTACGGTCAGCAATTAATCTCCATGTTAATTAACTTATTGAAGAATGATCAGATATGCTTGCTTTTCAAATGTCTTAAATCTATTCATATCCATTATCAATAAACATGTATTAACAGTATGTTAACCCCCAAATTTCTTCAGGACTAACAAGCATCATTCAAAGTAGATGATCTAACTAAATGCAAACAGAATTTAAGTAACTTTAAGAATAAATTTTCTCTCCAAGGTTTCCTTCATTAATTAAACCATCACTGCAAAATCATTAGAGAGGCTAGAATTTAGACAGGCTAGAATTTAAATATATGGCTTTAGTGTATGTTTGTATTTTACTTTTTTTGGTCCCATTCATCCCCCTCCTCCCCAATTCTTTGGTGAAAGTGAGTAGGCTAGAATCCCTGGCAGGAATTTGTCCACATTAATATGGCTCATCAGAGATATTATATTTAATTGGAGAGCCTGCGGTATAGTAGCAGGAGGCTGAAGGGAATTATTTAGCATTAGCAATGGCTCGTCTGGGAGTTGTGCACTAATCAAGGAGCTTGTGTGTTAGCTGTGGGGATGATGGGAATTATGACGATTATGACATGTTAGCACATGTCTGTGTGAGAACTGGACAGGCAATGAGTTAATCAAGAAATGTATTAAATGGCTCCCATGCTGTTTCCTTATTACTCTGTATAGTGTCTGTCAGGTTGTGTACTTCAAAGACAAAATTGAATATATGGTTTTTGCAGGTAAAGTAGTTACCCTTCTTTTTTTAAACAAAGAACCTTCTCTCCATGCTTTTGAAGCATATGCATATTATGTACATTCCTTGTTAAAGGAACAGTAAGTGAATATTTGGGCTTCAAGAGGCATTCTTTTAAAATGTGCTTTTTCAGTCTGCTAGTAGTTATTTTGTGACTGTTTTGTATACACAAATCATCCAAATCTTTGCTTTTAGCAGATACTACCTTTACAGGTCTCAATTAGAAAATGAAATTGACTGTTTAACCTTTTTTAAAATGGAAAACAATTCAGATATTTAAGTAAGCTATTAATATTTAACACTTGTCAGCTACAGGCAGATAAAAGCATTAATCGTTTCTACCATCAAAATGCTCCAAACCTAGCAAAAAAAAATTCCCCTTAGCTGTAGAGGGTGGTTTGTTTGTGGGCCAGGTAGACCCATCCTGTGCCCAGCATGGGTAGAGGCATCCATTTCATATCTGTCATGAAACTATCAGTTAGAAATGCTAGAAATGTACATGTTTCTAGGAAATAGAACTAATAAATTGAGTTCATTTTAAAAAATAAATTGAAATGTTGCCTAAATCCACAAGCAGACTGGATTAAATCTGTAGGCAAACTTATTTTAGAGTTACTGTAGAGATGAGCACACACAATTTTTTTTATTATTGTAAGCACTGCCAAATTTAATAAAACTTTCTACCAAACTGTGACCTTCATGTATTAACTTAATTAAAGTAGTATCATGGATAGTACTCAAAGTGTTAACCTGTAGGAGGTTGTTATTGAAATCCATTATCTGTGGAGTCAGTATTAGTGGTCAGCAGCATCAGAAGTAAAATTGCAAGTAAGACCCTCCCTTGGGTGCTGTGAGCTCAGCAGGTTAAACTGTCAAAGCTTCTTAAAGGACTGATAGTCAAACCCCCTGGAGTTATAGGTAAACCAATCATTTGCCATCAGCAGGGAATATTACTTTATTTAGCAGGCAGAAAAAAATTAAATGCTAACAGGAAAGAGGATTTAGTCAGAACCCTCATAACATGGGTTATGTATCTACTGTGTACTTTGGCAAGACTTCCTTAGAAGTCAAGGTTTCTTCTTTTGTTCAACAGGAAATTAAGTTATTTTAGCAATGTTTTATAAAATAAAGGGATTGAATAAGCTATTTGTACTGTTACGTCATATATGACATTTGAAAGTTTATGCATGTCGTAAAAAAGGAAGAAAAAAATGCCTTTTTAGAAAGGGGAGGAGTTGTCAATATGTAGAAGGCCTAATTTATACAAAATCATTACAGAAAGAAAAATAATATAAATGTGCAACATAGCACATAGTGCAACAAATGTGTATAAATGTGCAACATAACATAGGCTTACTGAGTTTTGTATATATCATCTTTATGAAACATTGAACACATTTATTGATATTTTTCATACATGTCTTAAATGTATTAATGCTATTAATTTTAGGCCATAAGACATACATGGTAAATATCACAAAGAAGTTAACATTGTTACTAAAATTTTTGTATTTCCACCTTTATTTTTTCTGTTTTAAACATGCAACCTTTGCCTCCCATAGGCAGACAGTTGTTTTGCATTTAATTTCCTTATTTCTCTTTCTTGTAAAGGAAAAGTATTTTTTTTAACTGAATTGTAATATTTTAGATGGTCCTAATTAATCTATAAAGCTAACACTTCTTATTGAAGTATGTAAATGGGAATGAGAGCTGAACACATGCTTTTTGTGGTGACTACTAAGAGGCTGGATCTGGGGCTATGCTAAACTCTAATAATCTTGGCAGTTTTCTGCTGGGAATGCTCTGACACTTCCCCTCCACCCCCAGTAATTTTAGGACATTTTTAACTGACTATTTTCATTTTTTATACTTCACTGTTGGATTATAAAGTTCTCCAAAATAAACACTGTTTAAATATCAGTGACTTGTTTCTGCACCACTTTCAGACTGGTGCAGTTCTGTTGAGCCATACCAACTAGGTTAGATAATGCAATGTTTTTGAGCTGAGTCTGCTGAGACGCAACTGTGTGACGATATTTGTATGCTGGGGAATTATTCGAAAAGTTCTAAGCAAGTGAAAAGTGGGAGGTTCAGGTTTATAATGGAAACTGTGTTCAATAAACTTAGTTGTATTAACTGTAATATTGACTGGGGAGTGAATACAGTATTTTTTAAGCTACTCTCACTGTCGTCATGATCAGAGAATCTCAAAAATTTGCTGCTTTTGCAAGGACCACAGGACGTATAATGTTGGGAAGGAGGACTGGAAAATTCTTTTTTTGTAAAGGCTCTGTTGTCTGGTGCAGAAGGAGTGAGTCTGGGGCCTCTCCCGCACCCTGGCTCATTTGACTTCTATTAGGGCATCTTGTGCCACCGTACATGGTAGACTCACCCAGTGGCTGTGCTAACACAGAAAGGTCCAGGATTTCGAGAGAAAACAGTGGGCCCAGGCACTCTCCCTCCCTGTGTGCTCAGCAGAAGATAATTTAGCCTGGCTCTAAAAGTTGAGGCTGTGGTAATGATCAACTAGTAATCTGTAAAACTGTTTTACAAGTGTTCTGTTATACAGCAATTACAACATTGCATGCAACTCCAGATACAGGCTTGCTTGTTGACTTTTAGGTCTACAGAGAGATGGTAGTGTGTGTTCAGGCAGCATAGCATAAACTGCTCTAAGGTCTACTTATGGGTGGAACAGAGACCGGTGTAATGATATAGCTAGCATTGTTTAGCTACTATATGTTGCTTCTAAAACTAGAAAAAGGAAAATACTGCATGAAACAGTTGTGTTTGCTCCCCCTCCTTTCCTGTTTTCACTACAACTTTTATCCTGGCTTGTAATTGGTTGGTGACACAGTTGACTGTTATGGCTAACTTACGTATGACTCTGTTAATAACCATGACAGCTAGTAGTGTTTTCCTTCCTTGCACAATTATTTGGACTCGTATCATGATTGTTATCCTGTTGTTTGGTTTTAATGCTGTTGTTTCCTAGGTGAAATGGGATCCGCGAACTGCCCATGTAACTGGTTCTTCCTCTCACATCTCTGGTAGGAGGTTCCAGGATGCATTTCCCTATATGATACTTGTTGTGCTTGATTGCTGGGTGCTCTGTGGTCACCTCTGGAAGGCACTGTGCAACAGCTACTTAGTCTTTGTTGAAGAACACTAGTGCAAATACAGTTAGATGGCAGTGTAGATGGGTATGTGTAAACATAGTTGATTCTTGGTGGATTTATGAAAGAAGCTGCTGGGTGAAATCAACCATATTGGTGGTCATAACTGGTTCAAATAAATGTCATAAAGTGGTTAAATGAACATAATTATACTTTTGATACCAACAGGACTCAGCTTTTGCTTCTCTTACAGTTAGAACGGGCTGCTTTGAATTTACATGTCAGTCCAGTTGGTGGTCCTGTAGTAAAATCAGACCACATCTACTGAATTGTGTTGACTTCTTAGCTGCACACCTCTGCCAGTTATGAAACTCTACTCATATAAAATTTTACTTTTTTTTTAGAATGTGGTTCTACTGTGAAAAGTTACTCCAAAAACGGCATCCTGGGGTTCCTGGTTTACTGTGTTCCAATGATTTCCAAAGCAAATTTACTCAGTTGACAAGTATAAAGATGGTTTTTCTAAGAGCCAGCCTTCCAAACTCTTTTTGGGTTCTGAAAGTCAAGCTGTGTTCTTTCTTGCTTTTGCATCAATACTAGTTATAAAGATTCTGCAGGCCAACATTTGTCCTCAGAATACTGTATTGAACACCATTACCTGCAAAATCGTCCCCAGCTTCATTAACAGTTCTGATGCTTCATGAGCCAGAAAAGAACTCAGCTCAGTGTCCTGTAATTCTGTTGGTTCTGTGGGACTAAAGAAGTGAAGAGTATCAAAATAAATGAAAACACACATGGAACAAATCTTTTGAATGAGAAGGTAACTTTTCAGAGTAGAATGACTCTTTGAACACCATAAATGCTAAGCTTCAGTGAAAATTGTATAGTGAGGTCATTGTTTAATATGCCATTTAGATATTGGATATAAGATTTTGGTTTAAGAAGAATGACAATATACTGAAGCACAGGAAAAGTTTTTATATGGAGTATATTTAATGAATCAAAAGTTTATATAGATCGCTGTAGAACAATGGATTTTACATAAAAGCAGTTTACTTGTATGAATATATTTTTGGATGGTATTTGTCTTTAAACATCAGAACAAAGTGGCTACTATTTAAATTGAGCAAATGCCTTAAAAAATCACAAATATTCATTCATTCAACACCAGAAAAGATGCCTGGTGTTACAGGTAGAAAATGTCCTGGTCCATGCCCAAAAAGCTTATAATCAAAGGCACCGATTCTGTCATTTAGGCCTTGTCTACACTACTGGCTGGATCGACGCGTAGAGATCAATCTATTGGAGATTGATTTATTGCGTCAGGATGCGATAAATCGATCCTCAGAGGCACTCCCTTTGACTCTGGAACTCCAGCTCGCCAAAAGGCGCAAGGCACAGTTGACGGGGGAGCCTGCTGTTGACTGCTGCCGCCGTGCAGAAGGCAGGTAAGTTGACCTAAGATGCGTTAACTTCAGCTACAGTTTTCACATAGCTGAAGTTGCGTATCTTAGGTCGACCCTCCCCGCTAGTGTAGACCAGACCTTAGTCTGTGTGAGCAAGACCCTCCATTTAAGTCCAGTGGTGCTTTGAGAATGGTTGCAGGGGCCTGCCTGAGAACAACATGTAGCATCAGGGGGCTAAATTTTTATGGAAATTGTGTGTGTGTTAATTGCCCTTATTTACATAGACAATCTCAATCTGTGCTCACGCAGTGTGACTGCAATTCTACAAGGTGGGATCACACTTATTACTGAAACATCTCAGGCAAAAGTTATGGGATAATTGATAGGATAGAACTAGCTTTGTTATGGAGTACTGTTATTGATGACCTTGGGTACGCACTCTGTGGTAAAGAGTGAAGCTTTGCTTCAGTGCTCTAGAACAGGCCTGCACAACTCGGAAAGCAGCGAGGGCCATATTACTGCAAAAAAACTAGCTGCGGGCTGAAAAGCCTCGCCCTTGCCCCACCCCCATCTGCTTCCCCCCACCCCTACTCACCCGCCACGGGCCACACAGTGAGCCCGTGCGGGACGCATTTGGCCCCCGGGCCGCATGTTGTGCAGGCCTGCTCTAGAAGGTCATGTTGCTGCTTATGAATTAGTTCTGACACAGGCATGAGCATACCCTGATGCAGGCTCTTTTCCCTTCCAAAGAACCATTGTGTCCAGTTTAATTAATTTTCAGACCTTTGCTTTATTCACTGTACTAAATATTCATAAGTATTTTTAAATAAAATAAGCCATTTTAATATCAGACTTCACTGAAGAATCCAAAAATTGGAATGTGTTTTTCCCTTATGAAATAGGACATTTTTGTCACAAGTAGCTTGGGATATTCACTCTTTGACTTGCATGCATTGCAAGTGCATATCTGTTCAAAAGGATAACAGTTCTGCCATGCAAAATATAGAGATGTGAAGCAGAAGCACAATGTTTCCTCCTACTTACTGTACCTTCCTCTTTAAAGAAGGATGACTACAAATTGGGTATTTCATCTGTTCTCCTAGTTGAAATCTGTGGGTTTTGGCCCCTCTCTAAAATCTGGACTCACCACTAAGCCAGCCTGAACTGGTGGCTTGAAGAACAACAGGATAAGAATAATTAGGAGAAAGAAAGAGCACTGTTGGTAACAGGTTTTACTTTCCTGACTATTTGGTGTAAGACTGCTAATCGAGGACCTGATCCTGAAGGCTACAGGGCATATTGTCACTGAATTGTAGCATTGGATGGGACTACTCATATAAGTAAATGCTGTGCACCAGGTAAGTGCTTGCAGGACTAGACATTTGAAGACCAATTTCGCTAAAATTACGCACACCTTTTTTTGTGTGCGGACTCTCAGTTTAGATTTGTGTATGCTTCAAAATAGCACTGCAGTTTGATATATTCATGATGACTTTAGGCTTGACTTGTTTATTTACATAAATGAATTTTGTGTTGGTTTTTTGAAATGCTGACTAAAAGTAAATGTGGAATGTGTGTGATATTTGTGCTAGTAGTCTTTCACAGTTCAGCTTCCACAGAGTTTAGAAATAATTCCAGTATTTTGTATTAAGATTAAATACCACCACACAATTGAAGAAGAACACTGTGTAAACTTGAAAGCTTCTCTCTCTCACTAAAAGTTTGTCCAATAAAAGATATCACTTTACTCACCTTATCACATGATTATGGCGTTTATCTGAGGGCTTTCAAAACTATTTAGTATTATAGACTTGCTGTATTTTGTGTGTGTGCAAAAGAGAGAGAGAAATTAGGTATATTTTTGCAAAGAAGTGAATTCAAACTTAATTTGCATTGTTTATTATTTTGGAGTTTTCCATGCACATTTTTTAAAGCTACCTTACAAAGGGGTTTACTCAGCCCCATTTTATGGCTTGAATTAATTGTAGTTTGTCTTGCGGAGCAGTATTATTCAGTTTGGGTCAATTGAGTGAATCCACTTACACTGGAAAAATCTCCGTTTGGCGCTGATTTGAACTAAAAAGGAGTACGACTTGTTGGATTTGATTTTTGTCCAAACAACCCTCAAGATCCCATTTATTTAGCATACCAAATAGAAGTGTTCTGATAGAATTGTCATTATTTTCCAGATCTGGCAAAGACTGACTATATGTACAAATATGAAATATGATAGTAAAGTATAGAATTCAAAATGGACAGAAGGAGTGGAAAAACAGCTGCCACTTAGTGTAACCGTGTGTCTTCTAGCAGTATAAAATTCTGCATACGAAGGACTGCAGGTACAAAAGGTGACCTATTCTGAAAAGCTGGGACACTCAAGAAGCCCAAACATTTATCTCTTGTGGGATTGGGGGTGTGTGTGTGTATGTTTTTGTTTTTTTTTAATTAGGCATTTGTGCTCAAGTAATTGGCATCTGTCACATGGTAAACATCAGCAGCTGTCTGAAGTGCAAGACTTGTGTGAAAGCAATGCAGGTGATATTTGCACTTTGGATTAAAAAACTGATCAGATGTATGTTTTTTTCTCTTTTCCACCCCTCCCTGCAAATTAACTTTCACTTTTTGCAAAGAGTAGGTGGGAATTACCGTAAGGAGAATGAAAAAGACACTTCTGTGTCATGCCATACCACCTATATAAATTAATATGATCTGTGTGAAAGAAAGGAAGGCCTTTATAGTCAATGTATACTTGTAGTATTAGATGCCAAATGTAGATTATAGTCTATGAATTATTTTAAATTATTTTCATTTTATAGACTACAAACAGTGGTGAGGTCAAGTTATAAGTGTTTCCATTCAAGTTGAAGTGTTCACATTACATATATGTACACCCACTTATCCCCAAAACTTTCCATATTTAGAAAAATAGTTGGATCACTGGTTTTGAAAACACTGTGCTGTGTGTGTCTGTATGTACACACACACATTAGTCATTTGGAGCAATTGAATGACTTAATGGTGAAGAAAACTGCATTTATTCTGCAAGGTTAAACTCTAAATCTCAAGACATTATACATAAATCCTGGACATAAAACCTGCCACTTGTGACCCTTGTCCTATTATATTTATATAAATAAGATCTACAAATAAGGGGTTATCTGCAGATATGAAACTAGGAAAAACAAATCATTCTCCTCCTTCAAGACAAGTCACTGGGACAATTAGTCAACTCAGATTGGTTATGGCTGAGCTGGACAACAGTGTGTACTGGCATCTAATTACACAAATATTTTAGTACCTTCTATTAATAGCAACTAGCCACAACAACCTAGAAAGTTATCCAAATGAACTATGCCAGTAACTTCATCATAGATTTTGAATCAGATTAACAGTGTTTTCAGTATCACTTGCTAGAATTTTGGCAATTTTGGCTTTTTGAGTTTTCTGCAAAAGAATGTTCGGTCATGAAAGAACTTCATCTTTGAAGAAGTCTTTGTTTAGTAATCAAAGGTTGCATTTTCTGTTTAACCTTACTGGATGTTATGCACCGTCACTGGGTGCACTTACTGCTCATGGTGCCTCGTCTTGGTGGTTCTGGGGATTAGCAATGACCAGGTGTTTTGCCCTCCTCTGATGGTATCTCTCCTGTTTTCCTTTCACCATCTGCTACGCAAGGGACTTCCTCTTCTTGACTTGGCCCTCCATGGTTAGGACACCATGTATGTTTACCCTCTTGTGGGTGGGGGGTGTATCAAAGTCCCTCCATACAAAATGGCAGTCTTCCCTTAACTGTTCTGACCATGCCACTCCTGCATTGGTTAGTAGAGGATCCACCTTCTACTCCACGTTCCAGCTCAGGAGCCCTCTGGTTGGTAGCCAAGATTTGACCTACCCCATACCTTGCTGCTTTTCCCCTGAGCTTTACGTACCTTTCTGGTTCTTCTCCCTCTTTTGGGTTTGCCAGCCCAAACTCCCCACTCCAAGGGAGTAACTGTAGGCCATGTTCTTCTAGTCCCATACACACTTCCCTTTTCCCAGAGAATGACTGCAGCCTTTTCCCTGCAGCCTCTTCTAGTTAAACCCTTGCCCCTGTCTCCTTCCCCAGATGCAGCCTGGACAGTTAATTGACCCATTTAACCATCTTAACCCTTCCTGGATTTGTGTGGATTGAACACCTCATCACGTGCACCATAGAAGGAAGTAGAGTGGGATGAGTACATTTAGAATGTGTCCACACTGCACCTCTTTTTTTGTTAGTATGCAATGTTCATAGATGCATATCGCCCACCACCCCCTGGCTGAGCCACTGGCCCTCCTCCCCCTGCCAGAGCTGAGCCTGGCCGAGAGCCACGGGCAGCCTCCCCGAGCACCAGCTCCTCCTGACTCTGAAGGCCCCCTGCTGAGCAGCTGGCCCTAACAGCACAGTGAGAAGTGGGGACCTTTGGGGGTAGTGGGTGGAGTGGAGAAGGCGGTGGTGGCTCCCAGTTGTCTGGCAGTGGGTCACCGTGAACGCCAGGGAAGGCTATTATACCTGCCACGCATGTGTAGCATCCTGCTGCTGGACCCTTTCCCTTTCACAGAAAAAGACTCTGACATTGGGGAAAGGCTCTGGAGCGCTCTGTGTGTGTGTGTGTTTGGAGAGGACAGGGGTGGGGAGGTAGCAGGGAAAGGCTCAGGCAGCTCTCTGCTCCTGAAGCCTTTCCCCAAACCAGGGTCTTTGCTTACTGACTTGCAGGGCTCCAGCAGTGGAAGAGCTGCTGAATCCTTTCCTCATTGCTTCCTTCTCTGCCAGAACCTTTCACTGACACATGTAGCTACTCATTCGACAGACTTCTGCCCGTGGTGTATAGGGTAGATGTAGCCTTGCTGGCTGTGTAAACAAGACCTCTCAAGACAACTGAAGATGAATTGTATTTATGGTGTTTTCATCCTGACGTGCAGCTGTTGTGAGATATATGGCACCACGCTCTTTATAACATGAAGACAAGGGGGAATAAAAGCACAGATTGTAGTTCTTGTCTAGAGTCTAAAGTACCTTATTGCATACTCGGCTGTTTGCATGAGTTCTTAACTATAAGGGTAGGATATGTCCAAAAGTTGTTTGTTCTGGAGGATGGCAATTCAGCTTGCAGTTGTTGAAAGGTCAGAATTCCAGAGATCAATGGGTAGCCATGAGAAACTTTCACAAGATCAATTTTTTCCCCCTGGTGCTGATGGGGCATTGCCTTACAAGCTGCGTTTTGGGCTGTGATAGGGCACGGTTCAGGTGGCGTGCTATTTTAAAAAAATAAATAGAACATGCCTTTTCTTACACTGTAAGGCAAGTTATGCTTCGTCTGTGGCCCTACCAAATTCACAGTCCATTTTGGTCAATTTCATGGCCATAGGATTTTGAAAATTGTAAATTTCATGATTTCAGCTCTTTAAAGCTGAAATTTCATGGTGGTGTAATTGTAGGAGTCCTGACGCACAAAAGGAGTTGTGGGAGGGGGTTGCAAGGTTATTGTAGGGGGGTCGTGGTATTGCCACCCTTACTTCTGCACTGCTGCTGCTGATGGTGCTGCCTTCAGAGCTGGGGAGTGGCAGCTGTTGGTCGGGAGCCCAGCTCTGAAGGTAGAGCAACTGCCAGCAGCAGTACAGAATTAAGGGTGGCATGATAGGGTATTGCCATCCTTACTTGTGCGCTGCTGCTGGCAGGGCGCTGCCTTCAGAATTGGGTAACTGGCCAACAGCCGCCCATCTCTGGCTGCCCAGCTCTGAAGTCAGCACAGAAGTTAGGGTGGCAATACTGTGACCGCCCCTTAAAATAACCTTGTGACCCCTCATAGCTCCCTTTTGGGTCAGGACTCCCAATTTGAGAAAAATCTGGTCCCCTCCCATGAAATCTGTATAGTATAGGGTAAAAGCATGCAAAAGACCAGATTTCACAGTCCATGACGCATTTTTCATGGCCATGAATTTGGTTGGGCCCTATTCATGTCACAGTGCTATAGTCTTACCTCAAGATTTGTACAAGCATTTTCCAGTTGGATGTTTCTTGGATACTTAATTAAAAACATTTAAATTATTTAGGCATAATCCTTCCAACGTCTCTTATGGTTGAACTACTAATTAAATATAGAATATTTTCCATAATGGATTGGTCATGGATGTGGGGATTGGGAAGAAATAATGCTGTGGATGAGTATAGTCTGTTGATTGATTTATGAATCTACACTCACAAGAGTATCACAAACCCACATAGTGTCACAGACTGCTAATTTTGCCTTTAAATCTGAGTTAGGTGAAAGATGTGTGATATCACACATTGCTAGATCTTTTAGCTACCCTTTTGAAGAAACTCTAGTGTGTTATGCCAACCATGACACAAAATATCTAGTCATGAAATGTTTTCTAGATATGTTAATTTTGGTGAATGTAAGCATCTTGTACGTAGGTGTAAGACATGACTTGGTGAAATGTCATTTTCATGTTGTTTTTTTTTTTCCCCCACTCCTTTATTAGCGTCTTAGGACCCTATATATGTTTGAAATACGTGCTTTGGAGGGAGGATAGTGCAACGTTGTTAAAGTTTAGAGCAGAAACTGTCAGGCACCTCAAAAACATACATTTTTCCACCTGTTGGTACTGTTCACCTATAGAGCTGAGATTAAACTGATGTTTTAATAATATAAACTAATCAAAGTCTAAACAGTTTCAACAGTTGTTTAAAAACCAGTTTTTTAAATTTGAAAGTAAATGAAGGGAAACAATTACTCCTTTTCAAAGTTTAGCCTGGAATAAGTTGTTATGGCTAAATTTAAAATAAAACGACACACTCAGTATAGGCATTTATAACTGACGAGCTAAAGCAACTTGAATTTCAGAGGATACTGCTGAAATTCACAATACTTACAAAGATAAATTTATTGGATTCTTCAAGAAATGTAGAAAATTTGCGTGTATGTTTCTGGTTTCTTCAGAGAAGGGAGCTTGCAGTGTCACTGTGCATGTCTTTGCTCCTCATTGTGTGGTAACTTGAAAAGTGCTACTGTAATGTAGATACAAATAATGGCTTTGTACTAGTTACTCGTAACTGTGGGTACTCGATATAGTTTTGATATTACTATCCTATTTCAATACAACTTGCTATACATTATGTAATTTATTCATGGTTCAGTACATGAACATACGCGTCATGATCCAGTGTGTTATATAATAAGTAAAATGCTTGCTCTAACAGGTCTTAGTGTAATAGAGGGATGACACACGAGTGCTAGTATGAAATTAGTCTTTAAAGTTGTATGACTAGAGCCAGTAAATAATCAGATATACAAAAGGTTCATGCCCCTTCCACATTCCTTCAGTTACTCAAGAGGCTGCCATTAAAGTCGTCAAATGCTGACATTCATGCCATAGAGTGGCATGAAAAGCTCTTTGGCTTGGCATGCGGAGAGTCTCTGCTTTGTGTACCATGCCAGAGCAGAACAGACAAAGTGAGACTAATAAAGGATGTTGTCAATTCTACTCTTTTTGCTATGCCTACACATAGGGTAGAGCGAAGGAGGGGGAGGACTGAATTGATGTTGAAGTATGAGCAAGGGATGGGGAAGATGCCAGCAATTAAGGAAAATTTGGGGGAGGTGGAGAGAGAAAGGAAACAACCAGAAAACAAGGAGGCGAGGGAAAAGAAAGTGAACAGGGAATGCTAATGGAGAGAGAGCAAAAAAGGGGAGAGGAGCTGAAAGAAGAGATGGAAAAAGAGAAATAAACACAGAAATGTCACTTGACTCAGTTCACCGTACTTCTAATGAATGCAGTTCTGTGTTTGAGTGTCTGTATCGCTTTTGTGTGTTTCTTTTGGTACTCAGAAAATGGTTGTCTGACTTTTTTTTGTCCGAAGATTATGCTACTGTAAGGAAGGCCTTGATCCTACCAACATTTACCTGCTTAACTTCACTCACCTGAATTGTCCCATTTAAGCCAGTAACATTACTTATGTGCTTGAAGTTTTAAACTTGTACATCTTGACAAACTGGAGAAATGGCTGGAAATAAATAGAATGAAGTTCAATAAGGACACATGTAAAATACTGCGCTTAGGAAGGAATAATCAATTGCACAGATACAAAACAGAGGTGACTGCCTAAGAAGGAGTACTGCAGAAAAAGGATCTGGGTGTTATAGGGGATCACAAAATAAGTACAAGTAAAAAATGTAATACTATTGCAAAAGAAGCAAACATAATTCTGGGCTATCTTAGCAAGAGGAAGGAAGGAAGATGCGAGAAGTAATTCATCCACTCTATTCAGCACTGATCAGGCCACGACTAAAGTAATACGTCCAATTCTGGGGACCACATGTTGGGAAAGATGTAGAGAAATTGGAGACAGTCCAGAGAGAGAGAGAGAGAGAGAGAAATGATTAAAACTCTAGAGAATAAGACTTATGAGGAAAGAGTGGGGAAAAAATTGGGTTTGTTTAGTCTGGAGAAGAGAAGAAAAGGCTGAAGGGGCACACGATAACTTCAAATATGTAAAAGGTTGTTGTAAAGAGAAGGGTGATAAATTGTTCTCTTTCTCCCCTCAGGACAGAATAAGTAATAATGGACTTAAATTTCAGCAAGAAAGATGTAGATTAGACATTTAGTAAAAAGTTCCTAATTTTAATAATAGTTAAGCATTGGAACAAATTACCAAGGAAGACTTCAAGTCACTGGAAATTTTTAAGAACAGGTTAGACCAGGGGTGGGTGAACTTTTTGGCCCGAGGGCCACATCAGGGTTGCAAAACTGTATGTGGAGGGGCGGGTAGGGAAGGCTGTGCCTCCCCAAACAGCCTGGCCCCCAACCCATCTGACCTCTCCTGCTCCTTGACCCCTGATCTGCTCCCTATCCACATCCCTGTGCTCTGACAGAGTCCCCCCATCCCTCCGGGACCTCACCACCACCCAATCCATCCCGTCCCCTGATGAACCTCCCTCAAAACTTCCGCCCCATCCAACCACCCCTTGCTTCCTGTCCCCTGAGTGCCCCGACCCCTGTCCCCTGACAGGCCCCTCCCAGGACTCCCACACCTATCCAACCATCCCCCCTCATCCCCCTCCGCCGCCCGCTGCCCTCCCCCAGAACCCCTGACCCATCCACCCCTCCTCCCACTCCCCTGCCCCTTACCATGCTGCTCAGACTTGGCAGGACTGGCTTATTGGAAAGCCTGGGAGGTGGGCTGGCACAAGCTGTGTTGCCTGCATGGCAGTGTGACTGCGGGGGAGGGGAGACATCAAGGGAGGGGCTGGGAGCTCAACAGCTAGACAGTAGTTTGCCCAATTCTGGATTAGACAAACCCCTGTCAGGAATGGATTAGCTAGTACTTACCCCTGCCTCGGAGCAGAGGACTGGACTAGATGACCTATTAAGGAACCTATCAGTCTATGGTTCTATGGTAAGGATGCTTGCAGGTTTTGGACCTTAAAATGTTCTTGCCCTTAGTGCTTAATGAAGGCTAGTGCATAAATTAATTTTGGTAATGTTTGTTCAAAATAATTTTTTACAATCTAAGAATTGTTTTCTGTGGGTTCAAATAAACATTATTAAAATCTCCCGCATAATGACTTTTTTGAAAAAAAATAGGTATAGTTGAATAGCTGCATTGTAAAACCTGAGTATTTGTCATGAGCTGTGATGGTTCATGTATGGTAGATTAGAAATTCCAGAAAGTAACGTGTGTTTGTAGATCCTGATTCAGGGAAGTCTTTAAGTGCATGCCTAATTTTAAGCATGTGATTAGCCCTGCTAATTACAATGGGACAAATCATATGCTTAAAATTAAGCATGAAGTTAGGCTCCTTGCTGAATCTGGGAATTAGTTTGGAGAATTAAACCCTAACTCTTAAAAGCCTGACTAAAAATGAGAAACAAAACTTGGGTTCGGTATAAGCGCCTCTGTTATATCAGGGAATTGTGCTTCTGCTAGAAATGTTTTTACCTTGTCTTCTTGAATGTTTGCTTCTAAAGCAAAATATTATGCCATTAAAATATTTTTGGCTGCCGCCTTTTGTTGTTTTATATAAATCTTCATATGTGTGTGCATTTCTCTATCATCTTTTTTTCCTTGAATAATCCTGTAGTATGCACATAAAAAGCAAACTGTTTTTACCTTTCTATATCACAATGTGAATTGACAACTTCATACTCTATTTACAATATAAAATTGTCATGCTGTTGGAGTAAGACTCCTAAAAGAAAATAAATCAAGGAACTGGAAGTATTCTAAATTTAGCTATTTACTTTCATGTATTTTAATGCCAGTGTCCAACAGCTAACTGAAATGTGTTAATTTAAAAAATTTGGCTGTGGTGTTTTTAAAATATTAACTAGAAGAAATAACAAATAGGTCTTCAGGTATGTTGGATTTGTATTAATGTTGGAATGCCAGAACTGATATGTTAACATAGACACTAGCTTTAAAAAAAAAACACAAAAACTAACCATTTTGCAAATTGTAATTAAATGTCTCATTTAACATATTTTTTTTATAAATAAGAAAATATGTAATTAAAAATCACCTTGGCACTCCCAAACCAATGCGAAGATCACTTCTTAGTTGCAGTTTTGTAATTTCTCTCCCTGTCTCTCCCAACCAAACAAAAACATCCCAGTGTGTTATGCAGATGATCCAATTAAATTTCTCCAAAACATTTCTATTTTATTATTCCTATAAAATGTGGGGAAAACTTTTAGACTTCTGTATGTTAAGATTTGACTTAAAAATGTATTTGACAATTCCACATGTGAATAAGGATACAATGGATCCGGAATCAAATATGAGCCTGCTTAAATAATTTTCAAGATTTTCTGGTTCGTGTGTAGTGATATTGAACTCTTTAGTCATAGGCTTTAATTTGTGCATGGTGCTGACCTGATGCTGTGCAGGGACACTCACTGCATCCCTTCATTCAATTCACTCTAATTATCCCCAACGTCCTGGGGAGCCTGCTTAGAACTGGCCATGAATGTTTGTTGTTAAGCGTTAAGATATTAGGCTACCCTGGTTACATGTAACAAAGTAGTTTTAGGCTGTGAATTTACATATAGATGATCAGTACAGGAAACTAAAATTATATTTGTCATGATTTTATTTAATCAAATACAAAGTATATATTGAAATAATAAAACATTTTGACAGTGACTTAAGCTTGGAGCAAATGAAATGCGATTTAATGTTACTTTGAGTTCTTATACATTGATGATTAATTTCAGTGCACATTTTAGAAGTGGCTATGGTATGTTAATTATCTTTGAAACAATCAGATTTGTGTGCATATTTCAGAGTGGTGGTAATTATTTTTGCTGGGAGCATCTGTTAATGCAGAATTTTGCCTCTTCAGGTTCATGTGAAAATGGCGGATGAGGCTGTCTGTGTTGGCCCAGCTCCCACCAGCAAAAGCTACCTCAACATGGATGCCATCATGGAAGCCATTAAGAAAACCAGGGCCCAAGCTGTGAGTCTGAATGAGTCTATCTGCTGCAGCTGTTTCATATATAGAAAGCAGAAAAGCCAGAGTTTGTATTTTTTTTTTTTTTTTTTTTTTTTTATTTTTAAAAAAGTGATTGAATATGCTATTCCAGTTAGTTCATGTCACATGAGTTAAATGTGGCCGAAATCGCTACTGGAAATCAAAGGCTTTGTAGCATCTGGCAGTTCTGGTCGCTGATCCTGCAGGTGGCTGCTGGATTCAGCTTTCACACCAGGGAGCAGCTTCAGTTCATTCCCAAATTTGCTTGGGGAAAAAAAAAAAACCCCAATTAGTTTTGAGCACTAACCCTTTCCATGCCATAACAGCTTTTTTCGATGTTTTTATAAAGTATGTCCAAAAAAGGCTTTTGTTTAAATTTGGTTTTAATCATTTTTAAAATTACACACATAATTACACTTGCAAAAAGGTAAATGTGCATCCAGTAATTATTTTTATTGTTTTGTAATGTTCAACAAAATACACATTAGCTTAGATGGGTAAATACGAATGCTGTTGTCTGCCTCCCTCCCATCCCACTGGGCCAGAGATCCAAAGTTTAACAGGGATTATACTGGAAAAATAAACATACAAATAACTGATTGAAATAATGCTTTTTTCTGTGGTACCAGTGAATTAAATGCATTACTATGTACAAAAACATCTTTAAATAAAATTTGATGGATGGAATCAGTCAACACCAGTAATTACCCTGGAGTAGCTCAGTTAGCATTATCATTTCTTTTGAAATAAATGTTTTTCAGTATGGTGCTTGCAAACAAAACAAAAACCCCTTGAAATAGAATTTACAAATAGTACAGATGCTTATGCTGTTTAAGACACAATGCAGATAAGAACAGTTTATTTTTTAATCTTTAGTCTGTCAGAATGTTTCTTGAGTTGACTGTTTATATAAAATTAAAAACAGTGCTGTTTTGTGTAATTATGCAGAATTTATATTAATGTGGGGATAGCATGTGGGGGTACGTAATTTTTTATCTGAGGACACATTGCTTTCATCCTGCTGAAAAAGCAGAGCACATTATCTTATTGATCACTAGCAGTGCTAGGAGCATTAGAGGTGGTAGAACTTTTAATGATAGACACTAGAACTACTGTTAACATCTTGTGCTAGAACAATTTTGGGAGAGAATAGATGGGGTGGGTGGTTAGAGAGGAATAGAAAAAGTGTGGTTGAGGATACATGTTGAGATATCTGTAGTAGGAAAAGTGTTGCAAAGGAAGAAACTAAAAGTATCAGCTCTGTGCCTCTGGAGACAGTGCCTCCCTTCTGTCACAGACAAGAAGGACTATAAGGCAGATAGAAAGCTGGCTAGATTGTAGGGCTCAACAGGCAGTGATCAATGGCGCCATGTCTAGTTGGCAGCCGGTATCAAGTGGAGTGCCCCAAGGGTCAGTCCTGGGGCCAGTTTTGGTCAATATCTTCATTAATGATCTGGAGGATGCCACTAAATTGGGAGGAGTGGTAGATACGCTGAAGGGTAGGGATGGGGATAGGGATAGGATACAGAGGGACCTAGACAAATTAGAGGATTGGGCCAAAAGAAATCTGATGAGATTCAACAAGGAAAAGTAAAGTAGAGAGTCCTGCACTTAGGATGGAAGAATTCCATGCACTGCTATAGACCAGGGACCGAATGGCTAGGCAGCAGAAAAGGACCTATGGGTTACTGTGGACGAGAAGCTGGATATGAGTCAACAGTGGGCCCTTGTTGCCAAGAAGGGTAACAGCATTTTGGGTTATATAAGTAGAGGCATTGCCAGCAGATCGAGGAACGTGATTGTTCCCCTCTGTTTGGCATTGGTGAGGCCTCATCTGGAGTACTGTGTTCAGTTTTGGGCCCCACACTGCAAGAAGGATGTGGAAAAATTGGAAAGAGTTCAGCAGAGGCCAACAAAAATGATTAGGGGGCTGGACCACATGACTTATGCGGAGAGGCTGAGGGAACTGGGATTGTTTCTTCTGCAGAAGAGAAGAATGAAGGGGAATTTGATAGCTGCTTTCAACTACCTGAAAGGGGGTTTGAAAGAGGATGGATCTAGACTATTCTCAGTGGTATCAGATGCAGAACAAGGAGTAATGGTCTCAAGTTGCAGTGGGGGAGGATTAGGTGGTATAATAGGGAAAATGTTTTCACTAGGAGGGTGGTGAAGCACTGGAATGGGTTACCTAGGGAGGTGGTGGAATCTCCTTCCTTAGAGGTTTTTAAGGTCAGGCTTGACAAAGCTCTGGCTGGGATGATTTAGTTGGGGACTGAGGTCCCTTCCAACCCTTATATTCTATGATTCTAAGAAGTGCTTCCTCCAGAAAAGCGAGTTCAGGCAGTGCATGTTAGAAGATGTGATTTGGGAGGGCCAAATCACTTAACCTGTGCTGAGGACAATCAATCTTGAAATGTTAAGCTAATTTAAATAATAATCAGTGAGCTACTGTCTCACGTTGACACATCTAATTGTCTGTGTGTTGATTTCTAGTCTTTGAAACCTGATAAATTTTAAAACTCATCTTGGTTTTATTTTCAAAGGTCCACCCAGGATATGGATTTCTCTCAGAAAACAAAGAATTTGCCCGGCGTTTGGTAAGGTTTTTTTTTTGTTCATGAATCTTTTGCAAAGCACTGGCATGGGAAGGTGTCAGAGATGCAGTACATTCATGGGGAACCAGTGTCTTAGAAGACTGAAAACATTGTTGCACGTATCTAGAGATTAAACTGCGCATATTCCAGAACATCACTCTATCATGAAGAGATGGATTGTTATTTAACATACCTGAAATATCAAAATAACGTTCTGTGAATTGGTTAAAGGTTATATTAAAATAAAGGGATTCTGTCACTTGAGGGGGGAGCATTTTAATGATATGGCTGGATTTTTGCATTCTGAGAAGTGGATGGTGAGAATGTTGAAAGAATTTTCCCATTATAAATTTGAATTTTATAATATACTGAAAAGTATATATTTTCATATGTATTTAACCATGTTTTTATAATACAAAAGGTGACTGAATTTATTAAACTTTTTTTTAATGATTGAACCAAGGGCTTAGTCCTGCAAATACTTTATTGGGACTATTCAGTTGCGTAAGAGTTTTTATGATTGGGCCTAGAATGAAAGAGCCAAATTCACAATGAGGAGCTTGATTCTGCATCCACTGAAGACAGTGATAAATCCTCCATTTTTTCTAGTGGTGTAGGATCTGGCAATTAGTTTTATTATAGTATGCTTCTCAACTTTCAGTAGAAAACTGTTCTAGTCTCTTTGGACGCAAAGGGTCATTAGAGCCAATGGCAAAAGCTTCAGTGTTCTTGACAAGCAATTCCTTTCTCAGACTTGACAAACTCACTACTCCTAATATAAAACTCATAATCATTATTGGATGCATGTACATGTAACATGTCAGGAATAATGTAATTCTACTTGAAACTATGCCTTATGGTCTTGTCATGAAAGGGAGTTATCAGGGAATCATGTGTCACTTTGCTGGCCAATTCAAGCAGGAGGGAATTGACACTCCTCCCTGCCTTGCTGTTTATGTAATGTTGCAATGATTGACAATTGAGCAATACAACACAGAAAAGTCAATGGAAAACCATCAAAGATAAACCATAAACATTAAAACCGCTTGGTCAGGGGATTGCCCAGCTGAGGAATAAAGACAAAACACAGCTGCAGTGTGTCCGGGGAGAAGGATACTGCATCCATTCATTGAGACATCTTGATGAGTGGGGATTTTTCATGAAAAATTGGATCCTGGTTCCTGAGAAACCAGCCAGCTTTGCAACAGACTGAACATTTGAGGAGAGAGGCTATTGTATTAGCTAGGAAAGATATCTATTAATGACTGTAAGTCTTACTTCACATTTTATGATTTTTGTTTTGTATTTTAACCATTTCTTTCTTTCACACTCTTGTTTCTAGTGGAGTTTCTGTTCTTTCATAAATGAACCTACTTTTGTACTATGACTGCTGATAAGTGTTGTGCATGATGCAGGAGTGGTGATATAAGGTAAAACTGGTAAACAGGGGTACCATGCTCCTTTGGGAGTAGAAGATGGAATTTCTGAAAGCAGCCTGTCTCAAGGGGTTGAGACAGGCTGCTCTCAGAAATTCCGTATCATATTCTGCATATCACAGGAGAATGCTTCAAGGGACCTTGGGGAGTGGGGGATGCACCTATTGCTCATCTGCAAGGCAAAAGCAGTCTGGCATAGCCCATAGGAGAGTGCTTGAGAGGCTACCACAGGTAAGACTCCCACTTGCTGGAGGCAGGAAGTAGCAAGGTGACTCGGTCCTGGACACCCTGAGAACCGTCACGTCTCCCACCATGTAACTAGATTACATGTTGGTTGAAAAGTGTGATTTATTTAAAGCTTACATATTTTAAGTAGTAAGGAAATTTGTTACCATTTTGAAATAAATAATTAAGAGTATATCTACCCTGTTATTCATGTTTGAAGCACGGATGTAAGGAAAATACGAGAATGGAGAAAAGAGTTGTGACTTTACAGAGGATATTGGTAAATAGTCCTTGGTTTCTCTTGTCTTACCTGGTCTGTGCTCATTTTGTTCAGGATTCCAGTTGTAAGGTGGTGTAGGGGGAGGGCAGGGCTTAGTTGCCCTGAATATCCAGCTTTGGATGCCATCCCCCTAGTAATAAAACTTTAGTTGTAAGTGGAATACAGAACCCTTGCTATCTTAAGCACCCTGCTGCAAAAAGCAAACAAATAAACAAGAGTCCAGATTCTGCATGATGCTAAATGCATTCTGAAAGTTGCTGAGCATCCTTTCCTACCACTGAAGTTAGAAGGAGCTGTGGCTACTTGTTAACTTCCTGGTTTGCCCCACAAATCTGGTAAAACATCTTAAATTTTAATTTTATACAGCTGGCAGTTTTTCCATTCTAATTGCTCTACCTGTATTATGAAGAACAGTATGTTGGCCAGAGCTCAGATGACTCCTTTTATTCATTTTATTTTTAATTGTAAATTCTGTTCCCACTGGATTACTCTAGCATGATAGCTAGTTTTAGTTGGCAGTTTCCTTAAAAATGAAAAAAGAAACAAAAGTATTTGCTCATGTTGTATAACTATTATGTTGTATATTTTGCTGTCAGACTTTGAAATTTGATATCATTATCCCAAACTGGGCACATTTCCTAAGAATCTAGTGATTATTTGGTGATGTGGATTGCACTCTGGTCGACAATCTGGGACACTCTTTTGGCAGAACTAAATAGAATGAAGAAAAGGGGATTTCCCCCCACCTCAAAATATCTGCAGATATTCATTTATATCTATGAGATAAAATAATGTCTAGAAGCATATTCAGATCTGGCTGGTGGATAAATTTAATATATTTTTGAAATTGTTTATTTCACAAATTTGCTCACTCTGTTGCTATGTAAAACCAGAATACAATTTATAATGCTTTTAATTAATTTTTACTTTTTAAAAATGCTCTACATAAAAGTTGCACTTAAGGCTTAATCCTGCTCCCACTGGGTGCAGAATCATGCTCTCCTAGAACTGCTTAATGTAATGATTCCTTGTTTTTCTTACTGAGCATTACTGGTATTTCTCATCCATAAGTTTAGGCTGGAAACCGAAGGCTCATACATTTCTCTTCATTCCGATCAATCAAAACTGTCATGAATTAATACTAGGGCAGTCAATCGCAGTTAATGCCCCTGATTAACTGATAACAAAATTAACATGTTAACTTTTTTAAATGGCATTAATCATCTGTCTCTGGGTGGGGAGGGAGGCATTGGCTGCAGAAGGACTTAACAGTGTCAGAACAGGCGCTGTAACCCAATATGTCTCCAGAGGGCAGGAAGAGGAGAGAAAAGAAAGTGGCTCCCTGCTGGCTCCAGCAGAGAGATAGGGATCCTGACCCCACCATGCTCCATTGCCCCGGTACAGCTCCTCGCTCTGGGGGGTCGCCCATAGAGAACAGGGGTCTGGTGAGCTCAGCCTCCCTGCAGCAGCCTCTTCTCCAATGCCACATGCGGAGTCCCTGAGGCTATATCCACCCTCCCTTGCAAACAAGGACTCACTTAGTTGAAGGGAGCCCACCAGAAATCGTCCTTCTAGGAGCAGCAAGGCACCTGCCTCATCCGCCTCCTGCCCAAGACATTATTTGCTTTCCCCTCTTCCTCCATCCGTCCTTCCCATCCCATCCTTGTAATCACCCCTGTCCTCCTGGACTTTCCTCCTGCACAAGTCATTGCTTGCTAGTGCTCCCTGAACACTGAATGCAGATTTCTAAGATGAAACTGTCTTCGTCTTTGGACAGGAGGAGAGCCTGGTGAGCTCAGAAACCAAGCCCAACAGGAGCAGCATCAAGAATTCACCCTTCTCCTGCACAACACCCCACCCATCTCCAGCGTACTGACTTTCTGAGATTAAAAAATCTTATCCCTTCAATAAGCCGAGACTCCTCTAAAAGAGACGCATACATAATAAAGGCTAACCCAGGAGCAGCAGGGGGAAAAAAAAAGCCTCCTGCACAATTCACTCCCTTACTGAATGCTAAAATCCTGAGGTAAAATGTTTCCATATCCATGGCAAGGGCTGAGTGGATTTACAGGCTCTAAAGTTTCATTATTTTATTTTTGAGTTATATTAAAAAAAATAAATCCAAGTTTGTAAGTTCAACTTTCATAATAAAGAGATTGCATAACAGTACTTGTGCGAGGTGAACTGAAATACTATTTCTTTTGTTTTTTGAAGTGCAAATATTTGTAATAAAATATATAGTGAATAGTATATACTTTGTATTTTGTGTTGTAATTGAAATCAATATATCTGAAAATATTGAAAACATCAAAAATATTTAAATGGTATTCTGTTGTTCAACAGTGATTAAAACTGCAATTAGTTGGGATTAATTTTTTTAATCTCATGATTAATTGCAATTAATCTTTTTAGTTGCTTGACAGCCCTAATTAATACACAATAACATAAGTTGGATTTTATTATTTTGGGGTTTTTATTTATTTATTTATTGCTTTCATGGGTTGTTTTTCTTACTTTAATGATAAAACACATGTATGCCCTGATGAATGCATATACATCAGAAGCTATTTCATACAGTTCTGCAAAGGTAAAAAGGAAATATATTAAGCATTTATAAACTCACTATTCTGTATATAAGAGCAATAACGAGCTGAAAGCAGAGCTTTGTCTTTAATTAATACATGGAAGGTCAGGTCACATGTAATCCTATTGTGTGTAATTTGAACAAAAGCATGTCTTGGTCATTATTGCTGAAATGATTCATGGAAAAACACACAGCGACAAACAGTTCTGGTAAAGGAAAGTAATCTGCAATGGTTTTAATGTACTGATCAAATAATCTGTTTGTCAAATTATTTCCCCCGCTTGGATTCTCTTATTCCCTGTAGCAAATAAATTAAATGGCAAGAGCATATGCACAGTTGGGATTTTAGAAAAATCCTGAGTTTTGACAAAGTATCTTTTGAAAAGTGAAATTTTACTTGCATCTGAAATTCTGAGGTGATGTTGGAAAGAGTCCTGTCAAAGCCTGTTTCTCACAGTCCACTCACCTCTTTAGGTTTATCCATTCCATTTTCCTCTGGTGACTTAAAATGTAGTGGACTTTTTTTTTTTCTTCAGTGTTGAAGTGAGGCTGTATTGTGGATTTCATAATCAAAATTTAAAGTCCATGTCTCAGATATTAAGACTCTTGTATTTTTTATGATCATGTAATTTTAAATTAATCTGTGAGGTAAATAACACTGAAGCTTGGTGTACATTGGATACTTAAATTCTATTTTAATAAACTCAGAAGATGTACATTGTCAAACAAGTGTGTTGGGTACCTGAGAACCCTATTTTACATTCTAGTGTTGTTTCACAGGTTTGAGATTTCCAGCTTATAACTGTGTTAATGCCTTATGTAGAGAGAGTGATTTATTAACTGAGGCTACTTAATTCAATGCACAAATAGGTCATTACTTGTAAAATGCAATTATAAGCATAAACTACAAGTAATCAACTTGAGTTTTGCTGGTGAAATAATTGAATAACATCCTGTATTGACAGAAATCTAAAGATGCAGTTGTCAAATTTAATTTCCTAATAAAAATGGGTTTTTAGTATGTTTTACTGTATGTCATGGAAAAGATTTTTAAAGGCACAAATGACTTTTACTGAAATTAGACACCTAGCTGTCAATGACAGAGGTGCCCAACAACTATTTATGCCCTTGAAATCTGTTTCTGTGTTTTAGAAGGAGTGGTTGTGACCCTCTATCTTTAGGTCGCATAACACTTCCAGTATAAAATGGAAAGTGTTCTTCTGATCTCTTTGAGAAGCTCTAACATCTGCATTGTTTGCCACAAGCCTTTGAAATTTGGCCAGGGGAAAGCTCCATGGGTCGAGAGAGTTCTTCTTGACCCACGTATCGGTTATTCATTTTTAGAAGATAGCCACTTCTCTTTCCTTGCTGACATTTGTCAGGAAAATATTTTGGCAGCATGCCAGAGTAATAACTGATCAAAAATCTTCGAATGAGCCAGGAACACACAGCAGCACCACCGCCACCACCATTCTGTATACACTTCAGTAGGAATGCCTGGGAGTTACCAGATCAGCTATAGTAGTGCAGGAGGAGAGAGTTGGGCCACGCCCATACTCAGAGCACCCCTATGCATCTTGCATGTTGTCCCAAGGTGGTAGGAGTTTCTCCAGCAACCGGTGTATGTGGGAGAGAACAGATGTCGGGCTGGGCTACTTCAACCACCCTCTATACTCAGCACCTGGGTCCAGCAGCCCAGCCGTTCCCTTTCTGGGACTACCAGCCTTCTCCTGTTACCCTCTAGTAGTAGTTCGTTAGTCCTGAAGTTCAAGTGGCACAAGTCTGAGGTTCAACGTTCAAACCCTGATGATGATTCATCATTCATCATATTAGTTGCACATAATAGTGTCTGTTTTTATCTTTTTAATTAAACTAAATAAAACTAGGAAGTCACTATGAAAAATCTGTTAAAAGAACATTATTTAAATTACGAAGTTAAATGCTTGAAAATTAGGAAATGCTGGATTTACAGTTTCAGTGCAACTTTAATTCTGGCCCCTGGTGCATATGTAATATGATAGTCTTTAATTATATGATCACACACACAATGTTTTTTCCACAGGAATACTGTTTCATTCAGTGTACGGGATAGATGTACTAAAGGGAAAAATTAAGATTGCATGCACAATCTTAAATTTAGCATTTTGTTAATTTTGAGTGCTTGACCTTGCAACCTAAAAAATATGGTTTTAACAGGACTTTTTGGTGTGTAATCTACAGTAGTAGACCTGGATGAAAATCTTGGTTCCATTTTGATGACAAGATACAGATATTCACTCACACAGTATTTTGACATTTTCATTAAAAACTTTTTTCTGTTTCTTTAGTGCTCTTCTAGTAAGTACTGTACAACACGGCTAAGAAAAGGACAAAGCAGCCAGTGTTATTTTTTTTAAAGCTTTGAAGGCTATGTTCAGATTCTTAGGCGAACTAAATTTTTTTTAAAAAACAAAACCTTTAGCCAAATAACTGAAGAAACAAGATATGTATGACAATAGCTGATCACATGATTATAAACTGTTATAAGTCTTGTTTTTCCTATTACCTCAAACTAGTGTCATTCCTTGTCAAGAATCAGAGAGGTAGCCGTGTTAGTCTGGAATTGCAGAAGTGGCAGAGTCCTGTGGCACCTTAAAGACTAACTGAAGTATTAGAGCATAAGCTTTCGTGGGCTAATACCCACTTTGTCGGATGCATGCAGTGGAAGTATCCAGGGGCAGGTATAAATAGGTAGGCAAGAACCAGGTTAAAGATAACAGGGTGGGTCCAATGCGGCTGAACCAGCTGTTATCTCTGATCAGGGAGGGTGAGGTATTCCTCTAGCAGCTGAACTGGAGGTGTGAATAGCAAGAGAAGAGAAACTGCTCTTGTAGTTAGCTAGCCATTCAAAATCTCTATTCAGTCCCAAATTGATTGTGTCAAATTTGCAAATGAATTGCAACTCTGCAGTTTCTCTTTGCAGTCTGGTCTGAAAGTTTTTTTGCTGCAAAATGCTGATCTTCAAGTCTTTCGTGGTGTGTGCAGGGAGATTGAAGTGTTCTCCGACAGGTTTTTGTATATAGCCATTCCTGATATCTGATTTGTGTCCATTTATCCTTTTTCGTAGGGACTGTCCAGTTTGACCGATGTACATGGCAGAGGGGCATTGCTGGCACATAATGGCATATGTTACCAATATATGCCATTATGTGCCAGCAATGCCCCACAAAATATACAAAATATATAATATACAATATACAAAAACCTGTAGGAGAACACTTTAATCTCCCTGCACACACCACGAAAGACTTAAAGATCAGCATTTTGCAGCAAAAAAAACTTTCAGACCAGACTGCAAAGAGAAACTGCACAGTTGCAATTCTTTTGCAAATTTGACACAATCAGTTTGGGACTGAATAGAGATTTTGAATGGTGTGACAAAGCTCCAAGTTTGTACTCGTGGGTCCTGCGCTTCCTGGCAGATTTAGGGGCCTCAGAAACTCATCTAGGCCC
This sequence comes from Dermatemys mawii, assembly GCA_007922305.1. Taxonomy (NCBI): domain Eukaryota; kingdom Metazoa; phylum Chordata; order Testudines; family Dermatemydidae; genus Dermatemys; species Dermatemys mawii. The sequence continues at coordinate 36,911,646 of ML677364.1, read as the reverse complement.
CAGAGTGACCTCCCTTTCTCAGTATAATTGGCAAGAGTCACCACCTAGTGAGTTACCTTCATCACAGGCCAGTATGGAAGATGGAAAAAGGCGGGGGGGAGCCCGGGCCCGCCCTCTACTCCAGGCTCCAGCCCAGGGACCCTAATAGTATCAGCTAAGATGGCTGACCTTGTATCCACAAAACACAATACAATTCCCTGGGCTACTTCCCCACAGCGGTCCCTGCTTCTTCAAACTCCACTTCACCCTTACCTCAGGGCCTCCTTCCTTCTGGATGATATGTTGTCCACCACTCAGTCTCACCAACAGCACAACCTCCTTCCACAGCTCCTGACACCCATACCCACCTGACTAACTGGGAGGTTTTTATCTGGTTTCAGCCAGTCCCTGATTGGCTTCAGGTGTCCCAATTAGGCTAGCTGTTTCTACTCCTTTCTAGAAGGTTCTTAATTGGCCCCAGGTGTCTTGATTGGCCTGGAGTAGCCTTTGTTTGGCTATCCAGGGAACAGGGACCGGTACATCCTGAGACTAATATACCTGCCTTCCAGCACTCTCCTATATCCTTCTGGTCTGACTCCGTCACAATGGCTAGCTAACTACAAGAGCTGTTTCTCTTCTCTTGCTATTCACACCTCCAGTTCAGCTGCTAGAGGAATACCTCACCCTCCCTGATTAGAGATAACAGCTGGTTCAGCCTCATTGGACCCACCCTGTTATCTTTAACCTGGTTCTTGCCTACCTATTTATACCTGCCCCTGGATACTTCCACTGCATGCATCTGACGAAGTGGGTATTAGCCCACGAAAGCTTATGTTCTAATACTTTAGATAGTCTTTAAGGTGCCACAGGACTCTGTTACTTCTGTCATTCCTTGTGTCATCCTGCGTAATAAGGATTGAAGCCTATGCCTACAATGAACTCAGTGCAGGTGGACCCAGGCCTCCGCAGAGCTAACTGTGGAATTCTCGCCTTTTAAAGTGGAAATTTTGGTGGTAGGGAGTAGATTTCCCCTTGTGTGTACAGCACGCCATGTACACTTAATGGCACTGTGTCAATAAGGGAGAGGATTTAATTTTGCTTGAAGGACTCTGTCTTGCTTTGATTCAGTCTTGATAAATTTGTGATATGTGGTGATCAGGGTGCTATCATTCTGGCAGTCCTAGTGAGATGCTATATGCAGATTTTTTTTTTAAAGCCTAAAAATGAAAGGAAGGAAGGAAAACTGACACACCACTTCTTTGCTTTGACCCTTATCTTCCTTTAATTGTTCTACAAAACACATTATTTAAGCTTGAAATATAATGGGTTGAAATTTGTTATATTTTGAGAAATGTTGGGTATGAACTAGAGCTGTCAAGTGATTAAAAAAATTAATCGCGATTAATCATACTGTTAATAGAATACCATTTTATTTAAATATTTTTTGATGTTTTCTACACTTTCAAATATATTGATTTCAATTACAACATAGAACATAGTATACAGTGCTCACTTTATATTTATTTTTGATTTACAAATACAAATATTTGCACTGTAAAAAACAGAAGAAATAGTATTTTCAGTTCATCTAAATCAAGTACTGTAGTCCAATCTTTTTGTCATGAAATTTGAACTTAAAAATGTAGAATTCTGTACAAAAAATGCACTCAGTTACAAAGCAGTGTAAAACTTTAGAGCCTACAAGTTCACTCAGTCCTACTTCTTGTTCAGCCAATCAAGTTTGTTTATATTTGTGGGAGATAATGCTGCTTGCTTCTTGTTTACAACATCATCTGAAAGTGAGAACAGGCGTTCAGGTGGCACTGTTGTAGCTGGTGTTGCAAGATATTTTTATATGCCAAATGTACTAAAGAGCCATATGTCCCTTCATGCTTCAACCACCATTCCAGAGGATGTGTCCATGCTGATGATGGGTTCTGCTCAACAACGATCCAAAGCAGTATGAACCAACACATGTTCATTTTCATCATCTGACTAAGATGCCACCAGCAGAAGGTTGGTGGCTTTTTTTTTGGTCATTCAGGTTCTGTAGTTTCCTCATTGGAGTGCTCCCCACCTTGTCCTTCTCAGATTTTGGAAAGCACTTCACATTCTTAAAGCTTGGACTGAGTGCTGTAGCTATCTTTAGAAATTTTATGTTGGTACCTTCTTTGTTAAATCTGCAGTGTGTGCGCCTGAAAAGAACATATACTAGGTCATCATCTGAGACTGCTATAACATGAAATATATGGTAGAATGTGAGTAACACAGAGCAGGAGACATTCAAGTCTCCCCCACAGATTTCTGTCACAAATTTCATTAATGCAGTTTTTTTAACAAGCATCATCAACATGGAATCATGTCCTCTGGAATGGCGATTGAAGCATAAAGGGACATATGGCTCTTTAGTGCATTTGGCACGTAAAAATATCTTGCAAAACTAGCTACAAGAGTGCCATATGAACGCCTGTTCTCACTTTCAGGTAATGTAAACAAGAAGTGGGCATCAGTGTCTCCCGTAAATGTAAACAAACTTGATTGGCTGAAGAAGAAGTAGAACTGAGTGGACTTGTAGGCCCTAAAGTTTTACATTGCTTTGTTTTTGAGTGCAGCTATGTAACAAAAAAAAATCTACATTTGTAAGTTGCACTTTCACGATGAAGAGACTCCACTACACTATTTGTATGAGGTTCATTGACAAATACTGTTTCTTTTGTTTTTCACTTTTACAGTTCAAATATTTGGAATAAATAATATAAAATGAGCACTGTACACCTTCCGTTTGGTGTCGTAAATGAAATCAATGTATTTGAAAATGTAGAAGAACATCGAAAATATTTAATAAATCTCAATTGGTATTCTGTTGTTTAGCAATGTAATTAAAACTGGCATTAATTGTGATTAATTTTTTTGAATTATGATTAATTTTTTTGAGTTAATCGCATGAGTTAACTACAATTTTAATCAACAGCCCTAGTATGAACAATTATAAAAGTATGTGGAGTAGGCAAATATTTGTCCCAGTCACATTTCAGGAGCCCATTGTTTAAAAAAGAAGAGTCTCTGGCAACATTTCCTGTAGACTCCTTTCTGAGCAAGCCCATTCTTCAGATGGTAAAGAAGACAGGAGGTGTTCACATAGGTTCTTCTAGGCCCTGATCTTGTGAGGTGCTGAATGCCTTGGATTGCTATAAAGATCAGTGATTAATAAGGGTGTTCGGTGTTCGTTAGGATTGGATTCCTCATGAAGCCTATCCCCTGATTAGTGATGAGAAAGAGAAAACAGTTCTGTCCAGATTGAGCAGGTCCCCAAACCATCCCCTGGAAGAGGAAGTATTGAATATAAATCATTAGGCTTGTTTGGATGTAATAAGCCATGTATTTGGGCTACCTTTGTTAATGTGCTGAACAAAAAAGTAGCATGGTAAACCTGCTCTCTGACACTGTATGAGTAGGTCTGTTCAAAATACTGACAGTGAACCTTAAAATGAGAACAAACTTTTTATTTTGGCTACTATTTTTTAAAGGGATAGTGTAAGGTAGTTTTAGGCTCAAGATTTAGATTGTATAATTCTTCTCCTTGCCCCTCAGTACATACAAAACTAATTTTTTATGAGGTTATATGTCTAATTTACAGAATAAATTGGGGGGAAAAAAGAGAATAGTGTGGTGTTTGAGTTTAAACATTCACCTATTTGCAGTGTTTGCAACTCAGCCATTGCAGCGCTGTGCCAGTGCATGAGGTCCAGAAAGTGAAACTCACTATTCTTTCTTCCATAGCAATGAAATACAAGAATTCAATAGTGTTTGCTTTTAAACAAGTAATCAACAGTACATTAGAATCGTAAAACTCTTTTAGTTAAGGTAGTATTGATAAATAGCCTAGGGAAATCTATTTTTAAAATACTTATAACCTGACAGGATCTCTTTAAAACATACACTCTTACTGGTAACATAATTTAAACCTATTCACATTGTTCTGTACTCTGTGGAGCATTTTTCAGTCACCCATTTCTACCAGTTTTAGGAAGTAACAGTTGTTTTCATTAACTGTCTACTAAAAAGTCCTAGTAGTAGAGTAGAAAAATGGTATTAATCTTTTCCCTGGAAGATGGTACAATAAATTGGCAAATACCAGTACAATATCAGGGTTCAGTGCTTTAAAGGTTGACTAGGATAAATAGTAATGAATGCCATTTATGCATTTTGTATAATATTTTCCAAAATCCCACGTTTCTGCGAGAAGGTTGGGTATACAGTTGCTTTGATTAGCTCTTGCAAATACTTTTTTCATGTATTAATAAATCAAACTTCTAAATTTTCAGGTATGTGTTTTAGAGGCTGTCTGGAAAACTCGGTCTATTAAATAGATAATCTGTATAGTTGGAAAGAATGGCATGATTTGTGAAGAAAATGCACACCGTTGTCTTCTGTCTATAGAACTTGATAATATTTACTGTGATCCTGTGCCTTAACTTCAGAGTTCTTTAACTGTTTGGTTTTCTTGTTGACCTTGTGCATACAGGATACTTTTCCTTCTCCTATGTAACAGAATCTAAATATATTTCATTTACCTTTTGTTTACTTAATATACCTTTGTTTTTAAACTCAAATATTCTCTTGAAATGTGTTAGCCAAATTCTTCAACCTGTGTGATTCCTGTGAAATGTCTTAAGTAGAAATGATACATTAGTTTAGGTTCATTTGTCACTACATATCATGGGGCAGCCTGATTTTTTTTTAAATGATTTAACTGTATGTATGTGATTACAGATTATGATGGTTGAGATAGGCAAAATATCTTTCTTTAACATGGGTCATGTAATTTTTCCCATGAGGTGCTTTTCAACAGCAGTTCTGGCACATTTAATGAGGTGTGCGGTACCATAGATGAGTGGATTTGTGGAATTCTGATTTGTAAAATTCATTATTTTTTGACATGCTGTGTAACCACAATAGTTTTTTTTCCCCTTGGCTCTCTGTAAGCCTTTCTATTGCTTCTGAAATGTTGTTTTCTTTCTTTCGTTGCCCTCTTCTTCAAGCCATGTTAGGTTTATAGTATAAAATCAAGATTTTTTTTCTAATTACTTGGAAAATTGCATCTTGTGGTGTACTGTTTTGTGTGTGTGTGTGGCGGGGGAGGATAGGAGGGAAGGTAAATGATTTGCAAACAGATCACCAGAAAATTTCATTGTTTTGTACTGGTAATACTACTACTACTGCTCACATTGGCTCTCTTTTCAGTTATTGTTTGGGATGACATAAACAAGCTTGCCTTGTTTATAATAAGCTCCTCATCTGCCCATTCTCGTTCTAATACATTTGTTAACTTGGAGTGTTCTGGCATAATTGATATAAGCTTTTGTACAGTAACCTTGAAACTCTGATTATACTCCTTCTCTTAAACTATTTAAGTCAATGACAAAATTTTCATTGACTTCAGTGGAATAGGATTGGGCCTGAAATTTATATTACAAAGAAATTTCCATTTCTTTACAGTTAAAGCAGATCATATGCCTTTGGAATAAGAGCTCTTTTTGCCCCGTGGATTAATTCATTACACACAGAGGAGATGGAATTTCAACTTAAAATTCAATAAAGACAGTGCCTCCTTATAATTAATAGATACTTGATATTTTTGTTTAGGGCATAGGAGAACTTACACACTATAACAAAGGGTGAGTTTTCTACAGAGTCCATCTCTTAGAACACCAAATGCAGCTTAAGTTGCTTCCTAAAATGTGCATTGGGAAGAAGTAATTAGATGGTTAGCACAGTTTAGTTATAGGACTGGATGTTATCTACAAAGTTACAAAGTCACTGTATTGAAGTATGGTGTTTGTGATCTGCTAGTTTACTAAGTGGAAAATATTCTTTTTGTGTTCCCCAAATTGTTATTCCATTATGTGACTGTATCTTGGATATTTGTACTATATGTGCTATAGTTGCTTTATAATCATTAATCTTCAAGAACTGGCAAAATAAAGCTGAATAAAATAACATTCATGCTTTCTGCAATAGATGTTTATTAATAAACTGTTTTTGTGAAAACTTTTAGTATACTGTTTCTGGTTAAAGTTTCAGAAGGCTTATTTTTTGAAAGAATGGCACATTATAAAGAAATTGATCTACTGTTACTTCGCACATAACTGTCAATACTGTGCTACAAACTTAATGCAGTACATCTTGTTGGCAGAAATTTTCAGAAGTGGATGACTGAAGCTCCTAGATAGCTAGATTTGAGTAATTGCTACTGTGTCTGCATAGACCAGTGGTGGGCAACCTGCGTCCCATCAGAGTAATCTGATTTGTGAGCCGCAAGACATTTTGCTGATACTGATTGTCCTCAGGCACAGCCCCCTACAGCTCCCGGTGGCTGTGGTTTGCCATTTTTTTCCCAAGTCAGTGAGAGAAGGGCATTATGAACGTCCACGAGGTAACTAGACAGCCCTTGCTGAGAGGTGCAGCCTACAAGTATGCGGCCTACATCTTCTAACTGATCACAGCAGCAAATGGAGGAATTGCAAAAGCCCCACTTGTAGTCATCACTCCACATCTGAGGTGATCTGAACTTTACCCAGATGTGGCACAGAAGGTCAAAACCAGTGGGTTGGGCTGTTGGATCTGTCATGTGATAGGCCTGGCTATACTTGAAGCTTGTTCTTGTCACCTAATACGCCAATTGGAGGAAATATTGAGATTGCTTAGGAGATGTGTCCAAATTCAGTATCTTGAGTTGAGATAAGGGTTCAGTGGATTAAACATACCTTTAAACAGAGGTAGATGTGGCATGTCTTACACCTTAAGGAGCAGACTTTTCACCTGATGTCAGGAGAGCTGTAGTTGGATATGACTGGCAGCCAGGGCAGACTGGTCGGTGTGATGGGTATACAAACCCCACATTGGGCCAGAAGGGATTAAAGGACAGTACTGGGCCCAGGTGGCCCCAGCCCTTCTGCTCTGCAGAGCACCCTCCAATTGGACACAGGGTTGAAAAAGGAGCAACCCAGCTCAGAAGGGGAGAGACTGGGGATGAAGACAGATCTACCTAGAAGGTTCCTGACAAAGGTGTTGAAGAAGTTCCCCTGAGAGAATAGGACTATATGCTGAGACCAGTTGGGACTGACAGTTTGATTTCTCTTTCTTATCTGGTACCAGAAGCTGAGGGAGGAAGGCAGTAGTGAGAAGTGATCTAGGGAGGGTAACTCAGGGGGTCGCCTTGGGCTGTTGAGCCTCCTAGGGCCCTGGGTAAGAGCCCAGTGGAGTGGGCAAGCACAGGCTCCCCTACCACTGTCCCCATTATTGGGAGCGGGGAGGGTGTAGTAACTACTAGGCCATCCAGCCTACCAACGACTGTGTTACAGTTAGTCTCATGGTACCTGTTATTAGATGCACAGTTTCATTTAGCTGAATGTCTACTAGCCCTGTGTGGAAAAAATGGAGGATACTCTGTTATAGCGTAACACAAGGAAAGCTTGGCATTTCTTATGTTCCGCTAATGTGCAGAAACTATGTGGAGACCCAATATATTAACCAGATTTCTTGACTGTTGACCCCTGACCTAATCTTGGAGGATCCATAGTTTTGGGTAAAATATAATCTAAGAAAGCTTGTAGAAATAATAGTGCTAGTTATTGAAACTGTAAGAGCAAGTAGAAAATCAAAATCTATGTATTAAAATAGGCTTAGCTATAGGTTTTTGGTATGAAGTATTAAGGGTTTATTGTGTGGCTTAGTAGAACTTGGTATTATGTGTTTGATGGAAGATTATGGAAAACATGTTTGACCTAAGGTTGTAAAATTTAGCAATATGTGTCTTCTGATAGTTTAGCAATGCATTTTCTGACAAGTTGACTACAGAAGAAAAAGTACATCCCAAACTTACACAAGTTATTTCTAAGTAGGAGAGCGGTTTGAGGTTTGTACAATATGCTAACTATAGAAATAACCATACTGAGGCATATCATTTATTAAGAAATTATTTGACCCAAATGGCTTATGTTGGTGGTCAGAAGTCTAAGTATTGTCACCTGGAATGCCACAGATGGACATAATCCAAGATTTCTTATAGTCAGAGAAGGAGACAAATATGGCTATATATCTGAATGGTTTCATTAAAGTACCCAAAGACTCTGTAAAGCAATCAGGACCAACTCTCTGATGTGCTCCACTGACTGTTCCTTCCGCTTTTGATTCTAATGGTTCTCCATAAGGTTCTGGTATGCACGATGTGAGATTATAAGTCTGGGCAATACCAGAAATGATTTTACTGTACTTATCTTATTCTTAAACTTATGTATGTTGATTTTCAGTATGATTTCAGTTATATTTGTCTGTTTTAACTAAAGCTCAAAGTTCCTTTGTGCTTCACCAATTTCATCATCTTGATTAACTTCATGTAGCCACCTGAATATTTGTGACAGGTGCACTTTGCATTATAGACTAATCCATGTTACAAGTTATTTCTTGACTTCAATGAGGCCTTAATAAGATGTTCATTGAAAGTCAAGGTGTGGTCCAGTGTAACGCCTAGATACACAGGCTTTGGTTGTGGTCCAGAGTGTGTGCATTCAGGAGGATGTTAAGCTGTTTGGTGTGGTATAGCTGGAAGTGGCTGGAAACTGTCTTTTTAGTACTAGGTTTAAGTCTGCATCTTTTACAATAGTGGGCCATATATTTTATGTCAGCAGTCCAAACTTCTGAGTGACTGGAATCCTGGTCCTGTATTGCCTGCTCCAACATGCCATTGAACTGCTGCTCCATCATGCCAGTGTTGTGCACTATGAGCTTGTGCGTGCTTCCACCTTCCTGCGATTGTTTCACAAGGCCCTAGAAATATGTGATAAAGGGTGTTCCAAATGGATTTAGTATAGGACAGGCCCATTTTTATTTGAATACGGGAATGTCCCTTTATAGCATGGGACTATTGGCAATCCTTATTGTATGACTTCCTCCTTACATCTGCTTTATTTTAACCATTCTCTTGTACGACTTATTCACACTAGAAAAATCAGACAGGTAATTCTCTGTCAGTGCAGGTATGGTATCTACTTCGTTGCTCCTGCAGTCAGAAGAGGAATCTCCTAGAGCCTTATGAAATATTTTGTGTGGGAGCCACAAAAATACAGTTTTCTCCCTGCCAAAAAAAGAAGTGGAATAGAGTGTCAAGATTCACTGTTGGTTTCAGAACTGCTCTACTGGTGTATAACATTGCCCTAACTTCATGATTATAGTTTGCCAGGGGACAGAATAAACAATGCCATTCATCTTTGCCCATCGCGGGGATTTAGTATCAATATGCTTTTAGTTAGCATTAGGCTAGAGCTGAACAGATAATAGATTATTTATTTATTTATTTATTTATTTATTTATTTATTTATTTTAATTTGGTGGCCTGAGTACTTGGCTATATCCAATACCCTTGGTTCCATCGCACGTAAACATCAAGGTTAATTTGATAAAAACAATACTGATGTTGGGAGACTATTGAATGAGAAACCTTGTCTCCATAAGCCCTGTTTAGGAGACAGCACTTCAACATGTAAGAAGGTACCTTCAATAACGTTAAGAGGACTGTCCAACGAAGACTTAGAGAGATGCAAAACTCATGGCTGAGCAGCAAGGCAGATGAAATTCAGTCCTATGCAGACTGGAATTATATAAATAACTTCTATGATAAGAACAATCTTTGGGCCATGGTCATGAGGAACATCTCCAATACTGAGTGCAGATGGCACCATTGACAAAGAAAAGATACTGCAAAGGTGGACAGAACACTTTAACAACATCCTCAGTTAGCAAGGAGGCAACTGATTGGCTGCCCCAGATTGATATCAACATATCTCTTGCGGATACCCCAATGCTGACTGAAACTGGGAAGCGATTTGACTCCATATCAAATGGTAAAGAACCTGGAGGAGATGCTATCCCAGCAGAAGTCTCTAAGGTTAGAGGCTTGCACAGGGCTCTGAAACTGACTGGAAAAAATCAGTCAATGTGGACTCAAGGAACTATACACCAGCAATACAAGGATGCATCCACTGTGTACTTATGCAGGAATGTCTGTTACCTTTCTGCCTTTCTCCCCTGCCTGCCCGGGGAATCTCCTTGTCAATACCCAGCAAAATTCTCTCCAGAATTCTGCTGAATCGTCTTGTGCAACACATTGAACAAGGGCTCCTGCTTGAGAGTCAGTATGGCTTCAGGAAGGGGTGTGGGACTATAGACATGGTGTTTGCAACTCGTCAACTTCTGGAGAAATGCCAGGAACAGAATTCCAGCCTGTATATGACCTTCATTGACCTGAAAAAAAGCATTTGATACGGTCAGTCAGCAGGGCCTTTGGCAGATCATGGCAAAATTCGGTTGCCCGGAGAAATTCATTTCAGTGGTTCGATAGTTACACGATAGCATGCTCACTCATATTATGGACCATTCACTCACATCTGAACCATTCCCAGTCACCACTGAAGTCAAGCAGTACTGTGTGTTGGCCCTAAAACTTCTTCATTATAATGTTTTCTGACATACTTACAGATGCCTTTTGTGACTGTGACAATGGGATTGGTATCAGATACTATTACAGTGAATGGCCAAACCCTCGAGGCTGTGAACAAGTTCACGTACACATGCAGTTCACATAGATGACAAAATCAATGCTAGAATTGCCAAAGCAAATTGGCAGACTTTTGGCAGACTGTGTGCAAATACGTGGAAGTACAGGGGCATTAGTCAACAACAACAAAAAAAAAACCCTGAAAGTCTAGAAAGTCATTATGTTGCCAACTCTGATGTATGCGTGTGAAACCTGGAGGGTGTACAGATGCCATATTATGAAGCTGAATCACTTTCACTTGGGCTGTCTGACTAAACTGATGAGGATAAGGTGACAAGATAAGGTTTCAGGTACTGAGGTTCTCATACGGACAGGTATTCCAAGCATCCGTATTCTGTTGATGAACTCACAGATGGGATGGGCAGGCCAAGTCACCAGAATGTCAGATGAATGACTGTCAAAAGAGATCTTCATGGTGAGCTATAGGATGGAAAGTTCTCTCAGGGAGACCAGAAGAAAGGTTTCAAGGACTTCCTGAAGTTATCCTTGAGGTATTTCAGCATAGACCCAGAGATTTGGGAAGATTTTGCTTATGATAGTGCTATCTGGCGAAGTCTCGTCCATACTGGCACTACAGTCTATGAGCAGAAGAGAACTGCTAAGGCAGAGCAGAAGTGTCAGCAGTGTAAATCTCACAACAGCAGCATGTCCGCTGTTAATCAAGCAACCCATAGTGGCATCTCTTGCTCAGTGTGCAACAGACAGTTCAAAGCTGAAATTGGCCTAATCAGCCACTTATGTGTTCTCAGAAACCAAACCAATCAGTCAGTGATGTCATGGTCATCTTGAAGTCAAAGGATGAACAACAATAATCTCAAAATAGTACCCCTAAACCCATATTTACCACAGTTACATGATTATGATATGTTTTGTCAAAATATATCCTTGTATATGAAGTTATGAGATTTTGTTATATTTGAAACAGGTTGTGAGTCTGGGAAATCCCCACGGACTAGCTCTTCAATAGAAACAAAAGAGCAACCAACACCCAGCCAGGTGTTAAATGACCATCATTGGCTGTTCACCAGTAGGGGGTTTGTAAACAAGAGATTTACAACTCACATGAAAGATAGTTGCTCGAGCACGTACACTATAGGGGCTGCCTAATCCCCATGACATAGCACTTGGAGGAAAGTATAAATAAGGGACAATGACATCATCTCTCCTCCCCCAGAAAATATGAACTGGAGGAAGTGATCCTAACTGGTAAAAGCTTTCCATTAGCACAGACTGCTGTAGGCTTTTGGGTAAGAGAAACCTCGTTGCTTCAAATTTGTCTTAGCTTGATAAAGTTTTGAAACTAGACTGCGATTTTCTTTTATTTCCTTTTGTATCCAGTTTTGAACTTCTATGCCAATACCACTTATAATCACTTAAAATAGATCTATCTGTAGTTAATAAGCATATTTTAATGTTTTATCTAAGCCAATGTATTTTTGGCTGAAGTTTGGGAATCTAGTCTGGTTTCAAAGGCTGGTGTATATTCATACCATTTGATTGTATGAAGAAATAATTAATGAGCTTACTCTGATCAAGAGGGGTTTGAGCAGAGTAAGATGCACATGTCTGGGGTGCAAAGCTGGGGGAATTTGAAGGTGCCTCCCTGTATAGAGCTCATGAGTGTCTGTGAGAGCCTACATGTAACTGTGGTTGTGCCTTCACATGCTTATGGCTGCGTGACAGCAAAGCCTGAAGGGGCTGCTTATCACTTGCAGAGCAATGTGAGAGAGATCCTGAGCTAGAGAGTCAAGGGGGCATAGCAATTCCACAGTCCAGATTGTAGCCCTGGGCATGCTACAGTGGCATTAGCGGATAGGGTGAAATGCACAGCTTGTTGTACTTAGAGAGATTTACATTTCATACAGTGGTGTAGAGATTTTAAGTGCGGTGGCTGAAAACAGTCAAGAAAAGATTACATTTTTGTTTTCTGTTTGCTTATTCTGGAAAAGGGAATTAAAAGCAGAAAAAAGCATAAAGATGAGCAAGAGCAAAGCAGTTGCAAAGTTAGAGCTAGACTTAATGTAGGTAACCAAGAGAGAGAAAGAGCACCACAAATCTTGGCAGTAAAGCAGGCAGAGGCTGCCAGGGAAGAGGCTGCACACAGAACGGCCATGAAGCTGAAAACCGAAGAAGATGAAGAAAAGGAGAGAGAATGCAAATACAAACTGGATCTGATGGAAAAGCAGAACCAGAACACCCCAACTCCAGCCATTCCCATCACTCCAAAAATTTCTAACTGTGAACAACTGTGTCCTGCATACAAAGAATCAGGCTGTATCATGGAGTATTTCACCGCTTTTGAGAGCCTATGTGAAGTCCATGAAAGTCCTGATAAGATCCCCATCCTGATTGCAAAATTGTCTGGTAAAGCCTGAAATGCATTTAATAAAATGCCAATTCAGGGATGCTTTAGAAAGCTTTACATTCAAAGAAACTGTTTTGAAAAGGTTCCAAAGTACTCCTGAGGTTTATAGGGTAAATATTATAAATCTTGAGAGATGTGGGCATGAGTAATGGTGATTATGTATATAGCTCTTATAAGGAGAATGACCTTATCAGGAAGTGGGTTCAGGGGAAAGGTGTTTAAAATTATGACCATATGATCAACTTCTTTGCTCAGGAAGATTCCTTGAGTATATGTTAAGGTGAGGTGCAGCAATGTCTCTGGGATAAAACTGTGACACACCTGTGGAAGAAATGGGTGCGCTCGCAGATGTCTGAGCAGACCCAGTCTTCTGTTGTGAGGAAATCACCAAAAGAGGGGTTTAATCCTGGGGGGAAGCAGGTCCCTGTTTTATCTCTGGGGAAAAAGGAAGGAAGCTGGGAGGTCTTACCTCCCCAGAGTCATTCCTTTCCTGGTAGTTTCTCTCCCAAGGCTCCTGAAAGGGGTGAGGAGCACAAAAGGTGCTACCAATGTAAGTCATCTGAACATCTAAGAAATTGTTCCCCAGAGCTGAAAGCAAACCAGCCACAGGCAGCCCATGTTAATTCTGCTGTCCTCAACACAAGAGTCGGAGTCACCTGAAACTTACAATATTGGTTTTGCTGGACTTGGCTCTGCAGAGCTAGATAGGAGGCATGTGAAGACTGTGTTAAAATGAAAGACAGGGACTGCATGAGATGGAGAGAGAGACAGGTGCACAAATTTCTTTGGTTAAACAGTATAGTTCAGAAAGGTGGCATGTTGCCAGGTCAAATGCCAGAGCTGCTATTTGTAGGAGAATTCAGTGTTGTTGTGCCTTTAGACAAGTTACATATAAAATATGATAGTTTAGGAAGTATTTTAAAGGTGAGATTTGTGGATGCTATCTCCATTGACATGCTTGTTGGGAGTGACTTTTTCTCATGTAGCTAAAGCTGTTAAGGTGGTAACTTGCAGCAAAGGGGAATGTTCTTCTGGGATCCCAGAGGGGAAGGATAAAGGCCCAGAGACTGCTGAGGGAGATAGGAACCAAAGAGACTCTGAAGCAAAAGGAAGCAGCTTGTTTTCAGGCATGGGGGAGGGGCACTGAGACTGGCTCTCACCCAGCAGAGGGCAACATGTCCTCAGGAGCAGAGGCGTGGGGTTGTTGTCTGTGACTGAGGATGCTATCCCAATTGTTAGCTGCCAGGAATTTGCTGCTGAACAAGGGATAGATCCCACTGTAGAGTACATTAAAAGATGTGTTCTAGAGCAGCGCTCTTCAAAGTTTTTCGGCCGGGGCCCCTTTTCACGCTCCCGCCTCAACTCACGGCCCCTGGGGTATGTCAGCCGAAATGCTGCCAAATAGAAAGCTTCTGCTTTCTGTGGCGGCATTTCGGCGGGACAAAAATAGACTGTGAATTTGGCGGTCCCCCAGGCGGGATTGGCGGCGGTGCCGGGGTCTTGCGCACCCCGGGGATGGTCTCGCGCACCCCACTTTGAAGACCATTGTTCTAGAGGGCACCCCAATAAGAGAGAGTGGGGAAAGGCGTTTTATAGAAGAAGGACAGCCCTGCAAATGGCTGGCTGGGCCGTTGCCAGCATCATGGGTAAGTTATGCTGTCAACACATGACTGTTCCCATGCTCGTCATTGGGAGAAATTGCCCAGGACAGAGGGACTGACTCAGCATCTGTCCACCCGGGCAAGCAACCTGCAACTTAGATTCAGAAGAAGAAGAGAGCGGTCATGCTGTCAAATCCTGGGGACACAGGGCAGAAGAAAGCAGACTATTACCCCAGGCGATGCGTTCTGTTGAACCTTTTTGGCCCCAGGCGCATCTGGTTCCCAGAGGGAGCAGAACTTGGGAATGGAGATTTGACAAGACACCAGTCTTGACATGCTTGTGGAAAATTATTATATTTTGAAGACAGGACACAGCCCCTGCACCTTAACGAGGAACCTGCAGCCCAAGCAATTGTATACTCAGACACCCAAATGACCCATTTTGCAAAGGGGAGAGGGTCTTCCCGTGGGCTGGTAAGACACAGAAAGCAGCTGAAGGAATGCTGCTGGAGGCAGGAACATCTCTTAAGAGAGCACAAATCATAACCCTTTCAGAAAAGGGGGCAGGGAAAGATTCAGTACTGGGAATGAGGGGAACAGGTTAACACCAAGAGGGAGGTAGCAGAGCTGCGACTCACCCTGCTGCGCCTCCCACTGGTTGTCCAGAGAATCAGCTCTTCCCAGCCTCCGGAGCTCCCTCTGCAGGCTGATGTCCCTCTTCCTGCTGGCCCACTGTCCCTCCCTGGAGCCCGGTGCCCTCTACCCTAGGGTGCTGCACCCCTGCAGTACCCCAACAGAACTCAGGGTTTCCCCTCCCTAGAAACTTCCCCCTTCCCCAGGGAACCCCCACTCCCTATCCCCACCTTGCCTCAGTCTAGGCAACTGCCAGTCACCACTTACCTCCGTTTACTGGGGCAGACTGCAGTATCATTGCCACTCATCACTGGCAACGGGGGGGTTGGCCTGCTGCCTCTGCCTATCCATGGGCTGCCCCCTGCAACGCCAGTACCCCTTTTTGGACCATCTCCTAGGCTCTGCAGCCTGGGGGTTTCCAGGCCGGAGCTCCCCCAGATACTCTTGCCTCCCTGCAGCCCTGCTCCACTCTGGGTACCCTGTCAAGCTCCACAGCAGCCAGGCCTGTCTGCCTCTGTAGCCAGAGGAGACTGTCTTCTAGGCCCCTGCCTCTCAGCCTTTTTATAAGGGCCTGCTAGTCTGTTTGGGGCATAGCTTACTCTCCCAATCAGCCTAGGTTTTCCCTAATCAATCTAGGAGCTGCTTGCCCCCACCCACAACCCTCCCCAGGGCTGTTTTAACCTACTTTGTGCTGGAGTGGGGCAGCCGCCCCACTACAAGGGGAAATAGACTTTTTGCATATGCACAGTCTTGGGGTTGGGAGTCAGTTCCACAGATGGCCAGCTAATATACAGGATCTCACTGCACTCTTATCTCACCAGATCCTGAGGTACCAAAATTCCAGAAATATGATTGGATTAAGAACCCGTGCAGAAAGGAACACCGTAGTAAAAAGAAAGTCAGTAACTGTTTACATCAGGGGTCAGCAACCTTTCAGAAGTGGCGTGCTAAGTCTTCATTTATTCACTCTCGTTTAAGGTTTCACGTGCCAGTAATACATTTTAACGATTTTAGAAGGTCTCTTTCTATAAGTCTTTAATATATAACTAAACTATTGTTGTATGTAAAGTAAATAAGGTTTTTAAAATGTTTAAGAAGCGTCATTTAAAATTAAATTAAAATGCAGAGCCTTCCAGACCAGTGGCCAGGCCCTGGGCAGTGGTAGTGCCACTGACAATCAGCTCTTGTGCCGCTTTTGGTATCCTGTGCCATAAGTTGCCTACCCTTGGTTTACATGCAAAGGTTCAGGAAAGAGTTAAAGGACACAGTAAGTATTGAACTAAACAGCCTTAAAACCAGACGACTAAACAGAAGGCATGGTATGACAAAGATACTTGTGATAAAACATTTGGTGCTAACCTTATGATAAATTTTTTTGGGGCTGATGTTAAATCCTGTGGAAAAGGTATAATATGCATAATTTTTGGGAAAAACCCTTGGGTATGGTTGGAGTGGCAAATGGGAACACACCCTGGGTTCAGAAGCCTTTATGGTAATGATGTTTCTCAGATATTACCTGTAAAGAGACTTAGAGCTTGTCACAGCACAGAAACAGTAATTAACCTGGTCTGCTGTGTGGAAAGGGAAAATGAGGCACACCACCTTACTGCTTTGATGGCTAAATGTCAAGATAGCCACATTTGGAAAAGATTTGATACCTACGTTGAGTAAACACCATTTGGAAAAGCAAAAGTGTTAACAATGCTGCAAAGAGATGCTTTCTAGCAACCCAGAGGAAACTTGCTTGCTAACTTATGAGATCACTAGACTGGTCCACTGAGTTAAGAGTCACAAAACTTTTCAGGAGCATACGTGGTTAACAATACAATGACTTGGGAGTTCTGTTGTCAAAACTCAAAAGGGCCCCAACACAAGTTGCCTTCACATTAGTTAGTGACTAACACTCTTGCAGCAAGGAGAGAGATGTGAGGTGCTGTAACTTCAAATTAGCATGCCAAATCCTGTATTCACCACTGTTACACGATTATGACATGTTTTGTACAAAGTATGATTTGTGAGGTATAATTTGGAAAGTTCTCTCTTCAGCATCATTGCTTTGTCAAAAAGTATGTATCATTGTATATGAAATTATGAAATTTTGCTATACATTTGTTACTGAAACAGTCTGTGAGTCTGGGAAGCACCCACAGGTTGGCTTTTCAGTAGCAACAAAGGAGTGACCAACATCCAGCCAGGTATTGAGTGACCATCACTGGCCATTCACCAGCAGGGGAGATGTAAACCAGAGATTTACAATTCACACGAAAGACAGTTGCTTGAGCATGTGCAGGGTGGGGTTACCTAAGCCCCATAACACAGCAAGGATCTTTCCAGCTCTTGATGTAGAGTATGTGTGAGAGACACCCTAAACTGGAGAGTCATAGAATCTCAGAGTTGGCAGGGACCTCTGGAGATCTAGTCCAACCCCCTGCTCAAAGCAGGACCAGTCCCATTTTTGTCCTGTATCTCTAAATGGCCCTCTCAAGGATTGAGCTCAAAACCCTGGGTTTGGCAGGCCACTGCTCAAACCACTGAGCTATCTCTCCCGCCTCTATGACATAGGAATTCCCCAGTCCAGTCTCACTGTTGTTGGAGGTTTTTAAGAACAGATTAGACAAACATCTGTCAGGGATGGCTTAGGTGTACTTGGTCCTGTCTGAGCACCGGGGGATGGATTAGATGACCTCTTGAGATCCCTTCCAGCCTTGCATTTCTATGGCTCTGATATTTTTCTTTACCAAAATGAAAAATAATTTGTTCAGGTTGAAAAGATTGTTTTGAAATGAAACATTGGAAACCACATTTTTGAAATAGTTCACTTAGAAAATGCTGACAATTCAAAAAATGTCTTTAATCTGAAGCACCTTGCCGAATTTGGCCAAAATTCATTAATTTTTCTGGGCACCAAAATTTTTCATTTTCTGGTGAATGTACTGTTTACGGGAAACAAATTTCTTGCAGATGTACATTAAACACTGAGATTGCATCTGCACTGGGAAAAGTCACCCCTGTAATCCTCCACTGGTGTTGCTCTACTGGCAAGGACAATTATGGAATCTGTAGTACAGACAGCAGAGGATCAAATGACGTGTACCAGGAAGTATCAAATGACGTGTACCAGGAAGTATCAAATGCCACTGGTCATTTGTTCACCTGTTTAGGGCTCATTTTGATCCTTAGCTTAAAGAATTTTCAGGTCAGGCACCATCTCCTTGTTATGTGTATGTACAGTGCCTAGCACAGTTGAGGCCCTTATCTCTGCTTTGGGCCTCTAGGCCTTCTGCAATTCAAATGATAAAAGTAATGAAATCAGCTTGCGAGATGGAAAAGAGTAAATCAAAGTGTTCTTAATTTAAAATAAATATATAGTATGTGAAAATTTATATGCATATATATGTAATTGGTTGTAACCTCATTTGTCAATATTTATCCTTGAAAGCCCTTTTTTTGATAAAGCCAGAGCAGTAACTGGCAGTTAAGGATCAAAACTCAATGTCTCCTCACACTCAAAAAGTTGTGCTTGGTGGCTCATTTTGAAGATCTGATTCTGATTTCTTCTGGAGAGTTTAAAATGCTTCCTACACCTTCTGTTAATGCAGTTGCAAAGTCGGGTTCCCAAAATTCGGAATAAGTGGACTGGCTTTTTTGTATGTGCTGAGCACTGTGACAGAGGAGGGTCAGGGAGCTGCGGTAGAGTGCTTGAGGGGAGATATGTAAGCTCAGAGCTAATTGAGGCGTGGCTCCCTGTGGACTAGGGAGACTGGCAGCAGGTTGATTGGAACACCTGCAATCAATTATGGCCCTGTTAGGAACCTAATAAAACCCCTTGCTTCAGGTAGACAAGGGAGGAGGAAACGAGTTGGAGCAGAGAGCAGTTTGGAAGAGTTGGATAAGTGAGCAGTTTGGAGGAAAGTTTGGAACCAAGACGACCCAGACCTTAGGTAAAGGGACACCTGGCTTGTGTAGACAGAGGGCAGGAAGCCCCACAAGCTGAAGGGTAGGAGAGGGAAGTAGCCCAGGGGAAGGAATAGCTAATTCAGGTGGTTTACCGCTATTCTCAGGGCCCCTGGGCTGGGACCCAGAGTAGAGGGCGAGCCTGGGTCCCTCCCTCTCCACTCCCCCTCCTCTAGGATACTAGTGGGACAGTTAATACCCTATTCAGGGGCAAGAAATGCTGTCCCGAGCCCCTCGCAAGAAGAGAAAGCGCAGGACCCATCATAATAGTGCTGGCCACACTACCTATATCTTCCACTGCTTTCCATGGATGACTTTCAACCCTTCTGAAAATCAGACCACTTATTAAGGTGAGTAAATGTGGATTTAGATGCCTGATGGTGTGTGTGCAAATTTCAAAAATAGTGTCCGTATTTTATGTTCTGTTTATAAGATATGTCTGTCACCAGCATTTAGATGCATTTGCAATAAAAACTTATGAAACCATTGTTACATAACAGAAATCCTCCTTTGTCAGATTTTTTCCATGGGACCTTTTCCCCAAAACTAGATAACTCATAGTTATTCCTCACAATGCCATGTATCTGAATTGTAAAACCCTTGAAAATGGGGTATGCTGTGGAGGTTTTGACAGGTATTATCTATAGTGGTAACTTCAAGCACCATATTAATAGAAGGAAAAAGTACTTTTTTGGTCCCCTAAACCTAGGGGATTTCACTTTTGTCAAACTGTAAAAGGGAGGGGAAACGTCACAACTATTTGTGTATTACGTTGGTGGAAACCTGTTTGTGTGAAATGATGGAGGGGAATTCATTCTTACCTTGGTGTGAATATTTGCTGACAGCAAAGTGGGTTGTATTCAGTGATCTGAAATTTTACACCTTATTTTTTTTTTATTTACCAGCTACGTTTCTGAAACAATAACCTTCTAGGCAATCTGATTAAGTTTTATGAAGATGCCAATGTGGTTAGTATAATTGTGTTCACATTTCTGATTGATTAAATAAATGTGTGAAATGCCCAATAATTTTCTTAGCTTTTAGGTCAGAATTAGTAGGTAGCAAAAGACTGCTGGATAGCTGCTTTGTTACTGTTTAGCTGATAGGTCCTTTAATTGGTCCTGAATTGTGACTTTCAGTACATACAGGGTTAAGTGAAAAGGTTGCAGTAATCTAGTGAGTATTTTTCCTTTAATGTGCTCATTAACAGTGGCAAGTCTAGCTTTTAGCACATGTCAGTAATTTACATTTCATTGCTGAGTGGCTGCCCTTGTTCAAGAGTTGTTTCTAACCCTGATGAATATACTTGTATGGGGAATAAACAGAGGAGAAGAATTGAAAGCCAAATACCCTGCCAGGCTTTTCAGTAGGTTCTGAAGTTTCCAGTGGATCACTGATTAGCAATGCATGGAGCAGTAAGAAAATGCAAAGATATGACCTACGAAAGTTACAACAGGTATGTTAGCCCATTAAATTTCCCTTTTCTTGTAGCTACCTGTACATTCCTTATCAAATTCCTGTTTCTTGGTATACCTCCTCTTAATATGAAAATACAGTATTTTAGATAGGGGTGAACAATGCAGTGTCAACCAGGTTCCTTTTTCCCCTCCTAACAACTAAGCAAAGGCTGATTGTTATGCAATGAGTCCTAAAGAAACAAAGGACTTGATAGGCTTTACAGCTCCCTGGGATCAGATTATTGTGATTTGGATCCCTGTGAATATTTGCTCTGGGACTCATTTCTTTCCTTCTGCCTGATTTGATACCAGCTTGTACTGGCTTTATGTGAAGACTTGCACCGATCACAAAGCGTAAAGGGAAATATATATACATACACTGGGATACAGTGGCAATGTGATTGGCAGCTGAGATATGGGGCACTTAAAAACCCCCCAAAAACTATGAGCTGTTTTCTGAGATTGAATGTAATGTTTTCTTGTGGAGAAATTTGTTTAAGTTGGTACTAAAATCAATCTTGCCATAAGATTAGCTAAAAGTATTCCTGATGGAGTGATATTTTTACCATTTTGAAGTCTTCTTTGGCTGTATACAGAATACTAATTTAGAAAATCTGTATTCTAAAATGATACTTTCCTTTGTAGAGAGGATATGCCATGGGCAGACGGATGTGCTAGTTATAGAAAAGCAAATGAATTTAACAATTTGTAGCTATATATGAAATTACACAGATTACTAAGCATTTTTATTCCAGATGTCATGCTGGTAACATATTGACACGAGTTAAAGTCTATGATGTGCAGCATTGTTTATATTAAAGTTATTTATTAGAAGATTTCGGGACAAAATATATTTAATGACTGGAGTCAGGGAAATACCACCGAAGATGTTTCTTAAATATTTTTGTGAATACCTGCCTGTTCATTGCTAGGTATTTGTGAACATTAGGTAGGCGAAGTTTTTGTTTTGTTTTGTTTTTAACAAGAATGTTTGCTGAAAACAAAGTGGTGTGAATATTTTGCTGAATATTGATGAAACAGAGCCCAGGGTCTGGTGCCCTCATCAGTCAAGGTGCACCTGGCGGCAATATCGGCCTTCCATCTGCTAGTGCAGCATCACATGGTACTTTCCCACACTATGACTGGCTGGTTCCTCAGAGGGTTGGACCATCTGTTCATGTATGTTAGGCCCTGGTTCCGCAGTGGGACCTGAACCTGGTGTTGACCTGTCTCAGGGGCCCCCCATTTGAGCCGCTGGCCATGTGCTCCTAGTCCCACCTCTCATGGAGGGTGGCCTTGCACAGTTTTTCATAAGAACAAGGTCCAGCTCCGCCCACACCTGGCGTTCCTCCTGAAGGTAGTCTCCACCTTTCACATAGGTCAGGACATTTTTTCTGCCCGTCCTCTGCCCCAAGCCACATGCGTCCAGTGAGGAGCGCAGCCTCCACACGCTCAGTGTGTGCAGGGCTCTGGCTTTCTACCTTGAGAATACCAAGCTGTTCAGAAAGTCCTTGCAGCTGTTCGTCATCTTGGCTGAGTGTATGAGGGGTGGACCGATCTCCAGTTAGTGACTCTCCAACTGGATCACTTTGTGCATCTGTACCTGTTACGATCTGCCCCCCTGCCACTGATTATGAAGGCACACTCGACTCGGGCGCACGTCCCCATTCAGGCCATTTGTAGACCTGCCACATAGTCTTCAGTTTACACGTTCACCTCCCACTATGCGATCGTCTCCCAAACCAGGAGTGACGCTGGGTTTGGCAGGGCTGTTCTCCGGACCTCCAACAGATATAGCTTTGAATCACCTACTGTAGAATACACATGAGCAATCTTTTGAAGAAGAAAAGAGTGTTCTTCGAGATGTATTGCTCATGTCTATCCCGCCCTCTTTGCCCTCTGTCGGAATTGTCTGACAAGAAGGAACTGAGGGTGGGGGGAGCGTGCGGCGCCCCTTATACTGTGCCATGGCGGCACCACTCCAGGGATTGCAGCGGTGCTCCCCCTACAGGTACTGCTAGGGGAAAAACTTCCAGTGCTGGTGCACGTGGTGAGCATGTACACCTATTATGGAATAAGTATGAGCAACGCATCTTGAAGAACACGGAAGGTAACTGTCTTTTTCTTTCAGATGTGTTGCTGATGTCCATTCCATTACTCACTCTCCTGCCCCTATATTGGAGTTATCAGCAAGAGGAAACTGAGAGGGCTTAGGGTCAGCGGCACCTGATATATTGCTGCATGAGCATGGCACTGCAGAGGGCACCACAGCTGACCCTACAGGTACCACTAAGGCAAAGATCTCCAATAACCACACACGTGGGCACGCGTGCACACCTAGAATGGAATGGACGTGAGCAACACATCTCAAGGAACGCAGTTATGGAAGATAAGTAACAGTTCTTTGTTCAAACTAATGAAAGCCTCTCAGAGCTGGGAACTGGGAGTGAGTTTGTTCTACACCTAGATGTCTTGTGTAGACATGCATCATGTTGCCAGCAAGCTAATATGCGGGCCAATTAGGTTTAATGAGGCTTCTTCCTTGTTTGTGCTTTGTCCCGTCCATTGGGGTCGGTGGCTCTTGCTTTTCGTCTCCAAGCGTTCTTGTCAAGAGTGTCTTACAAGCTGACATCAACCTTCTTCATGTCCTTCTTCAGCATCTTAAACCGCTTTTTCGGGGAGGAGGGTCTTTCTTTGTTCCATGACTACTCGCTCTTGTACTCTCAGGCCACCATATATCATATGTTCTTGTTTCATGTGACTCATCCATCTCAGTCAATACTTTCTTAGCTTTTCCATGGTGGGGGTATTTGCATCATGGCTCTTCCTGTTTCACTGTATAGCCTGTTAGCTCTTGTCTCATTCATCATCC
The DNA here is from genome assembly GCA_007922305.1 of Dermatemys mawii. Lineage (NCBI taxonomy): Eukaryota > Metazoa > Chordata > Testudines > Dermatemydidae > Dermatemys > Dermatemys mawii. The sequence goes on along the minus strand of ML677364.1, from coordinate 36,888,170 downwards.
AGCTGAGTTTTCCCATTTTGGCAGTGCGAAGTACAGTAATTAATTAATTCTTCTCTTTTCCTCATTGACCAGCATTTCTACCCATACATCCTGGCTGTCCTAATCGTTATCTTCTACATTTGGCTCTTTTGTTTACTTGGCTTGAGGTTGACTTCTAAAGTTTAACAAAGCCGTATTATAAATTTTATTTTAGGAGTTATCCTATATGTAAGATATTGAATCAAAATAATTACATTAAAATAACATTATTAAGGTTGTAAAATCAATCATTCAGGAGTTAAGAAATGCCAGAATTAAGATCACACTTGAAATCTTAATTTGGTTCTATCTTTCCTATGCATTTTGATAGTCGTTAATCACATGATCACATACACATACAATTTTTTCCATAGTATCCCTGCCTTATTCAGTGAGTGGGTAGTTTGTCAATATTTCTTTTTATCCTCTGCATTCTGTGTGTGGCCCCATGAGTTGACGCATGCCAGCCAAACCCTGAATACAATACAAAATTGTTAATTTCCTCATGGGTGTTTCTTTGGCAATTTATATATGTTAATGAATTTGTCTTCACATAACTCCTTCGCTCCTGCCCTGTCATCCCCATTTCTCATCCCTCTTCATTCTGTTGTGGTGTGTCTGCTTCTTCTTTCTTCTTCCATATGGCCTGGATCACTAGCGTAGCTGGGGGAGGATCCAGGGGAGCGGCTGCTCCCCCTAAGGCTAGTTTCGCAACAGTGGTGCCTACTCACCGGTGGCTGGAGCACAGGGGACTTGTGGAACTGCCGCTGAAACACTGCTGGAGAAAGTGGCGAAGTGTGTCCATCTGTGGAAATGCTGCCGAAAGACCTCTACTTCTTTCCATGGCATTTCCGTGGCCATATCCGCCTCTATGCTTTCTACGGTGGTGGCATTTCGGCAGCAGCTTCACCACGTGGAAGTTGCCCCCCCCGCTTTTTTGTGGTGCCTTTTTTTTTCGTGGTCCCTCTCCCTACTGTCGAAACTTGACTAGGCCCCTGGCCTGGATGCTTGCGGGAAGAGCATAGAGAACACCCAAGAGACTATTTATGGCCCCACAGCTGTTGAGATGATGAATTTCAGATAAAAGTTCTGTTCAACTCTTGCAGCTTGACTCAAAGGTGCTTAGTGGCGTGCAGATGGAATATTCAAAACTCGTAAGAAGTATCTATTCAAGATGTGCAAATGGAGTCTTTTTAGAGGCTTACAACTTGGCCAAATTTGGGCATATTTTTATAAGGATGGAATAAAGGCACATCTTTGACATTAGAGTGTCTCCATTACCAACTTTCAAGTTCCCTCTCCCAAGCGTGGTGGAACTAGAGCTTCCCAGTGAAACAGCTGTAAGAGCTCTTGTAACAAGAGGAAAAATGACACATTTTCATTTTTGGAAATGTCTGAACCATTTTTGTTGAAACTTTCCTAAAACAATTCACCCCACGATAAATGCCTGATTTGGAAAACTTCCACATAAACTGTTAAAGTGTGGCCAAAGTATAAGTAGTCTTAAAATGGGGAGTGTCAGAAAATCTTAATTAGAGGTAGAACTATAATGGGGGCCAGTTTCACTTATAATACTGAAACCTATGTAAGAAATAAAAAGGTGCCTATGAATTAGTCATGTTTTAGCCACAAAGTTTTTCTGCTATATTTCAAATATTAATATTAGGGTTACATTATGTAATAGGTATATGTGTACATTTTTTAGTGTAGCATTATTTTTTTGGCCATATTTAGTTACTTTGACTAAACTACGCAGAACACTTTTATAGTCATTTCATTGCTTGATAACTTCAGGGTTCATTGCCCTTGTACATTTTTCAAATTATTAGCTTCTTAATGCATATGGCTTTAATTTACCCCCTACTAACATCCTTAAATGGGTTTTCAAGAATTTTGAAAGTGGACGGCTGTAGTTGTACTTCAGTGCTTGTCCTGATTGCTGACATAGAATTTCTTAAGTAGCCTCTACAATTAAAGGGATGGGGAGGTTCAAACAGCTCCTACGGCAAAAGCTAAAGATTCTCTTGAAAATAGATTTGTATTTGGTTTCCTAGGGTGTTTTTGCTTTGTTTATTTCTGATGACTTGCCTGTTGCTTTAGTGAATGCTTTTACCTCAAAAATGTTACTTTGAAAAGTTAAATGCATTAACTGCGGTTGTCTGTTCTTCTGAGAACTTTTTTCAAGTTTAACCCAATATAAAATGTGTTTTTAAAATGTTGTTGTTAAAAGACCATTTATAGCATAAAAGTCATTTGTCAGAAGTTGCACAAGGGTAGGTATATTCCCAGTGACCAAGACCTGAGTACAGACACTGGTCTTATAGCTGTATAAGTAATTTTGCTGTACATTTTCTTAACAAATTCTAAACATAAGTCCGGATAATACTTTTTGTTCCAAGTGTCAGGAAGTTATAGAACCATTGTTTTTTAATTAAAAATTTTTTTTTTCCATCAAAGCACAGAGTAGCATTTTCAGGGGCAAAATGTCATCTGCTGTATGTTCTCTCATAGGAGTGTATTAAATTTGTACCCAGCTTCAGCCATTTACATTTCCATATTTGTGTTGCAAAGATGTTGGTTTATGCCTGATTTTTGAAATCCTCAGCCATATTTTTTATCTTTTAGATAGCAATTACATTGTTAATAAATTTTGTTTCAGTGAAAATTATTTCAAAATGTGTTGAACGTTTAACGTTTTCTTATAGTTCTTTTTTTTGCCCCCATGCCCTACCTTCCCAATTTCTGGTTCCTGCTTTGTCACAAGTAGCAACCAATATTCCACATACTACTTCTAACCAGCAAGTTAAATAAGCTGTTTCCTTCAGGGAAAATGAACTTTTTATCCCAGCTTTTTATCATATTCTTTATAGTGAGTCAGTTGTGCTGAGGAATAGGTGAGTGAGGCCTTTGCCCAGTGAATAAGTTCATTACTTCTATCAGCCTTCCACTGGTCCAGAGATTAGGAGCTCGTGATCACAAATCAAGACTGGATAAACACTGGGATGCTGGAGAAGAGGCAAATAATGTAGGGAGAAGCATATTTTTTATTAGGTTAGGCATCTGATACAATTAATTCTTGTTTCAAGTATTTAATATCACCCAGTACAGAAACCATAACTGATTTCTCATGTACTTCGGTCCTCTTTACTAGTAGCCCTGTGCACTCTGGAACAATAGCAGCATGTCTATGTTTTGATCTTTTGTTCCCATGTGTGAGAGGACAGTTGGCATTTAGCCTTTAGAGCGTTTGTTGCCATCTGACTGTGGACTCAGCAACAGATTGGGTCACATTCTGAAGGTTATGTTCACAGCTACAAGGGCTAGAAATTTAATTTTTAATAAGGAAAAGTGTTATTTGTGCAGAAACTGACAGCAGCCAACGAGGGAAATTCTGGTATGTGTTATAATCACAAACTGATTCATCCCGATCCTTCACCTCTGTGTGGAGAACTGAAATAGAAGATCCAGATTTTGAAATGCATTTTAAAAAGGAGTATCAGTCAAATGGAGAGTGGTGGGTCCTGTCTCCTCGATAGTGGTGCATTTTGCAGCCAAGGATAAAACTTCAGGTGTTGAGCTATTATTGTTTTTTGAGTTAAGTGCATTTTAGGATAGGTATGTATGAGGAACATTCGTACCTGTATTACAGCAACAAATAGAGAAGGCCTTAGTTGTCTATAGGTTTCTTTGGTGAGCTCAGTTTACTGTTATCAGAAAATTATTTGTGAAGACCTTTATACAAGTCTGTCATTCAGTAGTTTGTCAGTTCTGAGCAGGACAGAAATCCTCAATGATTCATTTTTCTGAGATAGAAGTTGATTGCCTTGATATCTTACTTGTTATGGTACCACCTAAAGGCCCCAATACAAAATGGTAAAACAAAAGGAATCCTTTCCCCAGAAAGCTCAAAGTCTGATTTTGGAAAAATGGAACGGATGTATGAACAAGCAAATTAATATAAGATGGGGCTGCAAGTAAGAGAACTATAAAGTTGTATAAATTTGCATAAACTGGAAGTCTGTGATCATAGTAGTCTCAAAATTTTCTGTTCCAGACTGTGATATAATACTGCAGAAAAGAATACAAATCCCAGTAGAAAAATAATAGAATAATACCCAACAAACATATTTATATCCTAAATAGAACCAAAGAAAAAATTGTCTGACAGTGTAATTTGGTAACTTCCAATATATAAATGAAGACTTGTATCTTTCCTCTGTTTTGAGTGCATAATGGCAGATAATGCAGAGTATAGCATATGTAACTGCACTGCAAGATCTATCATTTTTCATATTATTGCTATTTATTTGGTGACAGAACCTCGGGTGCATTCAGGACCCCATTGTGCTAGCTGCTGTACACATAATTAAAGAACGATTTGTGCTATTTTTCTTCTTATTCTGTTAACATCTAAAAAGAGGAGAAAGTGGAAAATAAGTAGAGTGTACATTCTGGGAATTAGCCAGTCCTCTAGGCTAAGAAATGTTCAGAAAGGGCATGTAGATTGGGAACTGCCTGAAGTTCCTACTAATGTGCCAAGTCTGCTTATGCTGACAATTTGCAGCTCAGCTCTGTGGCTGGACCAAGGCAGTACTAGAGAACATGGGGCATTTTTCTTCCTTTGTATTTTCTCATAAAGCATCTCCTTTTCTTCTTGGTTACCCATATATACCTTGTATAAGAACAATTCAATAACATACTTCATTTTAAATAATAATTGTTTATGGTTATTTCATTTTTAAACATGTTTGACTATCAAAACTTGATATGGAGACTATTGAATGTAGCTTTTTTCAGACAGGAGGGTGAGCTCTTTGTATAAATGACAGGGTTGTGAATTACAGCTGTTGTTGTAGTTGTCTTTTGGTCTTGAGTCTACAGTCTTTGAAGTCTATTTGCATGAATAAAGGATGGTAGGATTGGGCCATGGGTCTCTCTCTCTCTCCTCCATGTCCCCCTCCCCGTCCCTTTTTTTTTTTTTTTTGAGAATTTTTCCCATACATAGTATTCTGGAATTCCTATTAAACTTACATAAATCTAGAACTAAGATGTTATTTGCTCCAGATTTAAGTTACTGATTTCCTTATTTTCACATTTCCTTATTTCCTATATTTTAAAGATCATTGGGAATGAGCGTTTTTGTTAATTTTCCAAAATATGTCTCAACTCATTTTTTAAAGGTACCAACTCTCATGAATAAACATTTATTTGGAAAATGTTGAGAAGATTTTCCCTTGAATTCATTTTGCACAGTTGATCATACCATTACTTTGTCACTTTGATTTTTAATTTTGTTCTAATGACTTTTGCTTAGTTTATTTCTCTGTCGGGGTATGACATGCAAACAGTTTATATATGGTGGAGACTGTCATGAACACACAGTCCTAAATTCTTCTTGTATTTGTTTTGGTATTCTGCTCATTTTACATATTATCTATAATTTAACTCTCTCATGAATATAGCCTTTCGTATGACTCATTTTAGAATAATGAATACATGCCATTTTAGTCAGAGTTCAGAGCAGTTAGCAAAATACTCCATTAGCAGTAGAGCCAGAGCTGGCAGTGACACCTATACTTAAGGTTGCCTAACATTTTCTGTTATAAGTGCCTGTTTTTAGTTGTTTATAACTTCGTCATACTCTGATCTGGGGGTGGGCAAACTATGACCTGCGGGCCACATCCTGCTAATGATAAAATATTTTTCAGCCACTTTTTTGATGTGATTTGGTGCAGAAACTTCATATTTGTTGTGTATATAGTTCTTGAATCAGAGCTGTATCCTTTTCTCTGTCACTGAAAATCTGTGTAGATTTTGCTATTTGGCAAATGCTCAGTAGAGCTTGTTAGAATGTGGCTGCTAAAATTCCCGGGAGCTGCACTGAGCATACTTATGCCTCACAGAGCTCCCTGTGTGCTGATTATATTGCGCACGCTCACAGCCCTCACCAAACATTCTCTGTGGGCACTAAATGTGGTCGCCCCATCTCAAAAAAAAATGTATTGGAATTGGAAAAGGTTCAGAAAAGGGCAACAAAAATGATTAGGGGTATGGAACAGCTTCCATATGAGGAGAGATTAGTAAGACTGGGACTTTTCAGCTTGGAAAAGAAATGACTATGGGGGGTTACGATTGAGATCGATAAAGTCATGACTTTTGTGGAGAAAGTAAATAAGGAAGTGTTATTTACTCCTTATAACACAAGAACTAGGGGTCACCACATGAAATTAATAGGCAGCAGGTTTAAAACAAACAAAAGGAAGTATTTCTTCATACAAAGCACAGTCAACCTGTGGAACTCTTGCCAGAGGATGTTGTGAAGGCCAAGACTATAGCAGGTTCCAAAAGAACTAGATAAATTCATGGAGGATAGGTCCACCAATGGCTATTAGCCAGGATGGACAGGGATGGTGTCCCTAGCCTCTGTTTTGCTGGAAAGTGGGAATGAGCAGTGGGATGGATCACTTGATTACCCATTCTGTTCATTCCCTCTGGGGCACCCGGCATTAGCCACTTTCGGAAGACAGGATCCTGGACTAGATGGACTTTTGCTCTGACTCTGTATGGCTGTTCTTATTTCGCAAAGCTATACCTCCAAATTGGGGGGATTTGGCCGCAGCAGCATCCCCCCTCTCTGGCTTGACCTTGGGGACGGTGCACCTGGTTGGGAACCAGAAGGAGACAATGGTGAGTTCTAGTTCTAGCTCCCCCACTCACTGGTGTTGTTTGTGGGATATTCATATCCCTTAATATTGAACAGTTTCTCATACCCCCCTGCAGGCAGGTATCATTTATCTGTCATATAGGTAGGGTAATTCAGCAGTTGCTCAGGCCAGTTCTCATCTTAGCTCTGTTAGAACTCAGGTCTCTAATGTTTCAAGTCTATCTCATTGATTTAGCCACACTGCCTTTCAGAATGTATGTCCTGGATCAACATGATAGTCATGCTGTCTGTAACACCTAGCCTACATTGCCTTCAGTAGCCTGGAATGGAACCCAAGATTCCCAATTAATGGCATTCCTTTGCTGTCTAGTAAATAGTAGTATAAGCCACTGGCAAACTAAGTTTCCAATTTCCTTTCTAGTGGCTGTCCCACTAAAGTAACAGTCTACTATTGCTACCATTTACTCCATTAGCTCAGTTTGTTGAGGTCTACGCTGTGGTTACAAAGATATGTTGGGTTCCAAACCTCCTGCTGACCTTTGTGTTGGCTCTGTGGTTCTAATGGAATTTCTATTTCTGCGTTGTTGTTTTTTGTTAAACTAAAGAAACTACATATAAAAATCACGACACTAAAAGAATAAGGTTTGCAAAATCAAGCAATTGAAAGGAAATGCCAGAATTTAAGGTTGCCTATGAAATCTTAATTCAGCCCTTTGTGCATATTGCGTTATACGTTTTTCTTTAATACTACTACTACTGCTGCTGCTATTAAGTCACATACTTTTTGTTCCACACAACCCTGTCTCATTTTGTTTACCTAGAGGACAATGAATAAGGCAGGTACTTACAAGAAGAGAAGGAGTTGGTGCTTTAATGTATTGGACTGGGGCCCAGGAGGGATGGATTCTATTCGCAGGGGTCACAGATTTTCTATGGGTGTGTGTAAGGTATAAACTTCGGTCAACGTAAGCTACATCAGCATACAGCTTCTGAAGTTTGTATATTGCTTGTGTGTGTATGTTCTTGGCTGTTTGCGTTGTCCTGCACATACTTACCACAAGTGCTTGTGTAACACACAGTGCTGTGCTCTATGAGTAGGAATCTCAGTGTGCCAGTAATCGCTATCTAGCACAATTCCTTTTTGTTAGTGTTGTGGGATAGAAATGACTGACTCATGAATCTCTGGGATATAGGGGTCAAGTTTCCATTATGCAGCTTTCTCCATCCCATAGTTTCCATGCCATTTTGAAAAAAACCTCTCAAACCGATTTTTCAGTGTCTATGACAGAAGCCTGGAGCCCTCAGAAAGTTGCAAATATAGAACACACAGTTTTCCTGTATTTGCCAAGCAACAGGAGGAACTGTAGCAATGGGGGCAATGGTGATTTTTCTATGGTTATTTAAGTGTTGGTGGCTCAGGGGACACACTTCACTGTTATTAATGTGCTCTGATTGGGGAAGATGCACGATGCCCACATCTGTAAGAACAGGGTACTGCTCAGATGAATACAGCCTCTCGCCAAATTTTACAGCCCCTAATCTATGAATAAAGATTGAATTTTCTTAGGATTAAGTAAATGTTAGTTTAATTAGTGAAGCCTTTAAGAAACTTATTCTGGTCTCACCATTTTTGTACTCTGCTAGCTTAAAAAAACCCACCTATATTTTCCCTCCAGAATGCTGCACTTCACTCACATCCCCATCTAAGAACCTCTTGACATAACACATTTTCCAATTTCAGTTGCTTATAACTTTGTCATACTCTGACCCAGGGGTGAGCAAACTACGGCCCGCGGGCCACATCCTGCTAAGGATAAAATATTTTTCAGCCACTTTTTTGATGTGATTTGGTGCAGGAACTTCATATTTGCTGTGTATATAGTTCTTGAATCAGAGCTGTATCCTTTTCTCTGTCATTGAAAATCTGTGTAGATTTTGCTATTTGGCAAATGCTCAGAAGAGCTGCTTAGAATGTGGCTGCTAAAATTCCCGGGAGCTGTACTGAGCATACTTTATTCCTCTCAGAGCTCCCTGTGTGCCGATTATATTGCGCATGCTCACAGCCCTCACCAAACATTCTCTGTGGGCACTAAATGTGGTTGCCCCATCTCAAAAAAGATATATTGGAATTGCCGCTGTTAAAGCCCTGGGCTGGGATGCAGTGGAGTTGGGTGGGCCCGTGTCCCCCCCTGCCACTCCACCTCTGGGATGGCAGTACTCCTCCCTCCTTAGGTCAGGAAGCCTGCGCCCTGCGGGCAACCCCTGCCGGCACTCTATAGACTGCTTGCTGGGGCCCCTGCCCTGGATGAGAGCCTGAACTATTTGTGGCCTTATCCTGTCAATGGGTTGGGGCCAGAGACTGTTAATTTCTCTATTTACTTAGACTGCGCATGTAGCAAAGTGGGGGTATGCCTCCCTCAGCGACTGCAAGGGAGATCCACACCCACCTGCATGCTTACAGTCCCATGTTTTGTAATAGAGTATTATATGTTTATTGCAGGTAAATTCAGCAGATAACTTTCCACATTGCAGTGGTTTGGTTCTATAGCTGAATACTGCTGAATATGGATCGTCTCTTGTGTCCATTGCTTTTTTTGATCAAATTCTTCATTATACATTTTCCACATTCAGCAAATCCATTGTCTTGAAGATATCTGGGACTAGATGTTTCAATAAAAGTTGTGCATTTTAACCTAGGAATTCCAACTTCTTGAACTGTGGTCTGTTGTTACTGTTCTTGGAGTTCCATGATGTGCAAATACAGGTTTAATGTGCCTGACAGCTGTCGCTCTTGTGTCTTCTAGTGGCACTACCCTCTGGAGAATTGGTTAAGTAGTTCATTATAACCAGATGATAATGTCTTCCCAAGGCATTGCAAGTTGTGCATTGTCATTGGTTCTTTCTGCTGGTAATATCTGTACTTCTGACGGGTTCCACACTTGCTTTCTTCTATGCCACTATTAATTAGTGGCCAGAACACACCTTCCCTAGCTCTCCTTTTTGATTTAGTCATTCAGAGGTGCCCATCCTATATTTATTCCAAGATTTTTCTTCTCATCACTATGGGACCACAATCTGTATCCTTTTCAAAAGTACACCTGAGATAGCTGAAAGCTCCTTTTTATAACAGGAATAGGCAGGTAGAAAGTGTCCCCCCCCCCTTTATTTATTGCTTGTATCACTGCAATGTTTCAACCGTAGCTGTTTGCCACCAGTTCATCCCTTATGCCTGTAGATACAGCACATGCCACTTATCATGTTCACATATGTTCATTGATTGTTCCAGATCATCAGACTGTGTATTGTCAGACGGAGCACATACTCTTGCTAAATGGCATCCAGGTTGGAACTCCAGGGTCATATCATACTTCTGTATTCCCCAAAATCGTCACTGTGTTTCTATGTTGGTGTTTCTCTAGGTCCATTTATGTGTACAGTATAATCTCAGAGTTATGAACACCGGAATTCTGAACTGACCAGGGAACCACACACCTCATTTGGAACCGAAAGTACATTATCAGGCAGCAGCACAGTCCCCTCCCCCCACAAAGTAAATACAGAATAGTACTGTGTTAAATATAAACTTCTGAAAAAAAGGGAAAGCCACATTTTTTTCTCCATAGTAAAGTATCAAAGTTGTATTAAATCAGAGTTCAGTTGTAAACTTTTGAAAGAACATCCATAATGTTTTGTTCAGTGTTAAGAACATTTCAGAGTTACAAACAACCTTCATTCCCAAGGAGTTTGTAACGCAGAGGTTCTACTGTATTGCAATCGGTTGTTTGTGATCAGTTTCTTCTTTAAAGCTACTACCAGAGAGAAAATTGTTCCTCCATATGCCAGGTCTTATTTCTTTTTTCATTTTTCAGTTTGTGTGTATGTCTTCTATGTGGCTGTCATAGCTGGAGGCAAACAAGGTTGGCAACCAGTCTGTTCCATGACACTAATAGTACTGCTCCCAGCCCAGCTGAAGCATCTGTGGCTTTCAGTGGGTCAAAATATTACAGTTCTGGAGTTGTCTGAATGTTCTGAAAATTTTTGAACTCTTTCATGCTCTGGGATATGTGCCCATTCAGTGCCCTTGTGAAGGTGAGTCTTAGGTGCGTTGTATGAGCTGCATAGTTAATATGAATTTGCTGACATAATTCAACAGGCGTAGCACCCTTTATATTTCTTTTTTATCTTCTTGTCTCTGCATGTTCACTGTTGCTCAAATCATTGATTTAACAGGCAAGATTCCCTTGAGGAATCTCTTCCAAGTATGTTCTGTCTATTGTTTGAAACTGACATTTGGTGTTCCTCAGTTTAAGGTTATTAGCTCTTGCAATTTGCAGTACTCTCCTCAGTTGTTTCTGATGTTCAATGGCAGTGCTGCCCAAAATTAAGTCATCAATGTATACTATAATGCCTGCTAGATCCTTTAGCAGCTGACTTATTTTACAGTGAAATACTTTTGGAGCCAAACATATTAGGAAGTGGTATCTCCCAAATGGTGTGTTGAAACTGCAGATCCTGAAGTCCTCAGTGTCCCAGGAGATCTGTCAAAATCCTGCATCCAATTTGCTGAAAAATTTTGCTCCTGCCAATTCAGACAATAGTTCACTTCTTGTGGACAAGTGGAATTGTTCTTTTTATGTTTTTGTTCAGTTCCTTAGGGTTCATACATAGCTGTAGTGCCCCTCCTTTCCCTCTACAATTACTCAGAGGTAAACACAGACTGTTTTGTTTTTCTATTTGGTGAATGATACCATTTGCTGTTGTATTTTACAGCTCTTTTTCTGGCCTCTTTCTTTAGGCTTGTGGAACTTTTCATAGTGTGTGTACTGCAGATGATGCATCTTCTCATGACTGTCTTGTATGTTACTGGGGGGCACTTGTTTCCTGTGAATACATCTGCATATGATGTGTAGCAAAGCTCTGTCCTTGTCTCTGTGGGTCCTGCGTTTCTTGGCGGATTTCATGAGCCTCAGAGGCTCACTGTGACCCTCCATGTAGCCCTTCTCTTACCAGAGGCAAGGGTCACAGCCTACTGAGCCATTTTCATCATAAGCCAGCAAGGAGGTTGGTTAGAGAACTCCCACAGCCTCTGTTGTCCCTGTGGGCTTGTTCAAGACCAGTTTAGCCTCCTCTCTTGACAGGGGCCTATCTTCCCCTCCCAGGAGGTGTTTCTGTAGTGGTGGGTTGGGGGGAACCCGGGCCAGTCCTCTATTCCTGGTTCCGGCCCAGGGACCATTGTGGCAGCAGCTATTGGCAACTGACCTTTCACTACCAGAGCTGCTACACTTCCCTGGACTGCTTCCCCACAACTCTGCTGCTTCTCTCTTAACACCTTCTTCACCCTTACCTTAGGGCTCCCTTTCTTGTGGCTTGAGGGTGTCTTCATTACCCAGCCCTTCAGTTGCACTTCCTCTCTTCTGGCTCTCTTATCTTCTTTCTGGCTTGCCCGGAGTGAGCCCTTTTATAGTATCAAAGGGGACTTAATTAGAATCAGGTGTTCACCTTAGCCCAATGGTCTCACCTCATTCTTTGCAGGCTAATTGGAGTAATGTGTCCACCCTAGCCTGGAGTAGCCCCCACTCTAGTCAGTCAGGGAACAGAAAACTGCTTATCCCGTGGCCAGTATATCTGCCTTCTACTACTCTGCTGTACCTAACTGGCCTGGGTCCATCACAGATGTTAGTAATACTTTCTGATTCTTTGATTGTCTGTCTCTATGGCATACATCCTCTTAATAAAGCAAAGCACCTCATGCATATGTAGGCCCAATACTGGTTGCTTGCTTCTATATACAAGCTCTTGATGTATCATTTCCCCCTTGTATTTAAATGTCAGTGTGCATATTCCCAACACTGGATTTTTTCCCTCCATCATACTCTTTCACAGATAGTTTTGACTCTTCAACTTTTATGTGCTCCTTACATCTCTGTATCAGTTTACTATATTTATTCGTGCCCCCGTGCCTTACCTTGTATGCCACTTAAGTGCCATTTGCGCACATTTTAGTTAGCCAATCTTTTGAGTTTTCAGCCTATTCCATTATTGTGCTTACGAATAGCTCTTCCTCTTCATTGAAGAATTCATTACTGCACTTAATATATGGACTTTCCTGTTTTCTGTACACATTTTAGCATAATGGTTGGGTATATTACTCCTTTTACATATTTGCCTGAATGCTGGGCATTTCCTATATTCGTGCTGGTTGCCACATCACTTCACACATTTCAGTCCCTGGACAATTTAATTTCTGTGAAATTTTTCCTTCCTGATTTAGAACTGGCAAGGGAATAGAACCACTTGTGAGTTTTACAGATCTTTTCATAGCAGGTGTCAGTAAACTTTACAGCACCATGCGCCAATAATATATTATTTAGACTTGTTCTGTCAGGAACTTCCACCCCATCACATATTTTATTCAATAGGTTTGAAATAAACAACTTCCTTACAAATTAGCTATGGCACTGATTAGAAGAGGTAGAGTATAATACTGACCTCAAATGGCAATTTAGAGTTGAAATTGGTGAAAAATATAAATTCATGTAAAGGATTTCATAATACAGGCTCTTTGTTATTTTTAAATATAGGATAAAGGGCCAAATTCTTGCTTGCTTTTATTCATCCAAGAGTGTATAAGTAAGTTGCGTGACTAAGGTGAACAGGATTTGGTTGAAAATTAGTATCACGTACACATATTGTGACGGAGTCAGACCAGAAGGATATAGGAGAGTGCTGGAAGGCAGGTATATTAGTCTGAGGATGTGCAGGTCCCTGTTCCCTGGATAACCAAATAAAGGCTACTCCAGGCCAATCAAGACACCTGGGGCCAATTAAGAACCTTCTAGAAAGGAGTAGAAACAGCTAGCCTAATTGGGACACCTGAAGCCAATCAGGGACTGGCTGAATCCAGATAAAAACCTCCCAGTTAGTCAGGTGGGCTGTGGGTGTCAGGAGCTGTGGAAGGAAGTTATGCTGTTGGTGAGACTGAGTGTTGGACAACATATCAAACTGAAGGAAGGAGGCCCTGAGGTAAGGGTGAAGTGGAGTTTGAAGAAGCGGGGACTGCTGTGGGGAAGTAGCCCAGGGAATTGTATTGTGTTTTGTGCCTAAAAGGTCAGCCATCTTAGCTGATACCAGTAGGGTCCCTGGGCTGGAGTCCGGAGTAGAGGGCGGGCCCGGGCTCCCCCCTTTTCCATCTTCCATACTGGCCTGTGATGAAGGTAACTCACTAGGTGGTGACTCTTGCCAATTATACTGAGAAAGGGAGGTCACTCTGGGGCCTAGATGAGTTTCTGAGGCCCCTAAATCTGCCAGGAAGCGCAGGACCCACAAGTACAGACTTGGAGCTTTGTCACAATATCCAAAATGTAGATGTAGAAATCAGCAACAATAATGCTTCTCTCAAGTAGGGTTTAGGGGTGTGTGTGTGTGTGTGTGTGTTGAGGAGGAGAAAAAACCCTGTAATAACTTACCTGACATAATTTAGAATAGTTGAAGACAGAACAGAGTAATTGGAGGCAGCGTTGTATCACTATTAAGTAATCAAGGTAATAGCATGGTGGACTACATGTTTGCTACTTCTCAGTGAGCTTGTTGATACTAGTTGTGAGAGAGAGAGTTTATCTTCTATTACCAGATAAGTTCACAGTTTTGTCTAAGTTTTTTGTGTGCACAAGTTTAAGGTTGCTTTTTTTGTAGTAAACAAATTTTATAATAAACTTTCATTAAGTTGGTTTATTTGATTACACTATTAGTTTTATAGGATCTAAAGCTATATTATCTCAAATTCCCTCTATTTGTAAAAGGATCTACCAGTACTGTTGTGTTGTATGACAGTGTAATATATACTGTATGCAGTTGTATATAGTGTAATATATGATGTATATTTAGATGTCCGTATTACATGTGTTATAGTTACTTGCATTTGTGTGTATGTTGGAAGATCTTAAAACATTTCACAACCTTCAACTGATATATTTTAGGATAACTTCACCTACCAATGGAGTGCCTCTAGATAGATCATATGCAACTTGAGTTTGACAGAGCATAGCAACAATGTACTCTTCATTTAAGGGCAGGAAATGAAGAGGAATGGTATGTCCAATTGAAAAAACAGGGGACTTTAGGTAGACAGAATGTAATTACCCAAGCTGGAATTTAGTCAGGACAATGGACTTACAGCCTTATTCTTAGGAAAAGTGCCACTGGATATTTAATGACCACTTCAGTTTTATGCTGTTTGAAGACTGGGACCTCCCAGCATAATGATGTTCTAAGCACTCTGCTATGACACTAGCTCATTACACTGCTCTACAGCCAAAATGCTTCTGAAATAAATGTAGTCAAACTTTACTAATTCTGGGTTACAGAGAACGAAAATGATGCTTAAAATTGTTCATTAGCTCTAGTTTTCAAGATATGCTATTGGGTCAGTATATACGACCCTTGACATGGGAATGGCGGAGGATAAGTGAGTTATAAAGGGAAGGGATCTCAATTTAAACCAGAAATGACTGAAATACATCTTTGACTGGATCTATGAATAAATCTATGACTGGGTTTGGACAGTACTTGCTTTTTAGGCAAAACAATGAATGATGCAATCTGAAGCTGGTATTGCGTCATACATGATATGAATTGCATCATGTTATTCCTAGAAGTAATGGATGATGCAATCATAACGAAGCTTACATCACTCTACTGAACAAATTGCCCTATATCAGCTCTAGAAATCATACCGTGTCGTGCTCTCTTATTTGTCAGTGTTTGATTTTGCAAAGGGACACATTTCTGTTTAGCCAAAGTGAGCAGAGATGCCTCGTACTTGTGTGAACAGTGCAGATAACTTCTGCTATGTTTGTGGTGAAGTGACTTTTGCATCACAGAAGCGCAGTATAAGCACCATGGTTAAGAAAGCCTATCACCTTTATTTTGGCTGCAAAATTGGAGCTCAGGACAAGAGGTGGGCCCCACACAGATGCTGCAACACGTGTGCAACAAATCTTCGCCAGTGGTTGAACAGGAAAAGGAAATCTACGCCTTTTGCAGTGCCAATGATTTGGAGAGAGCCAACAGATCATACCAGCAATTGTTACTTCTGCATGGTGCCTCCAGTTGGGAAAGGTGTGTCAAAGAAGAAAAAGTGGACTGTGCATTATCCAAACATTCCATCAGCTATACACCCAATACCCCACGGAGAAGGACTGCCGGTTTCTGATGTACCAGAATCATTCTCACTTGAGTCAGATGAGGGAAGAGGAAGAGGATGAAACTTCTGGTCCTGAACCATCAAAGTCACAGGACCCACATTTTCTCTCATCCTCCTCCTCTGAACCACACCTCATAACGCAAGCTGAACTGAATGACCTTGTCAGGGATTTGGAACTACCCAAGAGTAAGGCAGAGCTGTTGGGCTCCAGACTACAGCAGTGGAATCTTCTGGCAGGTGATGTTAGGGTTTCCCTGTTCCGTGACCGTCAAAAGGATCTTGTCCCATTCTTCTTCATGGAAGGTGATCTTGTAGCCTGCAACAACATCGATGGTGTGATGGCAGCCCTCAACATCGTTCACGATCCAGATGAGTGGAGACTCTTCACTGATTCATCGAAGACGAGTCTTAAAGCTGTTTTGCTGCATAATGGCAATGTTTTGCCATCAATTCCATTTGGTCATGCAGTCCATATGAAGGAAACCTATGACAACATGAAACAACTTTTGAGGTGCATAAACTATGAGCAACATCAGTGGCAGCTTTGTGGCAATTTGAAGGTTGTTGCTCTCTTGCTTTTTGTCTGCAGACTGGATACACAAAGTACTGCTGTTTTCTCTGCGAATGGGATAGTTGTGCAAGAGATTCCCACTACATCAAGAAAGACTGGCCACTCTGACAGTCATTGGAGCGTGGGAGGAAAAGTGTTCAGCATCCACCACTTGTTGAATCAAGGAAGATTTTGTTACCACCCTTACACATCAAGTTGGGTCTGATGAAGAACTTTGTCAAGGCCATTGACAAAACACAAGCAGTTTTCAAGTACCTCCATGGAAAATTTCCAAGGTTAAGTGAAGCTAAGATAAAGGAAGGTGTCTTTGTTGGTCCTCAGATTCGTGAACTTCTTCGAGATGATGCATTTGACCACGCACTGCATGGCAAGGAAAAGACGGCATGGAAAGCCTTCCAGTCAGTGGCAATACATTTTCTCGGAAACAACAAGGCAGACAACTACAGGTTGTTGGTGGAAAACCTCCTCAAGGCATACAAAAGCCTTGGTTGCAACATGTCACTAAAGATACATTTTTTGCTCTCTCATCTAGATTTTTTTCCACCGAACTGTGGAGCAGTGAGCGACGAGCACGGTGAGCGATTTCCCCAGGACATTGCAACAATGGGGAAACGCTATCAGGGCAAATGGAGCCCATCAATGCTTGCAAACTATTGCTGGACAGTGACAAGAGATGCTCCATTTAATGAATACAAGAGACAAGCCAAGAAGCGCCGAGTAGACACTGAATAGGACTAAACTATGTACATAATAGTTTTTTGCCTTTTGTTTCATAATACATTTTATTTATATAACCCTTTTGCTGATTTTTAAAGTGTTACGTAAATAGGACAGGTGAAATATTATCATGTAAAGCAACCATAAACACATGAAAAGACCTAGGTTTACAATTTATGATTAAAACTCTACTATCTACACAATATACATAGACATAAAATGTAAAAACTGAAATATCTTAGAAGCAGTAGCCAATCAGTTGTTTTAATTGTCATATTTGAATTCAGCACATCAAAATACATACTAAATATCACATTTTCTCTCTGAAGCAGACGACTTCTAAAAAATTGTAGACCAGTGTTACCGATTTGTTGAGACAATGCCACTTACTGAATCACCAGTACCACTACTTCCAGCACCCAGTTCTGCAACAGACTTACATTGGGCAAGTCATTTGTGCTCTCTCTGACTCAGGTTCTCAATTTACAATGTGGGTATATTGATGCTTATTCAGCTTTATTACCACTTCAAGATCTCTGGGGGGGAAAAAAGTATTAGTAAAATATTAAACATTGATTTATTATTTGACTTAGAGTCATTCTCTCCAAGTTCTGATTCAATCTTATGGGATTATTGCAATTAAAAATCCTATGACTACAAGGCTGAGATTGTCCAAAAAATCTTATAAAGACTGTCTTTTTTTTTTTTTTGTACGGCACCTATCACAGTGTGGTCTTAGTTCGTGACTGGGGCTGCTAGGTACTACAATAATATACACTATTAAGATTTTATAATTATTTGTATTATTATTTTTTTTAGCTCCATTTGCGTTTGCATTATTTTGTTATAGCCATTAAGTTAAGCACTAGCATAATCTTTTGCAGAATTGAGAACTGTTACAAACATTTCAGAGAATAAAATTTAATTCTTAATTTATTTGAAAGGCTTCATGTACACCTGTGGCATTGAATGGACAAAAGGTATGGTTGTAGGGTATTTAGATACGCCCCTGTGTATTTTGAATTGTAAAATACAGGTTTGTAAATTTGTCTTTCAGTATTAACTTTGTCTTTCAATATTAATTTTTAGCTTGGTAATATATGAAAAGTAAAATACTAGTAAGAAGTGAGCCCAGTTCCTTAGTAACATGAGATACTAGTTTAGCCAAAGGAACACCCCCTCCTCTTCACCATCAGTGCCTGTTTTTCATTTAGTATAATGTATATTTTGTATTAAACATCTACTTGAGTGTTCTGTGCCAAGTGCAGTTATTGCTTCCAGACTGAAGGCCAAACAGCTTGGAAAAGAAAGTCCTGGTAACTTTCTCTACTGCAGATAGTACAGTCTTTGAAGTAGTGGTTCTTTTGGAAAAGAGAAATTATTGGTATATTAGATGAAAGCTTAAAAAAAACCAACCCAAACTTTTTTTGGTGGACCGGAAATTAACTAATACCTTTTCAAGAACAAATCTTATGTGGCTGTTTATATCCTGGAGAAAAGGCAAGTTGCTTAATAACTGGTGCAACTAAAAGAGATTTGCATTCACTGTCTAATTGGTGAGAATTGTTTTCCATATGTAGTACATCAGGTGAGTGAAGGCTTTTTCTATCTTGCTGACACTTTGAGAATGTTTTGTACAACACTTGCATCTTGTGAACGTTTTAAAAAACCCCCAACAACTTGTACTAATGGTGAGGTAGATGCTTCTTTTGCCTCTGGCAAAATCCTCTACCACAGATAGTCTTTCAGTGAAGAGAACTGATAGAACTTTTTTGTCTTACACTAAAAATGAAAATGGTCCCTACAAGGCTAGAAGATTTGAGAAGATTGAGATTACACTTGTTAGTGTTTGCCATTTCCTTTGTGCATACCTGATTTCTTCTCTTTATCTTCATGTAATCAGCAGCTATATCCATTTCCAGAATCTAATTGAACGTAATGAAGAAAGAGGTTGGGCCATTAAGCCTCTGCATTCTCTGCTCTTTGTGCTGATCATGGTACTAAAAAGAGATGAGTTAACATAAACCTGAGTAGGCTGTTTTAACCTTTTTTTCTCTTCTGGAAATGTAGATGCAATAACATTTGCAGCTGAAAAGGCTCATTCTCAGTTTCTAGTGTTTAAGGATGCAAATGAAGCATTTTGTCTTTACTGTTGCTTGGAGGTGTTATGCAAGAAAACAGAAAGAGGTTTCTAGGATTAGTTCCACAGATTTCTTTTATCATGTAAAAAACCAAGGCTAGTTTCAGTGCCATGAAATGAAGAAAACAATATGGAAAACATCTAGGGAAAATTCTTGCATGTTTCATCTGTTTCTACCTAAATTTTCTGGGTGTTCATTACTTATAAAAAGTTAAATACTTTAGTTCTCTTGTGGTGCATAATGTTAAAGTTAACTTTTTGTATCCTTTTTGGGATCCTCACTTTTTTTAAAAAAAGTATTCTCTAAATAGAAGCACAATTGATCATTAATATTTGTATGTCCTGTAAGTTACTGTGTACTTACATTTTATAATAGATTGTCTTTGTTATAATGTGCTTTTTGACTACTTATATGGTCTAGTGCTGCATTTGGGTTCTTGAAAAATGTACAGTTATAATAATAAAAAGATAATTACTTAGAGTATTCTTAAGATTTGATTTGGTGTTTTATTAAATTAGGTTTGGCCTTTGTAGTAAAATCCAAAGCAAAAATTTGAATTTGAATACTTTTTCAAGAAAATGGGTAGCTTTTTGAGAGTGCAGAGAACAGTTCTTCAATTTTGTTTTTATACTGTTGTACTCTCCTGTTCAATGATATTTTAGTGTTTTTATTATTGTATTTCTACAAACTGGAAACTTCTTCCAATAAAGAATTTCTTCAAAATAAAGAAAATAGAATTTATTGTATATACTGTGAAATTCCTGTGTAATAGTTAATAAATGTGAAAATTAGTTCATAGTGTACAATAGTATGATTTTGGAATATATGTGCCCTTATAAGATTAATAATCTTTATTGTGCCATTCTAATTACCATGTTATGTGTATAAAAATTAATATTTTAGGAAACTTTTAAATAAATGTTAGTTTCTAATATTACTTTTTCATTTAGTTATTTGAGCCTTAAGTGATGCTGACTAGAAGTATTATGGCTGCTTCTTGTCCTCTACCCAAGAGGTTACATACCTTTCTTCTGAGACAGGCTGTTGCAGGGGTAGTGGAACTAGAGTCCTATAATGGAGTCTTGGGTCCAGTCCATACTGGGGCAGAAACAGTGCTTGGAAACCATATTTAAACTTTACTTAAGCATGAGTCTATCTAAACAGAATTCTGGAACAGTTTGACTGGTGCCCCCCATTCCTTTAAAAAAAATAGTTCTCTTGAAAGTGTATTTAAATATAGTGTAAACACTGTGCCCATACTCTCTTCCCAGCCCATTACAGAGAGGGCAAGAGTGCCAAATGTTTGGTGAAACTTGAGGTAGTCCTGTTTTTGTATCCTGTCCATAGGAGGCTTGTGCTTGTCATATGGACAGAAATGTATTAAATATCCAGTAGGCTAAACTGATTATGTATGTTATTTTATTGGTATTATAGGACAAAAATTCACCATCTCCAATAAAATGATTAATTTGCAACAAAATTTATTTCTGGATAGTTGGTTGTCTGATCATGTATATATTGTCATTACTATGAAGGTTACACTATTAGTGTGAAACAAAGTGGAAACATGGCAAGGGTTGGTGTTCAATAAGTCTTCAAGTTTTGAATATATTTTTGATTATGTATGTGGAAAAGAGAAAAGTTGGAAGCTGTTCTTGATATTTAATGTAACAGGAGTTTGACATACTATCAGCTGGAAAGGATTTGGTCTGCTTTTTGGCAGCTTAGTTTGGGTATTGAATTCTCTGCAGTTTCATAGGTGTGTTGCAGAGCATATTGTCCAAAGTCCCGCATTTTGAGTGATTTTGGTACACTTCATAGTGTTAAATCACATTTCAGAATAATTTAGGTGGTGGGAAAGAACTAGATGGGGAAGTGATCCAGTGTAGCTAGACTAGCTTCATAGGGAGATGAAGAACAAGCAGTTCTTTTCTGTTTCCTGTTGAGATTTTTATAACAGTTTTATGAGAGGACAAAGATTTGGAGTTGTCAGATGCACAGGACAGTGAGTCGGTGCATGTGTTGAAAGGGAGATTGTTTCCCTCTTATTTTTAGAAACCACAAGTTTTAAACTCTAAATTTGAAGATAATTTTTTTTATGTCAATGTTGTGTTGGGGTTTTTAAAAACCGTGCAGGTACTTTAACTTTTTTGAACTAAACATGTAGGAATGTTGTGAGTCTGTCATATCTCCTGCAACTGTAGAACGTAGATTTATTCTGGAAGTTCTAAAGTGGACTCATCTGGAATCATTCTTCCTTGGTAGCCCTGCTTGCATTAGAGAACAAAAAGATAGCACAGAAAGTTTATTTGTTGTAACTGTGGACTCAGTGCAGCACAATGAGAAGTGGACTGGCCATAGGATCCAGTTATGACTTCTTCAGTGCTGCTCTTACAGACAAGTATTCAGAGCTTGATCCTGTGAGCTGCTGAGCTCTGGCTCAGATCCAGTAAACATTTATGCATGAGCTTAACTTTAAGCCTGTAGATTTGTCGCAAGTCAGTGTGACTACTTACATGCTTAAATACTTTGCTGAATTGGGGTCACAATGCTCAGCTCCTTCTAGAACTTGAGTCAGTAATGCTTTTTGCTATGCTTCTAGGTGAAGTTCCTTTCTTCATCGCTCCTTCTCTTCTTAGCTTTTTTCCTTTCTTCCTCACCCCTTCCCAGCGGTGAAAGGGGTAAATTCAACACTTACTGGTATGGGGGCTGGCTCTGGCCCCTGGAAGGGGCGGGGCATCTGGTGAAAGGGGCAGAGCTGGTGGGTCAGCATCCTCTAACCAGCCCATCCGTGCTGCCTGGCCCGCATCACCCCGGGCTCCAGCGGTGATTTGAAAGGCCCAAGGCAGCTGCTCCTTTTGCCACTCCCCCCTGTCGGTAGCCCAAAGGCGGGGAGGGCAAAAGGAGCAACAACAATAAAGCGCTGCTGTAGCAGCGCTTTAAGTAGGATCCTTCACATCAGCTGAGTACGGGTTGGTACTGGCAGCCACTTTTCACCAGTACGTCATACTGGCCTGTAGCGGCTTACTTCAATCCCTGCACCTTCCTAATGTATCAAATTCTGAACTACCAAAAGTATATGCAATGACTGGCTCTTCTGTCAGTGAGATACTGTGCTTCATTGTCTTAAGGGGATGAAATTTCCTTTTCCTCCTTCTCTCTCTTCCAGGGCTCTGAGGAGTTTGATTCTGGCAGACTTAGGAGGGATCAGTGTGTTCCTGTTCTTCTGACTTAGGGGAATGTTTTTGTACCATCCTTGATATTGGGATGTTCTTGTACTGCTTGATATTGGGATGTGTTTGCATGAATTCTCTGTGACTAGCACTTATTAGGAATGTGTATTTCTGCAATATCAGCCCTGTTCCTTTCAGATTCTGTGAGCAGGTCCTGCCTCATACCAGGCCTCTGATACAGGGGCTTATGTCTCAGACTGTCTTCCTACTAAATTCTCCCATTTTTTTGTCTTTTTATGGGGAGGATGTTTACCCATCATCCAGGAAAAGCATAATGCTTGAACTGAAGATGGTCCAGTGAGCTAAACAATGTTGTGTGGCCACCTTACTTTTCCATCCACATATTCACGCCTCATCTGTCCCTTAGTCTGCATGAATGATGGACAGATTTTATACTCCAATTGTTTTTAGTTTGCTATAGTGGACCTGGGAATGTTAGGCCTGGCATGGGGTGTAGAGTTGTACTTTGATAACCTGTGGGTGACACGAGGAGGCCTTTATACTTAGTTGGTGGTTAATGAGATGGGCTTTGGTCAGCATTATAATATGCACATGTGTATATGTTTGTACCTTAAACATTTATTATAGAACACATTTGGTTCAACACACCTCACAGAGTATCCAAGTATACAGATGTCCAACACTCTTTACAAATTGGTGTAAGTACAAACATTTGCTTTAAAAATATTAATAAGCATTTGATTATTCCTTATCATAATTATTCATGACTGTGGCAATGTTGATGGTGGCTGATCTGGATCATTCCACAAACTTTAAAGCACAAATTCTGAACATCAAAATAGTATTTGTGTTAAATGACAGTTGTGAAAATATTGGTATTCAGTAAGCTGTCCTTCCTCAACACTTTCAGTTATGGTGGGTAACTTTTGCTTCTTAACTGATTATTCAATTAGAGACAGGCTCTTCTCTTTTAAATTGAGCCAGTGGGAAAAGCCATATAGTCTGGCATGACTACTCTTTTGATGGTTAACCTTAATCCTACTTTGATCCCCATATAACATTTTGAATATCTTAATAATGTGATGGTTCTGGCTCTAATATTCAAGTGCAAAGGACACACAAGCTCCTTACATTATGTGTGTGTGTGTGTGTGTGTGCACACAAGTAAGGAAAGTAGTAACTTTCATCAAAGGTGATTACAGTGCAATTGCTGGTGGACCTGCATCATATTATCCCTTAGTAGAATATGCTAAGAAACTCTTATGAAAGGTACATTTTTCACTTAAGAAAACCCAGTTTTGTTGGCTAACATCATAGGGGATAAATGAGGAAAAATCATAATTCATGCTAATGTAGTGCCCCTTTTTAAAAAAGGGAAGAAGGAAGATCTGGGGAACTACAAGCCAGTCAGCCTCACCTCAGTCCCTGGAAAAATCATGGAGCAGGTCCCCCAGGAATCAAATCTGAAGCACTTAAAGGAGAGGAAAGTGAGCAGGAACAGTCAGCATGGATTCACCAAGGGCAAGTCATGCCTGACTAGCCTAATTGCCTTCTATGATGAGATAACTGGCTGTGTGGATCAGGGGAAAGCAGTTGACGTATTATTCCTTGACTTCAGCAAAGCTTTTGTTACAGTCTCCCACAGTATTCTTGCCAGTAAGTTAAAGTAGTATGGGCTGGATGAATGGACCATAAGGTGGATAGAAAGCTGGCTAGATCGTAGGGCTCAAAGGGTAGTGATCAATGGCTCCATGTCTAGTTGGCAGCCAGTATCAAGTGGAGTGCCCCAAGGGTCGGTTCTGGGGCTGGTTTTGTTCAGTATCTTCATTAATGATCTGGAGGATGGCGTGGACTGCAGTGCATACCCTCGGCAAGTTTGCAGATGACACTGAACTGGGAGGAGTGGTAGATACACTGGAGGGTAGGGATAGGATACAGAGGGACCTAGACAAATTAGAGGATTGGGCCAAAAGAAATGTTCTGAGGTTCAAGTGCAGTGTCTTACACTTAGGACAGAAGAATCCATGGACTCCTACAGACTAGGGACTGAATGGCTAGGCAGCAGAAAAGGACGTAGGGGTTACAGTGGACGTGAAGCTGGATATAAGTCAACACTGTGCCCTTGTTGTCAAGAAGGCTAACGTCATTTTGGGTTGTATAAATAGGGGCATTGCCAGCAGATCGAGGAACGTGATCATTCCCCTCTATTCGGCATTGGTGAGGCCTCATCTGGAATACTGTGTCCAGTTCTGGGTCTCACACTGCAAGAAGGATGTGGAAAAATTAGAAAGAGTCCAGCAGAGGCCATCAAAAATGATTAGGGGGCTGGAGCACATGAGTTACGAGGAGAGGCTGAGGGAACTGGGAATGGTTAGTCTGCAGGAGAAAAGAGTGGGGGCAGGGGGTGGAGTTGATAGCTGCTTTCAATTACCTGAAAGGGGGTTCCAAAGAGGATGGATCTAGACTGTTCTCAGTGGTAGCAGATGACAGAACAAGAAGTAATGGTCTCAAGTTTCAGAGTGGAGGTTAGGTTGGATATTAGGAAAAACGTTTTCACTAGGAGGGTGGTGAAGCACTGGAATGGGTTACCTAGGGAGGTGGTGGAATCCCCTTCCTTTGATGTTTTTAAGGTCAGGCTTGACAAAGCCCTGGCTGGGATGATTTAGTTGGGATTAGTCCTGTTTTGAGCAGGGGGTTGGACTAGATGATCTCCTGAGGTCCCCTCCAACCCTGATATTCTATGATTCTGTGGTACTGATATTAAAGTAATTTTTATGCTATCCTATTTCCAGCTGAATTTGGAAAACCACATTTGTAAGATTTCACTTGTCTGAAGGATGCATGCAAATATTATATTTTCCATATTGCGGTATTTTTCAATATTTTTTTAAGTTCAGGCTTCAAAGTCTTTTAAAATGTTGAATAAGAGACTTTATACTTTCATTTTGATGTTGGATAAGGCTTTGGTTTAAAGAATGCATAATGAAATCCCAAACTGTATTATACTTTAGTAAGCAATCTTTAGAAGTCACTTGTGGCTATTTCAGTCATTGGTTAACGGGACTTCTCACTCATGGGATATTTCTAATTTTCAAGCTGGAATACTTTGACTTTCTGCTGTTTTCTTTGGCCTGGCTTTGATTTATACAGACATGGATTATAGGGGCTTTGAATCGGTGTGTATGCATGTTTAACAAGTCCATATACATTTTTAATGGACCAGCTCAAATGTTTCTTCCTTTTTAGTTATTTTCTCCATAAATATATTATTTTCCAAATAAAGTTTCATTAAAAAAATTAGAATTTTCTTGTGTAAACCCATAATGAACTGCTTAAGGATTTTTTATTTTTTTAAATTTAAATCTTCATTGTCTCTACAGGCATCCGAAGGTGTCACCTTTATTGGACCTGACACACAGGCTATTCAAGCTATGGGAGACAAGATTGAAAGCAAATTATTAGCCAAGAATGCAAAGGTGAACACAATCCCTGGCTTTGATGGAGTGGTCAAGGTGAGAAACTGTTTAACTGCTGTCTCTCCTCTATAGGCTCTCACGTTATTTAAATAAAAGTACCACTCTTTTCAAAGGTGTGATGTAGGATGCAATTATAAATTCAATATTCCAACTTCAATAAATGATACAACTGAAAAATGTAATAGTCCTGATATTTTCAGTGGCAAAAATGCATCTGAAGAGGAAGAGCTGTGGGAAAAATAGAATGAATTATCAAATATTAAGCAGTATACCATGGACGGCATACAAAGTGAGGTTCCTCAAAACACCTGATGTTTCCAGTTACATTTGAGATAGTTAAGACAGGGGAATATGAGTATAATACACCAGATAAAGGTTGGTGGTTGTGAGTGCGCACATGCATGCATGTGTATATAACTTTGTGTGTGTTTCTTCCTTTATTTTCCCCTGAGTTGTATTAACTTTACTGGTATGACTTAGGTAAAGTGTTGCCAAGGTTAGTATGTTAAGTATTTGTGGGCAGCAGAGATTTCACAATGGCAATGGCAGTTGATACACTATGTCTATTTTATATTTCTCCCCAGTACTAAGTTGTAGACTACCATATATTATGAAACTGGTTCTATAAAAAAGTTGTTTCTTTTCTTCCAGACTTGTAAGCAGTGTTTCTTCCTTGCTTTTAGTAGGAATTCTTACACTATTTCCCATAGGTTGTTCAACCATCTTTGCTGTGTTTTTGTGTCTCATATAGTGG
Organism: Dermatemys mawii; assembly: GCA_007922305.1. Lineage (NCBI taxonomy): Eukaryota > Metazoa > Chordata > Testudines > Dermatemydidae > Dermatemys > Dermatemys mawii. The sequence continues at coordinate 36,861,433 of ML677364.1, read as the reverse complement.
AATGGAAAATATTTTGATTTAATCTCTCTCCTTTGGCACATTTATTCTGATGTTGGTCTTCTGTTTTTCTTCCTTTGTGTGTGTCTGTATGTAGGCTATATAATGGGCTTATAATAAAAACTGTTTTCACACGCTGAAAACTTGTTGAAACTTTCACCTTTGAGTGAAATTTCTCATGGTTGGTCTTCATCTTCAAGTTGAATTTTTGGGATAAATTTGAGCAAAAGTTCCTTTATCTGTTTTTGTTATGGGATAAAGGGGGAAAATATATTTCCCATTAAAAAAATTCTGATCAATATTTTTTTAATTTAGCTGAAGCCAAAAACAGTGGTGGTAGTTATCTTGACACTTGGCATTGTCCTCACAAGGCTTGTGTACATTATGAAATATTGTTGAATTTTTAAGATGATTGTGAACAAATGAATTTCTTGACATAATGCCGACCATGATTTAGGGCTTGTCTACATGCGGAATTTTAGTACAAAATATTGAGGGTGTGAATTTTAAAGTTCAAGAATGCCTTTTTGTGGGTTAATCCTTTTTCAAAATGGATTAAGCTAAACTGCACAAAAGCATTCTTTGCACAGAATAAGTATGTTCACACAAGGAGATGGTACGGAATACTCACGGATAGCTATACCATATTAACTGTTCTGTGCTTTCCCCACTGTAGACAACACTTAGTGATCTGCATATAGACCAAGACAAATAGTGTTCAGCATCATGTCAGCTAACCAGGATTAAACCCTTTTGGGTTTTTTTGCTGGAAGGAATGAGTGACAGAGAGATTAATGGGAGAGAGGGAGGTAGAGAGGATGTGATGGGGGGAAGAAATTGAAAGAACATATTCTGTGGATCTAGGAGCAGAGGTAGCCCTTCACCTCCAAGTTCTGCGTTTTCACTAAGGGTATGTCTACACTGTCCATGTTACAGCGTGGCCGTGGCAGCTCTCCCGGTGGTGATAAAAAAAAACAACAAAACCCAAAATGACCCACCCTGAACCAGTAGTGGTAACAAAGAGCTGTCTATACTAGTGCTTTTCAGCACTAAAACTGTTGGCACTTTACGGGGTGTTTTTTCACACCCCCGACCGATTAACGTTTTAGTGCTGAAAGTGGCAGTGTACACACAGCCTAAATCTAGTTTTTTCTGCAGCAAGAGAAGCCAGCCTGGCTTTTATACAGGTAGCTTTGCTTCCATTATGCTTTCCCCACAGAGAGACAGCTTTAAAAAACCAATTTTTTCTATGTGGATGCCTCTTTGAATTGGCCTGAAAATGACCTAGATAAGGACTGGACGCTGGATACTAGTCACTGAAGATCTGCATATGCTAGGCAAAATAGGATTGCTGGTGATGGAAATGGCTGGGGTCTATGAAGGGCTCATTGTGTTCACAAATAAAAGTGTTAACAGATAAAAGTGTTCACAGGCATTTTACCATGGCATTACTATCCATGAGAGTACGCTGCCTTGGATCAAACCTTTATAAAGCCACTGCCTATACTGCTGGTGCAATGCTAATGTTGATGTGGATGCTGAGGTGTTGAAGCAATAACAGGTCATCTTGGATCCATTGCAAGCTTACGTGTCCTGTCTTTCAGCAACTGCTCCGTACAAGGTTCAGAAGATTTAGCAACAGTCTAGCTGTTACCCAGCTGAACTCTGCTCTTCCTGGTACCTTGTCTCTCATTCTAACAGTCCTAAGGACAAGTGAAGACTGCAGTTGGAAAAAAATCCAACGAGCGGGACCCATGGAGTTGAATATTAATAATTATCTTTTATTTTACACATGAAACCATCGAATGTGCATTAAACATTTAATATTAAAAATGATCATAAAATTGTTTTATTTGGCTGTCTCTACATGGCAAGTGAAAGAATGTGTCGTTCAGAGGTGCTGGAACCTCCACCCCCGAAAGACAAAAGTTTTGTCGACAGCAAGCGCCAGTGTGAAGAGCGCTCCTGCTGACAATGCTGGTGCCACTCACTGCGGGTGGAAGTTTTTTGTCGGCAGGAGAGCTGACGGACAGCGACTACATTGTACGCATTTTATTGGCCCAGTTTTAGCGGCACAGCTAAAAGCAGTATTGTGTAGAGACAGCCTTAATGTTTTTAGGTACTGGTTGTTTTGTGCTATTGTAAAATGTCAAGCCCACAAAATCAGGATAAGTGTTTAGTAAACACTAACAACACAACTAATAAAACTAATGGGGAAAATAACTGACTATATGTACTTGTGCCTGAGGCCTGTAGTAGCAGTGTCTTTTGGAAAAGTAGCTCAGAAACTCCCAGAACCCCAAAAATGAATGGAAAGAGGGTCACTAGTGATATGATGTTTGTATGTGGATGACAGGGAGCTGCGACCTTTATACCAGGGCTTTTAGTCCCTGGTAAGACAGTTTTCTTGATCATCAGCTAGAGTGCAGAACAACTCTGTATTCCATCAGCCAGGAAGTGAGGAGCTCAGTGGATACTATCACAGGAGCTGCATTCAAGGGATGGGATGAGGAGCTAAAAGCATGGTGTTTGATCTAAGACTTGTTTTTAACTTGGCATTTCTTCCTTTCTAGTGGCCATCTACTTGGCCAGTGAGCGGGAGAGCCTTCAGGCTCTTCTGTGTTTGAATCCCTACCTGACTTTTCATCAGGACAAGGTAGTCAGGAGGAGTGGGATTTTTAAAGACACAGAGGACTTTTATGTTCTCTAATTCCACAGAAAGTCATTGGGAGTTGGATGCCTAACTCCCCTTTGTGCCTTAATCTGTTCTCCTTTTACCAAGATGACTTCGTCTTTCTGTTTGGAAAGAAAAATGCCTTCACACACTCTATGTGAAGAGAGCTTTACAGTATTATGCAAAGACCACTTCACACTTTAGTAAGACCCATCAGGGTTGTTGTTTTTTGGTGGACAAAAAGGCATAAGAAAGATCCAGTGCTCACTGTCTTGTTCAGTTCAAGATACATTAAGGAAGACTACATTGCTCAAAGTGAAGAGCTGTCTGTCTGTTTATTAAATGTCATTTAAACAGTCCCACGAAATGTACAGGGTGCTTCACAAATCTAGAGTAGAACATGTCCCCTTTCTCAAATAGCTTGTCATTTAAGACAGCGTTTTTCAACCTGTGGTCCATGGACCCAAGGGATTCTGCAGACTGTGTCTAAGATTTCCAAAGAGATCCGCACCTTCATTTGAAAGTTTTTCAGGGCCCGCAAATGAAAAAAGGTTGAAAATCACTGAATTAAGATATAAGAGACAAACAAAGGTCTAAACACAGCACAGGCAAGAGAGGCCAGGAGAACAAAGTACAGTACATTAGAAAGGGTTCTTTCAAGGGTTCATCTTCAAGAAGAGTTTTTGAAAAATGGAAGAAGAGGGTGCCTGGCATACAAGATATGGGAGCCTGTTCCCAGGGGAGTGATCAGCATAAATGAAGCTCTGAAGTCAAGAGAAGAGGGAGATGAAAGGATCATTGAAGGTAGAGTGTTGGGAGGAGAAATGAAAGTAAGTTGGGGAGTAAAAGGAAATAAGAGCACAGCTTTGGGTGAGAGCAGGATTATGCAAGATGATGAGGATGAGGAGCTTGAAGCTGATACAGTAAGATAGAGGGAGTCAGTAAGTCAAGGCTGTGGCGCATTGGTGTGAGAACATGAGGACTTCAGCAGGTTATTTGTTTAGACTGGGGCCTGGTCTACATCTTAAAATTTAGGTCAACATAGCTACCTCTCCCAGGAGCATGGAAAAACCCACAGCACTGAGCGACATAGCTATGCTGACCTAACCTCCGGTGTAGATGCAGTTATGCTGCCAGAAGAATCCTGTGATGCTGTAGCTTTGCTGGCATGGTCTCTATAGAGAAGACATGGCATTAAATAGGAGAGGTGAGAGGTAGAGAAGCCAAAGAGAAAGAGGTTACAATAATAATCAAGGTGAGTGATGACCAAACTTAGTGGTGATAAAGAACTATATGTGGGTTTCTCACAGTGGGAAAAGTGACAAAAGGCAAGATTTTACAGGTTAAAGAAATGTGAGTGAGAAACTGGGTTGTGGGGAGGAGGAAAGAGGCTGTAATGAAAGGTGGGAGTGGGGAAGATAGTGGAGAAAAGTTTTTATTGCTGGATAGCGTCTAGTTTACTTGTACAGCAAGTGCCACAGTGCTGAGTGTGGGTCCAGTAGGTTAATATCTGTAGATGAAATCCTCTCCCCTCTGAAATCAATGCAAGTTTTGACAGAGATTTCAGACGGTTGAAGATTTTTTCTGTATGAGTTGGTTTTTTCCTACATAGCTGTCTCGGTAAGTTTTTGAGCTGGGTGCTGATGTTAAAATCAGTGTTGGACATTAGTAACTGCTTACCTATTAGTTTGGATTTTCCAAGTTCCTCTACAACACCAAACATCCCCATCCCTGAAAAATATTATGTAGTTATTACTAATTAATAAAAAATTGTATAGCTCCCAAAGTGTCTCAACTTGTTCAGCTAGTCAATCCACTTCATCACAATAGTTCTACTTTTTTCCTGTCTCCATCTGCTGGTACCTGGCAAAAAAGAATTTAAACGAAATGAACAGGTAAGAAATGTCTATATAACTTAACAGAAATGACTTTTTAATACCCCTTTAACTTAACCATGGTAAACTCAGCCATTTATAAAAACATAATTGTTAATGTGACTTTTATATCACTTTTTATTAATTGTCCAAATTCATAAAATATGTATTAACATAATAAAATAATGTGCCAGAATTGTATAGTTTTTATAATTAATTTGTTTTAAACAAAAACTAATGTAGCTTATGTGTTTTTATAGGAAACAGTAGTATACCAATGAAACCTTTGCAAAAGATGAAGTCTATTAAAATATTTAATATCATGTTTTCTCTATATATTTTCCACATATGATCTTATGCATTGGGTAGTACATTATTTGTGATACTGTATATTTTTCCATGGCAACTATGCAATGTGTATGTTAGAACTACTCAGCACCAATAATCCAAAAATAACTGCCTTAAATTTTTATTAGAACTTGGACACTTGCCATATTTATGTAATGCTTAAATAAAATGCACCGTATTAAAATTTAATGTTTCAGGGAAAAAGATCAGAAGGCAGTTGCTAGAGGCTGGATTATGCTAGTTGTTTATGTATTTTTCCAAACAGTTTCTATCTTTCCTCCCTCTTTTAACAATTCTAAAACAAACAGGCAATATCTTCTGTTTCTAAAGAAGACTTTGAAAGTGACAAAATTTGAATATGCATTGAATTGCTATTGTGAAGTTGTTTTAATTTTAATACATTAGAGCTGTTAATTAAATTGATGTTCAGATAGTATAAATAAGTGATATCCTTGCTGGGCAGACTTCTTAAATCTGTTCCCCTCACTGTTTTTCAGCATAAAATGATTTGAGGCAAATAATGCTATACTCCACATATTGCACTATTTAGTCTTTAAAATTGTTGACTATCTGTATAACACAGTCATGGCTCTGAAAAGTTGTCTTCCAGTGATTTGCTGCTTGGTTTTTCTCTGAACTTGCAATATACGTTAGCCACTTGTTTGCAGGTAACTAAGTGAAAAAATTTATCCTATTTGCTTCCCCCTCTCCCAATTCTATTTTGCAAATATATCACTAAATTTACAAGAGAAAAGAAATGTAAAAGTTTCCTTCTTGACTATAATCGTGGCTCTTCATCAGTCATCACTCTTCCTGCATTTTGTTCAAGAGGCTCTAATTGTCTGCATTTGGCAGGTTTAACACTTCCTGACAGAGAGGCTATTAAGGGGAAGTATTCTCGCATAACTGTCACAGGCAGGAACAAAGAACCTTCAAACTCAATGTGTGGAAACTACTAACATTCTTAAATGACCCTTTTCATGCATTTTTATCCCTTTAAGCTAAAATTTGGAGAGTGCAGGGTCATGGAAAGCAGCAAGGTGTAATAAAACAGTAAACCTTGATTTTATTTTGTAGATTTATCTCTGACTTAAAAACAATTGTTATTTGGAAAAATCTCATTAACAGATGTGACTGCTTGGAGTAAAAAGACTTAAAACTGATGTAGCTTTCAGGACTGCTTTGAACTTAACAAGCACCGATTTGTGGAGCAGACTAGCTAATGAAAGGAAATTAAATTTTCTGACAACTTCCCCTGCCAGCCTCCTTATTCTTCATGGGGTTGTTACTAGGTACTGAAGACTTTTAAACAGGAGTTTGTTTTATTATTGGACATAAATGAACCAGGTATGAACATTTTGTATGTATTTAAAAAAAATGTTCTGACCTGGGTGCTTTTAAAACAAATTGCCTTGAAACCTTTAAAAATACTGAGTTTCATTTTAATGTTCATAAGTCAATCCCTTAAGCTTCAGAGGCACTTAACAGCTGGTGGTTTCCAGACATTACTGCCTTCCATTCAAATCTTTTAATGTATGTCACAGAATAGTATAAATGTTAGCAAATTTTGGATGGAATTTTCAGATTTAACCCATGCCACTATCATATGAACTTTTTTCTTTTTGCAGTATCATGTTGGAAATATATTGTTGTGGGTGAAGGGAAGCAGAATTTAATTACTGAATGAGACAGAAACTTTGGCTATTACCAGTGAACCTGTGCTTGAAGTATCTTGGGAGAATCATTTTACTTCCCCTGGCTTCTCTCTCACCCACACTGCATTACACTTTCCTTTCCGTAGGATGAGTCAGCTGATGCAATATAGATGGTGACTACAAAAGAACTTTGCTAATTAATAGTATCTTACAAACTGTTTTTGATCATGGAAATCATTATTTGAATTTATGCATTTCAGATAACGATTCAAAACCCTAACAAGTTACATTAAAAACTGAGGCTAAAAACTGCAAAACTGAAGTTGATGTTAATTTTGCCTGAATAAGGACTGCAAGATTTAGTCCTTAAAGAAGTTCTGTAAGATTCGTTCTGAATCTGAATCTTATCCAAACAATAGAGAATGAACTCCCCCTGCTGACAGCATCTGGGAAAACATGACACGTAAATAACAGGACAGAAACAAGCTGGCAATGGGCAAGCTTTAATGATTTGATTTATGATCCATTATTGATTGTAAACTTCTAAATTCTACCATTTAAATTCCTTCAACTGCAGAAAATCATTTTGAGATTCTGGTAGTGCTTCCTGTCAGCTGATGGTTGCTGCTTTGAGTTTCTCAGTATAATAATGATGAGGTAGAATTTACATTCCACTTATGGTATTAATTTTACATTCCTCTGACTGAAAAGGGTCAGAAGGTTGTAAAATCAAACATTAAATGAATCAGAGGAGACAGTAGTGCAATATATGACTGCCCTAAGGACATAGTGCAATGGCTGATGGGATTAATGTTGGGTCTCATTTCCTGCTTTTACAGGATGCAGATGAAGCTGTCAGAATTGCAAGGGAAATTGGTAAGTTCTTAAATTAGCTATGGTGGGATTTGTGTGCCTCTCAGCAGACATGGCTGACTAAATTGAATGTGCAGTAAGTAATCCCTATAGAACAAATAATGTTTTAATGGTTTTTAAGTTCCCCATTGCCTTAACGCCCTATCTCTTAAATCATCACATTTTAGCTTTACAAACTGAGCTTTAAAGACTGAGTACATGAATGAGTTGCAGACAGGATACAAGACGCAGTGATCGCTGGTTAGTTTAAAAAGGAGTTTATTTTAAAGTGTGCATGAAATTAAATATGATATCCTTTTCCCATAGTGTGTTAGGCATGATACATTTCTCTTTATATGAAGGCTGACAGAATGATGCTTATGCTCTTCGTTCTTCATCATTATTAGGACCACTGTTAACATGAATACAGTCTGGACCACCAATGTGTCTGCCATCCCACGCTAAAATCAAACCACCATTCTGTTCTAAATACATTATAGAATGGGAAAAAGCAAACAAAAACCTACCTGGGATTCTTATTTTAGTTAAGGCCAAGTGTTCTTGTGATAGACACCTTTGGTTCTCATTTAGGAAAGCTGCTTACTCAAGAAAATATCTATGCATGTGCTTAAAGTTAAATATCTGCTGAAGTGCTTTCCTGAATTCGGTCCTAATACTGTAAAGCAGTGGTTTTCAACCTGTGGTCCATGGATCCCTGGGGGTCTGCAGAGTGTGCCTAAGATTTCCAAAGGGGTCCGCACCATCATTTGCAATTTTTTAGGGGTCTGCAAATGAGAAAAGGTTGAAAACCACTGCTGTAAAGTGTTGTGTAGAGGCAACAGCCTGCATGGGCTCTCTGATTACTGTTGTTGTATGAGCCGAAGAATTTGTTACTTAAAAAGGGTTTTCTTGTTGGTTTTTGGTTTCGTTTTTTTTAATGGTGTAGCTATGTCAACACAAACCCCTACCATGGATGCATGTACTTCACCAGTGCAAAAGGTGACTAGTGTTGTCACACCTTAGACTGGCTTAAAACTGGGATAATTTGTGATGCTGAAAAATACATTTATACCAGTACAGTGTATTTCCATTGAGCATTTTCACCTGAAGTTTCAGGTGTAGACAAGTTTTAAATTAGGATGGCAAAATTTAATTCAGCATTTTTTTTTGGCTAGCTTTCATGCCACTGTTGTGAGATCAGGTGATGACCTCTCACTCACTGTTGTTCAAGCAGAAATGAAAGGAAGACAAGGTGGCTAGCCACGGTAGAATTTTAATAGGATAAGTTGTTAAAATTGCTGTTTTATAGCATGGAATCTTTTTTTAAAATAAATTAAATGCATTTTTCTCAGCTTCATTTGTGTATTTTGACTTGCAGTTTTGTTTTTGTGGGATTTGTAGCTACTGGTCTGAAAGGTTACCTGCAAGTGTTTTTGTAAATTAACTGAGTATGTTGAGTGACACAAATAGCAAGGGGCAGTGGTGCATTCCACATGGCTTTTAAAACTTATTCTCACTTGTTTTCGTTTTCGGCCCCCTGGTGTCCTCACCTGTTCCTTTTTCTGATATGATTGTCCCAATAGGCTGATGGTATCACTTCAACCTGTTAACCTTGATGGACATTATAGACTGTTATAGGGAGTTATGTAGGTAGCATTTTTTTGTATTTTGGTCTCTGGCTAGTTTTAAAAACCTATGTTTAAAATGTTTGCCAAATCATGCTGTATATTGAAAGAAAAAAAAGCCACACTTCATGTTTCCCCCACCAGCTCAAATAGTTGCATTTCACTGAGGTTTCTAAGGTGATGTATAATTCTCAGCATGGCTAAGTGAGGTGCATCATATCAGAGTGTGAGCTGGTGATCTGTTTTATTAGGTGACCTAAAACAAGAAAACAGGGTACAACTGAAATCTCGTGTGTGTAATGTACTTGTACTCTTTTGCTGTTTGGGGCACTTTGAATTTATTTACAGTATTTTCAGGTTACCTTTAACTGTGTTCATCTAAACAGTCTTGCTTTTCTAAGAATATCTTTGAGATAGTTATTGTAAGGAAGAAGTTGTTCTGATGTCAGTTGGAATACATATATCAATGTTTAGCATTCCAAGTAACGCCCTCTGCTGATTTCACTTCCTGCTCTTAAGTAGTACATTCTGACTGACTGTCCATTAGCAATACTGGCTATGTAGCATGCAGAATCAATGTTCTATGTGGTATTGCCTATATCTGTTTAATACAAGGCTATCATTATGCATAAACTAATAAATATAGCTTAAAGGAAAGAAAAACACATTTTGTTGTCCCATCATAAATGAGCTGAATTTTTCTTTCCCCCTTTAATCGGTGTAGTGTTCTCGTAGTTTCCTTCACCCTGTCATTCTTTACCCTACCCCCGCAAAGTTATGATATGTTCTATGTCATCTCTTCTTTCCTCTTATTGTTTGCATGCTCCCTTTCCCCATACTTTTCTGTGTGAGCTGTACCTCTCCCATAGTTCTTTTACAATATATAATTTCACTAGTTCTACTCCTTTACCATTTTTACAGTATTTTTATTTCTCTTCTCCCATCACTTCTGATGGGTTGTCAGTCTTTCTTTTCCCATCTTGTTTTGTTGTTGTGATGCATTTTTGTTTTCCTCTTCTCTTTGCTCCTATTGCTCCATTCTGAAGAGTTCTGTGTGATGTACAGGCAGTGATGTGAAACCAGCAGCAGGGATTTTCTTTTTTGGGTAATCTCCTGGCTGTTTCATCTATTCAGGCTGTAAGTCGCAAATCGAAACCTACTAGAGTCCTGATCTCTGAAGCATGTTCAAGATCTAGTAAGTTTCACTTTACATCTTGCCATCTGAGTGAGCAGAACAGCCAGGAAGCAAAGCCAATATAAAACAAAGCCTATACAAAAATAAAGGAGCTGGAAAACATGCTATTGTCATGTTTCAGTTCACTTTTAGCTGGCTGATGTTTAATGTTGCTTAAAATAGATACTGAAAAGAGACTCTCCTATTGCTGGACAGACACAGTTTATGGTTCAGAGGCTACTACTTTATAAAAATAATTTAGTAAGATAAAACCCGACAATAAGATGTGCTGGTAAAGATGAAAACTGGGAAGCAACAGCAATAGGGAACCATCATAAGCCCTTGCTGACCCCTTTTGATACTCAAATACTGAATATACTTAACTGTGCAAAGACTGAACAGACCAACTTAATGATGACAATATTACTTATTTTATACAGCATCAAAAGTCACCAGACTCTCTTTAAATTATGCAAAAAAGCTTGTATATTTCCAAGACCCCAACGGGTGTGTACAATCCTGTGAATTCTAATGCACCAGGAAAAGCACCAAACTTTGCACCAAGAGTTGGGTAAACTCATGAATCCAAACTTAGGCACAGGAAGGTAAATTGGTGCTTAATCTGTGGCAAAGAGTAGATAACACAATCCTCCTTAAATAATTTATCCCTACATGGGAGATTAATCTAATCCTTGCTGGCAGAACATAATACAACAAATGCTATTAGTTTTGAGTTTAGCAACAATAAAAAATCCAGTCAATCTTTAGTTCACGTGCATATATTCAGTTATTGAGACTGTAGCCAATGTCTGAGAGGTGCAGGCCATCAGTGCAAAATTGACTAGGACAATGATAGATAATGCCCTTAGCATCTTTCCCCCAACAGATACACACAACCTCCTAAACCCAGCCAAGGCATCCTCATCTCCTACATAGCAAGACTGGTGGGTCTTTCAATGCCAAATAACAAAAGGACCCCCTGGAACATCAGTTCTATCCTTGACCCAAGGCCAGTATCACAGATGATCATTCTTAAGGCCATATTTAAACACATAAATGGAAGTTCTCTGGTTTTTCAGAAATGCTAAATACCCACAAATTCTGTAAAAGTGAAAGGCAGCTAGTGTGCTTAGCATCTTTGAAAGCAGGCTATTTTTTTTTTGTTGCTTATGTATTTAAGAAGCTAATCTTAAACACACAATTTTGAAAATTTTGGCCCTATTTTATTCTATATTATTTTTAATATTTTGCTGTCTTTTCACCTGAAGCATTTCTAATTTAAATTTCAAGGGCCATATATCTAGGGAATGGTTGATGCATTCACATAAAATAGGATTCAACCTTTGCTCAAAATTCACATATAGACCTTCCTGAAATTTGAAAAAGGTTGTGTACCTTATTCCCCATTATTTTTTTCATTTTCCCTCTCCTTATTTCAGTGTATTTCTCAAATACTGTTTTTGAACCTTGTTGTAACAGTAGGGAATAGGCAGTTCTCTATCTGGCCAATTTGCAAGAAAATATTTCAAGCATAACAATGATAACTCTAGTGGATATTCTTTTCAGCCATAAAAATGTCCAATTCCTTTTTGAATCTTGCTAAATTTTTGCCCTCACTGATGTTCTGTGGCAAGGAGTTCCACAGTTAAATTACACTCTGGGAAAGTATTTTCTTTTGTCAGTTTCAAATTTGCCACCTCAGTTTAATTGAATGTCCTGTTTATTTTAGAGGCAGGAAAGTTCAGAAGCTTCCAATCTGCCTTCTTTAGACCATTCATTAATTTATATGGTTTTATCATCTCCACTTTTATTCACTTCCTTTCAAACGTAGAAAGCTCAAGTCTTCCCAATCTCTCTTTATGTGAGAGTTTTTTCAAGTCCAATTATTCTTAATGGCCTTCCCTTGAATCCCTTCAAAATTAAATAGATGTGTACTGTTTGAAAAGTGAGGGGTAAAACTATTCATAATTCATAGAGCTAAATAAGTAAATAGTAAAAAATAAAAACAGCAAAATTTGTTAAAGTGGTTGATTTGGGCATCCCTATTTTGACTTGTATCCAAATAGTCACGATCATCCCCAAATTTCTTAAATAGTGAGCTTTCCAAATCAGTCATGCTTAGAAACAAATCTTTATTTTGCAAGGACAGATAATGACTTTAGTACCAAGGCAAGTCAGCTGGGTTAGAATTTGCTCTAATTAGCACCCTCATAAACTGTTCCTGCAGCCCTGTGACACACAAATGATTGTGAATTTTTTTCTCATCTTTGAAAAGTCAAACTATCTAAGAAGCTATTCCAGTCTGATCCTTAACTATCAAATGTCCCACAGATTGAGAGAGGCAGATGAATCAGTGCAAATAAGAAATGACTTATGAAAAGTAATTTGTAATCCAAATAGTTATGCTACATGTACTAATTTCTCTCTCTCTCTCTTTTTAACATTCAGAAAACTTTTACAGCCAAATTGAAAAAGTCATAACAAGTTAACCTTACTCTGGGAGTAAAATACTACTCGGTCCAAGCTGGGGTGTCAGATTTTGTCCCTTAATTTAGTGTTTGTATCACATCAGTTTGGGAAAAAAGCTTATGTTGCTTTCTAATGGTATATAATTATTAGTATTTTTTATTCACTTGTTCTAATGTGAGTGTAGCATGGCTCTTTTGTGATGTAAAAGAAATGTACTGCAGTCTTGGCAAAGGCCTTGGAATACATAAGTTGCTGCTGGGCATTTTGACCAATAGTAGAGAAACATCTCCTGAATATTTCTGCTGTAAAGTATGTATGTTTTAACTTGATCAGTGAAAATACTTATTTCAACAGAAGAAAGGTAACAAAATTTGTTTGAAGAATAAAGTTAACTCAGAAGTGAAAAACATGTCTTTTCTCATAAACTACTTTGCCAATCGGGGACTCTGTTCACTCGATATTTTGGAGGGAATAAATGAAATAGAGAAAACCAGTTTCTCATGGCATCACGAATGTACTGTATTGACAGTGTAGTCTTAAGAAGGAAAAAAAAAATCTCTTCTCTCACCAAGAAAGAAACTAGTTATTGTCTGCTGCATTATTGGACATGTGGTCAGTTGTCATGTTCATATGAACAACTGATCAAAGTTTGAACTTCTGTCTAATTGTTCCCCACTGTTAGGCTACCCTGTCATGATCAAGGCCTCAGCAGGTGGTGGTGGGAAAGGCATGAGAATCGCTTGGGATGATGAAGAGACCAGGTGAGATGCTGTCCAAAAAACTAGCCTTGATGAATCCTGCAGTTACCAAAGTTACGTTAAACCACTGTGAACTGACAATTAAACAGATACCAAATGTAAAATGGAGAAATTGGATAGTTTCTGCTTTTATCCCATTTGTAGAAAATGTGCACAATACGTGAGTGGTTTGTTTATTTTTAAATATTTTTTTAAATATTTTTTCAGTACAAACCTGCCTGTGCAAGCATTACAACAGTTAACAACTTACTGGAATAAGAAAAAAAAAATCTTCCAACCACCTTTCTATTGTGGCTTTATTTATTTTATAAATCTGTGTTGTAAATAATATTTATATTCTATGTCTTTGAATTTATTGTTATATGAATTGTCAGTGTATTAAGCAAGGTAAACAATTATGCTCTGGTCTTGCAAACATTTATTCATGTAATTAGTCCTCTTAAATTCAATGGGACTCACTGCTAATGTACAGAAACACATTTGTGAGTGTTTCAGGACCTAATATTTTAGCATAAAATCATGTAATTAATCAATCTCCAGTAAACGAGTGTGTGTGTGTGTGTGTGAGAGAGAGAGAGTGTGTATACTCAACACCAAAAAAAAAAAAAAAGGGTTTCAGTTTTTTATAATAGGTCTTCCCACAAAATACTGAGCCCTTTATAGCACTTTTGAGTTCACTGAAGATATTTCAGAATAGATTTTTCTGTGACCTAATAATCAGGAGACCAGCTGCAACATACCATATTTGTGATGTTACCAAATGATGCATTCTGGGGTGTCATCAGTGCACTAAGAATTGTCAGAAAATTTTCTCAGTGAGAAAAATGATCTAACTTGAGGTACATTTTTTTTCATAATTTAGTTCTAAATTGAATGTTGTCCACACTAGGGCTAGGAAAATCCAACACACTCATCTGTAATTAACTCAGTTTTATTTTACTTGATAAGTTCATTTTTAATGACCTTCTGTGCCATGTGTTAAAAAATTGAATGAAGTATTAGTTCTTAAAGCTGGAAGAAAACAAACAAAATGAATAGTCAATAATTTAACAAATTTTTCATATAAAGAAAACAATCTTATTTGTGTTCACTTCGTGTAGCTTCTTTGTGTTCTAATCTAAATAGGAAATTAAGGATAGCATCTTAGAATGAGGATCTAGGATAACACACTTCATACTTACAAGAATGCTTTGCACCTATTGCTTTAGAAATCAGAATTACTCCCTTGATCATGTACAGCCAACAAGTACTTCTGTTGTAATAAATCAAAAGGTATTCATTTCAGTTTTTGTTCAGATATTATCAAAAGAATTTCGCAAAATGAATAACTAACTTTTAAAAAAATTTTTTTTTTTTTTTTTTTTTAAGAAAAAAGAGTAATTTATAGATAAACTATATTTGTACTACCCATCTCATTTTACAATTTGCAACTAGGCAGCAGTGAAGCCTAAATTTTAACTAAAGTTGGCTAAGTATTTTGTTGTCTGTTACAGAAAGATAGACTGAGATTAAGAGTGAGGGGAAAATATTTAGAATAGGAACACTATGATTTGGAGAAGTAGAAATATTAATAGAACAACACTTCCCTCTAATTTTTAAATAATCAGCGTTGAGGACATGTGTGTGACATTTAAAGATTGTGAAAGATTCTTTTACACACTGATTATATTGTGTAAGAAATATAGTAAAATATTTTTCCATTTTGTTTAGCAACAAGAAAATAATTTCTGGTTCTAATCACATGAAGCCTATTGACATTGATTTTTTGAAATGGGTAGTTCCAGGGAAAACTGATAGCATTTTGCTGTTCTCACCTTGAGCGTCTTGTTCTGAGTGCAGCCTAGGTTGGTAGTGACAAACAATTGCCATCTGATTAGTTGCTGGTATCCTGTGGGATCAATTTGTGGTCTCAGTCCAGTTTCAGTTTTAAAAAGACGCTGATTTCTAATGTTGGCAATCTCAGCAGAGAGGCCAAAGACTGAATGAACATGAAGACTGAACTACCTTCTCAACTATAGAGGCAGTGCCCCTAGAACAGTTTTGTAATATATTGGTGGGCCAATGTATGCAAGTTTATATTGCTTTTGCCCTGTGGATGTAGTTCTGAGTGCTGTGAACATGACATCTTCCATAAATTCTATATTCATTTAAGTAACTCCTTACTTACAAAACATTTACTCGATTTTCGGGATATAAACTATCTGATGCACAGTTTGCAATCTACTTTTCAAAACAGGGGATGCACAATATTTTGTTTAAAGAATTAAGATTAAAGGCCACGGATTACGATTCCCAGAATAATAGAAGTTGAACACAGAAAAAACCTATTTGAACTACTTCACTGCTTGCTACTGCAAGATTATTCCCTTGTTGCATAATTACTAGTGCTTCATCCTGTGTACTTTTTGAAGGTCTTAAGTGATGAGACTTTCAACATATCCCTTGGGCTTTTATTTTCCAGTTCTACAGATATCACTCTTAGGAAAATTTAGGCAGACAGCTTCATTCTTAATTTCATCCCATTATTCCTACTTCTACCTCATTCTGCTATCCTTAATAATTCTTTTCTCTTTTTGGTATTTATTCTTTCCATGCTTTTGGAAAGTTATCAAGTGTCCTATTATTCTCTGCTTTACTGATCTTCTTCTCTTCATATGTCATCCTGTCCACTGTCTCACCATTTTAGTTGTTCTCTTCAAAACTCCCTCCAAGCTATGAACATCCTTGCAGTAATGGAGGTGTCTAGAATGACCAACTGTAGCAGAGTTGTATGGAGTGACTGTTGCCTCTTTGCATTGTGATGAACTTCTCTGCATAAACAATCCAACATTACATTGGGCTTATTTCCTGTTGCAAACTCATGATACGCTATAGACTCATACTGTGATTCTTCTACTTTGCTGTCTGTGGTCACCTCAAGCTCTCTCTCAACATTACAGACTTCCCTGGGCAAAATGCATCTCTCATTCAATTTCCCACTTTGGGTGTATGTTTGGAACAGACTGGTAGGGAGTTCCTATCTCTTGCAACGTTTGTAGTGGTATACATGAATTTTTTGCAGTTAGGGACCCAACCCTGAAAGGCCAAGGTCTCTGGTCACCCTTCATCCCAAAGAATGATTTCTCAGCATCAACCTTCTGGAGCTTTTGTTCTCCAGTCCTGCGTATCTCTTCATCAGCACTAGGCCCTTGCAAGATGTGGCAAGCAGAGGACTGTGGCCTGCGTGCATAAGACCACTATTTTCCAACCCAGAAAACGTTGCACTGACAGCATAGAGATTGAGCTCTGAAGGTATGTAGCTGAAGGCTTCACTGAAGTGATTACAAATTGCATGTAGCTCTCAGCCTTTGACAAAGTCCCTCACCAAAGGCTCTTACATAAATTAAGTTGTCATGGGATAAGAGGGAAGATCCTTTCATGGATTGAGAACTGGTTAAAAGACAGGGAATAAAGGTAGGAATAAATGGTAAATTTTCAGAATGGAGAGGGGTAACTAGTGGTGTTCCCCAAGGGTCAGTCCTAGGACTAATCCTATTCAACTTATTCATAAATGATCTGGAGAAAGGTGTAAACAGTAAGGTGGCAAAGTTTGCAGATGATTGTAATCTGCTCAAGATAGTTAAGACCAAAATAGACTGTGAAGCATTTCAAAAAGATCTTACAAAACTAAGTGATTGGACAACAAAATGGCAAATGAAATTTAATGTGGATAAATGTAAAGTAATGCACACTGGAGTAAATAACTCCACCTATACATACAATATGATGGGGGCTAATTTGGCTACATCTAATCAGGAGAAAGATCTTGAAATTATCGTGGATAGTTCTCTGAAGATGTCCACACAGTTTACAGCAGCAGTCAAAAAAGCAAACAGGATTTTAGGAATCATTAAAAATTGGATCGAGAATAAGACCGAGAATATTTTATTGCTTTCTATAAATCCATGGTACGCCCGCATCTTGAATACTGCATACAAATGTGATCTCCACATCTCAAAAAAGATATGCTGGTATTAGAACAGTTTCGGAGAAGCGCAACTAATAAGATTAGGGGTTTGGAATGAGTCCCATATGAGGAAAGATTAAAGAACCTATGACTTTTCAGCTTGGAAAAGAGGAAAATAAGGGGGGATATGATAGAGGTATATAACATCATGAGTGGTGTGGAGAAAGTGAATAAGGAAAAGTTATTTACTTGTTTCCATAATATAAGAACTAGGGGCCACCAAATGAAATTAATGGGCAGCAAATAAAAGGAAGTTCTTCACACAGCTAACAGTCAACCTGTGGAACTCCTTGCCTGAGGAGGTTGTGAAGACTAGGACTATAACAGGGTTTAAAAGAGAACCTCCATGAATTTATACAGTTAAGTCCATTAGTGGCTATTAGTAGGATGGGTAAGGAATGGGTTCTCTATCCTCTCTTTGTCAGAGGGTGGAGATGGATGGCAGGAGAGAGATCACTTGATCATTATCTCTTAGGTTCCCTCCCTCTGGGGCACCTGGCATTGGCCACTGTCGGTAGACAGGATACAGACTGGGATGGACCTTTGGTCTGACCCAATACGGCCATTTTTATGTTGTTAGCGGGATGCAGCCATAGTTTCTCACCTTTGCTTGGATTGGAATTATGCTTCCCTCACCACTGGAATTGGTGTTCTGAAAGAGGTTGGACATGCAGTCCTGTTCCCTCCAGGATGTTGTGGCTCCCTTTCCCCCTGACTCAAGTTGGTTTCAAGAAAAGTCTCAGTCAATGCTCTTTCTGGTCATGTGTTAGCCATCTTAGCTCTTTCTGTGAGCTCTACCTGAGGCCTGCACAACTCAGAAAGCAGCGAGGGCCATATTACTGCAAACACACCCAGCTGCGGGCCAAAAAGCCCAGCCCCCATCCACTTCCCCCCACCCCACTGCTTGGCTTGCCCCACCCCTACTCACGCCCCACGGGCCGCACAGTGAGCCCATGCGGGCCGCATGTGGTCCCCGGGCCGCATGTTGTGCAGGCCTGCTCTACCTTTTATGGGACCACAGTTTCTCTCTCTTTATTCCAGGCCACGTTTCTGCAGTGGGATTTATCCTTAGTTTTCCAGGAGATTACAGAACACTATTCAGACTTTTAGATGACAGATCTATGAAACTATGAATACAGTAGATAGATAGAAGCTGCTTTTTCAAGTTATTTTCAGCTGTAGTTATGACAGTCTTTAGAATGGGAAATTATGCTCAGTGTTTTTTTCTTATTGTCAGTTTAACAACTACCCCAGTAGATTCCTGAGATGAGTTTGAAATTTCATGATGGTGAGCCTATTGTTTACCTAAATTGTGTCCCAATCTTATTGTAGTGAAGGCAATGTTGCTCTCTCCTTGGATTGCTGAAATCTTACATAACTCTTACTCGGTTTTGGAAAAGTTTACAGTTTATCTGTTTTGAAGATTGTAATAAGAAGGCCACTAAGATCAGTGTCTAGGTGAATTTAAAGGTGTATCCCGTTAGTGTTCAACTATGTCAACTATTTCAAAAGGTTATATATAGTATTGTTAAGTGCTATTCTCTAAGAGACATGGCAATCTTGTGAGCTTTCTGGGCAGAAGCATCTGCTTCTGAAAATTGACATGCCCTCCTAGTCAGCTCCTCAACTCCTCATTACCAGTTGAATCTGTCTTTGCGGCTGATATCGATTAGGTGTTCCAAGTGCCTTTGGAAGGTAAGCCCACCTTTCTTGGTTTACTGTTCACAACAATTGCAAACTTTTGGGCCGGAGGGTTCCAAAACTGTATGGAGGGCTGGCTAGGGAAGGCTGTGCCTCCCCAAACACCTGGCCCCTGCCTCTTATCTGCCCTCTCCCGCTTCCATCCCCCTGTCAGAATCCCCAACCTATCCAACCCACACCGCTCCTTGTTCCCTGACCACCCCCTCCTGGGAGCCCCTGACTCCTCCCTGATTCTACCTCCATCCACCCTCCCTGTTCCCTGACTGCTCTGACCTCTATCCACACTCCCACTCCCTGACACCTTCTGGGACTCCCATGCCTGTCCAACCGCCCTCTATCCCCTGACTGCCCCCCGGGATTCCCTGCCCTTATGTACCCCCCTCATCCCTTTACCATGCCATTCAGAGCACCATTTCCGGCAGCCGCACTGCCAGGCCATTGCACAGTCTAGAGCACTGGGGCAGGTTGGCGGCTCCCAGCAGGAGCTCGCAGCCCCGCTGCCCAGAGTGATGGCGGCACAGTGAGCTGAGGCTGTTGGGGAGGGGGCACAGCAGGGGAGGAGCCGGGGGCTTACCTCCCCAGATGGGAGCTCAAGGGCTGAGCAGAGTAGTCCTGTGGGCTAGATGTGGCCCATGGGCTGCAGTTTGCCCACCTCTGCTCTTTATATTTAAGAAAGAAGGTGGTTTCTGTAATTGTAGTGAGGCTGAGCTTTGTGGGCATTCAGTGCTCCAAGATGATTCCATTTCAATTCAGCCAACCGCAAGAAAACTTGCTGTGGGTTCTGTTTTTATTGAATGCCTCTTTCTTGCCAAGAAGTGTATTCTAGGTGGAAAAAAGGGACATGAAAGAAGCCCTACAGCATCACGTACACAGCTCAACCAGAATTGGAGGAGTGCAGCATCCACCTTTTTCACTACCCTCTCCTGAGCTGACCGTGTGCTCCTCAGCCATGACAAGGATCTAAGACAGTATTTTCTAATGCTTTGGGTTCCTAGGCCACTCGTTCAGTATTGATTCAAAGAGAAGCGTGAAGCTTAAAATACATATCTTTGTAGGGCTTACATTCAGACATTGTCTCTCTGCTTAGCCTGTGTAATCTGTTTAAGTCTTCTGTTCCCCTTTAACATGAATGAAATTCGTTCTTTTATTAATATTCTTCATTCTGTTTATAGACACAAACATAGCTTTGGAAAACACAAGTGTGTAAATAAGGTCAAAATACCTAATTAAGACAATTGTGTATTTTTAGGTTTTACAGATATATAGATGAGGTAATTAAGCATATTGATTTTTTTTTTTTTTTAAACAAGCATAGCAGTCTGGATTTTTAATTAGCACATGCTTCAGTAAAGGAAAAATAAAGTAGTCAATTAATTGTGCATAATGCTGTCTGATACAATGTTTACAAAAGCAAATCCATTGATTGAATGCTTAAAATTGTTCTGAATCTGTTTTTATAAATATAGATGTGTGTGTGTATGTGTCTATATTTTGCACCATTTTAGTTTAACTTTTTTAGTCAGATCAGCTACAGTGGTGTCTGCTTGTATACAGCTGCATGGTGGACTGTGCAACAAGTAGTATAACTTTGTTGTACAGATCATGAATATGCTGAAGTTCATCTTCATCTCGAATAAATACATTTAATGTTTTGAGGTTAAAAAAATAAAACTGGCCAAGGGAACAATTGAGTGCTAAACAAATTCAGATCTCTTATAAAACAACCATTGTCTAAATGTGTGTGTTTAAGAGGATGATAGAGGTACCTTTAAATATAATACTCAAAAAAGAGCCACATTCATCTGTCATACAAAAAACTGTCTGGGGGCTTTCTTTAGGAACACCGAACTGGGTTTGGGAGAGAAGAAATTCACAGCCACCTCCAACTGATAGGCAAGTGATGAGGACTGCATCACAGCCCTTCCATGGCTACTGTTCTAGTCTAGAGGCTAAAACAGTGACTGTAAAAACTCTGTACCTCCTGCATGTGGTGTTAAGATGACTGCATTCCTGCAGCTAAAGATACAGTGGTTCACCCCCGACCTTCCCTGTGAAGTGGCCTGTCTCTGGGGCCAGCACAGAACCTCTTTCTGCTGTGTGAAGGGTTGCACAGTCCACCGTGCAGCTGTTTTGGCCCTATTCACCATGTGTAAACTTTACCCAGTGGAAATTATACTTAAATTTGTATTTCACTAGTCGTGTCCTGCAATAATAACTGCTCTGTCAGGAAAAGTGAAACCAACACGTTCAATATCTCACTAATCAAACAAATGAAAAATTAAATTCTTATATAAGGGAGAGTAAATAAAGGCAGGAGGGGAAATCATACTAAGGGGCTTGGTACATGCAATGTAAGGCTGAGTTCTACCATATATTAGGAAAAAAAACTTGTTAATATAGCAAAGTATTGTGTTTAGTAATGTGGGGAACAGCTGAATTTACATAGTACAGCATCCAAGATTTGTCCTTTCATTTAATTTTTGTATAACTAACCTTTGGCTCTGCGATTGTTGTTATTCAGATGATGCAATTCCAAGATATAAATTTTGTATTACAATTACATAATTGTTTTTGGAATTTTACCATTTTTTCTCATGGAAAATATGTAACTTGTGCAGAGTTGTCCAATCATCTTAAAAATGCTCAAATGTTTAAACTCTTCAAAGTTCCCTTTCTTCTTTGAGGGGAAGATTAACAAATTTATACTTTCCTTCTGCCTATCCAAGAAAGCTCTTATTTTTGCATTCTTTTTTACAAAATGAATGTACTCTTATTAATAATGTTTTTTTTGGTGATATATACGTTAACTCAGGGATCGGCACCCTTGCCATGCGGCCTCCAGGATAAGCACCCTTGGCAGGCCCAGCCAGTTTGTTTACCTTCAGGTTCGGCTGATCGTGGTGCCCACTGGGTGTGATTTGCTGCTCCAGTCCAATGGGGACTGTGGGGAGTGGCGGTCAGTACCGCGCCGCTTCCCGCAGCCCCCATTGGACCGGAGCAGTGAACTGGCCGGGCCCACCAAGGGCGCTTACCCTGAGGGGCTGCGTGCCAAGGTTGCCGATCCCTGTGTTTAGCTGATGGCAGTCTGATTTAGGTGAATACCAAAACTCCCTCTTAAGTGGAAATTGAAACAGGCCAAAAAAGGATTAATTTTCTTTATTGTCAGCCTGTGCTTGTTTTTGTTTTTTAAAGGGAAGGCTTTAGATTTTCATCTCAAGAAGCTGCTTCAAGTTTTGGTGATGATCGACTATTGATAGAAAAGTTTATTGATAACCCTCGCCACATAGAAATCCAGGTTTGTACTTTTTCCATTTGTAATAAAATTTGAAATGATCGAACCTTGAGATGATCAAACATACACTATAATGGTAAGCATGGTCAGATTTATTATGTCTTTAAAGACGTTTGTGCGGATATCAAACTGTATTCTGTTAGTCTGAGACAGCGACTGTCCTCTCAAGCTTCTTTCTTAGTAGATTCTGGAGGTGGAAAGTATTGCACCTTTTTTCTTTCACTACATTATCCCTTCTGCTAGAGAGTTTAGATGGGTTCATCGCAAGCCAAAAAGTGGGTAGTGCAGGCTAATGATGAAAGCGTTTGTGACCATGTGATATGCTGATTTAGCATATTCTTTGAGCTGCTTCCTTCAGCAGGGTTCCCACAGAGTATCTATCACAACTGAAAACTCCCCTGATCTAACAGAAACCCTGAGTGAGGCTATTTGATGCAGTGCTACTTGTTCTAATTCATGGGGGCAGGCTTTGCTAGGAGCTATATTTACCCCTCTTTCCATTAGCATGGATTAATCTAGCCCAGTATCATCACTCATATACTTCAGATAACAAAATAACATTTTCGCTCCTACTCCCCTCTGTTTTCCAGGAAAATGGAAGAAATGGTGTCTATGCATGTCTGAATCTCAAAGATCTGCCTGTCCCCAAATTTTCTCCTTTGTTTTTCCACTTCCGCTTCCCACTATCAAAGCATTCTTCAAGCTAAGATGGTCTAGAGCCAACTTCCTCCAGAGCACATTTAACATTTTCTTATTTGTCCCGAGTGGATTGCTTAATTCTTTCAGATACATTGACCATAACACAAGAAAATAAAATGAAAATCATCAGTAGGTTCTGATGATTCGTATCATTTGAACTGCATGCACACTTGTAGTTTCTGTGAAGTCAGTTGAACCACTTAAATTGTGCGTAGGTGTAGCCTCATGGTTCACAATATATGGCTGCTTTTTCCTTAGAGAGCTTAGTTACAAAAGAAGATTAATTTTGATCTTGGGCCAGACCCCCAGTTGGTATAATTTGGCATAGCTCCACTGAAGCAAATGGAACTACTCCAATTGCCCTTTGTGTTACAAGCAGCTCTTTTCAGGCTTGAAGATAAATTTTGTTCATGCTAGAGACACTAGTCTCCTTACAAGAATTCACCAAATCTGAAAATTTAAAACAAGACTCTGTTTTGAAAATATATTTAAAGATGGCTTAACTAATGGGGAAAAAAATCTCTTCCAATGCTCATTCATTAGAAGAATAATGTAGCAAAATATTACAAAATTTTCCAAGGCAATTTCCTTTGGACTTTTAGCCAAGAACAAGAAATTTGCAGCCCAAAATACTACTTTGAAATAAGAGATAAATGATTAAAAATAGAGTTTGAGCAGAAGTGCCATCTCAGCTACATCCTCACTATTATAGTTCAAAACTGTGCTTAAATTTAATATTATGTAAATAATATGTTAAATAATTTTTGAATCTTTTCTATTAGGGGGTGTACAATATACTGTGCTTGATTCATATTATGTAACCAATATCTGAGTCATATTTACATTGAATTCAAAGTAAAAAATTATACCATTATTAGACTTCTCAATTGCACACAATTTGGGAACTTTTAAATAATTTATTTAAATTAGAAATGTGACCTTTACATTTTCTGGAGGGAATTTCTTTACATTTTAACACATTCTTCAATATTTGTTTCAATAAAATAGTAGTATAGTGGTTGTTTGTTTGTATTACATCCTATTTCATATGGAAGCAAAAAGCATATCCATTTAAAACTACATCCTAGAAGTTTCCCTGAGATCTTGTAAGGGGAAAAAAGTATTTATTACATCATGCTTGTGTTTGGATTTAGCCATAAAATTTGCCTCAAGCTAAATAATTATTATGTGAATTTATTCATTTCAAAGTGCAAAATACTGAGCATAGAATACGTTATTTAAACAGTCTAGTTAGAGTTTTGCATACATCTCTAGCAAACTCTGAGGTTTATTTTACTGTTTTCTTAAGACTCTAGGTAAAGTGATATGAATAAAGATTTTCAAATATTTTTATAACTAATTACAAACAAACTCCTACTTCTTAATGTGAGTTTTTTGCCTGTCAGAATTTTAAAAAATCCATGTTCTGAAGCCCGAGCAGTGCTATTAGAGTGAACAACTTACTTGATATCTTTCTTTAGTGGCTCTGCATCAATGGGTTTCATAGAAATTAAAACCAGATCTATTGATACCAAACAGGACTATTTTCAGGCATATAGATTTTGGTAAAAAGTTTTGCCTGTTTAATATTTTGAATGTTTTCTTTCTCATCTTATCTATGGAACTTAATTGTGGATGCAACCCTGAATGAATCTCTTCTGACAAGAAATCTATAATGTGTGTGTTGGTTTCCTAATGGAAGTTTCATTTGTTTTTCCAGTCCAAAATAGAAATTCCTTATAATTTGTCATATGATTTTTTTCACTGAGACCTTGAGATACTTTGACAGCAGTTCAATACTTTAATTTAAAAAAAAAAGCCCTGCTGATAGTGTGGACTGGTAAGTGAACGAAAAAAACAGTTAACCTCTTTAACATAGCCAGATATGTCCACTATTTTACTCAACATGCTTAGTATGACCTGATTTTTGTTTTTTTTTCTTAAAAATTTGCCTAAATACAGATTTGATATGACATCAGAAAAATGAGCAAATATTGAATCTACTAAGCATGGCTTTTGAGTGACCAGGGACTGGTACAATTTGAGCCAGTAAGTTTCACAGACCAGATTAGAGTTCAAACAAATAGTTCTTTTGGCCCAAATTTTCAACAGTGACTGTTGGTTTTTGAAGCCCTCAAAAAAGCTGAGACACCCACTCTAAATACCTTAAAAGGGCCTGATTTTTCATAAGGTATTAAACATCCAGCATCTGAAAATCTGGGCCTTTTAATAGGACTCAAATTTGACACCCAAAACTACTATTCACTTTTGAAACTGCAGATGCCTATTCTTCCTTTGTGACACCAAATACCATCTCTTTGGTCTCTGGAAAGATACCAACGTTAAAAAATGTTAGCTATTAAATATGTTTTACAAACATAAAAGATCAATATTAAATAGTATCAAAGAGACTCCTCACATGTTTAAAGTTAAGCACATGCATGTGTGGTTGTTGGCTTGGGGCCTTAAAGTAATCTGTTCCTCAACACGGGTAATGTTGGCAGTCAAATTACTTTTTATAAAAATTAAAAAAATTATAAATCTTCTCCTTATTTCTCTTCCACCTCATCAAACAAGTAAACAAAACCACCCAACTGAGTTAGTGGCAAACTTTCCTTCCATTTCAGTAGATACAGAGTTGTATCAAAAGTACTATCAAAATGCACAGGGAGATTAGCACCTGAAGTGGGGATGGTAGGCTATTTAAGAAGTCTAAAAATGGATTCAGAAGTTATGTTGATTTTTAAGACCCCCAGTTCAGGAAAACTCTGAAAGTCAATGGGATTTAATATATGCTTAAATTTAAATGTGTGCTCAGGTGCTTTCATATATTGGTACTTAATTTTGCAGTCCACCTTTATTCACTTCTCATTAAATAACGCTGACTGATGTTTTTTGCGTTACCTTTCAAAAATGTTCGGCTGTTTCACATTTTAGAACAATGTAATACTGTAAATCAAAGAACATCAAAGATCAAACAAGATACCATTGATTTTTATAATTTATAAATTAGAAAGAAGAATAATAAATCCTATCTTTGTAATGCATTATAATACACCATTACAGTAATCCAGTATATTGTTTTAGCTATATATCCTAATCAAATTTAGGAGATTGACCTTGATTGATGTTCATACTGCTAAAAATACAAACACTTTGAGAACAGATGCCAAATATTTATTAATTTAGCAGTAGCTTTTAAACAGATTTTTTTAACATTCTTGCACAGCTCCAAAACCCGGCACACGTAAAAATGTAAGGGTTTCCTGTTTTGAGGACTAAAGCAAACACTTGTAAAACATAAGAAAAGGCTAAAACAATTCACAAGAAAAAAGAGTCCAAATAGACTTCGTGGCTTGAACTGATTTTTGGAGTCTTGTTCTTCTTGAATATCTGACATGAAGGTTCTCAGTTTAAAGTAAAAGTAAACTGAATGTCTAATTGCAAGGTATTTGGTTAAATACCAAATGCTGCAACTGGAAATGGCATTTGGCTCAATTCAAATAGGAGAGAGTGCAATAAATGTTGTTTTATTATTCAGTGTAATGAGGTGTCAGTAATAAATACCACTAATTAGTTAGTCTTGCAACTTCACATTTCCTTGAGTAATTTTTTAAATATCTTGCTTTTATCACTGCAAATTAGGAAAAAATACTATTGATGGAACATGTATTTTTAATTAGAGGTAGATGGGAATTCTAGTTCATCCTGTAGTTATTAAAACTGTAAATACATTTTGGCAATGAAACCTTTTCTGAAAATAATTATTATATATAATAATTCTTTTATTAAAGAATTATTTTTGTTTTGTTTCTAAAAATAATATGAATAGTGATCTCTAGATAAAGACCCAACTCTGGATTTTCCTTTGCTTACACCATTGAGCTAGATGGTTAAAAGCAAGGTCTTAGTACTATGTGTTAAGTACTCATATCTGCTTCTTATAAGCCAGGTTTGTTGATAGTGGCAAAATAATAGTTTTAAGAAGCAGATTGCAAATGTGAGTAATGACACAAGCAGTTTCCCTAAAGACTGTAACTACCTCAGAACTGGGGAAAGGAGTGTGAGGAGTGAAGTTGGTTTCCTAACTAAGAAGGAGATAAGGGAGCGCTGATCAGATGATCCCCCTCTTCCCTCAAGAAAATGTTTATGTAAATAGGGGGAAATACCTTTTTTCAGATTTCCATTGAAAATTTTTACTTTTTGTCAAAATTTCTACTTTGTCAGTTAAAAATGTATACTTTTTTCCAATTAAAACTTTATTTTTTTCTGTGGAATGCAGACACTTTTTTCATGAAAAGCTTTGTTTAGTTACTTTCACTCCACCCTCAATTTTCTATTGAAAAACTGTTTAAATGAAAAAGCCCTAATAAGAAGGTCTGAAATGGAGCTGGTCATAGAAAAGCAAGACAATGAAGCAGCCATTGTTGTTCCAGAAGAGCAATTCTACACAAGTGAGCATGCTCTGTCCTTTGGGTTTTATTATTTAAAATAATATGTATAGTATGTCTCCCCTTCTCTAAAGATGCTTCTCTACTGGGACTCTAGGGAGTTCAGTTTCTTCAGTCATGGACTGGATGGACCAGGACTGGAATGAGGAGATAGGCTGTGCTCTGTTGGATTATCTATTCTTCTGTTCCATCACAAGTTAATACACCCTGAAGCTATGCTGTGTTGCTTTGTTTCCTGAAGTGCCCTTCAAAACCTTCCTTTTGGGAGATTCAGGGACCAGCTGTACTTAGGAAACTCTGGTGAACTAGAAACACATTATAATACACCTTTACAGCAATGCTCTAGCAGCATTTGTGCTCTCTAGGGTCATTGGGAAGCAATGGGATCAAGCACCAGCACAAAAGGAAAGGACTCCTATGTGGATTTCTCTTGGGGATCCCCCAAGTTCCACAGGTTAAGTGGGGATAAATTATACTCCAGTCTCACCTCTATCCCCTAAGGATTCCTATGAAAATGTTGAGTTTGATGCTGCAGGTAGCTGATCTAGCCCTGATCCAAAACTCAGACTTTTGTCTTATTTGCCTGGGTTATGTCCACATTAGTTAACAATTTTGTTGTTGATGCATGAGCTGTAATGGAATCTAACTCACTCTCTCATAGGTCAGTTTACTTTGCGGTGCTAAAAGGAACAATAAGTTGATAATTTTTTTTGCTAAAGTAAGCAGGTAGGGATGAGTTCACATAGATTTTTAAATAAGATGATGCTATTTTTATATAGTCAATTTTGAGTTCAGAACTGCACTTTTAAAGGATGGGGCCTGAGGACTGGCACAGACCATTGTTAATCAGCGAGGGAATGCTAGCGGAAGAAGGTTTGTAGGAGAGGAAAGTATGCTTAGTACGTGAAATTGGGGGAATTGCTCCAAGAATAGGGAGCAGCATGAAAGAAGATATGAAGTTGGGAAAAGCCAAAAGAAGCATTAAGGAGTGAGGATGGCCTGAGCATAAATGAGAGGATTGGGCTCGAACTAGGACTGCCTATATTTCCTTTCTACTGACAGTCTGAAAAGCTCATGATCTGGCCTGCACACTTCTCCAGTTTGGATTTGTGAAATGGGACTCAGACCCTTCATCCTATGTCTTGCTCTTCAGTTTACTAAGATTGCGTCAGCTACTTGGGAAGGCTCCTTGAAACAACCGGTTAAATTTTCATCTGAATTGTTGGAGAAATCTGGATGTTACATGGCAAAAGCGAGAGGAAAAGAATGAGATTTGCAAAGAGACCACAATGTTTCTGAACACTTGCCTATTTTAGGGGCACTGTATTGTGATTAACCCATTGAGTAGGCTCCACTAGTAACTGTTTCTGAAAGCTTTTTATCATAGATCAATAGCTAAATTTGACATCCTTTGGGATTTTACTCCCTTTTGTTGAAATAGGCTATTGTTAACAATATGCTTATGTTTTCGGTACTATTTTAGGAGCTTACAATATAATTTTGTCTCCATCCATTGATTGTCAGTTACTTTTATTTAACTAACTTCATTTTTGTATTTGTCACAATTTTTGAAATGATTGGAGACCCCCCCCAATCCATATAACTTTTTTTAAAAAAAAGTCATGGAGATTTTAGAAAAAAATATAGTTACTGTGTTTAGAGTTTGAAATAATATTCTCCCCATATTTATAATACAGCTAATGTTCTAGAAAGGAAATGATCATTTCTCTTCTCATCATGCTTTGCTAGAGTGTTGCTTTTTTATGTTTAATTTGGCGAAACATTCACATTTGAACTCTATATAATGAAATCTGTGGCACACAGATGACAGCACAGGCATCTGATAGTGGAATATAAAAAAGCCAAATATATGCACTTGTTGGTTAATAGCAACATATTCTACTAGGTTTTGGCAGATAAGCATGACAATGCTTTGTGGCTGAATGAAAGAGAGTGCTCCATTCAAAGAAGAAATCAAAAGGTTGTGGAAGAGGCACCAAGGTGAGTAGAAACTTCTCTCTTTATACGTTTTTATGAGCATTGATTACACTTTGGAAAGCTGCAACTTTTACATACTATACAAATATGAACAATTTTTATTCCATTACAAAACACCGTAAAGACAAGTAGTAGTGTTTAGGTAACTAATGTAATTCTGATGCAGCATTTAGCATCGCAATATTCTGATTTAGAATGTTCATTTTTTGTCAAGTTATTACAGTTCTTATTCATAATCTGGTATAAAATAGATAGTAAGAGTATTGGTCTAGTATTTTAGACATACACACAGAAATTTTCTCCTTTTGTGATGGCTTCCTACCAGTGAGTACAGAAACGAAATGAAGTCTCAAATTCACTGTTCCTGAAGACATTTGATTACTATGTTACTTGATAGGATGGCAGAATCTGTCCCTGTTACTCAAGTGTTGAGTAGGACCTTACTCCATAGCATGTCCCAAACAAATTAATGACCTGTGGTAATTAGGAATCCAGTACCTCTAGCTGCTCAATGTTTTTAACTCCCTTGATTTTAGTAAGAGTTGCGGCACATTAGTTCTTCACAAGATTGAGTCTTAAAAGCTATCTAATACAGCATTTTATAACATGCTGCAGAAGTCTTCACCAGAAAGAATATTTGGGGGAATGGGGGAGAAAGATAGTGGGAAAACCTGGATTGTTCTAATCAGGAGGATGCCCTAAACTGCATTTAATTACACTGCTCTACAGCCAAAATGCTTCTGAAATAAATGTAGTCAAACTTTACTAATTCTGGGTCACTGAGAATGAAAATGATGCTTAAAATTGTTCATTAGCTCTAGTTTTCAAGATATGCTATTGGGTCAGTATATACGACCCTTGACATGGGAATGGCGGAGGATAAGTGAGTTATAAAGGGAAGAGATCTCAATTTAAACCAGAAATGACTAAAATACATCTTTGACTGGATCTATGAATAAATCTATGACTGGGTTTGGACAGTACTTGCTTTTTAGGCAAAACAATGAATGATGCAATCTGAAGCTGGTATTGCGTCATACATGATATGAATTGCATCATGTTATTCCTCGAAGTCATGGATGATGCAGTCATAACGAAGCTTACATCACTCTGCTGAACAAATTGCCCTATATCAGCTCTAGAAATCATACCGTGTCGTGCTCTCTTATTTGTCAGTGTTTGATTTTGCAAAGGGACACATTTCTGTTTAGCCAAAGTGAGCAGAGATACCTCGTACTTGTGTGAACAGTGCAGATAACTTCTGCTATGTTTGTGGTGAAGTGACTTTTGCATCACAGAAGCGCAGTATAACCACCATGGTTAAGAAAGCCTATCACCTTTATTTTGGCTGCAAAATTGGAGCTCAGGACAAGAGGTGGGCCCCACACAGATGCTGCAACACTTGTGCAACAAATCTTCGCCAGTGGTTGAACAGGAAAAGGAAATCTACGCCTTTTGCAGTGCCAATGATTTGGAGAGAGCCAACAGATCATACCAGCAATTGTTACTTCTGCATGGTGCCTCCAGTTGGGAAAGGTGTGTCAAAGAAGAAAAAGTAGACTGTGCATTATCCAAACATTCCATCAGCTATATGCCCAATACCCCACGGAGAAGGACTGCCGGTTCCTGATGTACCAGAATCATTCTCACTTGAGTCAGATGAGGAAGAGGAAGAGGATGAAACTTCTGGTCCTGAACCATCAATGTCACAGGACCCACATTTTCTCTCATCCTCCTCCTCTGAACCACACCTCATAACGCAAGCTGAACTGAATGACCTTGTCAGGGATTTGGAACTACCCAAGAGTAAGGCAGAGCTGTTGGGCTCCAGACTACAGCAGTGGAATCTTCTGGCAGGTGAGTTAGGGTTTCCCTGTTCCGTGACCGTCAAAAGGATCTTGTCCCATTCTTCTTCATGGAAGGTGATCTTGTAGCCTGCAACAACATCGATGGTGTGATGGCAGCCCTCAACATCGTTCACGATCCAGATGAGTGGAGACTCTTCATTGATTCATCAAAGACGAGTCTTAAAGCTGTTTTGCTGCATAATGGCAATGTTTTGCCATCAATTCCAGTTGGTCATGCAGTCCATATGACAACATGAAACAACTTTTGAGGTGCATAAACTATGAGCAACATCAGTGGCAGCTTTGTGGCAATTTGAAGGTTATTGCTCTCTTGCTTTTGGTCTGCAGACTGGGTACACAAAGTACTGCTGTTTTCTCTGAGAATGGGATAGTCGTGCAAGAGAT
Source organism: Dermatemys mawii (assembly GCA_007922305.1). Taxonomy (NCBI): domain Eukaryota; kingdom Metazoa; phylum Chordata; order Testudines; family Dermatemydidae; genus Dermatemys; species Dermatemys mawii. The sequence goes on along the minus strand of ML677364.1, from coordinate 36,829,608 downwards.
TCCCACTACATCAAGAAAGATTGGCCACTCCGACAGTCATTGGAGCGTGGGAGGAAAAGTGTTCAGCATCCACCACTTGTTGAATCAAGGAAGATTTTGTTACCACCCTTACACATCAAGCTGGGTCTGATGAAGAACTTTGTCAAGGCCATTGACAAAACACAAGCAGCTTTCAAGTACCTCCGTGGATGTTTTTATCTTGTGAAGTCTTTTTATTCTGCAGCCTTTATGCTGCCAGAGGAACTATTTAGTTAAGAGTAACAGGTATATGAGGTAGTGAAGGAGTTGAAGTAAGTTTTTAAATATTTCATTTTTAAGTGGCTTGTGATAGGTTGAAGAATTGAGAGGAGGGAGTGAATTGTTTAAAAGGGAGAGAAACAATGTACGTAAAAAGTAAAAGCACTGAAGGGAATAGGGAAACCTCAGTTAATTAACCTAGCTGATTGCAGAGATAATCCAGTCATTTTAGTGTATAAAGCTTAACCACATGGCAGAGATCAAGTTTAGCAGTGTGACACTTCTGTTCCATTCTTCTGCTGTAGCAGGAGGCAAAGAGAGAGACCTCAGACATACATTTAGCAAATACGGGAAGATATTACTGTAGTACAGGGAGGTAACTGTCCTTTTAGCCATATGAGAAATAATAATGCTTGTTCTTGAAAAGGAGTACCAAAGCTATAATTCCAAATTAGAAATGTGCTGCTCTTCATAAACCATTCACACTGTGCTCTGTGATTGATGATATCAACAGAAGACCCTTTAAATAAAAAACTATAATTCAATAACTTGTTGCTATGCATTATTCTGTTACTGAATCAGAATAATAGACTCCATCTCTTTATTACCAGTGCATAACCATGTCCTGGTAAGAAGTGTTCATTGCTTTCCTCATCCTTTTGTTTCTTATGATCTCACCAGAGGTATTAGAGTCAACACTGATACCTTTTCTGAAATCAGACGTCATTCGGATTCTTTTGTTATATGTAGCCAGCAAAAAGAGTCTTTTTCCCTAAATCTAGAGAGCTTCTTTTAACATGCCAAAAGTCTCTGGTTTATCGTCCATAAAAATCCAGATATATTACCACTCTAAAAAGGACTGAGGTCAAAGTAGCATTTTACCTGTAAAGGAATGGTCTCCCCATTGTCTCTGGTTAGTTCAAAATCTTACCGCACTTTTCTTTTGCTTGAGTCTAATGTAACTCATTTTCTTCCACAAACTCTCTAATCATTCATCTTCTAAACATTTTTCTTTCAATTAAATGTCTTAAGAAATACTGTAAAGTAAGGCCCTGATCTGACATTTGACTCTGTCTATCCAGTTCTCTGTGGTCATGTGTTGCCCCATTAACTTCAGTGGGGCTCGAAGCAACTATAGGGGTCCTCCTGTGTGGGAGTGGGGCCTAATTCAGTAAGACAAGCCAAGATGCACAAAACTCAGTGTTGGAGTTGGCTGACTTATTTCCCCTTCCAGGCACCATGCGCTTTGTTTATCCAACTGTCTATAAGCAAAGATTTTATAAACAACTTAAAGCAAAAACATTCTTAAAAGGGGCCTGGTGTGGGCTAAAACTGGTTCTCTCTTATCTTTTTATATTTTATTTGTTTGATTGTAGTTCTGACATGTTCCTAAAATAAACTGCATGAAGGGTGTTACACATATTTTTGCTTACTGTTGTTTTGTTTCTAGTAAGGGACAAATGTGATCTTACAAAGTTCAGCATCTCCTAGACAAAAACTTTCCATAGCTTTGGTAAAAGCCACAAGAGTTTCCCTAGTTGAATAGGTTAATCTAAATCTGAACTTCTTGTGTAGTGGAGAGGAATCATCAGAATATATGCTTTCTTGCGTCTGTACATTCAGTGGCCTATTGGAGGTGATGTATTTAGTTTCCTGGGGTGAGGAATCTTGACTGTTGGGGAGCAGTCTTAGCAATGGCTCCTGAGGGAATAGATGAGCTGCACTTTGGGGCAGAAGAACAATGCTGAAAGATGGCCATGCTGTGTTGAAGGGAATGAATCAAAATCAGAAAGCCACACAACTAAAACTTGCAGTTTAAGGGTAAAGTTGAGAGAGGAGATTTAGGATCTGAAGGTGGAAGCTGCAAACTGTCATTGGTTATCAGATTCAATATTGTGCATGTCCTAGTTTTCTTTATCACAATCTTGCCTTCATACAAGAAAGTCAAATCAAAACAAAAACAAAACACAGTAGAGAGTCTCATTCAAACCTTACAAACTTTCAAAGTTTGTCGTAACTTGGATTACAGAACACATAGCTATGAAACATCCACATAATTATATTTCAACAGATACAGAAAACAAGACAACCACGACCATAGTGGTTGTTTTTGTTTATCTAGGCCAATGGTCTTCAAACTGGGGTGCATGCACCCCCGGGTATGCACGAGCCCACCCCAGGGGGTGTGCAAGACCCTGGCGGCGGCGCCGCCGCTCCCGCCCAGGAGACCGCCTAACTCCCAGGTGGGCTATTTTAGTCCCGCTGAAATGCCACCATGGAAAGTGGAAGCTTCCGCTTTCTGCAGCGGCATTTCGGCGGACAGACCCTCTGGGGGCCGCCAGACTTTTCCCTTTGCGGAAAGAGGCCACGGGGGGAAAAGTTTGAAGACCCCGATCTAGGCATTAATATTTCTATTGTGTAGCTATTGTCTGCGGCCTTCATCATTGTCTAGAATTTTCTTTAATGTTGATTTTTAATAATTAGATGTGCTCTCCAAATAACTGATGACCTTTTAGGTTATATTTTTTTCAAGATCTGTGTTGTACAATGTGTATATTGATTTAATTTATATCTTGAAACCATTTTTCTGTAATTTGTCTTGAAGGTACTCTCAATACTGAAATGCATTAATACTGGTTACCAAGAGTGCTAAATGTTGCATTTAATCTTTATTTTTTAAAGGAATTTAGAATGAAATAATCTATTAGTTCTAATGTTGTGCTAACTTTCTGAGCATGTACAGAAGTACAGGAATGAATAGTCGGTTAGAAATTTTGAGGAAAATTAGTTTGAAGTAATATAAGATATGAATTTAAAGCACAATATTAACTCCCTGTATGGTTAAAACTAAATCAGAATAAAGTACTCTTATTCCATAATAAGAGTGTCTACACAGGAAGTTAATCAGGAAAAGCTCTGCCAGAATAACTCTTGGTGTAAATAAGCCCTTAACTTGTTTATTCAACAGTAGAGATATAGTGCAGTGGTTCTCAAACTGGGGTTTGCGGGCCGATTCCCGGCAGCATTTCAGCGGAAGCTCCAAACATGTGAGTGAGTCCGCCGAGAAACCGCCGAAGTGCAAGCTTCCGCTATTGGCGGCATTACGGCAGGCACAGAGATGAATGCTGCGTGTCCGCCGAAATGCTGCCGAACCCGGAAGAGTTCAGTTCGGTGGCATTTTGGTGGACATACCTGGGGCGTGAGAGGACACGGCAGAGCAAAAAGGGGTCATTGAACCAACAAGTTTGAGAACCGCTGATATACATGAACATGAAGATGAACCTCTTCAGAGTTGTCTCCTTTCCTACTACTGATTTTGCAGTCCCTGTTTAGAAGGTAAGAGTCTGTGAGAGGTTTGGAACCTGTTCAGTCTGATCCAGTTGGTGCCAGCTCAGTTCTAGGCACAGAAATCGCAATGTTAGGGTGGCAGAATTTGATTTCCTGCCAAGGACTATGTCCTTTAGAATCACTGGGGACATTGGGGTTTGTCCTTTTTGTTTTCCCTTTTCTTCCCTCCTTTCTCTTTTTCCTCTTGCTTCTTTTTTTCCTTTTTTTCTGCTTCCATCCCTCCACCAAAGAGGGATGTGCATGTCTGGGGCGGAGGCTTGTTCTCATTGTCGGAGGCCCTCACAAAGAGGTGGGGCTGGAATAGTGCTGTGAGAGTGATCCCCCTCTGGTGGTGACCTGGGCCGCCCTTCGGGACATCTGATGAGACCCCTCAGCGCCCATCAGTCAGAGTCTCCATGCTGATTGGCCAAGCAGGGGGCTATTGACAGGAAGGACGCTGGTCCTTTTGTTCTCTTTGTACACCTTGCATGTAAGTCATAACCAATCAGGTATTTGATTAATATTGCTGCTTCTCTCCAATAATTGTCTCTGAACAGTTGATGATTCTAATATTCTAGTTTTTCTAAAAGACTTGATGAATACATGACTAGGAACAATTGTTGGTCTGTAGGTCATTTGAGTGCATTTTATTCTGATCAGTCAGTGTATCCAAAAAGGCTGGCTAGGGGCAGGACATCAGCCTTACAGGGGAGGGGTGGATGTGGCAGTGACATCACAAAGTCCATCTTAGGAAAAATGCCTTCTTGTGAGCTACTGAAAGAGCTCAACCTGTTTAGCTTATCAGAAGGGAAGGTCAAGAGGTGACGTTTTTGAAGCGTTTAAGTACTTTCATGGAGAGAAAATACTGGGTTTTAAAGGGCTCTTTAATCTTGCAGAGAAAGGCGTAACAAGACCCAGTGGCTGGAAGGTGAAAACAGACAAATTCATATTAGAAATACGGCACAAATATTTAACAGTGAGGATGATTCACGTTTGGAACAAACTACCAAAGGAGGTGGTACATTCTCCATCTCTTGATGTCTTCTAATGAAGACTACTTGCTTTTCTGATATCTGCTTTGATCAAAACTCAGCTATTGTGATATATCGAGGGCTAGAGTATGGAGGGGCTCAGATTAGCTGCTCTAGTGGTCCCTTCTCACCTTAAAGTCTACTAATTTTTGAAAAACTGAGTGTGGCATTGGGAGCAGCATCTGATGCTTTACTGTGTAGCTGGCTTGATCCCCAGGCTCAACAGTCATGATCCACCTGGGGGTTGCGGGCCGATTCCAGTGGGTCACGAGCTGCCGACGTCTTTGACAACATTTCAGCGGAAGCTCCAAACATGCGAGTGAGTCTGCTGAAAAACTGCCGAAGTGCAAGCTTCCACTGTCGGTGGCATTTTGGCGGACACAGAGACGAAAGCTGCGTATCTGTCGAAAAGCCGCTGAAACCGAAAGAGTTCATTTAGGCAGCATTTCGGCGGACATACCCGGGGCCCCAGAGGATATGGCAGAGCAAAAAGGGGTCATTGAACCAACAAGTTTGAGAACCACTGAATAGTGTATTTGACTGTCCAGAAGTGGTGTCCTATTTAATTTGCATGGGTTTTTTGCCTTCTTTTGTCTGTAATTTAAGAAAAGGATGAAACTGTGTTTTTTCCTACTGAAGAAAGGCACCTTTTTTTTGCATTTGTAGCACTTTTCTGGATCCTGAGACACGAAAGGCAATGGGAGAACAAGCAGTAGCTCTTGCCAAAGCAGTAAAATATTCCTCTGCTGGAACTGTAGAATTCCTTGTGGATGCCAAGAAGAATTTTTACTTTTTGGAAATGAACACTAGACTTCAGGTAAGAAAAACAACTGTTCAGATTCAAGAGACGGGATTGTTCTAAATCCCTCCAAATGTAGAGCCTGATCCTGTAAAGATCTACATATATGAATAACTTTACACTGATATTAATAGGTCTACTTGCATGAGTAAGCTAATGTGCTCAAATCTTTGCAGGAATGGGCCCTTGCACACACACAGAAATGATCATTCAGTGCTTTGCTCTTGATTACACTTGACCTAAAGACCCTGCAAGAGGTCACAGTTAAGTGCTACTGTGAGTTCACAGTAAGTGGCTAGCCACTGTGCTTTGATACCTTTCGCTCTTGATAACAGAAATTTCCAAGTATTTTTCATGCTTTGGTGAGTTTGTTGAGTTTCAGCAGCATGGTGATTAAACTACATAATGATGTCAGAAATGAAAACGTTGACACACTGAATACTATTTTAAGTCATGAATATAGTACAAAGACACTAAAAAAGCATAACGCCGTGGATTTCAAGTTAATATTTGCACTTAATTGTGGAATTGATAATGTGAAATAGAAATTTCTGGGCATAAGCCCTTTTTTAAAAAGTTATATTTTTTATTTAAGGTTCCTGTTTAATAGTCAGTGTCCAGAAACCCACTATTGATAAGGTTTCTTCTTCTGCTGTTTTAACATACCAATAATAGCTATACAAAGAAACAGGGGGCATATCTTAATCTGTGTAGCATTCTCAAAGATATGACAACATAATTTGCCAGATCTCAAGTAAACAGGTAGCATATTCTCCCCCTTTCCCTATGATGTCAAAGAATTAAAGATTAGCAGTTCATTTCCTATATCTAAAAGGAACCAAAATGTGAAACGATGCAATAGGAATAATAGCATTCATTCAACTTTTAGCAGCTATTTAACTCACTAATTGGGCAAGATTTTGCCTGCTTCTTTATACAGGTCTGCAGTGATGGGGAGGGTAAAAAGAGCTCCTCCTACTTCCATTATCCATGCTTGATTGGCATAAGGGCCAGGCGTACTTGTAGAGAATGGAGCACAGGGACCACACCCGTAGGTTGAGAAGGGGCACAGAGGAGGTACTGGGGCCTGTCAAGCTGTCTGGAGTGGCTCACGAGCATGAGTACCAACCTCAGGACAGACTGAAGAAGCAGGGGAGAAACCCCGAATTGGTTGAGAGTTCTGTACTTAGTTTTCATCAACCAAGTATCAAGCATGAACTTCTCAGGCAATGTAACAGCCTAACCATGGAGTCACAGTCCAAGAATACCCTTTGGATACTCCGGTTTATCTTACGGTCCAGGCAAGCTCGTCTTTGTGTTAGATAGTCCCTTACAACAAAAATCACAACGATATTCAGATTCCTCCCAGTCTCTAGGGCTAATCTAGGCCAAGCACTGGGGAACCCTTGCTTATGCTCGGAGATCTTTGCCCATCAGAGTTCAAGCAACATAGGGATCATCAGTTCCTTCTTGTCAGGGATTTTTATTCCCTTCCCCCTGCATTCAAGTTGACGGGACAAATCACCCTCAGCTCTCCTCTTCATGGATGTGGTGGGAAACAATCAACAAAGTCTTTTGTCCTTTGATGTTTCACAATGGCTCAGTTGGTTTCAATGGGCCTGTGACATTCTATAACCCCCATATTTGTCATTTTCATATAATCGTGATCTTCCATATAAAACATGCCTTGTAAGGTATCAGGGGAAAGGTTATCATCTTCTGAAAGTCATTTATCCATATATGTATATCATTAAGGCACATGAAGTTATGAGAATTGTGTTGTATGGTTTTCATTAAAACATGCTGTAAATTGGGGAATCAGCCACATATTAGCTCCCCAGAGGCAACAGCAAGGAAAGTAACTAACACCCGGGCGAGATTTCAAACAACTCACCAACAGCCATCGTCCAGCAAGGGAGGTACAATTCAATGGCTCACCTACATAAGGCCACACCAGGGGAATTGCTCATCCTTGTTTGGAGAGTCAACAATGCCCCCAGACATGCCTGGACTTGTTCTCTCCAAGCACATGGGACTGAGGTTATAAAACAAAACACAGTGACCACATGTTTCTCCAGTCCCCACCTATGCTGCAAACAACAAGGACGCTCTGAAGTCTCCAACTGAGGGGACTGGCCCAGATTTCAAGGGTGAAATCTGTATATTATGAACTGCACTATCCAGTGGAGTGAGATAAACTGCTTAATTTAGATGTTGCCCAGCCTAATAGGGTTGCATGGTTATATATTCTTTTCTTTTGATAACTAATTCTGACTTTCTGCTTGGCACTTAATATCGCTTAAAATCTACCTTTTATAGTCAATAAATTGGTTTATCTATTTATCTTTGCCAATGAGATTCTATGAAGTGTGTGGAAAATCTGATCAAGTTTTGCAAAAGCTGGCGTATATTCACTTTCCACTGACGAAGTAGTGAATGAATTAATAAATTAGTACTGCTCTTCTTGAGCAGTGAAAGATGGTATATTCTTGAAGTACGGTGCTGGGAGCTGGAAGAATTTGGCTGGTACCTTTCTCTGTGTGATTCATGAGTGCCTCTGGGAGTATTCATGCAATATTGCTGGGTGTGGGGCTACACATGCTATTAGAATCATAGAATCATAGAATATCAGGGTTGGAAAGGACCTCAGGAGGTCATCTAGTCCAACCACCTCCTCAAAGCAGGACCAATCCCCAACTAAATCATCCCAGCCAGGGCTTTGTCAAGCTTGACCTTAAAAACCTCTAAGGAAGGAGATTATATCACCTCCCTAAGTAACCCATTCCAGTGCTTCACCACCCTCCTAGTGAAAAAGTTTTTCCTAATATCCAACCTAAACCTTCCCCACTGTAACTTGAGACCATTACTTCTTGTTCTGTCATCTGCTACCACTGAGAACAGTCTAGATCAATCCTCTTTGGAACCCCCTTTCAGGTAGTTGAAAGCAGCTATCAAATCTCCCCTCAGTTTTCTGTAGACTAAACAATCCCAGTTCTCTCACCCTTTCCTCATAAGTCATGTGCTCCAGGCCCCTAATCATTTTTGTTGCCCTCCTCTGGACTCCTTGTAGTGTGCGCCCCAAAACTGGACACAGTACTCCAGATGAGGCCTCACCAATGTCAAATAGAGGGGAACGATCACGTCCCTCGATCTGCTGGCTATGCCCCTACTTATACAGCCCAAAATGCTGTTAGCCTTCTTGGCAACAAGGACACACTGTTGACTCATATCCAGCTTCTCATCCACTGTAATCCCTAGGTCCTTTTCTGCAGAACTGCTGCCTAGCCATTTGGTCCCCAGTCTGTAGCAATACATGGGATTCTTCCGTCCTAATCAGCACCTACTCCCAACGCAATCAGCTGTTTCACGTGCGCAGGAGACTGTGGAGGGGGGGAAAGAGAGATGAGTGAGGGTATAACAGGCTCAGGGGCATTGGGGGAGGGGGTGGAGTGGAGGCAGGGCTTAGGGCAGAGCAGGGGGTTGAGCAGTGAGTACCCCCTACCCCGACCCCGCACTTTGGAAAGCTCCAGCCCTGGAATCAGTGCCTAGGTAAGGACACGCATATTAACCTCTGAACAGCCACAAACGGCTCCAGAGCCACAGGTTAGACTCCCTCCTTTCCCCGCCACTCATAATATCTATTTAAATAATACTAACACACAGGTGAGCCGGACTGGTTTTCAGCTATGCATTCATAAGTGTTCAGTTGGGCCTAGGAGCCTTGGCATGAGCTGGCACCTGATCTGCCAGCATTATAGGGCCATATACCCATCTTCCCTTCCATCAGTCTTCACTGAGGAGAAGGCTGCACTCTATAACACTGATCCTCTGACAGGACAAGGAGTGCTTTTTGGTGCCTGCCCTGATATAGTATAGCTCTGCACTGCCTTTACTATGGCTATGTCTACCAGGCACAATTTAGCCCTATGTCTGATTTAATGAGAAGTGGTAAGGATTAGTCACTAGACAAATTACCAATTTATTGGCCATTAAAGTGCTTGTAAACGCTTGTTTCATCTGTATCTACATTCTGTGCATTTATAATTCCCAGTTTGTTAAGCATTTCATATAAAGTTTCTGATAAATCTTTTCATGATTATGAAAATTTATAAATGATACAATCCTAACCTGATGCCAGCAGGGATACAGGATCCTAAATTTTCTCCTTTGACACAGTGTTCATTGCTTATTAAGGTGCTAGGTGGAAATACAAATGTGATCAGTAGAGTTTCCTTGTGCTCAATTCTGTTGTAATCTTTTTTTTTAAAAAAAACAATTTTTTATTGTATGTCTGTCCATTTTGTGCTGTAATATATAGTGGTAAAAAATCTTCCAGTTCCTTGGCATCAAACTCATTTAGTTGTGCATATCTCCAAATTGGAAAGAAAAAAGCCATCAGAACGGAATGAATGCCATCTTTAGAGACTTCAAAGACTTCTCTCAAATATTTTGTAAGCAGTTTGAGAGGTTCCCTCTAATAGTAGACCCATTCTTTCCAAGTCTTAAGAAATTTACTAACCTTAAATTACAATACTTATGTACATTCTCTAATTCTACTGTCTATCTTGGCTCTGTATTATCTGTAATTAGCATTTCAGTTTGAGGCCGGAGGGTAGCAATTTTTCTTTGTTTCTTCTCCAAGCTTTCCCAGTTGATCTGTCACTTTTCCCAGCTCTCAAACTTGAGTTTCTGTTCTACTAACAGATATGTAACTAGCATCTAGTTTTTACTCCCTTCTATTAAGAGCCAAACATAGAAACACTAATGAACCATCTCCAAATTTAACTTGAGAACCAGGAGAGTCTCCAGATGTCCATGTATTTGCACTCACTTTTACTGGTACATGCTTCAGCCTTCTGCCTCTTGTAGCTTGTAAGTGCTTATGAATCAGGATTGCTAGTGTGTTTACTCTTTCTGCTAGTTTGTGCAGAGCTCCCTGCATCCTTGAGGGCCAGTTTATTGATAGGTAAAAGTGTGCCATGCCTACCCCGGGCACGCTTCAGGCATTATTCTCTTTACCTTTTGGCATCCTCAAAATTCATCCCAAATAAAATGTGCTGTTAGGCCACAGCCTTCATTTACCTCAGATTCAGTCCCAGCTAGGGCTGGCTGGGAATTTTTCTGCTATATGTTTTTTGGTCAGAAAATGCTGACTCACATAAACTGAAACCTCTAGTGGAAACGTGTTTCAACAAAACTTTCATCAGGAAGGTTTCTCAGGTCTAGGATTGGGTATGGGGAAGAGGAGAAAGAGACTGATCCATCTCAGAATAGCTAATAGCAGTGGTTAGGTCACTCACTTGGGTTGTGTGAGTGCCCAGGTTCTCAGAGTTACTGCTCTGCTTGATTTGGAATAAGAACATGGTCTCCAACATCCCATGTGAGTATCCTAATCACTAGGCTATACAGTCTCTCTCTCTCTCTCTCTCTCTCTCTCTCTCTCTCTCTCTCTCGCCCAATGAATAGTTAATTATTTACACAAAGCAGAACAGTTCCAGAAGGAGACACTGAGGAAGACATTAGAATAGGCAGTATCCTGGTGACTAGGGCACTCACCTGGGATGCAGGAGACTCAGGTTTAGGTCCTTATTCTGAACTGGACAGAGCAGGGTCTCATATCCCAGGTATGTGTCCTAACCGCCAAGCTATTGCCTATTCTGGCATGGGTTGGTGTAAACTCACATACAGCTAACTACATCAGGGCATTTCCTTTCCTCTGTTCCAAACTCTTCATGCTGCCTACTTACCTTCCTTAGGCATGCTGAGCATAGTTCAGAAACATCTGCAGTGTCTCTTACTCTATCATGCGGTTTTTAAATTTTGTTGGGGAGGTGCTATCTTTTGATCAATTTCTTGAGAAGGTTTTTTTTATCACACAGTCCAGTAAACAAGCACAAATAAAGGATGCTTATGTTTTTTTTATTGATGTGCTAAATGTTGCAATACAGTATGAAGTTGGGAGACACAAAACCAGTGTACCGGCTATATGATTTCTATTATAATTTACATGAGTTGTTTGTTACCAATGCTTTACTCTCAATCAGTGGTTCAGGGAAAATGAATTATTATTTGCTGTCAGCAGAAAAATTTTACGTCTAACTGTCACGCCATATGCTGATGACTACAAGAAGATCTGTGGTCAGCTAATTTTGTAAGAGAATAAATCATTCTTGCTATCATGCAGAAAGTATACAGACTTAGATGCTTCCCATATCAGTTACAAGTGAGCTTGCTGTGTATTGTCATGTACTATACATTTGGAATAGCTTTCAGGTAGAGTTACTTACCATTGTTAGGAGCAGAGCAGATGTTGCATATTTGATACTTTATAGCCATTTGTGGAATGCATTGGTTCATGTTACTTAGTTGTCATTTGGTTAATAAAAAATTGTCATAATCAAAAATAGTGTCAGCATGCTTCAAAATAAATTAAAAGAAGAATCTCAGCTCTACAATCTTCCTAGCTTTAGAGCGGTGTCAAAATTTACTTCTGTAGCAAACACATTCAAAATGATTGTTTTTCTTGCTTTAGGAACATTTCAGTTAAAATATTATTTCTATTAGGCTTTAGATCGGGGTGGCCAAATTGTATGGAAGGTCGGATAGGGAAGGCTGTGCTCCCCGAACAGCCTATCTGGCCCCCTCCCGCTTCCTGCTGCCTGACTGTCCTCCTCCAAACCCCTGACCCATCCAGCCCCCCGCTCCTTGTCCCCTGATCGCTTCCTCCAGACCCCCCCACCCACACTAACTGCCTGCCCAGGACCCCCCCCCCCAACTGACCTTGCTCCCTGTCCCTTGACTGCCCCCGGGAGCCCCTGCCCCTTATCCAACCCCCCGCCCCCCAGCACTGCGTACGAAGTGGCATGGCTTCGGGGTAGCGAGGAGCGTATCTGGATCTGCGTGGAGCCAAACACACTGCCCTGTGGGAGCGCACAGCCCCTCCCACAAGCACTGCCTGCATGGCAGCATGACTCCAGGGGAGCAGGGAGTGTGTCTGGCTCCGCGTGGAGCCAAACACGCTGCCCCGTGGGAGCGTGCAGCAATGTGGCTCCGGGGGAGGGGAAATAGCCAGGGACAGGACAGGACGGGATGGTCCTGCAGGATGGGATGGTCCCGCGGGCTGTAGTTTGCCCACCCGTGCTTTAGATCTAGAGACACTAGTGCTTGTGAATAAGGCATATATGTAATGTAGAGGTATACAATGTTGCTAAATTTCCTCTAGTTATCTGATGAGAGCAAAAAGGAGGTTTCAAAATGTTAAAAGTAATTGTAGTACTTCAAAGTCAGAAGCATAACCACTTAATTTATGGAAAGTATATTATGGGATTGCCCAAGATATGACAATAGTTACTTAAGCAATTTAGTATGTATAATGCAGGGATTTAGGCCAGTCTATGCCACTTACATACGTACAGTGTTGTGATTTTTTAAACCAGGTCTGATTAATATAATATATATGTATTAAAAGGTTATTTGTATAAACGAGACTCAGAACGAGATGAAAAATATTTCATGTAGTTTGAGGAGTGATCATTATGTTCTCTTTTTATGTAACAATTCTGTTGAATATTTTTGTAGCACACAATTTTAATGTCTTATTTAGGAAAAAAGAGGAGTTGTGGTTAGACAGAAGTAAGGGAGCATTACTGTATGCTGTTTGTACCAGGTTTATTAAAAGAAAATTACACGTGTGTGTGTGTTAGTGCTTCCATGTTTATTTCCATTATAGCCTGTTCCAGATCTATCATACGTTAACATTTTGTTTACATTTATCTTAAACATGCGAGCCCTGAGATTATTGTTTACTAAATGTCTATAACATGTATAAAAGTGTTGTTCAGAAGCAAAATTCTTGTTTCTCTTGTCAAAGTATGAAGAATTTCTTCAAATGTCATGCTATATTTATAGTATGACATGCTACTGGCAACACTCAGTGCAGATCTTTAAAGCTGCGATTTTAAATTCGAGGAATTTTGTCCATTCTTACATGTCTGTATTTTGTTTTCTTGTTTTTATATTGACCTGATGAAGATGAAAAGAGAGAGAGGGAGATGTACCTTCCAGAATAGCTGATAGTCCAGGGTTTAGGGTACTCGTGTGGGATTGGTAGACGTAGGTTCAAATCTCTACTCTGAATTTCCAAGGGCTACTGTCAGAGAATTATACTTTGGCTTTTTCTTTTTTTTTTTTAAAAAAAGAAAAATTCAATATACCTATGAAAGGGTAAGCATTCTGGAAATCACTTTCAATCTGTCTGCTGCAACTATTGACTGTTCTATGTCTATACAGCACGATAATGGGGAAAATATTCTTGCAAAGTAAAATTGACAGAACAGAATTCCTGAATTTCATATCTAGGTAGTAGATCTACCAAAACACCAAAAACATCAGGCAGAGTAGGTACTTGAACCTGGATCTTCCGTGTTGCAGGTGAATGCCCTGACCAGTGGGCTGTTAGCTATGCAGGGGTGTGTTTGTCTGTCTGTCTTTTTTATATAACAAATTTTGAAAGGTCTCAGTTTTTGTCCTGATGCAGAATGGGAAAATATTTTGAAATCTTGACAGTTTTCATGGAATGGGAAATCTGATTTCTGTCCAACTCTTGTAATGAACTCAGTGTAAATAACTAGATAGATACAACCAGAAGTTGTGTTTTCTGCTACCTATTGCAAATCCTTGAGACTGTAAATGATAGTTTTTGTTGGCTGGTTTGTTATTTTTTGTGAGGGAGGTAAGCTGGAAGGGGAAGGGTGGGTGTTGTATCAGAAGACTGCAATATTAAGAAATGTGAAGCTTCTCAAAGTAAAATTTAAAATGACCACAACTGCAATTTGCTAAGGCGTGTTGTTCAGGTTTCTTAATGTTGCAGTGATGCATTCATTTCACTTAGTCCACCAAACAGGCATCAGATGGTAAAGGCTTTCAGTTGTTACTAACCTGGGCTGGATTTAAACTACTGACCTAGAGGTGAAAGGTTGTTTCTTCTGTTACCAATCCCCGAATCCATTCTTCGCAAAGTTTATGCCGGCTGTCCTTGCCTGTTTGTTGAACTGGAGGAAAAGGTGATTTTTGCTGCCAGATAAGACTCCTTTATACAAGAGGGTCAGTCAACAGCAGTTAATTAGATTTTGCCATGCTCTTGCCTCTTTAATGCAACTTCCATTCTATACCCACTGGTTGTATGATACTCACACTGTGAGAAAGAACTACAGAAAAGCGTTGCTAATTGTTGTTAACAGAAGAGACTGCATTGTTTCCAAAGTCACTGAATCTGATGGACGCTGTTAATACAGCTGCCAACACATGGAATGTCGTCTCAGGCCATGTCTACACTAGCACTTATGTCAGCAAAAGTTTTGTCGCTCAGGTGTGAAAATCAGTTCCCCTCCCCTGAGTGACTTAAGTTTTGGTGGCCTAAGCACTCATGTGCACAGTGCTATGTCGGTGGGAGATGCTCTCCCTCTGATATAGCTACCACCACGCATTGAAGTGGTGTTGCAAATGGTGGGATTATTGGTGCATATGAGACTGAGTATAACCTTTTAAAAACGTATTAGCAGCCAAAATCACCTGAGGTACCTAAATATAAGTACACTGTTGTAGCTCTACTGTTTTTCAGTTCTTCAGTATAAAGAACGTAGGTTTATGGAAATAAAAAGCATCTATGTGACCTTGGAATTGTTTATCCAGAGTGTATTCTGTAAAATGTTAGTTGGTTTTGGGTAATGAACATTTATTTTGTTGACTAGGGAGAGCCCATAAAATCCCAAGTAAATCATACGCTTTTGTATATGCCATAATTTGAAAGCTTTTGGTTATTTATTTGAATGTAAAGAGGTATCTGCCATAGCTATAACCAAGGAAGTCCTTTCCGCAGAAAGGATGCCGTATTACTTCTAATCCCATTGAAATTCAGATTCTCTGAGCCATTGTGCTCTATTCAGATACTTCTACTAACTTGTAAGTAATATGATGCCATTTGAATACATGGGCATAAGTGTGGTCTGGTAGAAAATCATGGAAGTTTACTGATGGGTATGAACACCTCAGAACATCTAGACCATTTACTCCCTGAAGTTATTCATCTGTGATTAAGGGAACTGCCTTTACCAGGCCAGCTCTTGGCTGGATTTGTTTACAAAAGTTATATGGTTGTTTCAGTGGCTGCAGTCTATAGCTCTGTTTAATTGGTCAATTAAGTGATTGTGAATAGGTATGGTTTGGAAGCTGGAGCACAAGCTTCTTCACTCTATCCATGCTCTGGCACTTACAGCACTGAGACTTTGACTAAGTTACTTAACCTCCTTGTATTCTTATCCACCTACCAAAGGAGTTATGAGTGGCTAAGTAAGCAAATCCGCTTCTTATTTCTGAGGGTTGGTGTGTCGGTGTTCTCTACTCGGCACCAGAGTACCTGCTTGTAGCTGCATCTGGGGAATAGATCCGCCTGGTCTGATGCCCCCTTCCATCTCTTGTTCATGCCGTGTCCCTCTCATGCTCCAGGACTTGCAGAGCTTTCTCTTCCTGATTTGGAATGCTCTCTCTTTGTGGGTTGGGATGTTCCCTCTTTGTGGCTTGGCCCCTTGGCCAGGTCACTATATGGTTTCCCCCTTCTAGGCTATTAAGTCACTGGATTGGCTGTCTGGATATTTTTCCTGGCAATTCTCTTATTCAAAGCTACAGCTCTTCCCCAGTGGCCAGTAGGGGAATCATATTGCTACTCCAGATTTTAGGTCAGAGACCCTTAAAGCAGTTGCCAAAGTCTGCACTAAGACCTTGCTGCTATTTCCCTGGGCCTTTCTCTACTCCACCTCTATCAGTCTTCTCCTCCATCACCCTTCTTGGTAAACCCTGCCTTCAGGGGCAGGATCTTAGGGCTTCTGCTCCCATTTGAGTGTCCTCCTTTCCCTCTCTTAGCCCAGAGAGTGACTCCACGTCTCCACACTGCAGCCTCTTTCTGCTGCCGACTTTCCCAACTTTATACCAGCCCTCCCTGCCCAGCTGGTCTCCATCCTGCTAGGTCTTGTTTATCAAGTCTAACTATCTCTCAGGTGTGGCCTATCAGGTTACTTATCCTCTTCTTAGCCACATTAACACTTCTGGAGGAGTGCAGAGTAAACATCCCATCACAGACGGTTAGCTGAGTGCTGTGGCAGATCAGAAGAATAGCAGTGACTAGATTTGAAGGGGGTGTTTTCTATTCTCTTTTACCGAAGCTTGGTGGCCACAACAAAGAGGGCTTTTGGGGAGGGGGACTTAAAAATGGAAGTGTTGGGAATGGATCCTCGGGATAGCAGCTGTATGTGAGGGAGTAAGTGAAATTTTTTAAGCAGGTATATTTTGCACCTCGGGAAATTATTTCTCATTGTAAATTGCTTGTGGAAAGACTTGCTGTAATTAACAGTATTGACAGTAATTGTGGTATCTTGGGTTGTTAAATATGTTGAGTGTTCATTGCTGACAAATCTCTTCTTGACCTACTGATGAGGTCAGTTGTCTTGTTAAAACTATAGTCTGTAGATTGCTGGGAATGTATCTAATTTTATATTAACGATACAGACAGTAGTGGTGTGGTAAATAATATTTATGCTATAGTGGGTTAATTCACACTAGTACTTTTTGTCTTATGGGCTGAAGTTTTACTGGAGATATCTTGGATCAGCTTGCTATGAGACCTGAGTGCGATCTTGGACTAGAACAGCTGATTCCTGCTGAAATGTGTAGTACACCTCATTTCATGAACATATTTAAACCAGATAATTTTTTTTAAATAAAGTTTTGATTTAGCAGCCTACGGGCATGTCTACTCTATGAACTTTTGCCGATGCAAGTTGCATCAGTGTAAAGCTGTTGCAGTTAGCATATTGCTTGGCTCCTTGCATCGGTGCTGCATATACTCACCAAGAGTGCTGGTTTCAGCGCACAATGTGGTGCACCATGGGTTGGTATCCCAGTGTGCTACTTGCCACTGTCCAGCACGCAGTCTTTGGGAAATTTTGGCAGTTCATGGTGGGGCAGAAACGGGCCTCACAGAAGTGCTGCAATTGTAGTGTCAAGTTCCCATTATGCAACTCTCTTCAGTGCAGAATGCCATCTTTATCCCATAATTTTTGTGCCTATTTTGAAAATACCACAACCCATGCAGGACTTGCTCTGATGGAAGCATGGAATCTGCAGAGCTCTGCACTATTGTCACGCGTGTTTCAAGCACAGGACGTACGATCCTCTACTATTTGCAGATTATTTGCTGGAGGGCAGATTGCTGTGAGACATAACTATAACCAATTTAAGATTGTTGGTGATGTTCCTAGACTAATTGCCAACTGTAGAGAGTCACTTTTGGGTCTGAGAAACTGTCACTGACTCATGGGATCGCTTTGTAATGCAAGCTTGGGATGACAAATGGTGTATTTAAAACTTTTGTATGGGCAAGGCCATGTATTGGATCTGTATTCAGAGCTTATCCTAGATCTCTAGTGTAGGGACACCAGAATATGAGCTGCACTGACAGTGGAGAATTGAGTGTCTATTGCACTCTGGAAACTTGCAATGCTGAATTGCTACCAGTTAGTGGGATTTCATGCATTATTTTGGAATTGGAAAATGTACTGTGGGGGCCATTGTTATGCAAGTATGCAAGGCCCAGGTTTGTGACTCTCTGCGGTGTGCAGGGTGGATGGATTTGCAGCAGTGAGGTTTCCAAATGTTGGTAGAGTGATAGGCGGCACACAGAGCCCTATTTTGGCGACGTCCATTTTGCCACAGAGTACTTCAATAGAAAGGGCTACTCTTCTATGGTTATGCAAGTGTTGATGGATCACCAGGGATGCTTTACTGACATGAATGTTAGCTGATCAGGGTAGTTGCATGACACTTATATCTTTAAGGACATAGGACTGTTCAGAAAGATATAAGCAGTGACTTTCTTTCTGGACCACTGGATTATATTGGCGATGTTGAAATGTTATAGTGATGCTAGGGGAACCAACCCTACCCCTTACTTCTCTGGTTTACGAGGCTGTACACTGACTACCTCAGCTTCTGGCTCAGCATGTGCAGAATGACAGTGGAATGTGATTTTGGTAATCTGAACAGATGCTGGCATTGTTTGCTCACAAGATTTGATCTCAGTGAGAAAAATATCCCTATGGTTATAGCTGCCTACTGCATCCTGCATAATATCTGTGATGCCAACAGGGAAAAGTTGCTGCCAGGCTGTAGCAGCTGTCCGCTGAGTTTGAACAGCCAGACACAAGGGCTATCAGAAGAGCTCAGTGTGGAGCTCTGTGCCTCAGGAAGACTTTTTGAAAGAGCACTCTAACAGCGAGCCAGAGTAATGCATTGTGGTGTCCTGTGCTCTCCCTGGCTCTGCTCTTTGGGAATTGTGTGGTGCTTGGTGCATATCAATGCATATATCACTGTCAATGAACCTATTAGTTTTGTGATGCTTGCTGCACATTTATGCTTGTTATATTGAGTTTGTGACTGATCGTATGAGTTGTGTCACAGAGTACAATAACTAGTATGTGGGTGTTTTCACTACTGCCAGGCACTCCTCATCATATGTTAGCAACTAATATAGATTAATTATTTTCCAAACAATACTTTTTTGTTAAGTAATGAAAACATTTCAAAATATTCTGTGCAAGTTAAAGGAAAAGATATAAAAACTTTAATAAATTTATGGAACAGAAGGAACATTGATTTCCATTTTAGCTACTGTGACAAAGTTCTGAGTCTGTATTTGTGGGTCCTGCGCTTCCTGGCAGATTTAGGAGCCTCAGAAACTCATCTAGGCCCAGAGTGACCTCCCTTTCTCAGTAACTAATTAAGGGAGGCAGAAAAGTGGGGAGCTCGGGCCCTCCCTCTACTCCGGACTCCAGCCCAGGGACCCTAATAGTATCAGCTAAGATGGCTGACCTTTTATCCACAAAACACAATACAATTCCCTGGGCTGCTTCCCCACAGCAGTCCCCACTTCTTTAAACTCCACTTCACCCTTACCTCAGGGCCTCCTTCCTTGTGTACAATATGTTGTTCACCACTCAGTCTCACCAACAGCATAACTTCCTCCCACAGCTCCTGACACCCACAGCCCACCTGACTAACTGGGAGGTTTTTATCTGGTTTCAGCCAGTGCCTGATTGGCTTCAGGTGTCCCAATCAGGCTAGCTGTTTCTACTCCTTTCTAGAAGCTTCCTGATTGGCCTGGAGTAGCCTTTGTTTGGCTATCCAGGGAACAGGGACCTGCACATCCTGAGGCTGATATACCTGCCTTCCAGCACTCTCCTATACCCTTCTGGTCTGACTCCGTCACACTACACATACACTGACCTGTGAGGACAAAGGTTGATGTATGTGAAGCTGTGGTTGACCTGAATGTCTCCAGTGGTGGAGTGGCAGGAGTAGGGATGTGACCCCTGATGCAACATGGAATCTTGCGGGGCGGATTATAGGGTGGGGCTATGCAGAAGTTTTCCATAGACAGCAAGGGGAGGTGAGCCTGATTTTGTTGAGCATGTAGGTCCACACGCGTCTGCAGCATCTGTGTTTGCTGCTCGAAAAGTCCCATTATGTCCCGGTGCATCTCTCTTCCCAACTCCTGGGCTTCGCTACTGTCTGCAATATTCATCCTCCGGACCTTATGGTGACTGTCTGATGCAACACTGGATCTTGCAGGATCTTGGTGAAAATGTCATCCAGAATCTGTTTTTTCTCTCCTTCTGATGTGGGTCAGGCACTTCACTGGTGCAAACCCCTCAATGCCACAACCTTAGCAGTTACAGATAAAATACAGAGGTACCACTGTCAGTGTAGTCACAAAGGAAAGCAAAAGTTAAGATTCAGCACTCCCTTCCCTGTCTCCCTCATTGACACTCTTGCTTCAGAGTGCTTCTGCAGGGTGCTATTCAGAGCTGCAGCCATGCTGAGTATGGCCTACTGGGGATGAGGGAAATGAGGAGGAAACTGCTAGGTTGCATGGAACTGAGTATAGGGCAATGAGGCACTGGATACTGGCAGTGGTGATTTTTAGCTGATATCACACTTCTGATTGGATTGTGGTGGAATCTCAAAACAGCTTCTGGCTTTCAGTATAGTTGGATCCTGACCCATCACATGTCCCCTATCCTACACCACCATTACCACCACCTCCTCCTCACTGCTCTTGTCAGTGGCCCATGACTCAGGCTCCTTGGTAGTGTGGTGATGGGATCTCCATTAAATGTGGCATGCACCTCTTTTTGTAAAAGTGGCAAGTCTGTGACTCGTCACTGGATTGACTGTTGGACTCCCTGGTCTTGTGATATGCATGCTGCAGTTCCTTTGTTTTCATGCAGTGTGACTGCTGATCCCTATGGTGGTACTCCTGCGTCTCCCGTGCAATCTTGTAGACATCCACATTTCTATGGCTGTTTCATAGCTGTGCCTGTACAGTCTCTTCTCCCAACAGGTTCAGGAGATCCAATATCTCCTGTGTACACTAGGCCAGAGTGCATCTGGAGTGTATAGCTGGCATGGTCAGCTGGGCAGTTACACACTACAATGGAGAGCTGCTACATATGCTTACCAAGATGGACACTCAGAAAAAGTCATTTAAAAGATCCACAGGGTTTTAAAAGGCAGGGGCGTGGGTTCTTGTCTCTTTGACCCCAGCATAGAGGATTTCACAATTGTTACTAGAGCAGTCAATGCTGGGTATTGTGGGAAAGCTGCTGGAGGACTGTTAAGGTCAATATAGGTAATGTAATGTCCATATTCATACTGCGTTGACCTCGGTGTGTCGACCATGGCTCAGTGCCACGCAGGGAGCTGGTATTACTATGCGGGTGCAATGGAGAGCTAACATCACGGAGAGACAAACTGAATCATAGGCCTGGTCTATCCTACCAAGTTGAGTTGACATAAGGTAGCTTCCACTGACGTAGCTTGCCTACTTCACTGACTTAGTAACTCCACCTCTGCAAGAGGCTTACTGCTTAAGTCAACGTAGTTATGTTGATGCAGTGTCAGTGTAGACATTGTGTTGCTGACATCACTATTGCTATTAGTTGAAACAATAGTAAAGAATAAAATTGTCAGATGCATAGAAGAATATAAATTGTTGGGCAAAGGTCAACATGGTTGCTGTAAAGTGAAATCATGTCTTACTAATGTATTAGAGTTCTTTGAAGGGATCAACAAACATGTGGAATAGGGGGATCCAGTGGACATAGTGTATTTAGATTTCCAGAAAGCCTTGGACAAGGTACTTCACTAAAGGCTCTTATGTAAATTAAGTTGTCATGGGATAAGAGGGAAGATCCTATAATGGAACTGAAAACTGGTTAAAAGCCAGGGAACAAAGGTAGGAATAAATGGTAAATTTTCAGAATGGAGAGGGGAAACTAGTGGTGTTCCCCAAAGGTCAGTCCTCGGACCAATCATATTTAACTTATCCATAAAGATTTGGAGAAAGGGGTAAACAGTGAAGTAGCGAAGTTTACAGATGAAACTAACCTGCTCAACACCAAAGCAGACTGTGAAGAACTTCAAAAAGATTTCACAAAACTAGGTGACTGTGCAACAAAATGGCAAATGAAATTTAATGTGGATAAATGTAAAGTAATTCACATTGGAAAGAATAACCCCAACTATACATACAACATGATGGGGGCTAATTTAGCTACAACTAATAAGGAAAAAGATTTTGGAGTAATTGTGGGTATTTCTCTGAAGACATCCATGCAGTGTGCAGTGGCAGTCAAAAAAGCAAACAGGATGTTAGGAATCATTAAAAAAGGAATATAGAATAAGACAGAGAATATCTTATTGTCCTTATATAAATCCATGGTGCACCCACGCCTTGAATACTGCATACAGAAGAGGTCTCTTCATTTCAAAAAAATATACTAACATTAGAAAAGGACAACTAAAATGATTAGGGGTTTGGAACAAGCCCCATATGAGGAATGATTAAAGAAGCTAGGACTTTTCAGCTTGGAAAAGAGGAGATTAAGGGGGGATATGATAGAGGTATATAAAATTATGAGTGGTGTGGAGAAAGTGAATAAGGAAAAGTTATTTACTTGTTCCCATAATATAAGAACTAAGGGCCACCCAATGAAATTAGTGGGTAGCAGGTTTAAAACAAATAAAAGAAAGTTCTTCTTCACACAGCACATAGTCAACCTGTGGAACTCCTTGCTAGAAGAGGTTGTGAAGGCTAGGACTTTAACAGGATGGCAGGAGAGAGATCACTTGATCATTACCTGGTAGGTTTACTCACTCTGGTGCACCTGGTGTTGGTCACTGTTGGCAGACAGGATATTGGACTGGATGGACCTTTATGTTCTTATGCTGCCTTTTAGAAGCTGTCCCACAATGCCCTCACACTGACAGTTAAATCAGTGCAAGTGTCCTGGTTAGTATGCACACCACCAACACAAGGAGTGTAGTGTGGACATGCAAAAACAATTTAATTACTGCAGTGGATGTATGTTGACTTAATTTTGTAGAGTAGACTTACCCATAGCTAGTATGGAAATGTAGGTTGGAGGAGGGAAAGAGAATTCATATAAAAATATTATAGATCTACTATAAGCATGAAAAACAAGAGTAAATCTCTGAAGAGAGTAAAAGTGTAATAGAATAATCTACCAAAAAAGGAAGATTACATTAAATGGGGACATCTATTTAAAGAAAAACAGGAGAAGGAGAAGGAAAGAAATCCAAGACCACCATGTACAAATTTTTTTGTCACAATCCTTTCATTATTTGAGGGAAAAAAAGACACATTGGTTTCCTTTTATGGGGGCCAATTCTGCAGCCTTTACCACTCAGTAAAATCTATGGGATTAGACGCTTAGAGCACATGTACAGGATCTGAACCTATGTGTGTGGATCCTTGCATTCTCGTGGAATGTATTGGAGGATCAGGGCCATAGTTAGAACAGGATAGGACAGTTTTACTCTTTGGACTATAGGCTTCATATTCTGCATATTGCTAAAAATATTCAAAAAACAAATGTCAAAGATTAAAACAAAAATTAAGGTTTCTTAGCTGACTGGTTCATAACAGTGAGATATTTAATTAAAAAGTTCAACTTGAAATATACAGCTCAGTTTCTGCCCCATTTTATGGATTTTATTTTGGAGATTTAACCATGCGAGTGTGTTAACAAAATATTTGAATAGAATTTACTAATAAAATAGTGTCTAGATTAGTTCCAAAGCAATATGTATATAAAAAAGCTTGCTTGCCATATTTTCTTAATATCATTTTCTTCAAATATAAAGGGAGTATTTTGAAGCAACAAAACAATATTGACGAAGTCAAAGAGCCTTATTGTAGAGTAGATTGAATAAATGTTTGAGAGTCTTAAGAAACAAACAACAAAAATATTTCTCTTTCCAGAAACATTCCGTCCTATTTTGATCATCAACAATAAAGCTGAAAATCACAATGACGCTATTGTGCCTGGAATGCCAAGTGTAATCCAAGAAAAATGATGGGGCTAAATAATAAAAATGTCTTCTTTAGAGAAATGTTACATTTTTCCCCCCGTATTAAAATTCTGAAAGTGTCCTAAAGTTAAAGGTAATTTTTTAATTAAAATCCTAACTGTGAGAACAAGTTTTCTTCACCAAATAACTGATATATAAGTTTCAGAGTAGCAGCCTTGTTGTTCTATATCTGTAATAAAACCAGGAGTACTTGTGGCACCTTACAGACTAACAAATTTATTTCAGCATATATAACTAACTTTCTATTAAACCTTTTTGTTTTAATAAATAATTAAGTGCTGCAGTGTAACACCTCAAGGTGGCTGCTGAATTGTTTCCCAAATACTCCAAAAAGGGTTATTAAGTATGACATACTAGAGAGTATCATGTGCTAGGTAAAATCAAGATTGAATCCCAAAGGTATGCTCTTAAACTGTATAATCAGATCCCTATTTTCAATACTGTGTTTATGCTTCAAAGAATAGGTGCTTATTTCAGTGATGATTTGTCATTAAAATTATGTCAAAATGTCTTAAAATGTTGTTGGAACTATAAAAACACTCACAACACACACAGGGCTAATTATGGGTGCCATCTGTTTATTTTTACAAAGCCATTTTTTTTAAAAAAAAGACCAGTGCATCTTCTTGCTCTGATAAACCACAAGATTATTATAATGACTAACTGTTTTCCTTCAATTAGTGTACTTGAAGTAAGGAAGACAACTGGTTTGTTCATTGACCTTTTCCTGTGTCATAAAATGTATATAATATGACATCTCATGATAGAAAAATCATTGTGAAGTGCATTCTCTTAAGATATTTGACCCTTAGAACAAAAACATTTATAATAAAAATGTCAGTTCTGTCATATTTTTTTATATGAGAAGTTGTAATGCTCTCATTGTATGTATCGTATGCTAATATTGTATGTGTCTGTGATTGTGTCTACATAGTAGAACCATAACCCATCTTCTTTAGGTGCTTTCATTTCACAACCTTTCCACAATTCTTAGATATTTCTGTAAGTTAATAAACATTTTCAGTTTACAACCACATAAAAAACCATGTTTGTGCGCATGCGCACACATTTGCACACGCACCCAGTCCGACCCAGCTTTAGTGTGAATGATGGGTATTCCCATGACAGCATCATCCAAAGCCGTTAGCAGCAATTTGCTGAGAGAGCAGAGTGACTCGACTGGTCCAGCCCAGCTATTGTGCCTGCTAAGCACTACACAGATAAGTCTGGAGGGAAAAAAACTGAAGGATCCATCTGCTCATTTCTGCTACACTGCGCTGATGTAAGATTACGCTAATCTGGTTGCTTGTCAGGACAGGTTAGTGAAAGCAGGCGAATGGGTGAGATTTAGGGTAGACTAGCTCTATGGAAATCGTAAGCTGCTCCTGTACATGCCATGTTAAGTGTAGCAGAATGGGTTGATTATCACCTACTTTGAGGATTTCAGTTAAAATATATTACACTGCTAGATTAAAAATGAGTCCTTCTTTATATTTCCAAACAAACAAGAAACTGACACATCTGCACCAAATACCATTATGTTGTAAAAAAGGAAACATACTTTCATATTTTTTGGTAGTTTTACTTTTACTCTTTGTGTTTAGCTATTGTATTTACAAACTGCTTATTTATTTTACTTAGGTTTTTTCAAAAAATATGGTTACGGTTGCGTAGGATTTTTTTTGTTTTGTTTTTTTGTTTTTGCTTTGCTTGTTTCTTCAGTTTGGTTTGGTGAAGAAAGCCCAGAGTTGGAAATTAACCCTTGTCCCATTTTTTGCTAGTGATTGTTTATCTGTATTTGTTTATGATGTGGGGTTTTTTTAATTGTTTTTCTTACCTACTGACTGTCAGTTCTTGACCTTGCAGGTTGAACATCCCATCACAGAATGTATTACTGGCCTGGACCTAGTCCAAGAAATGATCCGTGTTGCTAAGGGTTACCCTCTCAGGCACAAACAAGCTGATATTCCCATCAACGGCTGGGCAGTTGAATGTCGAGTTTATGCTGAGGTAAAATAAGTAGTAAGGGGTGGGAGGCTGTTTGGGGAGCAGTAATACCAAGGTGTAGATAGGCACCAAGGTGAAGACAAGGTTTATAATTTGAGATTTGTGATTTACTGTATGGAACACAATGGATTAAAGAAAGTTTGAGAATTTTTGTTATAATTCAAACAAATAGCCTGAGACCAAAATTATTGCCACGTAGGTTCTTCTAAAAATGTATCTCCTGCAAGTAGCCAGTAATCATTTCGAAGGAAGTTCATGGCATATTTTCAGCCTAATTTCATATGGCAATTAGACTGTATTCGTTTTCTTCTGCACTGTGAACCAGTAACTCAGCTTTGTTCACCTCCATGTTTTTCTTAAACCTTTTGGTTTAAATATTTGGGTAAAATTTTGTAAGCTACCAAACTTTTAATGGTACTGAGGCATTTGCTGATAATTCAGGAAGGATGTTTGCTCCTCTGTAGTTACATTTGTTTTATATGACCATTTTGGAAAGTAATTTCAAAACCATAAGCGCACAGTTACATTATGACTCCTCATAGTAATAGCCAAAAAAAAAAAATCTGAATGAAAAAAAAATCTCTCTTTAAGCATGACTAAGACTGGTATTGGAAGTAAACATGTTATAAGCATTGTATTTGATATTTGGAAATTTAGACTTCTCCATTGAATGAATGATATTCAGCTGTCTTCATTTTGTTTTAAGAATATAAATGCTTTAGGAATTCTTTACAAAAAAAAAATCAGCGTCTTGGTATGTGTTTTTCCATTTGACTACTGGTGCTACAATTTCCCAAGACATCTTAATTTCTCTTGTTCCTCTTTATTTTTCATGACACAACATTAGTTTGTTGCTTGTTCTGCTCATTACAGGATGTATATGACTATTTGGGTGAAGAATAAATGTTTTTGTGATTTGAATGACACAAAGAGTGCATTGAGTATTAGCATGGTTTTACTAAGGTAGTTGGTATTCAGAATTTTTGCTCAACCATTTATGAGTATTAAAGGAGTTTGAACAACAGAATCCTGTTTCACCATGTGTGTGTTGTTCTGTTCACCACAGAATTTGCTGTACTGATAAGTTTGTAAGTAGTATTATGTGGGAGATTTTTAAAGGCACAAAGGACCCAATTCACAGAGAAAGTCAAAGGGAGTTGAACTCCTAACTACCCATTTTGCCTTTGAAAACTTCTTTTATGTCATCCCTCCTGCCCTGTCACCCCCCAAAATGCCAAGGCTCAAAGATGGCTGAGGAGTTGATACTATAAAGACTTCTCTAGGAAGAAATACTCTTTTCTGCTTTAATAATTTCATTTTGGAAAGATGGGGTTTTAATAAAGGTTCCAATTCTTCGATGGAAAAAGGGAAAATGACCCCACAATAAATAAATCTGGCAACAGAATGTTAATCAAAATAAAAGTGGTAGCTGTTAATTTTGCAACTATTTAACCTTGTTTCCTGTATGTAATGTCTCTAAATTAATGCTTTCTCATGTTTTACCTTCATTTTAGGATCCCTACAAATCTTTTGGTCTGCCATCTATTGGTAGATTGTCTCAGTACCAAGAACCACTACATGTGCCCAATGTAAGTGATCTAGGCTTTGATTTTCATAGGTGCGGAGAACCTCAGATTTTCACAGTTGTTTAGTCCCTCTGACAGTCAGACCCTTAGTTTCCATCATTTGTTAAAGGTGGTTGTGGGGAGTTAATTCTATTGTTTGTGCAAATTTGAGATAAGATGTTAAATACAGTGCTAACCAAATGGAACTATAAAGCTATACATTTTCATTCTGTTTTGGAACATTTGTATTTTATGTGTCACAGTTTAATCTTTCAAACAAGCCTCAAATATGAATATACTGTACAGCAAATAGCATAATCAGATGTTGAATTAACTCTTTAACTACAATGAACTGAACACTCCAAATTGAAGTTGGACTGCTATTCAAATTTGCAGCCTTTAGAAAGCAAATGCCATTTGTTACAGTCGACGAAAAGAGATTATTAAACATTTCAGTACATAGTCTAACTACGCAGAGTGGCTGCTTAACAAACAGTTTTTTGTTGCAATATAAGAACAGGGACCTCTCCTTTTTGTATAATCAAAGTGATAAGTAATAAATCCACCACGTCAGCTGGTGGAAGGACAAGACTATACCATCTGTGAAGATGATTATTCAGTGTGATTACTTGCATGGAAAATAGTAAAAGATTATGGGAGGAATCTGAAATTTGGAGATGTTATTGGATATATGATTTATTTCACTTCTTAAATTGTTTTTGCCCATATGCTTTCTAAAGGGACCTGACCCTTTCTGGGCTTTAAGGCTTCATGCTGTGTTCAAAGCCTGAAAGCAGAAGAAAAAATTGTAAAGATTTAACAGGCATTATGTGACGTTAAATAGAAGATAAGAAAACAAGTATCATGGGATGTATCTAAACATTTTTTTAATGAAACAAAGAGTGTATTTAATAAGAATTTATAATGATTACTCTAGTGGTTGTTAGACATTTTTACCATGTTGTAATAGCTAACAGGATGTCAAACATTTTGCCCTTGCAAGTTTTTGCAATTTGCAATTTTCCAAACGTGAGACCTGTTGAAAGTACAAGTGATAATGGACAAACTATACCCCCTACAGATTTTGTCCCACCAAATCTTTCTTCAATTAATGTTGCAGCAGGAGTTTTATGTAATAACATTTGCGCTTGTGAGCCGTCCATAGAAAGAAAAAACAATTAAAATGCCTTAAATGTTCTGCTTACTGCTGTTATTTGCTTGTGTGAATGTTGCATGTCAGCTAAATGGACCACAGAACAGATAAAGTGATTGGGTGCAGGAGAGTGCACACCAAGCTTTGTCTATCATTATTGCTGGGAGCAATCAAATTGATGCCAGCAGGACAGTAGACGCGTTGACAGCTGTAATTATGTATCTCCATGGTGATCACTTTTGGCCTGTCATGGAGGCCCACAAGTCCCCTCCCTTGCAAGCATTTAATCAGATTGGGCTGTCACTTGTCAGGTAGACAGGGCGGGCTGGGAGTTGTGCTTAAGGGGAGAGGTGAATTGAAAATGAAGGGTGGGAGACGGCTGATAGCTTCACGTGGCCCATCGTGGTACTGAAGAAAGAAATTTTAATTATGCTGGAGGCTTCAGAGAAATGGTTTGAGGCTCTCATACAGAGTAGCTGGACTGTTTTCTTTCTGTTTACTCGCATTATCTTATTAAAAATAGCTGTTCTATTTTTATTTAGCAAACCATATTTTTGGTCTGTTCTTCTGTAGCAGCAGAAAATGTGCAATACTGGAGATTAATTTGTCTTCTGAGGCTCTCACATAGTTAAGAATAACATTGATTTGACTGAAGAATTTGAATATTATATTGAAGTTATTGGTGCTTCACCATTTCTTTTATAAATTCCTGTTTTCAAAAGGTAGTAAGTTGTCTGTAACAATTTGCTCTGAGCTAAAATTTGACATAGAAGTTCTTAGGAGTTCTTACAAATGTGATTTTAAATAAGTTTGGTTATTTTTCAAATTAAAGGACATGGGGTGTGTGGATGGGTGAACAGGGGAAGTAGAGAGGGGACTAGGAAAGTTAGGAAGACTGGGAATTAGGGAAACGTTTTCCTGTGCTCTAAGAATTCAATATTGGCTTTGAGATTCTAATGATTTTTAAATGTACTAGCTGCTAGTTCAGAGTATGAATTTTAGGACTAGTGACTATTCAGTTTTTTTTAAAAAAAGCTTAAAATAAGGTAACTACAAAGAAATAAATATGATCAAGATTGTGACAATAGAAACTTATTACTCTTGCATGTTGCAACAAACTGTGCTGCAGTTGGCATTAAGATCTGAAGAGCTCCAAAGCCATTCTTCCCTAATGTGATCAACAATCCATTCTTTAAGGGTGCTGATGTTGACATAGTCTGTGGGAGTGAGCCTCCCAGCTTAGGTCAACAGAGGTGGGCTAATGGAGCTTGGGCTAATGGTCTGACAGTGCAGGAATGGAGCCATAGGTTATGAGGAGAGGCTGAGGGAACTGGGCTTACTTAGTCTGCAGAAGAGAAGAAGGCTGCTATCAAATCCCCACCCCACCCCATTCAACTACTTGAAGAGGAGTTCCAAAGGGGATGGAGCTTGGCTGTTCTCAGTGGTGGCGGATGAGAGCACAAAGAGCAATGGTCTCAAGTTGTGGTGGGGGAGATCTAGGTTGGATATTAAGAAAAACTGTTTCACTAGGAGGGTGGTGAAGCACTGGAATGGGTTATGTAGGGAGATGGTGGAATGTCCATTATTAGAGGTTTTTAACACCTGGCTTGACAAAGCCCTGGTTGGGATGATTTAGTTGGGGTTGGTCCTGCTTCAGCAGTGGATTGGACTAGATTACCTCCTGAGGTCTCTTCCAAAACTAATATTCTATGATTTTATGTTTTCTTAGAGCACCTAACATTATAATATAGTAATACACAATCGCACCACAGTACACCACTGGAACTGTTTGGGCTATGAAAGGATCTTAGCTTGTATGCTCCCTGTAGTATTTTTTTAAATACTGAGAAAAGGAAAAACATTAAGTAAAAGTAATGCTAATAAATTTTACTATTATTTATCAAGATAAACACACTAAAGCAAAAAGAGCAAACAGGATGTTAGGAATCATTACAAAAGGGATAGAGAATAAGACGGAGAATATCTTATTGCCCTTATACAAATCCATGGTGCGCCCACATCTTGAATACTGCGTACAAATGTGGTCTCATCTCAAAAAGGATATACAGATCTGTTGCGTCTTACGCGAGGGTTCCGTTCCACGGACCCCGCGTATAGCCAAAATTGCGTATTGCCAAATACTCATTAAGTTCAATGGTGGTCGAAATTGCCCACACTATATCTCATCCGTACTCAAACTGGGGGTCTCGGCCACGTATGTGGGGGGTCCGAAGCCTTGATCCTTGACAACGGGCTGCTGGCTCTGATTCCCCCCAGCGGGCTGCCAACCTGGCCTCTGCGGCGCGTGGGCTGCCTGCTCCTCTGGCCCCAGTCCCCGCGGCGGGCGGGCGGGCTGGGCTGCCAGCTCCTCCGGTCCCCGCGGTGGGCGGGCTGCCAGCTGAGACCGCGGTCCCAGTGGTGGGCGGACTGGGCTGCCGGCTCCTCCGGCCCCGGTCCCTGCAGCGGGCTGCCGGCTTCGACCCAATCTGTGCAGTGGGTGGGCTGCTGGCCCCGGCCCCTGCGGCGGGCG
Organism: Dermatemys mawii; assembly: GCA_007922305.1. NCBI lineage: Eukaryota > Metazoa > Chordata > Testudines > Dermatemydidae > Dermatemys > Dermatemys mawii. The sequence goes on along the minus strand of ML677364.1, from coordinate 36,798,455 downwards.
GGCTGCTGGCTTCGACCCCGGCCCCTGCAGCGGGCGGGCTGCTGGCTGCAGTCCCAATCCCCCGCGGCGGGCGGGCTGCTGGCTGCAGTCCCAATCCCCCGCGGCGGGCGGGCTGCTGGCCCCGAGCTCTGCAGCAGGCTGGCAGTGGCAGGCTGCAGCCAGTCCCGAGCCTGACCCCTTCAACTGGGGTCATGCTCAAAGGCTTGTGGTTGGTTTTTTGTTTTTTGTTTTTTTGCCAACCGCGTGAAGCCAAACTTGCGCAAGTTAAATGCGCGTAAAACACGACATGCCTGTACTGACATTAGAAAAGGTTCAGAGAAGGGCAACTAAAATGATTAGGGCTTTGGAACGGGTCCCATATGAGGAGAGATTAAAGAGGCTAAGCCTTTTTAGCTTGGAAAAGAGGAGACTAAGGGGGGATGTGATAGAGGTATATAAAATTATGAGTGGTGTGGAGGAAGTGAATAAGGAAAAGTTATTTACTTGTTCCCATAATATAAGAACTGAGGGCCACCCAATGAAATTAGTGGGTAGCAGGTTTAAAACAAGTAAAAAGAAGTTCTTCTTCACACAGCACACAGTCAACCTGTGGAACTCCTTGCTAGAAGAGGTTGTGAAGGCTAGGATTTTAACAGGGTTTAAAAGAGAACTGGATAAATTCATGGAGATTAAGTCCATTAATGGCTATTAGTCAGGATGGGTAAAGGAATGGTGTCCCTAGCCTCTGTTTGTCAGAGGGAGGTGATGGATGGCAGGAGAGAATCACTTGACCATTACCTCTTAGGTTCACTCACTCCGGGGCACCTGGCGTTGGCCACTGTCGGTAGACAGGATACTGGGCTAGATGGACCTTTGGTCTGACCCGGTACGGCCCTTCTTATGTTTTTAAGGATCTTTAAAATAAAGGTTTCAGTTATATCCAATTTTAATTGTTCTGTTGCACACTATAGTTTACAGGATCACCTGTTATCAGCCCCCTGATGTACCTAAGCACAACAGAGAGAATTAAAGATAGTAAAATTATCTCCTTTCTGCTATCAGTTTGTCACTTTTATATAGAAGGAATGAAAGCTTTTATTATATACACAGGGGACTCAGGTACTTTTTTTCATAATTTTATGAAATTATAAAGAAAATTTTCAAGACCTTTTAGTTCCTTGATTTTCGGTATATTTGAATTTTTAAATTAGTGTGGATATATCCAAGTAGATTACGTATAAGTTTGTGAATACAGTATATATAGTGGAAGCATTGTTTAAACTTTAGTGTACCAAACGTATAATGGGGAGCCAGGAAGTTCTGATTTCTAATCCTGGTTCTTCCACTAGCAGCCAATCGCTGAACTTCTTCTGGCCAAAATCAGCAGTGGTGTAAACAGTGCCTACTCACGTTTACTTCAGGAACAGTTGCATTTTCTTATTTCACATCTGAATTTGGCCCTTCTTTTGTATGTTTTCTCATTGTAAAATTGAGATAATAATATTTGTATATCTCACAGAGGTGTTGTAAGGATTAATTACTTTATTTTACATTTGTTTGTTGCTTTGGAAATGAAAAGTTTTGTATAAATGCCATGTATTAGCATATGTACAGAGGGGTATGCTACATGATATACGTGTGTAGGTACTGTGCAGTACAAGAAGCAATATGCTGCCTATAGGGAACAATCTTTACTGGCAGTGGGATGGACTAGATCAGCGGTCGGCAACCTTTCAGAAGTGGTGTGCTGAGTTTTCATTTATTTATTCTAATTTAAGGTTTCATGTGCCAGTAATACATTTTAATGTTTTTAGAAGGTCTCTTTCTATAAGTCTGTAATATATACTAAACCATTGTTGTATGTAAAGTAAATAAGTTTTTAAAATGTTTAAGAAGCTTCATTTAAAATTGAAATTAAAATGCAGAGCCCTCTGGACCGGTGGCCAAGACTCGGGCAGTGTGAGAGTCACTGAAAATCAGCTCGCGTGCCGCTTTCGGCATGCGTGCCATAGGTTGCCTACCCCTGGACTAGATATCTTAATAGTACTTTCCTATCACTGTGTGTGAATGTATTCATTCATGTATGTATGTACCTGTGTGGAGAGGAAGGATGGCTTAATAGTTATAAGAATGGGAATCAGGAAGTCTGAATTTCCTGCTATATATTTCCTTTGTGACCTTGCTATGCCTCATCATCTGTAAAATGGGGATAATAATGCTATCTACTTTTCCGTTCTGTTGTAAGGCTAATTAATTGTTTATAAAATATCTTGATTTCTTATAATGAAGGTGCTGCTGAACTGCAAATACAAATACAAATTGTGTGTACATTAATAAATATTCAGTTAAAGTGTTTAAAAAAGAAAACAGTCATTAAACCCATGTCAATATGCAGTTCTCACTGAAGAAAGAGAATAAAGCTGCTGGGATATCTTTTAGGTCATTTGGATAATGAAGTCATCATCCTGTCCTCATGTGGATTCTTTAGACAAGAGGTTCTACATATGGTCCCTTGGTAATTGCCTAAATTAAAATATTAAAGGCCTAGCAGCCATTGTGTTGACCTTTTTTGCCTTGCTGCAATCAGATGAGCTGCTGTTTATTAGAAAGATTCCTTCCCACAGGTGGAGATTTAAGTGAGTTTCTAAGTCCCACTTGCCACCCCCTTTACAATGTAAAATATCAAAGCTCTGGTGTTTCAGCAACTTCAGTTGGATTCCTCTGTTCTTAAGATCCCTGGGATGCATTTATCAGTCTTGAATTACTTTGATTAAAGAAGTGCTTTAGATTCCAAAGTTCAACAGCAACAATTTAATAATTTAATAAATATTTATTTCCCAGAAATTGCTCATTTTAAAAGTTTTATATGGCTAACCTCAATGCCACACTGATGAAATCAAACTGAGAGATGAAAACAAGAATCAGCAATATACTAACTGACTTGTTGGCTGGTTAACAGCAATCAGTTTCTTCAAAAGAAATTTTCTAACGTGTGCTATTTTTTTCCCTATGAAAATTGTGGAATCAGAGCTTTAATTGGGGCTGTGTCCTTACAATGCAAAGCCATGGAAAAAGCTGTGTAAACATTAAACACCCAGGGGAACAGCAGCAACAGAAAAAAAAATGTTGTACAGTCGAGCGGGTGAGGCAGAAAAGGAAAGTGTTACAGACATGAAAGCTACAAGACTAGTATTCCTATAGAGCTGATAAGCAGACCTCCAAAGTTCCTGCTGAATGAGTCTCAGTTGTGTCCCCACTGGAGCCCTCAGAAGGGCTATGGTGGGACACAGGGGATGTCATTACATACATACTCAGGATGTGATTACAAGGGGCATCTTTCATGCGAGGTGTCAGTTGGAGGAATAATTACAAGTGTATTTTATTATGGTAATTAAGTCAGCATTGGTTGCATTAAGAGTTCAGATTTAGAGTTGTATAAACCATAAATTGATAGAGTGAGCAAAACCCAAATCTGTTTGCTCTGGATTTTACAAGAAAAAAGGTGATTTTGACTACCTACATTTTTTTGGTTATGTGTTCTGATTCCTAGAAGCATTTTAAACAATGGCCTGCAGTCTCCCGTGTCAATCTAACATTGTTTGATTTTTCTGAGAAATTTTTCTGAGAAATTTTCTGAGAAATGTCTAATAGTGCAAGTCTGCATTCATGTTTTTTTTAAAGGAGAAAGTAATTCCTAGGTATTTTTCCCACAAAGGGGAAGTCAGAGGGGATTTTCTAGCACTTGGTGAAAAAGAATATTTTACGTTCTCATGAAAGTTGTCAAGTTTAAAAGTATAAGATTTATATCCATTATGAGGTCAAAACTTGGTTTATGTTCCACTGTGAAATTATATTTGCTCCTTTTTTATTTTTTGTAGGTACGTGTTGACAGTGGCATACAAGAAGGAAGTGATATTAGCATTTATTATGATCCCATGATCTCAAAAGTGAGTTGAATGTTCTAATATATAAAATACTAGTTTGATACAAAATTTTTAAATGAAGAGGTTTTTTTAATAATGAGCCAATATTTCAAAGCTGCTGGATGTGATACACATAAAGGAAACGTGAAAGAAAAAAGGCTATATTGAAAAGGAAGCTTAATATGGAAGAAAATTTACAAATATGTCTGATCTCACATAAATTAATTAACCCTTTTAACTTGTTTTTTTTGTGTGTTCTGATTCCTAAAAACATTTTAAACAAAAGCCTGCAGTCTCACAAACTTATTCTGTGTTCATCTAACATTGTTTGTTTGATTTTTCTGAGAAATTTTCTGAGAAACGTCTGTAATCCCTGACAAAAAATGTTGTTAAATAGGAGTTAAATAACAGAAATATGCTCTCAAACAGTAAGGGTAAAATTGCTACAAGGACAGTAATTCTTGGCTTTTTAAACTATAAACTTGTAAGAAAACAAAATCTTAAGAAATGTGGAAATTCACAATGAGAGTTCCTGACCTTTAATCAATTTTTCTGTGTGAGTCCAAGAAGAATAGAGTGCCAGATATAGACATGCTTAATTCATATAAAGAAAAAAAACTCTGATCTTCTGAATCTGGATGCCAGCGGGTTGAGAGGCCTCTCTCTTGTTTTGGGGAAGTGCTCCAGTAGACAGCCAGTAATATGTGCAAAATGATTTCTGTAAATGGAATATCTAAACATATGTTCTGTGAAGTTTTTTTTTAAAGAAAATTATTATATTTCAGAAATTAAAACAGAATTTTATAGCTAACTTAAATACCTTTGTTTTTAGCTAATTACATTTGGCTCTGATAGAGCTGAAGCGTTGCAAAGAATGGAAGAGGCTCTGGACAATTATGTAATTCGAGGTAACTACAGAAATTTGGGTTCCTAGTGTGGTAGGCTGGCATCTATTTCAAGAAAACAGCTTGAAAATGTAGTAATTAGCAAATTGAGTAAAGTTCCTGCTTATTAAGTGCAAATTAAACCAGGAAAAGCTTGTGTTAATTAAGCTGAGAAGATACATCAAATCTAAAGAGACTTCATTTTTTCCTGCAGCATTTTTAGTTGAAAGTAATTAGTTAAATAATTTGATTAAATTACTTTCAAAAACTGATAAGAGCTCTCGCAACTCATGGTAGATGCTGCATTAATACCCCGTGAAATTCAAAGGCAAGTATATTGTAATCATTCATAGTACTTTAGTGTATCTACTGTGTTCTTATAGTACTACAAGCCCATGTGTTGAGTTTTTTCATCTTAAGGGGTTGTGTTAGCACTAGGGGAAGACCACAGCATACAAATTTGGACAATATTTAGAACCTGAGATTATGATGATAAACATCTCTTTTAGCTCTTTTCCGAGGCCTATCTGTGAGGGTCAGATGTTTTTCTTAAGCTCTTTATGGAACATGAATGAGTCTGCCATAATGGATTTTGACTTTTTTCCCCTCTAAGCTCTAGAGAAGGTCTTTTGTTTCTCCTCTTGAGTTCAAAGAAGAATACTGGGAAAAACACTGTCTTGGGGGGAATTTTGTTCCACTCTCCAAACCCTGAAGGCCTCCAGAGTGAGAGAGAGAGGTTATGTAGGGGGAGCCATCAGGATGATGCCTTAAGTTACCTCTTTGGGAGTGTGGCTGAGAAAGGCGTTAATGTGCACTATGTCCTTTTTAGTTCTTCAAGTAGTGTCCCTATGAACCTCGGTGATGTCTACCTGTATATGGGCCAATAAAAAAATATTACATTTTGGCTATAGAGACAGAATTTCTTGTCTCCCACCCTCCTCCAACTCCATCGTCATCAATGTAGCAGACATTTTAGTTAAAAGTTTCTGAGCTCAAGTTTAGCGTTTGTGTTTCTGACCTCTCCCTTCTTTACAGGTTTACTCATTACGCATAAGAAAAATAACAAAAGCAGGATTAAGGGGAAAAAATCAGTTTTATTTATCCACAGTATGTGGACGATCAAGATGCACTCAAGGAAGATAAGGTCACTGCAGAGAAACTAAATGAATTCTTTGTATCGGTCCTCTCTCCTTAGGATGTGAGGGAGATTCACAAAACTGAGCCATTCTTTTTAGGTGACAAATCTGAGGACCTGACCCATGTTAAGGTTTCATTAGAGAGAAGGTTTTGGAACAAATTGATTAAAATTAAATAGTAATAAGTCAGCAGGAACAGATGGTATTCACCCAAGAGTTTTGAAGGAACTCAAATGTGAAATTACAGACCAGTGAACTGTGGTATGTAACCTATCATTTAAATCAGCTTCTGTACCTGATGGCTGGAGAATAGGTAAGAATTTTTTTAAAGGCTCTAGAGGTGATCCGAACAATAACAGGCTAATAAGCCTAACTTCAGTACCTGACAAATTGGTTGAAACTATAAGAAAGAACAGAATTATCAGACACATAGATTAATGCTATTTGTTGGGGGAAGAATCAACTTGGATTTTGTAAAGGGAAATCATGCCTCACCAGTCTACCACAATTCTTTGAGGGGTCAACAAGCATGTGAATAAGGGAGAATCCAGTGGATACAGTGTACTTAAATTTTTGGAAGGCTTTTGAAAAAGTCCCTCACCAAAGGCTCTTAAGGAAAGTAAGCTGTTGTGGGATAAGAGGGAGGGTCCTTTCATGGACATAGTTAAGAGAGGAAACAAAGGGAAGGGATAAATGGTCAGTTTTCAGAATGGATGGGGGTAAATAGTGCTGTCTGTCCCCCAAGGGCCTGCACTGGGACGAATACTATTCAACATATTCATAAATAATCTGGAAAAGGGGGGAAAAAGTGAGGTGGCAAAATTTGAAGATGATACAAAACTACTCAAGATAGTTAAGTCCAAAGCAGACTGCAAAGAGCTTCAAAGGAATCAGACAAAACTGAGTGAGTGGGCAACAAAATGGCAGATGGAATTCAATGCTGATAAATGCAAAGTAGTGCACATTGGAAAACATAATCCCAACTATACATATAAAATGATGGGGTCTAAATTAGCTGTTACTATTCAAGAAAGAGATGTTGGAGTCATTATGGGTAGTTCTCAGAAAACATCTGGTCAATATGCAGCGACAGTCAAAAAATCTAACAGAATGTTGGGCATCATTAAGAAAGGGATAGATAATAAGATGGAAAATATCATATTGTGTCTATAAATCCATGGTACACCCACATCTTGAATATGGTGTGCAGATGTGGTCACCTCATCTCAAAAAAGATATATTGGAATTGGAAAAGGTTCAGAAAAGGGCAACAAAAATGATGATGGGTATGGAACAGCTTTCATAGGAGGAGAGATTAATAAAACAGTCTTTCCAGTTTGGAAAAGAGATGAGCGGGGGTGGGGGGTGTGATAGAGATCTACGAAATAATGACTGATATGTAGAAAGTAATTAGGAAATGTTATACTCGTTCTTTTAACACAAGAACTAGGGGTCACCAAATAAAATTAATAGGCTCCAGGTTTAAAACAAACAAAAGGAAGTATTGTAGTGAAGGCCAAGACTATAATGGGATTCAAAAAAGAGCTAGATTAATCAGTGGCTATTAGCCAGGATGGGCAGAGATGCAAAACCAAGCTCTTAAGTGTCCAAAGCGTGTTTGCCAGAAGCTGGGAATGGGCAATGGGATGTATTACTTAATGATTACCTATTCTGTTCATTCCTCTGAAGCACCTAGCATTGGCCATGGTCCGAAGCAGGATACTGGGCTAGATAGACCATTGGTGTCACCCAGGATTTCTGTTCTTTTTTCCAGCCACAGCTTGGCACTGGGGTATCTTTCAGACCCTTTATTCCAATAATTACTCATGCACTTCTGCTGTTGTCAGAATAGACAGGTAGGAGTGCAAGAACATAGTGAAGATTTTGATTTCCTTTTGTTGAAGGGGAAACAGATTAAAGTTGAATATAGTCATTTGACTTGATGCTGGTCACCAATGTTCTCAGAAAACCTTTGATGTACCACTGTGTGATTGACTGAGTTCACAGCTCTCCCTGCTCATGACTGCAATAATCTCCACGTCCACTCCTTTAAAGTGCCCCAGCTCAACCACAAAACAGCATATTGCATCAGAACTTGAGAGATTTAGAAAAGTAATGGATTTGAAATCTCCTTCCATTGAGGGGTCCATTCCCTAGTACTGTGTTCCTCTGTTGCCTGATCTCGAATACTCAGAGGTTTGTCGAAAGGAAACTGCAGAGAAGCTGTTTCATTCTTGCTCCTCTAAAATACCTCTTCTTGTGAGCCCATTTTTCCCATGTGATAAGTGGTAATTCCAGTGCTTCAGGAGGTTTGATGGCTTGACAACTTTCTAGCTAAAACTTCTCTCTACAAGCGACAAAGAGACCTGTGGTACCTTAAAGACAAAGTGAGTATTAGCCCACGAAAGCTTATGCTTCAATACTTTTGTTAGTCTTTAAGGTGCCACAGGACTCTGTCACTTCTGCAGATCCAGACTAACACGGCTACCTCTCTGATTCTCTCTCTACAGTTTCAACATATAAATCACTCTGCTAGAGATCCCTTTGCACTAACTCCTTTACAGAACAGCAAGGAATGAAAATCCTCAGAAAGTTTAGGTGAAATTCTATCCCCATCAAAGTCAATGGGGGTTATTCCACTGACCTCAATCAGACCAAGATTTCACCCCTTACAAATTTTCCTGAATCGTTTTTTTCCTTTGCCTCATTAACCTACCTCCTCAACTTCGAAGTGTTTGTCAGTTTTCAGCACAATTTTAAAACTGTATAAAGTTTACTTTATTTTGTTTAGATACAAAGTGCATTACATGAGACATTAGAAAATTTGTTATTTATAAGAGATACTCCATGACCTCCACTTAAAACTTTCTGTTCTTCTGGTGGGAAAAGTGTTCATGCAGTATGTAAAATGCCTGTATTTTGTACACTAAAGGAGGCACATGTTTCTTCCCAAGGATACTAGCACTTCAAGCAAATATGTAATTAAAATTTAACATGCAGGCCTTTAAAAAAACATGACGTTCTCTTAACGGGCTGACAAAGGATTTGGTGGGAATCAGGTTATGCTTAGTTGATAAAGACTTTTGTCTCATGACAGAAGTGAATGCCATACTAAGGTACATCCTTCAGAATTCTCCTTTCACAAATATGTTTACACTTTAAGAGTCACAGTAATCTAAGTCGGTATCGCTTTAACTTAATAATCTTTTTATTAACACTACGTTAGGAGAATCTGACTTGACCATCTATGTTTTTAGTAGAATTTAAAATTTGTATTCTACAGATCCGTGAAGAAGATAATCATTTGAATTATAAGTCATAAGCACAATGTTACTTTGTACAGAATTCCCTTACAGAAAACAACATTTGCCTAGAAATAGATTATGGTGTGAGGATCCAAACTTTAACTCTTTACTCAGTTGGCTGACACAAATTGGAAATATGATGCTGACTTTTCCCAACTCTCTGAAGGTGAACAATGATTTGAAATCTATTTTGTGGACCTGGATAGCCAAGATTGAAACAGCTCTGTGAAGGAGTCCTAGGTACTGTGACTGTCCTCAGCCTTTAGGGCTCTGTCACAGTGGGGTTTCAAAGTAAGGAAGGATGAAGGCACTGTTGTGCCCTGTCAGTCGAGAGCAATTTTGAGTAGGGAAGGTTAAGGGATATAAAGCAGGATTAAGGGGAAAATGCATTGTACCGTGAAACCCTGCCATCTGTAACCTGGATCTGGTTACTGATGTGGAAGGGCTCTGATGTGGTCAATAAGCTACACGAGGACAACAAAATAGTACTTGTGTATTGAACACCTGAAAACCCAACATGCAGTTTTTATGATGTTTTGCCAGTGTGCACTACACAGGTAGTTTAGATGCTGTGATGTTGTGTACTGTAAGCATGATGCTTAAATAATTTGTGAACTCTTGTGTATTTTTTTTCCTTTCATTGTAAAAGTCAAATTTCACAATTTTCCAGGAATGTGAAATAATAGTCGTCATTGAGTCTGCTGGCATGAGTAGTATTTCAGATTCTGCTGTGGACGTGGTATGTGGCTGAAAGCAAAGAACTTTGGTTCCCATTCAGCAAAGTACTTAAAATCTGCTTAAATTAAACATGTGCTTAAGACCAGTTGGCTTGGTCTGCCCATATATGTAGTGTGTTTGAGTCCTATTTTCCCTATTAAATATAAGTCTTACCTTGTCACTTTTGTATTATAATATAACACAGTCAGAATCTAAAGGCTTATATATGTGAGAAAAATAGGCACTAGTGTAACTGAATCAAATTACTTACAGTGATAAATGCCTGGTGTAAGTTCACTGTACCACTGTAAAATGGGTTTTACATCAGTGCAACTTCATCCAGTGGATGACAGGAGTAAACTCTGCTGATGTAAACCGTGCTTTATATCAGAGTGGTGTATGTTTAGTGGGGATTTGCACAAGTGCAAACACCTTGACATGGTTACACAGCCCTTATTTCTCTCATAAATAGGCCCTTGGATTCTGACTTAATTACATTAATAACAAACAGTGACTCATAACGTTTATTTTTAATAAGGAAAAAGAGCATTGTATACACCACGTATCTAGAGCATAGCCTGATATTGCATCTAATGTTATATGATGGCACCTAGCCGGTTGGACATAAGCACATAAAATCATAGAAATGTAGGGCTGGAGGGAACCTTGTGAAGCCATCAAGTCCATCCCCCTGCACTGAGACATGACTAAGTATACCTAGGTCGTCCCTGACGGGTATTTGTCCAAACTGGTCTTAAAAACCTCAGATGTTGGGGATTCCACAGTCTCCCTAGGAAGCTATTCCAGAGCTTAACTACCCTAATAGTTAGAAAGTTTATCCTAATATTTATCTTAAATCTCCCTTGCTTGAGAATAAATCCATTATTTGTTGTCCTACCTTCAGTGTACATGGGGAACAGTTGATCCCAGTGTACATGGGGAACAGTTGTACACCTTCAGTGTACATGGGGAACAGTTGATCAAAATGTAACAGCCCGTAACATAGGTTATCAGGTTGCCAGTCAGTCGTCTTTTCTCAATACTAAACATGCCCAGTTTTTTTAACTTTTCTCATAGGGTAAGTTTTCTAAACCTTTTATCATTTTTGTTGCTGTCCTCTGTACTCTCTAATTTGTCCACCTCTTTCCTAATGTGTGGCAACCAGAACTGGACACAGGGAAGTTATCCATGTCTTAAATACTTCTGTTAATACACCCCAGAATGATATTAGCCTTTTTCACAACTGTATTACATCGTTGACTGATACCGAATTTGTGCTCACCTGTAATCTACAGATTCTTTTCAGCAGTACTACTACCAAGGCAGTTATTTCCCATTTCTAATCTTGCATTTGATTTTTCCTTCCAAAGTGGAATAATTTTCACTTTTTTTTATTGAATTTCATCTTGTTGAATTCAGACCAATTCTCCCAGTTGTCAAGGTTGTTTTGAATTTTAATTCAGTCCTCCACAGTGCTTGCAACCCCTCCCAGCTTGGTGTCAGCTGCAAATTTTATTTGCACTCCTCTCCATCATCCAAGTCATTAATGTAAATAATAAATAGTATGGGACACAGGATTGACCCTATGGGACCCCACTAGATACACTCTCCAAGTTTGAACTACTAATCATTTCTCTTTGAATGTGATCATTCAATCAGTTGTGCACTCACTTTATAGTAATTTCATCTAGACCAGTGGTTTTCAAACTTTTTTCCTGGGGACCCAGTTGAAGATAATTGTTGATGCTTGCAACCCAATGGAGCTGGGGATAAGGGGTTTGGAGTGTGGGAAGGGACTGGGAATGAGGGGGTCAGTATGTGGGAGGGGGCTCTGGGCCGGGGCAGGGGGTTGAAGTGTTGGAGGGGATCAGGGCTCTGGGCTGGGGGTGAAGGCTCTGGGGTGGGGCCAAGGATGAGAGGTTTGGGGTGCAGAAGGGGCTCTAGTTTTGGGGGGGCTGAGGGCTGGAGCGGGGGGTTGGGGAGTGGGAGAGGGTCAGGACTCTGGGCTGGGGATGAGGGGTTTGGGGTGCAGGAAGTGGTTCCGAGTTTGGGGCAGGGGATTGGGACGTGGACTTACCTCTGGTGGCTCCTGGTCAGCGGCACAGCTGGGGTACAAAGGCAGGCTTCCTGCCTGTCCTGCCACCACAGATGGCGCTGCTCCCTGGAAGTGGCCAGCAGCAGGTCCAGCTCCTAGGTAGAGACGTGCAAGTGGTTTCATGTGAGACTTGCTTGCAGGAACCGCTCCCCACCCCAGTTCCCATTGGCTGGCCACTCCCAGTTTCCGGCCAATGGGAGTGTGGAGTCAGGGCGAGGGCAGTGTGTGGCATTTGAAGCCAGACCCACAGCGCAGGTAGGCACTTGTCTGCTTTAGCTGGGCAACACCGCTGGCGGGACTTTTAATGTTCTGTCTGGCGGCGCTGAACAGAGCGAACCAGTGCCTGATGCCGCAACCCAAGGTTTGTGATCCAAAGTTTGAAAAACGCTGATCTAGACTGCATTTCCTTAGTTTGCTTATGAGAATGTTATGTTGGACTGTGTCAAAAACCTTACTAAAATCAATATATATCACATCTACTGCTTCCTTCTATCCACTAGGCAAGTAACCCTGTTAAAAAAGAAAATTAGATTGCTTTGGCATGACTTGTTTTTGACATATCCTTCCTGGCTATTTCTTATAACTCTGTTATCCTCTATGTGCTTACAAATTGATTGTTTAATAATTTGTTCCAGTACATTTTCAATTATTGAGATTAGGCTGATTGGTCTATAATTTTCTGGGTTCTCCTTGTTCCTCTTTTTAAAGATAGATACTATGTTTGTCCTCCTCTAGTATGATACCCATCCTTTAGCAGTTCTCGAAGATAATTTCAAACAGTTCTGAAATTGCTTCAGCTAGTTCCTCAAGAATCGTAGGATGAATTTTGTCAGCCCCTGCCAACTTGAATACATCTAATTTTTCCTAAATTTTCTTTAACCAGTTCTTTCTCTATTTTTTGGCTTGCATTCCTTTCCCCTTGTTAGTATTAGTTGTGTTGAGTACCTGGTTGCCATTAACCTTTTTAGTGAAGACTGAAGCAAAATAAGCACTGAACACCTTAACCTTTTTGATGTCATCAATTATTAGCTCTCCCCTCCTCACTAAGTAGAGGACCTATACTTCATCTTTCTCTAGCTCCTAATATATTTAAAGAGCCTCTTCTGATTGCCTCTTATGTCCAGTGCTAGGTTTCTGCCTTAGTCATTCTGATTTTGTTAATGCATGCTTGTGCTATTCTTTTCTACTCTTCCTTAGCAATTATCCATGGTTCCAATTTTTGTAGGATTCCTTTTTTTTTTTTTTTTTTTTATTTTTTTTTTTTAAGTTCTTGGTGGGCTGGCACACATTTCTCTCCCATAGAACCTAGCTCCTTACATTTGGGAATTCCTTTAATTTTGCAGTATTAATCTTTCATGAGTATTTTTTTGGTATTTAAATATTTATATTTGATGTTTATTCTTGTTTATAATCATGACAAGATTAAAAAGATCGTACCTGTGAGAAAAAGGTAGTATGGTGAATGAGATTAAAAAAAATGGATAGGAAAGTAATAAGGAAAAGTATTAGTAAGCCCAAATATTAACCTGTAGGGAACCAGTTTTAGCTTAGGGTGAGGTCCTAAAATGTAATGCTTATACAGGACTTGCCATACTCTTTGGGAGATACTAGTTTCTATTTGAAAAGCAACAGAGAGATTTTGACACAGTTTTGCACAGCAGGAAATCTTTGCCATGCATTTATTTAAGACTGAGTATTCATGGATGCCAAACTGTCTCTCATCCTTAGAGAGAGTGATGCCTAATGGGATAATTTCAAAAAGCTTGTTTATACTTAAACATCTGAACTGCATTGACACAGACAGAACTTCAGTTTCTAGCTCTGTTGGCCCTTTACTTGAACTTGGGTGTGTTAATGTTTTAAACAAAAATGGTGTGGAAGATGTATGAAGTTCCATCTTGTTAACTCTCTGGCATCTACATCCCAATATTAAAAAGAAATATCTTGGTTTTTGTTTTAACACAGTCTACACATTTTTAATTTAAAATGTTAATGCTAAGTTTTTTGTTTTGATCTATTAAACCAGTCTTACATCAGAATGAAAACTACTTGTAATCTCCAAAATGAGGCTTGCATATAGTAATGTTTCACACCATGAAGTTACCTCCCAGCCACAAGTAGTAGAAGGCTCAGGATAATTAACACTTCATTTTGAAATTCATGCATTGTATACTTGATTTTATATATATATAAAATTTTCAGAAAAGGGAAGTCCCACCACATGCTGTATTTTGCACTCCTCCTTTAAAAAAGAACAAAGCTTGGGTTTGTTACATAATTTTATATTAATAATTTGTGCTTTATACAAATTGTCTGTTTCTCTTTATGTAATAAACTGCACAGCCTATAGGGGAGTTTAGAGTTATATGGTGTTTTAGGTGAATATCTCCAGCTAAAATCCATTTGAGTCTTTGAAAATTTCCATTTAAATGTTCAAGAATCACACTGTTTTCCAAACAAAAGCATTCACTCATTCATGGGGGGTGGGATGGAGTGACTGGTTAACAGCCCAGGGGACTGCAAATGGATGGCTCAGGGGCTGCTAATGGAATATAGAGCCTTTCACCACTTCTGTGTCACTAGTTCAAAGCAGGCACAGGTTGGCAAGGACTTTTAGTGCTACCATTTTAATGGCTGCTTGATGACCTTTATGAACTTAGTGGTCTTAATCCAGTTCCTAGTGGATAGGAATCCACCAGGAACAAAAGCCACCCTTACAATGTCATTCATTACAATCTCAGTAGAGAATCTAGGGATTGAAATGCCATGGTGACTGAACCACCTTTCTTCCCCAGAGATGGTCCCTTCAAATCAGGCTAAAGGCATATTGGGGTGACGCAAGGAAGTTACTATGCTGCTTCTTGTTGTGTCCCTGTTCTGGCTTAGATAGCACACTTTGTTTGCCAATGCCACCAATCCAACATCTTTCTAAGCACTAAATTTACTTAAAAGATGGTTAGTAAAATTTGCTTATTTGCTAGGAAAAATCATTTTCTTCTTCCAGTAGCTTCCCTGCAGGTGTGTTTGCATCCCTGTGCTGCTAATCAGAGAACTTCAGTAGCAGTGCTATCGGAACACAGCACATGTAGGCTAACTCTCCTCAGTTCCTTCTTAACCACTCCGGCTAGAAATCCATTAAGACTATCATCTTAATCTACTTAACTCTAGTTAGTCACAGTGTAATTTGGGGAAGAGTTCTTCGGCAAGGGGGAGAAGGTGCTTTAGTAGGATCTGGGCAAGGATCTTCCCTGCAATGGAGAGGAGGGCAATACCTCTGTATTTCCCATAGAAAGATTGGTCCCCATTCTGGAATATTGCAACAATGTTGGTGTTTTTAAAGTCAGGTGGAATTTCTTTGCAGGCTCAGATTGTGTCCAGAAGTTGGCAACATTGGTGGAACAATTCTCCAGCACGAGGTTTAAAAACCTCAGCTGGGATGTCATCTGGGCCCATCTCAACACTGGAAAAACCAACGTACTCTACCAGCCCTCCCCTGCACAAACTACTCTTTGTACTCCTCAAATCACTGTCATCTGGAGAATGTGAACCATTTTCCATACCTTGACAGCCACCTCTCTCAAACAGCCGGCACTGACACAGAAATTGAATACAGGATCTGCTGAGCCAGCACATCCTTTGAAAGACCACTCAAATTAGTCTTCAATAATTGGGATCTGCAAACAGGCACCAAGATCTTGGTTTACAAGGTAGTTGTAATCCCCACCCTTCGTTAAGGGTAACCTATAGACAATGACTCAAGCAACTCCAACGATGCTGTGTCAGGAGGATTCTGAGGATCGGCTGGGAAGATTGACGCACTAACATCAGCATTCTCTCTGCAGCCAACATCAGCAGTATAGAAGTGCAGGTCCTGAAACATCAACTCTGCTGGGCTGGCCACTGTGTATGTATATCTGACACTTGCCTCCTAAAGCAAGTACTCTTCTCTCAGTTAAGTCTGGGAAGAAAGGCTCGTGTAGGGCAGCTGAGGCGTTTCAAAGACATACTGAAACTACAACTTAAAAAGGGAGGCATCCGTCCAACAAAATGAGAAGACTTGGCGTGGAACAGAACACAGTGGCATCACACCATACACCAAGGCTCAGCTAACTTTGAGGAGAACAGACGTCCTCATGAGAAGCAACAAAGGAGGAAAGAAAGGGCACAACAGTCCAGCCAACAACTATGTCTTCTCCAAGATTACACCTATCACTTCTATGGGAAAATGTCCAGGGCACGAATTGGGCTCCACAGCCACTTTAAAACCCACCAATGAACCCCTTTGGCAGACGACATTCTGGCATCGAGGGCTCGCCAAAGGAGGAGGATAGTCAGTCAGTCTCCTAGTTCAAGCATTAGTTACAGTTTTTCCGCTTTCTTTATTTTATCCTTTAAAAAAAAAAAAACCTTTGTTTTTCTTTCTGTCTTTTCTCCCCCAACAGGGAACCTTTCCCCAAATGGGATATGCCTGGTTCCCTGGGCTTCAATAAGTGTCTCACTTGTAAACAGGCAATCCCGATCAAGAATAAGCACTCTTAGTACATTCGCTGCCTTGGGGAAGGCCACATACAACAGAAGTGTGGTCTTTGCCAACAGCTGTGGCCTAGATCCCACAAAGACAGAGAGCTCCACCAGAAGATTATCTTCATGGAGGCAGCTCTCTGACCCCAGTCACCTGGTAGATATGAGTCTTCCCTGCAGATGTCTACGTCTAAGGGCTGAAGGTCAAAGAAGCAGCTGCAGACCCCTCCCACAAATCTTCTAAGAAGAGAGAGAGAAGCCCCTCTAGTGAGCCCTGAGAGAGCAGAAGCAATCACCATCTTGCTTGGTATCTTTGGAACCACTGCCACTGAGGCTATCTCAGTCGCCACCTATGGCTTCTGGAAACAGACAGTAACCGGTACCGCTGACAGGGCCACAGGCTCGATGGGCACAGGCATCAAGTCATTGGCACCGAAGGACAGGAGTAAGTACTCTGCTAAAAAGACACTTCTGTTACGTGAGCCTGTACCTTTGGCAGTGGCTCATCTAGCACAAGAGTGATCACGTGGACAAGATCCTCGTCCCCTCGGCACTGCCATGGATGATGAGACAATTGGTAGAGGCAGAACTCTGCCATTCAAGAGGCCTCAATGTGCTGGAAATAATGGAGTTCCCTCCTCTTGGTACTGAGACCTCTGCATTGAGCTTCTACCTCTGTCATGTCATGGCCCTCCGCTGTCTAGTGAGTGTTCAGACAGTGAGCCTGAGGAGGTGGTGTTGCAGTTCTCCTCCCAAGCTCTGTATGGTTTTCGCTACTAACCGAGCCCAAGGATATACCCACAGATAGCCCCACCCCCGCCATCCTGGCATGTCCACGCTTAGGCACCACCACTGGGCTTTGACACCCCTCTCCCCCACCGGTGGCTGTATTGGGATCCTTGGGTGGCACACTGTCAACATGCATCTCAAGCTCTGAGTCTCACTTGAGAACCTTCAAGGCACACTCGCTCAGCCACACCATCTAGAGCTTTTTGGAACTGCTTCAAGGCTTAGAGGAACAGGAAGCTGGTACCAAGGAGGAAATGACACTGAGGATGATATCCCTCCTCCTCCAGAAGAAGCCATCATGCCTTCTCCACCATTTTTGGTGGATGACTTTTGTCTCTTTCAGGAACTGGCAAAGAGGGTGGCAGAACTTTCCAGATTCCATTGGAGTAAATAAGGAGTACCCACCATCAGCTCCTTGATATTCTCCATTCATTGACCTCCTCAATGATCATCCTCCTGATTACTGAGGCATTTTAGACCCGGAAAAGACCATCTGACAAACTTCAGTATCAATGGTCTGGACCTGCAAGCAAGCAGACAAAAAATACTATGTCCCCGCTAAGGAATCTGAATTCCTCGTCTCCCACCTAGCACCAAATTCCATAATGGTGGATGGTCTCAATTCTTGCGACCGATGACACCTATCAATGGCTTCTTGCTACAACAGGGATTGAGAACACTTTGATCTGTTCGGCAGAAAAGTGTACTCACCTAGTCTACCATTTTGTATCTCCAACTACCAGACCCTCGTGACGGAATACGATTACATAAACTATTCAAAGCTGAATGACTTTATTGTAAAGATGCCAGAAGCACATCATGACTTGTTCAAGGCTATTATCCCGGAGGGCCAATTAGTGGCAAAGACATTGCTGCAGTCTGCCTCAATGTGGCCGACATGGTGGCTAGGTATATCTGGAGATGTGACGAGCGTTATAGCTTCGTTTGTCAGGATTCCCAAAAGAGGTGCAGTCCACGATTGAGGACCTTCCCTTTTAGGGAACAAAGCTCTTCTCCAAGAAGACTGGTGCCTCCCTTCACACTCTGAAGTATTGCATGGCAACCCTCCAGTCACTGGATATCTATATGCCTGGACAAAAGAGATTATTTAGTCCCCAAGTCCAGCATAGACCACACACACATCACTACTAACCTCAGCACCACTTTGAGCAGTAAAGAAAGAAGGGGAGATTCCTTAAATGAAAATAATTTATTGGCACAGAAATATTCCTTAAATGAATAAAAGAAAGATTCCTTAAATGAAAATAATTTATTGGCACAGAATTTTTACTTTTTTGACGCAGAATTCCCCCAGGAGTAATATACCCTGTAGCTGGGTATTCGCTTCCAAGTGCCAGTAGACAAACATATGCTGGCTCTGTTTGAACTAGTGCGCTGGAAACAGCAGTGTAGCCAGAGGTAGCATGGGTGGTGGATTGGGCTAGCCACTCAAGTGAGTTCCCAGGGGACATGGGCAGGTTTGTACTCTGGTGGCTCTCCTGAACTGCTGCCTGTGCAACATCTAGCTATGCTGCTAGTGGATAGTTATCTGCCTGTTCTGGGAAGCACTCTCCGGCTGCAATATAGAAATACTTGTAGTATTTCTACGAGTATTTCTGGATGAAACAATATTACTCGTAGTATTTCTACGAGTATTTCTGGATGAAACAATATTACTCGTAGTATTTCTATGAGTATTTCTGGATGAAACAATATTACTCGTAGTATTTCTACGAGTATTTCTGGATGAAACAATATTACTCGTAGTATTTCTATGAGTATTTCTGGATGAGAAGTGCTATCTAGAAATTAGGTGTTGGTGTGGTGGAGAAGGGGGAGAATGTACATGGCACTGAGGGAAGGCCTGGACTTTCAGGTAATAAAGCAGACAAACTTTCATTTAAATTATTGTTGTATAGTCATAGGTCCCCTGGCTTTGCTGGGTAGAATTGTTTACCCAATATTAGTTCATTAGTTAAAATACACCCAACTATACATTACTGAATGAGACAGAGTGGGTATGGTGATATTTTTTATTGGATCAGCTTCTTTCGGTGAAAGAGAAAAGCTGTTGAGCTACACACAGCTCTTCTTCATGCCTAGGAAGTGTACTTAGAATGTCACAGCTAACTACCATGTGGAACAGTTCTTTAGCATACGTAATTATCTATATTCTAAGAGACCATTCAAGGTAAAATGGCCTATTTAACACCTCTGCAGTCATAGGACAAAAAAGGAGGGTTATTTGGTTACAGACTGTTTGTGATAAGCCATAAATGCCATGTCTTTAATACTCATGGTCTTAATAGTGTCTAGCAAAGTTATGAATTTAAGCTCCCAGGCTCATCTTTTGAGGGAGTTATGCAAGTTTTCTTTGAGGACAAGGTTTGAGAGGTCAGGTATGGAGTGATCGTTATGGGAAATGTGTTTCTTCTTCGAGCGGACCTCTTGGAGAAGTTTATCACCTGCTTCTTCCTCAGGATACAACCTCCTTTCAGTGACACCAGTGGTGATACCTGTGGAACAGGAATGAGCTTTCTCCTCATTGGAAGACTCCAAACCATCAAGGAATCTTTGTTTCCTTACCCTACATATCCACCACCCAAAAGAGACATGCCATCTTGGGACCAGCTTCCACATTTAGGTCAGAGAGGCTGGTACATCATGCCTTGGGAGCCTCCCCGTGCTCTCCCCTTCAACCTTTCCTACTGGCCACATTGGGGGGTCCTGGGACCAGTATTCCCCTGCATGGGTGGTCATGCCAAAAGTATACATTACATCTTCACCCATAATAGATTTATGTTCAGCAACACACTTTGTCCAAACCTTGAGAACAGCTAGAAGTACTAGGAATGCTCCCTTGTATGCCAACCTCATGGGCCACGTCGGCAAAGAATTTCTGGACAAATACACCACAAAACCAATGACATATCTGAGATATACTGATATTTTCAACCTTTTGACAATGACCTAAACTGCGTCATAGACTTTCACCACATCTTCAGCAGCTATCACCCATCCATCAAACTCTCTCTAGAACACTACCATACCAGCATCAACTCGCTAGACACCATAGTCAGAACCCTGCAGACAACAGTGTTCAGGAAACCCATGGATAATCACATTTTCCTTCAAACATCCAGTAATCACCCCAGACATACCAAGGAATCTGTTGTCTACAGCCAAGTCCTCAGATATCACAGAATATACTCTGAGAAGAAAATCTGGGATACACATCTTAACAGATTTAAAACTTCCTTCACCAAACAAAGATATTCCACCAGAGAAGCAGATTGCATCGTGCAACAGGCCACCCAAATACCCTGTGAGAACCTATTTCAATAAAGAAACTACTTTGCACCGCACACCACTAGTTGTCACCTACCACCCCACACTGGAGTCTATATGGAGTATCATTAAACATTACAACCCATTCGTGATGGGGAGGTCAACATCTGGAAATATTTCTTTCCCAAACACCCTTTTTTGGCCTTCAGACAACCCCCCAACCCCCAGCCACTCCAAGTGCATTATCAGAAGGACATTCCCCATAGACCAGGACCACCAACCAAAAGCAGCACCAAGCCCTACCATAACAACAAATGCAAAACCTGCAGACATATCTTGACTGCTTCAGTGATCATAGTCTGAAATTGTAACTCAGTGTAATACTTGAATTTATTTAGTTAGTTTTTATGAGGTCCTAATGAAATGAAATGGAATACCTACTGAATGTAATAACTTGTAAAGTACAGTACTAGAGTATTTTTTTCAGACTAGCATTGCTAAACTATCATCAGTCAATTCAAATTCTGCATAAAATGAATGTTATATTTTAGCAATCAGTAAGTATGCAAATAAAGTTCTTTCCATTCCACTTAACACAATTAAAATTCTCAGCAAGTTAAATATATTGAATTGTTTATCTGAGGAGAGGCATGTAGGGCTCCAATTAAGTTTACATGGATAAATGCAGATTTGTGTTTGTGAATGTCAAACTGACAGAAGCTTAATACTGTAAAAGGGCTAATCAACACTGAATATGTTTAGTGTCAGTAAATATTTATTGTGAAAATGTTGCTCATGGAATGCTAAGGCACAAAACCAAGTTTATTTTGCTTTTTAGTGACTAAATACTGTAATTTGTATATCATTCCATCCACATCCTTTCTGTGTAATTTTGCTTTGTATAAAGTTATTTTTATCACGTCATCACTTTGGTGATGGTGTTGGAGAAGGACGACACATGAGTTTGGCTGTACTTTTTAAAAATTATTTAAAAAAGGAGTGAATTTACTGGTATTTGTGGTTTTGTTCCATGAGCATATTCCAGATAGCAAGGAGTTGGACCAGGTACAGTGCAGATAGGCAGGCAATATGCAGATTTTATCATATAACTCTGACAGTGGATTTTGGGCCTTCTGTTCCTAAACAAGGATACCAAGATTATTAATCAAACTATGCCAAATTATTTTGTTTTTGCAATGTGCACAGGTGTTCATTAGGAAGTTGGTTCAGATCACAAAATTAATTGGACCCAAGAGATGTTACATATAGTGTTAGGTCTCCTTAAATTAAAAGCTTAGGGCATTGACGTAAAGAATCCTCATGCTTTTATGAGGCTGCTGTTGAGGAATATTGTTTCAAAATTAATAGGTAGATAATAGATAAAGAATTAAAAGTACATTTTAAGCAGATCTTTTGTTTCATTAATACTTTACAGTGGACAGTGTGATGGAAAGAAGGAAAAAGAAATAAGAAAAATCTACCTGTTAGCAACTACTACTAAACTCTGCTGTATTTTGCCTCACAGTGCATGTGTACACTTCGCTAAAACACCCACAGTTGGCCCAGTTCAGCTGACCTGGGCTCGTGGGGCTCAGGTTGCAGAGCTATAAAATTGCAGTGTAGTTGCACAAGAGGGAGGGTTCCAGAGCCTCAGCTCCAGTCTGAACCCAAATGTCTACATTACAGTTTTATAGCTCTGAAGTCCAAGCCTTGGAAGGCTGAGTCAGCTGACATAACCCATATATGGGTGTTTTATTACAGTATAGACAAGATGTCAGAGAGGGGAACAACAAAGCTGTGACTGTGATCCTTATTTATACCAGAAACTCCCTTAACAGTGTGAATGAGAGGTAGAGAAATAAAAGGTTGTTTTATGAAGGAAACAAAATTATTTTTATCTCATGGTTATCTCATCGCATGGTTTTCTGGATTTCAAAATGTGATTATTTTATTTTTAAGTCCTGGGCTGATATTGGAATTAGTCAATTGCAGAATGGATATAATATAGTTCAGTTTAGTTTCTAACTTTGCATGAAATAAGCCGTGCGTGTTGGCCTCTGTTTGATCCTGTGAGAGTGGGGGCTAATGTCTGGCCAGTGTTTGGGAAGCAGCAGGTAGTCAGGAGCAAGCTGTTCTAGGGGTCCATGTTTCTGTATCATGGCAGTTATTCACACACAGATGGAGACCTTATGAACTTTGACAGAGGTCATGCTAAATAGCAAATCTAAAACTTCTACACTTCTGCACTTAGGGTGGCACATTATTATTTTTTTTTAGTCTGTAATTAGGAACATCATTGAAGCTATAAACTCACTTTTAAGGAGTAGATCAACCATGCATTCATTGTTTAAACAAGTGATCTTAGGAACAGATACAGTCTTTCATGGTACTTTGAAAGGAAATTATTGCATACTGAAATGCTAATTTACATACGTAGAACACACTTCTTATTGCTTCTGAAATACCTAAGCTCGCCTGCTTTTATTGAACTTATAGAAGAATGTTTAGAGCTGAAAGCACTCTAGAAGCCTTCCCCCCGCCCCCGGTACACATGGTTTGGAATGAATTAAGATACTCAAGGTAGTTTTTGATTTCAGGTCTTTTGGGGCAGTCAGTTGAGACACCAAGATCCCTGTCATCTGTCATCAGCCATCAACTCAACAGGGATCTTATAGTGGTGTAGGAAAGAAAAACATGAGATGATATGGTTTCACATTGTAACATATTACATTTTGCATTCGATCAAAGTCAGAGAACACTGAAGGGCTACTCAGTTGTGTTTTTAATTACAATTCTGAAGCTGCTCTTGAAAATCTGTCATATTTTAGCTTACTGCAGTTTCCATCAAGTGGGAAAATTAGGGGAAAAGTCAATATTTAGTCTTATGCTTGGATAGCTCTACTCTGTAGTATCCAAAATATAGATTATATTCGTTCCCAAGTTACATTCATTTATTTTCTGTAACAGTTCTATGTTTTTACAAAATTGTTTGTTGGAGGTATAAAGAATGGAATGTTCTTTGTATGTAAACAACCAAGGAATTTGGATGACCTAATCACCCAGGTGGCTTAGAAACTCATCTTCTTTTAATCACATGGTCAAATTCTCATAATCGAACTAGATGTACGGTGCTGGTTAATGGCTCATGAACTAGTCTTTAGAGCTACAGCATTGTTTCATGAGGACAAAGTCAGATTCCATGTGTTGAAAGTGGTTTCAATATCGGCCACACAGAGAGCTAGAAAATTCACACCGGTAGCAGACTGTAGGGGGAAAATGTTTTTAAAAGTGTGTGAACTGGGTTATGCATAAGATAACAAGAATGTTATTCATGTTTCTAAAGCTGGAGAAGGAAAAAGGGAAAAAAACCAGAGCATTTAAAAAAAAATTCACTGTATTGCTGTGGTGGTATCTCCATTTCAGAAAAAGGAGAATGTAAATAGTCCATTAGATCTGCAGTTATGAAGTTTGAGCATATTTACCTATTCTGGTGCAAATAATTCAGCAATTTCATATTTTATCATTGTTAAAGGTTGATGTGTTGATCCCTGAAAATGTACTCTAAGTGACAGTCTCTAAAATAGAAAGCTTTCCTCTGAATGTTAGAACTCTTAATGAAAGTGCCCACCCCAGTTAATATTATATGGGTTATATGCTCTTCATAGAATTACATAACTCTAATAACTATATTAACTTCTAAGAAATGTCATTGTTTACTGTGGGACATTGTTCTCCAGCCAGATCTTTGTTATGCTCATGATGGCTCTGGGAGACCTTTTGTTAAAAGTTCTTCCCTAAATTAAAGGAAGAGTAGGGATAGCGATCTTTGATGGAGATTACCTCCTCTCTGGATACTCCTAAATTATCCTTCTCAGAGATGGCTCTCAGAAGAGAAAACTTTTTAACTTTAGAAATAGCTGAATTGCATCAATAGCAGATATAAGGGGTTCATCAGGGAGAATGCTTTATTCTTGCTACCTCCATCCCCTTCATGCACCTCTACAAAGTCTGCACCTTCCACCAACATTTCAATGAAATTACATAGATTTAACAGTGTGTTGTGCTATTTATATAGTCAATATAGTTTTGTGAAAGAAATTTTAAATGTTTCTAGCAAAGTGGATTTGAATGTAAGTTTGTTTTCCCAGAGGTTGTGAATATCAGAGATTTTTGCTTAAATGAGAAAATAAATGAATAATTTTCTCAATCTTTCACTCGGTCTCTCTGTGGTAGATACTCCTCTAGTATATGGGGTTTATTGCAGAATGTTTTTGAGGGAGCACTGTATTAAAATACAGCTTGCATGCTTTTGAGCTATATTGTTGTGGGAGACAGTCAGGAGCAACAGAGAGCAGGATTGTGTGGAGAGTTTTTAGTGGGGAATGTAGGAGTTAAGTTCACCCATGGATCCTGGCCTTCTCTGTTTCCTAGCATTCAAAAGCTCCACTTCTTTTCTGGCACAGAGTCCCCAAAAAGCAGTGAAATGGAGAAAAAAGACAACATGAAAGAAAAGGTGGGAGATGGAAGAGAGAGAAAAGGATAGAAGGGAAAATGCAAAACCCAAGAACCAGTATTTTACCATTTGTGGCCATTAGTGCCATGTAATGCAGATGGGGAGAGGCACAGGGAAGTGAAAAGCTTGATTAGAGATTTAGCTGGGCAAGGTTGAGTAAGAGAATATGAAGATTATATTCTAGAGGATGGAGTGCAAGTATGAAGAAAGCACAGATAACTCTCTTAATTTTTTTGTAAGATCTATATCTTTATTGTAAGATCTTTATAAATTATAAATGGCAAAATGTTATAAAATCTTGTATAGATGCTTCAAACTCTAGAGAGAGACAAGGTAGGTGAGGTAAAATCTTTTAATGGACCAGTGTTTTCATTGCTATGTACATAACTTTCCCAACAGCATGTCTCTAAAACATAAGAATGGCAAGATGGATGTGGTTAATGGGAAATACTGAGCTTGTGGCTATGGCACTGATACTCTGATGGGACTTCACTGAGCTCTTTTTAGGTCCTGCCTATATCTGCTTGGACTAAAACAAAAACCTTATGGTCATTTTTTTGCACTTATTGACTTCATTAGGTTTTGGATCAGTGTCTGTCAGAGAGGTGAGAATTGAAAAGATTTGTCTTAATTAAACTGACTCGGCTAGGAATAGCCAATGTCTGAGTGCTAGGTGGACCACACTCCTTAAAAAAAATGATTCAGTGCCATGGTTGCCAAATTGGTTGACTGGAATTCAGCCTGAGAGGAAAAAGCAGCCCCCTGAATCTGTTTTGTTTTTGTTTGTTTCTCGGTATTGCTTGTGATTAACACATTCATCTGATTTAACTTAATGTTTTATTTATAGGTGTGACTCACAATATAGCTTTACTGCGAGAAGTGATAATCCATCCACGCTTTGTTCAGGGGGATGTCAGCACTAAATTTCTTCCTGATGTGTATCCTGATGGCTTTAAAGGTTTGTTCTCCCTTAAAATATTTGCGTGTGTGAAAGAGTATCTTCATTATTATAATTTCTATTTACTTCTAGAGTGAATTGTTCTCTAATCAGTTTTTCAATTTTTAAATGAGATCATTATCTACAAAATGTTCTGGAATTTTTAACAACAGGTTGCAAAATTGAAATTATTTTCCTTGAACTTCAGAAAGTGGCTACAAATTGAAAATAAAAGAAGTCCAATAACAGGCAGGAAATACATATATTTCACATAATCTGATACTGAAAATACAGTAATAAATATCCTGCTGAAGATGGGCATAATCACAGGAAGGGCTCAGCACTCATAACTCTTATTGACATATGGGTGGTCAGTGGGAGTTTGAGGGCTCTAATGCATTGCAACCGACACCATATCAGATTGGGTCCTGTGATGATATGGAAAATACACACTCATTTATCGTTGTTAATATTAAATTCATAAGTAATAAACGTTGGAAATATTTTCTTTGTATTTATATAATCTGTTGCAAATGTAGTTGTTTAATTGAGAAATTAAACCTATCAGGCACTTCGTTGTTATTTTCCCACAAGTTCTTATTTTTGGGACCCTTTGTCCATCCTGTCTGTCGAAGTTAGTGATTAAGCACATATTCGTTCCATAGCAGATGGATATAAACTCCCTCAGAACAGAACAAGACCAGTAAGGCTAGTGACAAAGAGGAAGCCATTTAGATTTCACCTTTACTATAGAACCTCTTTCCAGTAGTGGTCACAGGACTTTACCAAAAAAACGTCTATATCTCCCTCAAGTGGCCAGTTGGCTTTGTCTACAGGCCCTTCTCACAGACAAGTTCAACCTCCAAGCAGTTCTGTTGAGTGATAGAGGACAGCACACTGAAAATATCCACCTATTCCTTCCACTGGAAGATGCCTGACTTTCTGTGTCTGTGTTTGGACTGAGATCATGTCAGACAAATAAGTGCTCAGCACAGTGAAGGAGGGATATGTAATCCAGTTCATCTCTCTTTTCTGAGTCCCCCTTTCCACACACACACCCAGTCTCTTTTCAGGGTCCCTTCTCATGAGACCGCTTTGTTTCAAGAACTAGTCTCTTCTGGAATTGGAAGCAACAGAGGGAGGTCCCTTGCCAGTACAGAGGGAAAGTCATCTGTTCATGATATTTCCTGGTTTCATAGTTTTCTGGTGGCCTTCATCTCATTCTAGATCTAAGAAAGATGAACCGCATCATCAACAAAGCAGAGTTCAGGATGGTTACACTGGCTTCTTCCATGGGGATTAGGGATTAGCATGGTGCCTTAAATTCATGGGATGCTTTCATGTGGCTGAACCTCTCAGCTACAGGAAATTATTTTGATTCATAGCAAGCAACAGTCATTACTGACATATGGTGCTCCCTTTTGGGCTTCTATCAGCTCCGAGGGACTTCACCAAGTGCATCTCAGTGGTGGCAGCCCACATATAATATTTAGGCATTCAGCTATTTCCTTATCCAGACAATTGGTCAGTTTACAGTACATCAGATAACTCCCAAATCTGAAACATGCGTGTCATCGGGCGGCTGTTCTCTCATCTGAGCCTGCAACTAAAGTTAGATGGATCAAAGTTATAACCAACACTACACAAAACCTTTATCAATACAGATGTCAATACCATGACTGCCATGGCTTACCTTCCGATGGCAAGATTTTAGTCCATAGCCTTTCTGTCCAAAAGTCTCAGGTGCAACCCAGTCAGAACAGTGCATGTTTGCCTACATCTCCTGGGCCACATGTCCTTTTGCATGTATGTACCTCTTCATGCCAGATTTCACAATTACTGTTTGTAGGCCCGGCTCCATTCAGTATATCATGTTACCATGCATCCTCTGGACATGCAGACTCCACGATTGCTCCAGACTCTGGATTGGTGGTTGGATCTATACAGAGAGGTTCCCTTTATGTCCCCAGTTTTGAAGACAACCCTGGTAACAGATGTCTACCAAGGGTTGGGGACTCACCTCAGTCAACTTCGGGCACAAGTTCTTTGGTCAGCCCAAGAGTTCTCTCCACATAAATTGCTGGACTGCAGAGCTATTTATTGGGACATTTGTGTCTGTGAGACATTTGTGTCTGCTATCAAGAACTATGTGATACAAGTTCTTACAATCACCACCAGTGCCATGTTTTATCTGAACAGGTAGAGAGGTGCAAGATCATCTCAGTTATGCAAGGAATTCTTCCACTTGTGGAGTTATGTATAAGAAACAATGTCTTTCTCAGGGCATTCCACGTTCTAGGAGTGAAGAACACAATTGCAGACACTCTCAGCAGGGATTTCATAGACCACCATGAGTGGTCAATTAGAAAGAACACCTTTCCAGATCTTTCACCAATGAGGGGTACCCAATGATAGACTTGTTTGCTACCAACCTGAACAACTAATGCAAGAGAGTTTGCTCCATGGTTGGAGAAAGCTGGGGTTCCATTGCAGATGCCTTTCTTCTCTCCTGATTCAGTCATCTCCTATATGCATTCCCTCCAGTTCCTCCAATTCTAAAGATACTAAGGAAACTGAAAAGAAATAAAGCAACTTGAATCCTTGTGGCACTTGCCTGGCCATGGCTCTACTGGTTCATGGATCAACATTGGTTTTACATCACATCTCCAGTAACTTTGCCCTAGTCAAGGATAATCTGTCTCAAAACCAAGAGAGGTCCCTGCATTCCAGTGTCCAATCTCTCCACTTTATGGGATGGATGATCTCTGGTCCTCCTTTCACAGTCTTTCAAAAGTTTGTATTAGGCCACATCCTAAGTTTATGCTGAAGATAGCGTCATTTTTCCGCTTGAATCAAACTATTAGTCTTCCGTAAGTGTTTCCTGAAACCTTACTCTTCCAAAGCTGAAAGGAAGCTGCACATTTTAGACTTTTGTAGTGCGTTGGCATGCACTGTGGATCGTACTAAATCTTTTAGACCCTCTCCCAGGCTTTTTGTTGCCTGTGCTGGGAGTTAAAGGTCAACCAGTAACAGCTCAGTCCATTTCTTGTTGGATTTCTGGTTGCATTAAAGCTATTCCATGACCTCGATAAAGTCTCCCTCCATCAAGCCCAGTCTACCAGAGCACAGTCCAGTCCACATCATTGGCTATTCTGAGTGACATCTCTATAGTGATCACCAACCCGCTTACCACATAGTGCTTAATTGCAGCTATAGTGAAAACAGGAATAAGTTTATCGAAGAACAGAGACACAAATGATAATAAGTAAAAATATTAGAAACAAATTATTGCATACAAAACAAATCTTAGCACAACTATGTTCAGCCCCATTCATAAAAGAATCTCTGTGTATGCTCCTTTGTAGGATTGGGACATAAATTTTAATTGTGTAATCTGAATTTTGTATTCTCGTATTTTTCAATTTAATTTTATTGTAAAATACTAAAGGTGAAGGTATTAATAAGCTTGAGGAAGAAATTTTAAACCTACCATTTCCACTTCTTCCCATAATTGTTTATATGATCAAACAATTCCTGATGGGCCTGATCTAGCATCCCCTGAAGTTAATGAGAGTCTTTTCACTGACCTCTTTGGGTCAGGCCCTACGTGTTTTTCTTCCAAAAACAAATTTCTGTAAAATGTGTAAGAATAAAATAATTAAGTTAATAAAAACTGATTTCAGTCTCAAGTTTTCATAAGTTTATTATAAACCGAAGTTAACAACTTTTTAAATTATGAGATGTATCTTGACAGCTTTTTCTGTTAACCTACATTGCCCACTTTAAATTAAATCTTTGCTTTGACTGACATGAACAATAGCTTTTATAGTTATTTTTAAACATGTCTCTTCCCCCATCTAAATTAATTTTCACCAATACAAAAATGCTTGCGTAGTTTGTTTCAGGAATTCTCTTTAAAAAGTTAGTACACTAATTTAAACTCTGTCAGGCATTCGCCAACTGGGAATACGACTACTTTGCTGCTGCTCACTCTGTTTAGTCTAGACAGAATATCAGGGTTTAGCAGTGGCATGGCACTAAATTGTCTCCATCACCATGGTGACTGAGCACCTCATAGTCTTTAATGCATTGTGGCACCCCTATGAGGTATGGGTATCACATTATACAGATGAGGAACTGAGGTACAGAGAAACTAAAGTCACTCAAGGTCTTAGAAGATAAGTGAACCACAGTCTCCTGAATGCCATCATAACATCCTGTCCCGTGGACCACCCTCCCTCTTTTCTACACCCTCTCACAGATGACCTGAAAGTGTGGCTTTGTCCCTAACCCCAAATATTGTATTTTTCTAATGTTGGGGGAATTTTCTTTAAGTTGTACATTTCCTGATTGTGGAAAAGAGTCTCTTACTCTACTGATAATGTAGGAGAAGGCTCCTATGTAGACAGGAAGTGGGGCATATGTGCGGGTGTTGCAGAAGCCATGCTAAAACATATGAGACAGTGGGTAAGGGATCTTTCACTTTTCCCACCCCAGTAGTATCTCGTTTTGGGGTTTGGACCCCGTATTGGATAGTATGGCGGTTTTAAGGGCATTCCTAACAAAGTTCCCGCTCTCTTCCTCTCTGTAATTTCTCTAATGAATGTGATGAGAAAGGGTTGCATAATGCTCCCATTTTGTGTCTGAGGAAAAGACTCATAGATGTATTGCATTTGGGATGCTACAGGCAAGGGCTAAGGGGCTCTTTAGAAGTGTGTGGGAGATTTGAATGATTCTTTACACTTGCTTTTATTAAACGAAGAAGAGGAACCATGCAGTATCTGACCACTTTTATGATAGAGTAGGGAGGACAGTTGCTATTAACTATGCTCAAAACTCTGCTCACCTTCCCACCCATTAGCACTGTTTCTTTCTCTCCATTCTAGGAAACAGCCAAACCCTGCAGACTTGCTTTACACTCCTAATGCGTTCCAGGTGGCTTTCTTTCCTCCATGGGATCTAGATTAGAACTTTATGGCGTTTCAGGAGACCCCCTGGCTCTTCAGAATGGCTGAGGATTCTTCTTTTTCCATTTGGACATCACTTTTAGAGAGGGGCCTGTCCAAGCCCAAAAGATACTACTCTCCTCCCTTCTCCCATATGCATTCTGAATAACTCAGAATCACACCTGCAGGCACCAACTCCCCATGATTACAGGAAATAAGCAGAGCCCAGACACACTTCAATGACAAATTTGAATCTTTCAGGAATTAGTGTCTTCAGTAATGTCAGACTTCCTGGCTTAGATGAGTTAGTGTCTGACATTTATGCCAGCCAACCCCCAATTAATTTTTTTAATAAAACAAACATGAAGTTAGCATCCATTTATATTAATCTAAATTTAAATTATGCATTGTATTTTCCATCTCATTAATTTTGTATTTAATTTTTGTTCACCCTGAACAGAAAATCACTATGCTAATATTGGATAACGAGAGTGGGCACAAAACTGGTTGGGTGCGTGGTGTGGTGTTTTTTGTTATTAGCAGGAAACTTTTTTCTGGCAAAATGCAAATGAGATTGTTATGGAAAAAATGACCTTTTATGTAATTTAATTTGAAGTTGGTTATGTAAAGTAATTACAAGAACCTTTTTGACTCAGCTTGGGGGATACTGGGCTAATATTGATTTAAACAATCATAAGAGAAATTAGAAAAAAATATACCTCTTCTCCCATCTTTCTCCCTAAACAGGATTCTGCTATTTACTTGTAATAGATGAGTGCAGGCTAGTTTTAAATAACTCAAGCTGCAGAGCTTTCACCACTTTTGGTATGGCTTTTATTTTTATTTTTAAAATTAAAACATAAAAGGCTGTCTATCTTGTATGTTCCTCTTCTCTGGTTTGTGGACCAACAGCCTTAACAATGAGTGCTATCGCTCCACATAAGAGGAGGCAGGAGGAAAATCTGTCAAGGGGCCAGAAAATGTGCTGTGCCAAAAGGGCAAGACTGAGCTATGTATGTTGTACCTAAGCTGCTTCTGCCTCCGGAGAAATCATTTGGGCAGTTATGGCACCTCTACACCACGGAAATGGCATAAAGAAACTAATGAGGGTTGAAATCTAGTGCAGGTTGTGCACTGGCATGGGACCTGAAGAAGAGCAGATGCCATCGGGCAGGACCATATCTAACCTAGAGTCGGAGTTTTAAGAGAGGTGCAGAGCTGAAGTTTAGTGTGTGTCATTTTTCATGAGATTTGCCTTATGACAGCCAGTTCATTGTGAGCAGCTGCCTTGCCTTTATTTAATTAACTTTACATGATGCACGAAAGTGGTGGTCTCAGAATTGCTGTACTTTTGATTGGCAGAGGAAAATGAATCTCTTTACTTGTAGAGCGAGTTTATGTATTCTCTAAAGGGTATGGGAAATCTGGACAACCTGAGTGCCGCTAAATGCTCTTTTCCTTCAACGGTTAACCCTCCTTAACATATCAACTACTTATTTTCACAGCAGTTAATGAAATTTTATAGTTCACGTTTTATAACACAACTTATTATGATTCTGGAGTGCAGAAACATTTGAATAAAGATAAATTGGGAGCTGACTGCCTTTTTATGGTGGATGTAAAACATGCATGTAGTCCAGGGATCTACAGTGTACTGCAGCCAGGATATTTTAGGGAGATTGTAGCTTTTCTTTGAAATTCAGGAGCCACTGTTTCTCAAGTGGCAGTTTTTCAAAGAGAAACTGTTTTTCTTCCTGTCCAGCCACCCCCATGAAGAGTGCTTCAGAGGAGACTGCTACTTTTCAGATCTCACTGTTGCATGACTAATGCCCAGGGCTGGACTGTGATATTGTTACTCACGTTGAATATTATCTTACAATTTTACAATTCATTTAAAATCAATGAGCGCTACATGTGGGGTAAGGTAGTATTCAGTTTAAAATAAGGGCCTTGCTACATGTTCCCAGTTTAGACTCCTAAGTGGAAGTTGAACTTCAAAAGCAGCTTAACTGTGCACAGAGCACGCTAGCAGAACAAGAGTGGGAGGGTCAGAGATACTGGAGTTTAGAACAGTAATAATGAAAATAGTGCCAGAAAATTCTGATCATCTTTATAAAATAATTAAAATACGAAAGAAAATGGGTTTTTCCTATCCTGTGCTCGAAATTGAGAGGTCACGTGGACAGGTCATACTCTTATTTTTCACCATTGCTGATTTGCAAAACGGAAAACAATATCAAAGAAGGCAGAAAAAGTTGACAAAAAATTGAGGTGTGTCATCAGGTTTTTTAAAGGAGGTATGCCATTTCCTCATCCTCTTCCCTGACCTATCTGAATACTGTTATATTTTGCCTTTAATTTATTTCCCCAATTTCTCCCTGATTTCCATAATGAGATGTTTGCAATATTATTGTAGTCATATTGGCCCCGGATTTTAGAAGGGCAACGTCGGTGAGCTCTGTGTGGCTTAAAGCTTGTCTCTTTCACCAACAGAAGTTGGTCCAATAAAAGATATTGGACTTTACCGTTACAGAGACAAGGGGAGTGTGTGCTTAACGTATGGTCTAAGTCTTGCAGCTGGATCCATGCGGACAGACCAGGGCTATTCAGTTTTAGTGTTGGTTCTCACGTTAGTGAGATGATCTAGTGATGACATGCGTGATCTTGTCTTTGTGGTAGATGTAAACACTTATGTCTATGTCAAAAGGCCCAATTACAACTTGACTTCAAATAATGAGTCCCAACAGTAATTTAATAAGGCCTTTTATAATGTGGTCATACAAAATTGTACCATCTCATACTATTTGGCAAATAACATAGTACAAACTAATGTATGTAGCAACTATGGATTTTTTTTTGTAATATATTTTTTAAATGTATTGCTACATAAAAAATACGTTCTTGCAATTTGTAGTGATTTGATTAACTCTATAAATGTTGTGTCAGCATATAATGAAAAACCCTTTTGTCATGAAGGGGGACTGTGCTATGTTAAGTAGAGTCTTACATTTCCTGAATTAAAGAGGAACTTTTAAGCAGTTAACCTTTCAAGCCTTGACATTGTATTAAAGCAGTTTTTTTCTTAGATAATAAAAATAAACACTGACTATACAGTACATCTAAAGTAGCCTTAAATAGAATTTCATAAGTATATTTCCAAGGTTATGCTTCAATAAGATGTGTATCTAGTTTAGTTAATTCATTTTATCATTCATTTTATCATTTAGTTTAATGTTATGCTCAACTCATATGTTGTTTCATATATGATCAGTGTATGCTAAATAGATTTAAATTATAGGATTATAGACATATAACAGTGGCAAGTATTCAGGAATGATGAGTGTGTATTAAGTATATAGGCGTGGCTAGAATCCAAGGCCTACGGGCTGAGACCTTTAAGATTTTAGCCTAGGCATACTAGGCTATAGGCTTAAGAATGCTTGACGTGAGTGGGTGTTCTAGGAACAGCCCTATGCCAGCAAGGCCGCAAGATTACTGTGAAAGATGTACCAACAGGTGATGGTACAGAAACCTAGATTCCAGTAGGCTGCAGTGTGTTGTCCAAGATCACGAGACACCTGACTGTAACATAATGGAATGTCCTGTCCTGATGTAGGTTACCTGTTGTGCATAGATGCTAATGAGAATAAAAGGAACTAAGAAACAATCTCTGAAAAATGGAGCACTCCAGTATTCATGGGGTGTCAAAGTACAGATAAGGAAAAGTGCTGAAACCCTCATGCATATGCATAAGGTAGTAGATGTGGTCAAAACAACAATGTAAAACTAGTTTCCTGATTGGGTAAAAGTGGAAAGACCCTAAGGGACAACCCAGCAGGAACAATCCCTCTATTGATAATTCTATGTTGAGTGGTCCATCGGACCCTAGAATATTTTTGAGGATGTTACTATGGCTACAATCTTAGTCATTACATGGGTTTTTTGTAAGATTTTTAGATGCATGGTGTGATGGGTTGGATCACAGAAACCCCTTTGGGTCTGCCAACTGAGACTGCTTCTAAGACGGTTGTCCCTGTCAGCTTGGGACTTCAGAACCCTGCCTTGTTTGAGCCAGACACACTTGCCTGCTGCAAACACAGACCCAGGGCTGAGCAATGTCCCACAAAAGCTGCAGGCTAAAGTGAAAACAGCTTAAGAAGTGTCCCTGCCTCCAACACCTCAGATGCCCAGCTCTCAATGGGGTACAAACACAAAATAAATCTGTTTTACCCTGTATAAAGCTTTATACAGGGTAAACTCATACATTGTTTGCCCTCTATAACACTGACAGAGAGAGATGCACAGCTATTCTCTTCTCTCCCTCTCCCTCATACAAATATGTACTCCAGGTTAATTATGTAAAAAGTGATTTTTATTGACTAAAAAGGTAGGATTTAAGTGGTTCCAAGTAATAACAGACAGAACAAAGTGAATTACCAAGTAAAATAAAATAAAACACATAAGTCTAAACCTAATACAGTAAGAAAGTGATTACAGATGAAATTTCACCCTCAGAGATGTTCCAGTAAGCTTCTTTTACAGACTAGCCTCCTTGTAGTCTGGGTCCAGCAATCACTCGTACCCCAATGGTTACTGTCCTTGGTTCCAGTTTCTTTCAGGTCTCCTTTGGGGGTGGAGAGGCTCTCTCTTGAGACAAAACGGAGAGGTCTCCCAGGGGTTTATATAGACCTTTTCTTGTGGGTGAAGACCCCCTCCTCTCTCCTATGCAAAATCTAGCTGTAAGATGGAATTTTGGAGTCACATGGGCAAGTCACATGTTCCATGCATGACTCAGGGCATGGCTACACTTGCAGATGTAGAGCACTTTGGGTTAAACCAGCCTTCGGAGAGCGCAGTAGGGAAAGTGCTGCAATCTGTCCACGCTGAAAGCTGCAAGCGCTTTGGAATGGCCACATTTGCAGCACTTGAAGTGGCATTGGGAGCAG
Organism: Dermatemys mawii; assembly: GCA_007922305.1. Classification (NCBI taxonomy): domain Eukaryota; kingdom Metazoa; phylum Chordata; order Testudines; family Dermatemydidae; genus Dermatemys; species Dermatemys mawii. The sequence goes on along the minus strand of ML677364.1, from coordinate 36,762,476 downwards.
TGCATTATGGGCAGCTATCGCACAGAGCACCTCTTCCCATTCTGGTGCTATGGCTTGTGGGAACGGGGTGGGAGGTGGTGTGCATTCTGCGTCCTGTCCCAATGCCCCATGTGGCATCGGTTTGCATCCCAGCAATCTCTATGCTTCGGTCCACATTTGGCGTCATCTTTCAATGTTTTTTATGCAGTGCACTCTGTCTTCCCTTTCTGTCTGCGGGAATGAAGCCCGAACTGCTGAGGAACATGGTATGAGTCTTGCCAGCAAGTCATGTTTGACAGTTGAGTTACTCCTTAAGATCCAAACTGACAGTGAGGACTCTGACGATGATATCGTCTATGACACAGGATTGCTTGTGGCGTTCACAGACATGCTCACCACCGGGAACGCCGCTTTTGGGCTCAGGAAACAAGCACTCAGTGGTGGGATGACATCGCGTCATGCAAGTCTGAGATGATGAGCAGTGGTTCCGGAACTTTTGGATGAGAAAAGCCACTTTCATGGGACTGTGTGAGGAGCTTGCCCGCACCTTGTGGCGCAAGGACATGAGATTGAGACCTGCCCTGACAGTGGAGAAGTGGGTGGCTATTTCAGTCTGGAAGCTGGCAACTCCAGATAGCTACCGATCGATTACTAACAAGTTTGGAGTTGGAAAGTCGACAGTTGGAATTGTGTTGATGCAAGTTTACAGGGCCACCAGTTGCCTCCTTGCTCAGGAGAAGCTTGACTCTGGGTAAAGTGCATGACATTGTGGCTGGCTTTGCACAAATGGGTTTCCCTAACTGGGAGGGGCGATAGATGGGATGCATATTCCAATTCTGGCACCAGACCACCTAGCCTCCAAGTACGGTAAGCAGAAGGGGTATTTTCTCTCTGGTTTTCCAGGTGTTTGTGGATCACCATGGGCATTTCATTGACATTTAACGAAGGCTGGCCCAGAAAGGTGAATGATGCGTGCATCTTTCAGAATACTGGCCTGTTCAGGAAGCTGCAAGCTGGGACTTTTTTCGCAGACCAGAAGATCACTGTAGGGGAAGTCAAAATGCCCATTGTGATCCTTGGAGACCATGCTTATCCTTTAATGCCATGGCTCATGAAACCCTACACAGGGTGCCTGGACAGCAGCAAGGAGCAGTTCAACAACAGACTGAGTCAGTGCAGAATCACTGGAGTGTGCTTTTGGCCATTTAAAGGGCTACAGGTGCTCTCTTCTTGGCCGAAGACTGTATGCCCGTGGTTATATCTGCGTGCTGTACCCTCCATAATATTTGTGAAGGGAAGAGTGAAAGCTTCACTCAGGCATGGAACTTGGAGGTTCAATTTGAACAGCCAGAGAGCAGAGCTATTAGAGGGCCCCAGTGTGGGGCCTCAAGGATTAGAGATGCCTTGAAGCAATTGTAGGCTGAAAACTATCAGTAATGTCTGGTGCCCTGCACGGGAGTGGAGTGCTGAGGGTTTCCTGGGAAGCAAGGGAGGGTCTTCTATTACAGTGCGGCTTCCATCCTGGCCCATATGCAACTTGCTTGTGTGCAGCAGTGGTTGGGGGCCCCCCCCCCCCCGCTCCTCATGGCACATTGGCACAGACATGTTAGCCTGACTGGGACAAGGACCACAGTGGCTCTCCAGTAAACCTGCTCAAGTGCATTGCCCAAGTTCTGGATGAAACTTTTGAAGAGATCACTAAGGCTGATTACTGCAATGTGAGAGAGTACATCAATGTCCTATTCAACATCTAAGCATGCATGCAACCCTAATCCTCCTCACCCCAAGAGCACGCACCGAATAACTTCCCTTCCCAAAAGAAAGCCACTTACCGGAAATCTCCTCTGGCATTTGTCCTTCCCCAAGCACCGGCCACTGCGACTGGCCACCTTCCTCCTGGCTTGAGAAGAGCTCCTGGCTGCGTGCATTTAGGGATTCCGGGGTGTCTTCCTCCATCTCAGCATCCTCTCTTCCTCTTTCCTCCTCCTCTTCTTCCACCTGCCTTGTTGGACTGGGCTCTGAAGTGTTCATGGTGGTCCTCGGAGTGGAGGTAGGGTTGCCGCCAATTATTGCGTCCAGCTCTTTGTTGAAATGGCAGGTCACGAAGGGAGCACCGGCATGGTCATTTGCCTCGTGAGCTTTGTGGTAGGCATTCTGCAGCTCTTTTACTTTAACCCTGCACTGCACTGTGTCCCAGTCCTGGCCCCTTTTCATCACGTCTCTTAATATTTTCCCGAATGTATCACAATCCCGATGGCTGGAACGCAGCTGGGACTGGAGAGCTTCCTCCCCTCAAACAGCGATGAGGTCCAGAACCTCATCATTACTCCATACTGGGGATCGCCTGGTGCATGGAGGTGTGGTCACTTGGAAAGATTTGCTGAGAGGACTCCACGCCTGGTTGAGCAAACAGGAAGGGAATTTTCAAAATTCCCAGGAATTTAAAGGGTGGGTCTGACAGTTGGTCACCTGATAGCAGGGCAGTAGAGTTCAAAGTGCTGACAAGAGTGGCTAGAACAGGCATTGTGGGACACTTCAGAGGCCTGTCAGACCACATTAACAGACCAGGGTGTCCACACTGGTGCCGTGGCACTCCAGCGGGGGCGCATCAAAGGTTATTCCTCTTGTCAAGGTGGATAATCAGGAGCTCTCTACGTGCCTTGCCAGTGTGGATGGGGAGTGAGTTAGAGTGCACTGGGCAGCTTTAGTGTGCTCTAATGTGCAATTATAGCTCGGGCTGTCCCTACCTATTCCGGGGCCCTATGCAGTCTTCCCGCGGGGTATGTGTGTGGTGCCCCAGGCCTCCACGGGGGGAGGAGTGGGGAGGCTGGTTGGGGAAACCACACCACAGCACTCACTGGCGGCACGGCTGGGGCCGGGTTGCTGCACTTCCCACCGCCAGTGAGTGCAGGCCCGGCCCTGCTGCAGAGCTCAGGGGAGTGGGAGTGGGTCTGGGGCAGAGCAGAGGCGGGGCGTTGGCCATGGGGAAGAGCCGGAGCAGGGTCTGGACAGCATGCAGGTGCACAGGGCACCAGGAAATGTGTTGCCTCAAATTTCCTGGTGCCCTACGCAGCTGCATACTTTGTGTATGGGTAAATACGACCCTCAGTGTAGTCAAGGCCTCAGTTTTTACAGGCAGCAGCCATGGCCCACATACTATCTTGAATGTCTCCAGGAAGACTTCTTATATGGATTGGAGTCTTCTAAGATCCATTCTCAGTTAAGTGTTTCCTGATTGGGCACTTAATTTGCATATTCCTTTCTCAAGAAGCTGACCAATTGCTTTACTAAGGCTACTAAAACTCAAACAAGTAAAGAACATAAGAATGGCCGTACTGGGTCAGACCAAAGGTCCATCCAGCCCAGTATCCTGTATACTGATAGTGGCTGTTGCCAGATGTCCCGGAGTGAGTGAACCTAACAGGTAATGATCAAGTGATCTCTCTCGTGCCATCCCTTTGCCTCCTCTGACAAACAGAGGCTAGGGACACCATTCTTTACCCATCCTGGCTAATAGCCATTAATGGACTTAACCTCCATGAATTTATCCACTTCTCTTTTAAACCCTGTAATATTCCTAGCCTTCAGAATCTCCTCTGGCAAGGAGTTCCATAGGTTGACTGTGCGCTATGTGAAGAACTTCCTTTTATTTGTTTCAAACCTGCTGCCCATTAATTTCATTTGGTGGCCTCTAGTTCTCATGTTATGGGAACAGGTAAATAACTTTTCCATATTCACTTGCTCCACACCACTCATAATTTTATATACCTCTATCATATCCCCGCTTAGTCACCTCTTTTCCAAGCTGAAGAGTCCTGGCCTCTTAAATCTGTCCTCATAAAGGACCTGTTCCAAACCCATAATCATTTTAAGTGTCCTTCTCTGAACATTTTCTAATGCCAGTATATCCTTTTTGAGATGAGGAGACCACACCATTCAAGGTGTGAACGCACCATGGATTTATATAAGGGCAAAAAAATATTCTCCATCTTATTCTCTATCCCTTTTTTAATGATTCCTAACATCCTGTTTGCTTTTTTGACTGCTGCTGCACACTGTGTGGATGTCTTTAGAGAACTATCCACTATTACTCCAAGATCTTTCTCCTGATTAGTTGTAGCTAAATTAGTCCCCATCATATTGTATGTGTAGTTGAGGTTATTTTTTCCAACGTGCATTTCTTTACATTTGTCCATGTTAAATTTCATTTGCCATGTTGTTGCCCAGTGACTTAGTTTTATGAGATCTTTTTGAAGTTCTTCACAGTCTACTTTGGTCTTAACTATCTTGAGCAGTTTTATATCTTCTGTAAACTTTGCCACTTCACTGTTTACCCCTTTCTCCAAATCATTTATGAGTAAGTTGAATAAGATTGGTCTGAGGACTGACTTTGGGGGACACCACTGGTTACCTCTCTCCATTCTGAAAATTTACCATTTATTCCTACCTTTTGTTCTCTCTCTTTTAACTAATCCTTAGTCCATAAAAAAGTCTTCCCTCTTATCCCATGACATCTTAATTTACATAAGAGCCTTTGGTGAAGTACCTTGTCAAAGGCTTTCTGGAAATCTAAGGACACTATGTCCACCGGATCCCCCTGGTCCATATGTTTGTTGACCCTTCAAAGAACTCTAATAGATTAGTAAGACATGATTTCCCTTTACAGAAACCATGTCGACTTTTGCCCAACAATTTATGTTGTTCTATGTGCCTGACAATTTTATTCTTTACTATTGTTTCAACTAATTTGCCCGGTACAGATATTAGACTTACCAGTCTGTAATTGCCAGGATCACCTCTGGAGCCCTTTTTTAAACATTGGCGTTACGTTATGTAGCTTCCAGTCATTGGGTACAGAAACTGTTGTTATATTATTATATTATGGTCACTATTTCCAAGCGGTTCTGTTTTAATTACCTCTTGGACCAGATCCTGTGCTCCACTTGGGACTAGATTGAAAGTCGCCTTTCCCCTTGTGGGTTCCTGTACCAACTGCTCCAAGAAGGAGTCATTTAAAGTATCGAGAAATTTTGTGTCTCATTTCATTCTGAGGTGACAGGTACCCTGTCAATATGAGAATAATTGAATGCCCTCATTATTATTGAGTTCTTTATTTGAGTTCTCTCTAATCTCTCTTAGCATTTCATCGTCGCTATCACTTTCTTGGTCAGGTGATCATTAATGAATCCCTATTATATTCTTATGAAAGCATGGAATTACTATCCATGGAGAGTCTATGAAATATGTGGATTCATTTAAGATTTTTACTTCATTTGATTCTACATTTTCTTTCACATATAGTGCAACTCCCCCTTTCCTCCCCCGCTGCACAACCTGCTCTGTCCTTCCGATATACTTTGTACCCCAAAATGATTGTGTCCCATTGATTGTCCTCACTCCACCAGGTTTCTTTGATGCCTATTATGTGAATATCCTTGTTTAACACAAGGCACTCCAGTTCACCCATCTTATTATTTAGACTTCTGTCATTTGTGTATAAGGACTTTAAAAACTTTTTACTGTCTATTTGTCTGCCCTTTTCCAATGTGTCAAATTCTTTTTTTATATGAAAGTTTCTCATCTGATCTGGCCCCTACTTTATCCTTTTGCATCCTCTCCTCCTGACTAAAACCTAGAAAATTTCTATCAATAGACTCTCCTTTAAGAGAAGTCTCTGTCCAATCCACATGCTCCTCCACAGCTATTGACTTTCCCCCATCTCTTAGTTTAAAAATTGCTCTGCAACCTTTTTAATGTTAAACCACCTCTAGTACACAGCGAGTATTCATAACCTTGAGTGCAAAAATGACACATGCATACAAATAGGATGAATATATTCAGTAGATCAGGGGTCGGCAACCTTTCAGAAGTGGTGTGCCAAGTCTTCATTTATTCACTCTAATTTAAGGTTTCGCGTACCAATAATACATTTTAACGTTTTTAGAAGGTCTCTTTCTATAAGCCTATAATATAGAACTAAACTATTGTTGTATGTAAAGTAAAATAAGGTTTTAAAAATGTTTAAGAAGCTTCATTTAAAATTAAATTGATATGCAGAGACCCCCAGACCAGTGGCCAGGAACTGGGCACTGTGAGTGCCACTGAAAATCAGTTTGTGTGCCACCTTCGGCACCCGTGCCATAGGTTGCCTAGCCCTGCAGTAGATCATAACCTTTGCACAGATATGTTACATGACATATGTAGCATAAAACATATTCCAGGTGTGTCATATATACATTCATGAGCATATTTCCGTAAGGAATTATGGGGTGCAATGTCACACATGGGATGTTGTAACTTTGCTTATTGCTTTAATAAAACTTTTAGTACAGAGAAGAGTTTGTTCTTGTGGTTGTGTCTGTGGTCACTTGGTCTTCATGTGTTTCTGGAGCCTCCAAATTTGAGAAAACCACAAGAGGTGGTTTTCACTCAGTTAAGCTTGAAGCTGTAGCAACGGGAACTGAACCCATGGTAGTTTAAATTGAATTTAGTAATTCCATATTAAATCAAAAAGGCTACAGATGGCATCTTCCTAGCAAAACACAGAAAGCTAATTTTGATGTGGTTTTAATAGTTTCTGTTATCTTTTAAGCCTGGTCTATGTTTTAAAGCAAGGTCAACATGGTTACATTGTCAGGAATGTGAAAAATTCACACCTTGGAGCAACATAGCTATGCTAATCTAACTCTCAGTCTATGCCAGTAGAGTTTTCATATTGTATATATGACCTTAGACTTAAGAACCACTCTCAGTGGGTGCCCCAGTCATTCTTGGTTTTCTGTTTGTTTAAATTATATCCCAAACAGTGACTAATAAAGAAAGTAGATAAACATATTTTTTCTATGTTTTTAATGATGAAGAGATATATGTACCTCTTACTCTTGTTAAGCTGTTTCAAGATATTGACCTTTGTTCACTGTTTGGAGTTTGATTTTTATTGAACATTGAGGAAGAAAATAGTTTTTGCAACATGGCAAGTGCAAAAGCAGTTGCTGATTTCATCCCAGATGAAGGTCGTACAATAAAACCTGCAAATTGGGATCTTTATAGCTGATGCTATTTGTACTCCTGGGAGCATGTTTTCCCACATATTGGCACATGTGAATTTGGTTACACATACTTTTCTTTGGTTTTTAGGGCAGAGGGGAAAAGATCCATTTTTCAGCATATAAGGATCTCTGCTTTTTATTTGGTCAAGGCATCTAATCAGACTATTATTTTTGAGTATTACCTATTTAAAAAACAAAACAAAAAACAAAATCTCATGATTGACAAAATTTGATTACTTGTGATATAGAGAGCTGGAAGCTCACTTTGTTATGCATAATAGTCAGATGAGTTTATTCATGAAGTTGTGGAATCATATATGTCCAGTGGTGCCCACAGCCACATACACGGTGCCTCCCTTTGGCAGCAATGAGAAACAGCAGTGCTGGCTGCCCTGCTGTCTACTTACGTTTGGTCCTGCTGGCTCTCCATTGTGATGGGGAGGCAGTGGGGCCAAAATTGACTGAATGGTGTGGTGACCTGGTACGACATCCCCTCTGCCTCCTGTGTACCAGATCACAACACCATTCACTCTGTTTTGAACCTGTTGCCCTCTTGTCATGATAGAGAGCTGGCAGGGACAAATTTGAGTTGACAGTACGGTGGACCGTGCTGCCCCAGCTCACCACTGCCATAGGGTTGCTTCTGCACCAGGGTTTCTCACTGGGAGACTACCTGCGTTGGCCCACTTCCAATAGCCCATGTCCCCTCTCTGGGGTAGGGAGTGAAACTACACCTGTGTGGGCTGGACTGGGCTGAAAGATGGGCTGAGCATGGCGCAGATTCAGCAGGTAAGGTGAAGGGGCCTGTGGCTGCAACAGGGATGGCTCTACATGGATTGACGGTGCATACCACCACAAACATTTCTGGGGTGTCCCGGATATGTCCCTAAAATACACACAAGTTCAGAGTTCCACGTTTTTCATTTTGCCTTCACACGGTTTCCGTTAAATAGCAAGAGAAAGCTCATTCTTATTTTGAAAGAATTTTCTTTCCGCACAATTTATAGTGCTACAGTAATTTTCAAAGATATGTTTTATAGATTTTTTTCCCCAAGAATCCTACTAATCTTACTTTGATAGTCATGGAAATTAGCATGTGCTAATAATGGTCACAAGTAGAATATGAATAAACATTGAGGACCTTTTGAACGGTGATCTCTGGATGGTGTTTGCGACCCTACTGCACCTGTAGGCAGAGGAGCTGTTTGAGGCAGAGACAGAGAGCAGTGTAGAGCTTCCTCAGTGTGATGAGGTGCAGCAAGTCTGTATGACCTGCCCCAGGACACCAAATGACCACCTGAAAAAACTTTACTTATGTGAGACATCTTCAGTGATGGAATTGGGGAATGCCAGGTAAGAAACGGTGCCTCATATGAGGGTTTGCAAGACTGGGCCTTTACTGTTGCGAGTGTAAGATAACCATGAAGCATTTTTGTTTGTCTCACTGTACTGGTCTCTGTGTAATAGCTAATCCAAACAAAATGAATGAAGCCTGGTTCTTTTTCTCAAATAGTCTGAGTTGGTGGCACTTTTATGGGGCACAGATATATTTGACAGGAAAAGTGGTAATTGCTTTTGTGTTGTGAAAAAAAGGGGCTCCTTCTTGACCATTGGTTCTCAAAGTGGGGGTTGCGACCCCTTGTGGGGTCGCAGCCTGCTTATGTGGGGGTCGCGAGCACCGACCCTAGCAGTGGGCTGCTGGCTCGAGCCCAATCTCCACAGTGGGCGACCCAGCCCCGACCCCAGCGGGTGGCGGGCTCCAGCCGCGATCCCCAGGGCGGGCTGCTGGTTCTTGCCCCGACCTGCTGGTGGGCTGCTGGCTCCAGCTGCGACCCCGGTGGGGGGCTGCGGCTCCGGACGGGATCACTGGGGCAGGCTGCCAGCTCCTGCCGCGACCTGCCGGTGGGCTGCTTGCCTCAGCCCAGACCCCAGCGGGTGGCGGGCTCCAGCCGCGATCCCTGGGGTGGGCTGCTGGCTCCTGCCCCGACCCCAGTGGGCGACGGGACCCAGCCCCGACCCCCAGTGGCGCGCTACTCGTCCCAGCGCTTACCCCAGCGGGCAGCGGGCTGCTGCTCTAGCCGTGATCCCCAGGGCATGCTGCGGGCTCTTGCCCCAACCCGCCGGTGGGCTGCTGGCCTCAGCCCTGACCCCAGTGGGCAGTGGGCTCCAGCTGCAATCCCTGGGGCAGTCTGCCAGCTCCTGTCCCGACCCCAGCGGGCAGCGGGCTCCAGCCCCGACCCCAGTGCCAGTGCGGGCTGCAGGCTCCCACCCTGACCCCCGCGGCAGGCTGCTGACCCCAGCTCTGACCCCCAGTGGCTGGCTGCTGGCCCCAACCCCAGCGGGCGGCAGGCCCCAGCCCTGACCCCCGCAGCGGGCTGCTGGCCCCAGCCGTGACCCCAGTGGTGGGGGGCGGGCTTCCGCCCTGACCTCCGCGGCAGGCTGCAGCTCCCCCTGGGCAGTCTGCTGGCCCCACCTCCGACCCCTAGTGGCGGGCTGCTGTGTCGGCCCCGATCCAGTCCCTGTTACAGGCTGCTGGGCCCAAGCTCCTCCAGTCCAGCTCCACCCCCAGCTCCAAACAAAGGGCGCCAAACAGAAGTTTGGCCAGGCACCATTTTGCCTATGACTGACCCTGGTAAGGAGACAACATTTGTAGCTGAACAGGTACTTTTATTAACAGTCATACATATAAGTGCAAACTTCCTGCTGAAAATAATGGCCAGTTGTACTAATAAAACTGCTAAAAAAGGAAAGTATCTCCAGTCTTACATTAAACTTGGCTTTACCAGTATCATCACCTCTGGTATTGAAAATCCGCAATGTGTCATTTGCAGTGAAGTTTAGTCTGTTGAATCAGTGAAACCATGCAAAATGCAGCAACATCTTGAAACTAAACATCCTGAGCATAAAAATCGAAATGTGGATTTTTTCAAACGCAGAGAAGAAGCAACAAAGAAGGCCAGGCTTGATGCTGATGGAAGTTTCCAACAGCAAAAGTCCTCAGTTGTGGAGGCCTCTTATGTTGTGTCTCTATGGATTGTCCGTACCTAAACACCACATACAGTAGGTGAGGAGCTTATTTTTCCAGCATGCAAAGATATTGTGGCACTTATGATTGGCAATGATACTGCCAAAAAACTTAATATGCTTTCCATGTCTAAAGATACTGTGAAACGCAGAATATATGAGATGTCTGAAGATTTCAAAAAACAAGTTGTACATGAAATTAAACATTCTGCTTTCAGTATGTTCAACCTACAACTTGATGAAACTACTGATGTTTCTCACTGCGCACACCTGATAGCATTTGTACGGTATGTCAATGCCGGAGATGTTAAGGATGAGTTCTTATTCTATGAACAGCTTGAAACAACCACAGCAGCACAGGACATTTTCAGTAAGGTGAATGCCTTTTTTCAAAGTAGTGGCATTGAATGGAAAAACCTTTGTGGTATCTGTACTGATGGTGCTCCAGCAATGATGGATACACGGTCTGGCTTTCAGCAGAAGGTAAAGTAAGTCTCACCTAATGTGATTGTCGCTCACTGTGGAATCCATCGTCAAGTTCTAGCTGCAAAGGCATTGCCAATATGCCTTAATGTTGTGGTGGATGTTATTATACAAGTAGTGAACTACATTAAAGCTCATGCTCTGAATGGTCGTCTCTTTCGAGAGCTCTGCAATGAAATGGGTGGTGAATATGAAGTTCTGCTTTTCCACACTCAAGTCCGATGGCTGTCTAGGGGACGCACGTAAAAGCGCGTTTTTATTCTTCGTGAAGAGATGGCAGAGTTTTTCCTGCGAAAACAGAAACAACAGCTGAATAAAATATTCACGGACAAGAAATGGCTTCTCTGCTTGGCATACCTAGTTGATATCTTTGGTAGCCTTAATGATCTCAATCTGTCACTTTAGGGAAAACATTCAACATTAATAGACCTGACTAAGAAAATCAAAGCCTTCCAGATAAAGTTGGATCTGTGGTGCAGGAAGCTGGACACAGACGGATATGACATGTTTCCGACACTTTCTTCGTTCAGTGAGGAGGAGGAAGTTAACATTGAGAGTGCTCTCAAGTCCGCGATCAGTGAACATTTGAGAGCCCTTCATGAAGAGTTCTCACATTACTTCCCAGCGCTGCCAGAAGCACTTCATTCCCTGGTGAAGAACCCTTTCAGTGTGATAGCTGAGCAGTTACCTACTGATGTTATTCACACACAGGAACAGTTTATTGACATGATCAATGATGATGAAGTGAAAGCAAAATTCACACAGCTGCCTCCAAACCAGTTCTGGTGTTCAGTTGCAAGTGAATACCCACTGGTATCTGAAATGGTCCTGAGAGTCCTTCTGCTATTTCCACTACCTACGAATGTGAGAGTGGATTCTCCAACCTTCTCACAGTAAAGACAAAATCTCGAAAGCGGCTTGATGTTTTAGAAAGGGCGCATCTGATGTCATCCTTCACACCACCAAGAATAAAACGTCTTGTATCAAATAAACAGCATCATCCATCTCACTGATTTTTGATTTCTTTATGTCATTAATTGCTGTCAAGTATTAAAATAAAATTCTATTTAAAAATAACTTTTCCACTTATTTTTAATTTAATAAAAATGTGTTTTAGTCTTAATTTAAAAAGCAGTGAGAAAAGGTAAATCCATTTTAAGCAATAGGGTTTACATTTAGTATTTAACAGTATTAAATATAAAAAATGTGTATTTTATTTCTAGAGGGGGGTTGCGGTCAGAAGCTCAGTGTTCGAAGGGGGTCACCAATACAAAAAGTTTGAGAACCACTGTTCTTGACCATGTAGCTGGTGCAGTTTGTTCCTTACTGCTATATCTCTAAGACCCATCTTTTTCTGTCTGTCTGTCCTTCCTTTCTTCTAACTACAGCTCTTTCATTCCTTCATTTATGTCAAATGCTGCAATATCATGCTCTCTGGCCTCCCAAACACACACATTAACCCCCCACCACTTCTCAGTCCATACAAAACACCTCTTCTAAAAATAGTCTTTCTTGCTTTTTTTTTCACTGTCATGCTCTCTTTGAATCCCGTGGCTGCCATTACCTCATCAAATGTAACTTCTTATTGCTGCCTTATTGCTGAACTCTGTCCTACTTATTTATCCACCTATGCTTCGTTTCCAGTCATTTCCAATTCTTCCTGCTTTGCCTAGAGTGACCAAATGTCCCGATTTTTGGATCTTTTTGTTAAATAGGCTCCCATTACCCCATATCCCCTGTTTGAAAGTTTCACACTTGCTGTCTGGTCACCCTAGCTTTGCCTGTCATGCCAGCCTCTCATGTGTCAGCTTCTCATTTAAAACCGTCTGTCTCTTCTTCAGTGCTATGTGCTGTGCCTCAAAAGTTCTTCCTGAGCTAATCAGTATGGCCAATAACCTCTCCATATTTAAGCCTTACTTGAAGACTGAATTCTGCTATGTTTCCTATGAGAAATCTAGTTGATTTTTACCGTCTGTACAAAGACCTGGCCAAAGATCACCTTAACCACTCTATTTTTATGTTGTACCCATTTTGCCTAACCGTCATTTGGCTGGCTCTCTTTCAAGTCAAGGGACAGGGAGTTCATACCACTTCTCTGTTTAGAAAATATCTAGTGTAATTTGTGCTCTACCACAAACAAACAATAATACCCCTGATTTGACAGACACTAGGTGTAATAGGGGTGACAAGTCATTTCAGTTCCAGGTATTTCCAGTAGGATATATTACTGTGTTTTCGCTTGCAGGGAGGGAGATCTGTAGCTTTTAGAAAGTAAAGTGTTGAGAAGAATACTGCATATGTTGAATAAGTTCTAATGTACAGATGGATTCTTTATGAGCATGAGCCATAATATGTCAACCAGTGACATTTTACTAATGAAAACAAGATGCTACAGCATCACTTAATTTTTGTTCTTTCAGTTGTCAGATTGTTTTTAACATAGACACCAGTGTTAACTGTAGGGCTGAGCTGTATGAAAACATACTATTTAAATCCTGGAACTGTGAACGTCTGCCATCCTAAGTGTTTCTTAATTTAGGGAAAAAATAAGATTTCGGCTACAGGACTTAAATAGTGTTTTTACTGATTATTATTTTGGGTGTCTAGAAGCATTAAATTGGCTCATGGTCTATAACAATTTTTAAAAATTGTTTTTGAAAACTAGGTCACAAATTGACAGATCTTGAGAGGAGGGAACTACTGGCAATGGCAACTTCTTTGTATGTGGCTGAACAACTGAGATCACAGCAATTTCTAGGGTCTCAAAGGTAAGTTCATGTTAGGAACTAAAATGTGCTCAATGTTTTTCTTAATGGCATCTTTCCATGCACAGGAGGAACACTGGTGAGAAACTGCATGGTTCCTTAATTTAGTCTATTTTTTCTAAATCCAAATGAGCGCTAGCGTACATTCTTCCCTTCCTCCCACCCACCCTTCTCCCCTCCCCTCAATAAGTCATACATGGTTATTTTGTCTCCCGTATTAACAAACAGACACAAAAAAGTGTTACGAGGCAGAATAGTAATTAATATACATCAGGAGTTTAATTGATGCAAAATGTTGCTGCATTAGTAACTAACCACAAACTGAGCATCACAGATTTCCCATGTGCCTGTTTGAAGTGATCCCAGCATTTTGGGATAGTATGAATATTCAGCTGCATAATATATCTTCAGAAAATATGGTGGAATCATGAGTAATTCAGTACCTTAATGAAGAGAGACAATAGTTCAGGGTCTGATCCTGCAAACACTTTCTGATGTGTAAATGTTTGCAGAATGAGGGCTTTACTTTGTAAGTGTACTCCTGAGTACAGAGATGCAATAGGAATCTTGTTTTTCCCCATTCTTTTGGGTAGCAGCAGTTAGTAACCCACTTTAGCATTATTAAATGGCTAAATTTAATACAAATGCCATGAATTTGTAGGTATGTTGTGGCATGGCAGCCTCACATAGTGCCCCTTGCTCGCCAAGCGTGGCACTGCCAGCATCAATTTCCTTCCCCAAGGTGGGTGGTCTCCGCGGTCCACAAAGTGATCTGTGCTGAAGATGTGGCTTGTGTCTCTGGCCAACTCACAAGCAAAACGTAGTCCTTCTGGGGTAGCAAAAATCCAGCTGAAAAAGTCCCAACAAATAAAAGGTCCTTCTGCCTTTGTGAGGGCTTTGTTTTTAGCCAACTCTCTGGGCCCTGTTCTGGGCTCTCTGTGAGAGGCTCTCTGGCTCTGGGGTAGAGCACTCACACCCAGACAGGTTCCCGTGGTGTACCATTCTCAGCCCCTGCTGGGCTCTGTTCCTTGCATCCTTCCCTGCCCTGTGTAGAACACTGGTTTCCCTGGAGTGTCTGGCCTTCTGCAGATCCTAGCTCAGGGCCTTCCACAGGAGGCTGCCATGAGGTTCCCTGAGGTTCAGGATCCCAGACTGAGCTCTCTGTGCTTTTGTAAGGGTTAGGTGTCCATAAAGCTGGCACCTGATCCCTCCTTAATCTCACCCCTCTGTGTGGCAGCAGCTAACTATTTATGACACTGGTGTAGCTGTCCCCAACTCCCCTAAAGAATTAGTCTGCCATGGTAATCAGTACCAGAAGACTAATTCATTTCTTTTACGCTTTGGAAAACTGCGCTTGTTACTGCTATGATGTACTCAGCTTTTACTGGTCTCCAGCCCATGATCTTAAACTAGAGCCTTTCTTAGTGCATTTCAGTGCCTTGCTGACTTCTAGACAATCACCTAGTTTAGTTGAATACAAAACCTGTGTCTTGGAGGTATGCAGCAGTTGCATACAATTCATCGAAATTTCAGAGTGATTCTTTTTCTCTCTTTTTATATTGTTGGGTAATAGTTTTTTTTACTGTGGTAGGCAGACATTCAAATTCTGTACCAGTGGTTTGACAGTGTATTTTATTATAGAGTATTGTTGATCTGAATAAACTAGTTTTACAGTGATCAGGAATAAATCAAATGGTGGTTTCTAGGAAGTCTCTATTTTTATTTCAATCCACAAAGACAAATAGTACCACAGGTTTTTCAAAAAGGATTTACAAGTGAAAGGCTTTATATAGCATCTATAGAGCAAGATCATTGCTTGCCTTATGCACCCGCATAGGGAGAAAGGGACTATAAAGTGCACCTTTTAGTCCCCTGCACGGGTTACACTCTCCATACCTCACAGTGCAAGAAGAGCAGAGCAGTCTACACAGGGCTGTTGCTCCTCACCCTGGGGAAAATGAGTGAGCAGTGGTGAGGAGGGGGCAAAGCTTTGACTCTACTCTGCACTGACAAGCATGTTAAGTTAAGTAATATGCTAGTGGTACAGACAACTAATACATTACTTTTACCCTTCAAACAAGGAAGGGAATCATAAAATGAACTGTGGTGCTCAAAGTCCAATTCGTTCCCTTTTTTCATCTGGCTCTGATACAGGTTGATGTCCAGACGAAGCTCAGCGAGGATATTTCATTCATTGATCTGGTCAAATTTACATTTTTTAGTGTGGGGATAAACAGAAGGCTCTTTGGGGCTAGGGTAGCTTCTTTGTTTATGCAGTGCCTGGCACACTGGGACCCTGACCTCCAGATGCTATTGTGGTGCAAATATTATAATCCCAAAGTTTTAGCAAACTCAGCTATGCTGGCATTTCTCCAGGAAGTTTGACTGAAGTCCTGCAAACACCCACTGTAGAAATGTGGGTACTAGCCGTAGCAGTATTCTGTAGCCAGGCACACTGAATACTCCATTTCAGTATTAGGTGCCCAATTTAATGACAAGGACAAATTAGAGAAGCCTGTGATTAGTTGTTCAAGTTGCCATTACCTCTGAAAGGCAAGCTTGGAAATTAGTTCCCATATCCATACAAGAGCCACGTTGTCTTTGTCACAGGGAAAAGGTTATTGTTATAGCTCCAGAAACCTTTCTGGTCAAGGTAAGTTCCTCTTTCCGCAGTTCCTGGGAAATAGTTCTCTCATCATTTTGTTCTAATTTTTGGAAAGTTGTGGTGTAAATGGGCATTCCTGGAGCTCTAAAGAATATGGAGGACATATGCTGATTATACCCTGTTCATCTCATTCTCTTCAAAATACCAAAGCCTTAGGGCCTCAAGGGTGCTGCACCAGTTGGCATGGTAGGCATCTGGGAAACCCTTCAGAGCAGTCACCAGAGACACTAAGGGAAATATATGTGAGCCTCATCTGAGGAAGATTTGCAAAAGCAATGAGAAATTTCTTACTTGATAATCTGTCGGCAGCTTCTCACCAAATTCAACTCACTCTGGGAGTCTGGTAAATTACCAGAATTTAAAATGAAAATTTTCTGTAAAGGGAGACTTAGATGTATAGAATACGTCCACGCAGCCCGCAGAAGTGAGCTCCCAGCCTGGTTGACAGACTAGTGGGGCTCATGCTAGTGCACTGCACAGAACTCCGCTAACCCAAGACTGTTAACCAGGCCGTAAGAGGCTCACCTTTGCAAGCTATGTAGAGATAATTATAGTGTCTTTTAAGTTTAATTTAATGCTTTATATCAAGTTGTCTTAATGCTAGTAATAGATTGCTGGGGTGTTTTTGCAGTTATAGAAAATCTTTTCTGCTGACCTGAGCTACAGGGCGGAGCTTAGTCCTGGAGCCTCCAGCAAGAGCACTGGATTGCCTCCAAAGTCTACAGATTGGGAGGCATTAGGTAGCTCATGAGTAAAGAATGATGGGAGAATATGTTAAAGAAAATGGACAGGTGAGCATTGTCTCAGTTTGCATGTGCAGGCAAGGAAAAAAAAAAGTTCAAGGGTTACAAAATCTTTAACATTTTATTCCTAAAGGAAATATGTTCTGTGAATGTTCATTTTAAACCATGGGTTTAAAAGAAAGAACAAGTTCAAACAATTTATACCTGAAAGTCAAATCTGTAAACCAAGTGTTACGGAAGCAAGCTAGCCTGGTATTCTCTCAATGGTCTTGTGTAGTGGTAGGCCAACAAGAGCATGCCCAGAGCTTAACTGTTACCTGTTCCTTAGTGTTTTGCTACACCAAACTCCCCTTTCACATCCCCTCAGCATGAGAAAACAAATCCTAGAGACCTACCTGAGCCTTGTCAGCTAATGTTGAATGTTATTGCATAAGGACCTCAGGTACCACTGACTTGACACATTAGTTTAAGAAGGTAGAGTTGAGAAATACAACTTGAAAAGTGGAGATGCATTGTCTTTATGAGGTAAGGTTGAGCTTCTTTGCTGTTGGTGAGGCGATGTTGTGGATTTTCTGGACTTTCAACTTAGTGTCCGACAGGTGATCCTGACTATGCCCAGTGAACAGAGTCCGAATGAATTTCTTGTAGCTTCCCCCTTCAGTTTTCACAAAGTAGTGGTTCAGAGGCCAGTATTTACTTACTGGTGAATAGCTTCACAGTCAATGTCCACATGCTTTCTGAGGCTTATCCACTTTGTAACAATACAGTAGAACCTCAAAGATATAAACACCAGAGTTACAAACTGACCTGGCAATCGGACACCAAGTGAAACCGGAGGTAACCAATCAGGCAGAAGCAGAGACAGAAAAAATATTACATTGTGCCTATATTTCATCTTAAAGGTAGGCACGTCGGGGGCTGCCTGTCTCTCCCCCCGCTCTCCCCAACCCCTCCAACCCCAAATGCATGGGGCAGCCATTTCCAGCAAGACGCAGGGCTGCTAGCCCAAGGCAGCCAGAGCCAGCCAGTAGAGCAGGAGCAGTGCTGGGGTCTGCAGCATTTTCACCCCCTCCTCAGGCCCTGAGAGGGAGACATCGTTTTTACACACACCCCTGCCAGGAGGGTTATAAGCTAGCCAACTCATGCTGGGGCTGAGTAGGGAGCTCAGCTGCTGCTGAAGCCTGGTCAGGAGTGTCAGCTGCCGGATCTGGACCCAAACTGTGCTTTGTTCAGAGTTATGAACTTTTCAGAGTTATGGACAACCTCCATTTCTGAGGTGTCTATAACGCTACTGTAGTAGCACTGCCTGCTGAGACCAAGTAAGAACAAAATGGAGTAAAAGGGCTTGCTTATACATACTCACAGAAGAAATAAAAATAAAACTACCAATGATTTTTGAAATATGAAGCCTTTAAAGGAAAAATCTGTACAGATAAATATATATTGTATATAGTGTTCTTTATAGTGCTTGTGCAATATTCTTCTGTTTCTTTTCCAGATTAAGCAAATCTCTGGTTTCACTCTCAGCAAACTAAAGGTTTAAGTCCTTAGCTTAATGTTTTTATGTACTTTTAGCCTTACCATTTTTCCCAGTACCCACCATATTTTGCATTAGAATTTCATTTTAATGGCTTTATTACTTTTAGTTCAAGTTTATTGCAAAATATATCTATACCAGTTTAACTTGTTTGTTATTTTGATTAAAATATAATGGAAAGGAAAGACACGGCCACACTGTGTTAAAAAACAGCTAAAAAATAACCTCTGTGTCTGGTATGCCCGCCCCTCAGCAAACGTAACCAGGGAGGGCTATCTTGTGCTATTTAGGCAGAGCCTTTCTTTTGGAGATGTGGGGTGTTATGCCATCCTGGGGGAGAGTTAAGGGACCCTGTAGCACTATGAGTAGCATAGTGGGCAAAGTACCTCTTGCTCTGTATAGGAGAACTGTTGCAAACTGTTGGATGTGTGTAAATAAGGAAGAAGAGCAGAATAAGGACCTGTGTTATTGGCAGCAGACCAAAAATGTTATCTGTTTGGTGGTCTTCAACAAGGCATGTTCATTATGGGTGAAATGGAGGTTTGAAGTCTGTATTTGTTTTTAGATCCAGGTTGGGTGATGGAAACAGAAAAGCCAGACTGCAAGTTTTAAAATTAATGTATCACTTTGTCATAAAATTTTGGAAAACTATTCTAGGTCACTATGATCCTCTTTGGAATTCCATTCTGTTGACTGTTTATTTTTGTACATAATAAAAGAAAGTTTTGAGGAGTGAATGGATGTGTGAGGAATGAAATTTAAGTGGCATTTTTTACATGTATTATCCTGTAAACCAGGTACAGCTGCTAATCAAAAGTCACTTTCTGCTGGACCTGAGTTACTCCCTCCCCCCCAACTATATATGTCATTTACACAATTGACTTAACTCCAAGGATTCTCCATGTTTTTCTACAGTTTATTCAATTCAACCTCGTGGTGGTTGACTACAGTTATCTGCATTCTAGTAAGTAATGGCTGGATGGAACGCCTTTCAGAAGACATCACTGCTGTACCTTCTTTTGGTTGGAGAGGAATCATGAAGTGATTCCACTATCCAGCCGAGAGTATTTGTTCCCAGCCCCTGCCAGAAAAACTAGATTCTGCAATTGAACTCAAATCCCTTGCATGATTGCGTGAAACACTAATTACAGGGAGCTGGCTAAATTCCATTGTGCTGGCAAGTTGAATTATATTTTCATTAGGATCAAACACACAGCTTGTTGCAGCAATTCTGAAATAGACGGAGTTGTTTGTTAGAACAATCTGTGTGACGTATGGATAATACAGATAGACAAACTATATACTATAGTAAATGTCTGAGCTGTATCAAAATGACTCGCTCCCATAAATGGGATTGTAACATGGGTGAAGCGTACGCAGGTGAGGTTTCTACTGTTTGCATGATTGTCCATCCACAGCCGTGCATTATCCAGCCTTTTGGATCAATTTGCCAACCATTAATTAGAATGGCTGCTGGAGATATGTAAAATAATGATAGTGATAGAAGAGCAGATATTTTTCTTTACATGGTATAACATTTCCGAAATTTTCCTTGTTTTTAAACCAAACTCGTTATTCTTTCAACGGTTTTCTTGGGAAACTGGAACAGATTTTTTCCAAGTTAATTAGCTAATGAAATGCTTTGTACCGGGAGGGTCAGTTACTAGTGTGATTATTTAACTGTGATATTCAGATAATAGAAGCACATATTTCCTACAGGAAGCAGCTGTGAATGATTGATGATTGTTTCATTGTTCAGCTTTCGCTTATTTTACATGGAATTGTCCCTGTTTATTCAGTAGGCCAGTTTATTGTGAAACTGGTGCCACCCACAGCTGCTGAACAGATTTATAGCATCTAGTAAAATTTTGAGGCCTTTGTGACAGAATTCGATCTTGTTTCAAGTGGAAACATATTTGGCTAAAGTGAATCCAGCTTATTTTATGCCTGTTTGATGTAGTTGAGCCTCTGAGACCTAACTCATGTTGTATAGTTGAATCTTCGCGTTTTGGCTTCAGTCTTGTTTTCATTAGTGGCTTGGGAAGGGAATAGGAGAGAGCCTCCAGGTGTGGCTACATCATGCTATCTCATGGGTCTACTAATATACTGTTTATACTTCTAAACCCAATTGCCAACAGCACTTCCTATGTGTTGCTTATGTTGGCTGCTAAGCATATTTTCCTAATTGTTATATGGGTTTTACCCTTTCATCATTTATGACTTGGAAAAAAACCAGTGAGACTACATGCCCATATTACCTGATACTACATGTAAAAAGAATGGTAATGAATTAAAAATATTATTATCCTGCTTGGAAAAAAACTAGAGATTTTCTTTGGTCTTGAGACTGAGGCAGAAGACTAGGAACCAGGATATCTAGATTATATTTCTAGGTCTTCTTGTGTGAGCTTGGGCAAATTATTTAACCACTTTTTGCCTCATCATCAGTAAATGAGATTAATATTTTCTTGTAATCCAGGAGTATTGTGAGGATATATTCATTAATGTTTGTAAAGTGTTTTGAGATCCTCTGATGGAAGACGCTGCAGAATTGCAAATTATCGTGTAAAATAATCATTTTATAGAACTTTACGTATATTTGTATAGCTGTAATACATCGTTATATTGCATTTCTTTGGAGACAAATATTTTATCTGTTGTTAAGATAATGTGTTCAGATACTGAAATAAAGACATTTTGTTTCTATCAGTAACAGCTGATTATACAGTACTGTTGGTCGAAAAGGCTGTCCATCAGTTGATTCTCATTAAATTCCTGAAACAACTGAGTCATAAACTTTAAATAAATTATGACTTTATAAGGCCCTGATGCTGTATTCAAAATGAAATTGATGAACTAAGAAAACTGAAGCATTTGTATGAAGTCTTTTCTGTGTGTTATTGTAGATTTGTATCCTACGACAAGCTAAACATTTTGGACTAAAACCTCACCTGCATCCAGTAAGCCATGGGAAGAGGGAGCCACAAATGAATTGCTTGCACCTCCCTAGCCTTGTGTCTGGTTTTCCCTATCCTCTGTCTAGTTTGGAGTAGCCATTGAACTGTTCGGGGGTCAATGGAGTGCAGCACCTTTCAGATATGCTTGCTCCCACCCAGCATGTTGATGGGTCTCGGAGGGTGTGGCATAAAGTCCTCTCTATGCCAGCCAAGGATTCTCCTATGCTGGGTGAATGCTTAGCTCGGCTGTCCACTTGAAGAAGCTTGCTGGCCCCTTTGCCCCAGAGGAGAAGCACAAAGGGTTCAAAGCAGGAGCCAACACCTGGCCCATGACATTCGAAAATAAAAAATGTAGTGATCTAAAAATAAATTTAGTAGAGTCATCTATGCAGGCCTCTTGCATGAAGGTAGTGTTCTCATTTGTGGCACAGTCTCAGCCATCAGTAAATAGTATCAGCAATATGCTAGTTTTTATAGAGCTGCAGTAATAACATGAGCAGTTATTGTAAATACAGCTAAATATTTATTCTACAGATACCTCTCAGGAATGAAATAAAGATAAAACACTTCATTTTCATTTGGTAAGGATGAGTAAGTACAACCCGCTTGTGGCTTTACTTCATTCCACCACTTCTGAGATATGTAGTCATCCTTAGCTCATGAAAATAACACTAGTTCAGTCTGGGTCCTGATCTCCTCATCAGCAACTCAAGCATTGCTTTAATGATTTATTATGATGCCACCAGAACCTCTTGATGTATTTATAGAATTATTATAGCTTCAGATGATTATTCCATTATTTCTTTTTCTTTCCCCGTAGACTACTAAGTTACTGAGAATCTTTTCCCCCCTTCTGTTTGTAATATCCTTGCATGTACTTGGATATACTTATATTTTCTCTTTGACTTTTTAAGCAGTACTTGTTGAGTACTTTGGACCTCTCCTAATAAAATAATTTTTTCCTAAACTTTTTCTATTTTTGTTGCCCTTCCTTAAAGAAAGTTGCATCAGCTCTCCTATATAATTATCTAGCTATCTTTAAAATATAGCATTTGTTGTTCAGCTTACTTATGATAAAAAGAAATTTACACACACTTAGATACAGATATATTAAATAGATTTTTAGCTACTGAAGCCTAACTAGAACTACAATAAAATATAAATGTCGCGAGAGAACATCTTAAAGTAGGTATCATGACATAGTTTTCACGGAAAGTAAATATCTTGAGACTTAATAATAATTTATTGGGGCTAAGTCAATAGCAGGGGGATGCAGAGTACATACTGTTTGAAAGGAGAGCATTACCTCTGTGTAATAGATGAAGATAAATTCCCAGAGCCAGCTGGTCTCTTATGTTTGGGAGCCTATTGTGGTGATGATTGGTTATGAAATTTGTAGGAGGGGAAGGGAAGGAGGCGGAGAATAGTATTGTGGGCACTCACTCATGAAATCTTTAGAATTACCTACAATACATAATATAAAGGCCTGAACCTGATTGAGTATCTCCTCCCAGTATAGGCCTAAAGCAGCAGACACCTGGGCAACTGGGGATGAGAGGATAAAACTAAAGCTTTCCTTTCTCCCATCAGACTAGGGGACCCTCCTGAGGCATTGGGTTCATTTCTTGTTGGCCTAAGTTTTGTACTGTATTACCATTGGTTGCTGGTCCACCTTACTCCTATCCTTTCCTATACTGCAACTCTTTAGCTGCTCAACCTGTACCCCTCTCCATTACTGTGCTTCTCACTCTCCTCTTCCTGCTCCGTTCACCTTGGTTTTCTCCTCCCTGAGCCCAACAATCCCTTTCTCTCACCTAATTCAATACCATTTAAAATTATGGGTTTCTTAATAATAATAAGTGTGTTTGTGCATCCACATGCTTGTGTAAAATATATATATATAAAATATAAAGACATAGAATTAACACTGAAGCTCCTTCACTTGGATTACTCACATGAATAAAGATAAGCAAGAGCATAAGTTTTAGCATAATCAGGCCTTTAGATTATAAACTCTTCGGGGCACGGACTGTGTCGTCCTGTGTGTTTGTATAGTGCCTAGCATATTTTGGATGCTATTGCAGTTTAAATATTAGCAACAAAATAAATGCTGCAGAAGTGGGAAGACAAAATGTCTCATTCAGTATTGTCCTTCAAGGTCTGCATACTTTTACGTGTGTGTATGCTAATTTTCCATTTTGTTACCCCCTTAATTTATGGCTCACAAAAACTATAGTTAGAAAATATTGAATAAAGAGATAATATATTTATAGATCTAT
This sequence comes from Dermatemys mawii, assembly GCA_007922305.1. Taxonomy (NCBI): domain Eukaryota; kingdom Metazoa; phylum Chordata; order Testudines; family Dermatemydidae; genus Dermatemys; species Dermatemys mawii. The sequence continues at coordinate 36,738,995 of ML677364.1, read as the reverse complement.
TATGGAATATTGCAATTTTAAAAATCTTTTTTTCTTTTATTCTGTTGCAGGAGTGGGATAGGATATAGAATAGCCTCGTTATTGTAGGAGTATTTCTCTGTTCCCTGCAATGATTCCAAAAGCTCTTGCACACTTCATCAGTATTATTGTAATTCTTTGGCTGCAGGATATTTGGCAGCTGTTGCACCCCACTGGCAAATCCTATTCATACTTCTCTTCCATTCACCATTGCCATTGGAGAATTGATTTCTCTCTCTCCTGCTCTAACCTTTCCCAATTCATTTTGGATTGTTCAATGTGAAACATTTTAATTTCATATCATACAGCCATTCAGCTCACAATCCTTTTTTAACCTGTCACCAGGGTAACAGCATAGCATGCTTTCTTTAGGTAATCAAGTTTTTATTTCACATGCTTAATGTTGGATTAAATGTTTGCATTTTGTTTAACCCCCTTAAATACTTTGAACTGCAAATATGTTCTGTCGGGTAATGAAGTCTCTGATTTCCATGTCAAGTCTTCATAAAAATTGCCTTATTTAAAATAAAATGTCAGAAGATGAATCCAGTTAATGAGGAGATTTAGTAAAATCCCAAATGGCTGAATAGGATAAGCATCTGTAGAATGAGAACAAAAGTTTTCCATTGGAAAAACGTTCCAGATGCCTATAATCACTGGACCTGCACAAATTAGAATTACATTTACCTGTGTGTGCTCCTAATTGCATTAGTGCATATGAATTATTAACACTGCAATAACACAACTAAGACATGAAATAGATTGGCTACACCAGTCATCCTGTGAAATTTACATATGATGCAGCTGACTAGAGAAACACAACATGAAAAACTTGATATTTTCCCTTAGCTCCAAATATCATGACACTAACTACATACCCCACATCTGTAGTTTTGGTAGATATTGGATGATGAGAACAAAAGGAGTGAATATAAAATATCTATCTAATAACTAAAAAGTAAAATAAATCAAAATGTACATTGTGATCTCATATTGGTTGCTTTTAAATATGACCCCATGAACCAAATCCAGCTTGTCTTGCTCAGATGAGTAAGGCCAAGAAGTTTTTTTCCCCATTGTCTGGTATTTTTTGAAAAGAATATTTAGATTATAGTAAATATTCTTAAAATCAGCAGAGGTGTATAACGTGCTTTGATAATTCAATGTTTTTAAATTACTGCTTAAAACTTTTTTTTCTTTTTGGTCAGATTTTTTCCCCTCTATGTTATGGGTGTAAATACAGAGTAGCTCCATTGATTTAAACTTAATTCACACCAGTGTTCTGAAGCACAAAATATGGTTTAACAATATATCCTGGCTTTAAAAAATAACTTACATTGTTATGCAATTTTGACTTTTTGGAGTAGTAATATTAATGTACATTCACTTGCCTTTTAAAATCACATATATGCATGATATTATAAAATGCATTTGTTTTGGTGTCCCATCCTAAATATTTGAGGTTTTGATATGATGAAGCTTTTCTGTCTTGGTGAGTTCATTACTTATGATAGAGCAGACCCATATAGTTGGCTTTGTAAGGATTTTTTTCTTTTAATGGCATTCAGCTAAACATACTGAGGGTTAAGTGCTATTTCTTCTATTAATTTCCAAGCTCTTTCCAGTTTCTTTTTATTCCAAGTTATACTATAACTACCAAATGTTATTACCTGCCAAAAAGTGGTTTGGCAGGGTTTGTTACTGAATTTTGCCAAAAGGAGCCAAACATATGGGAACAGTTAATTTATTGATTCTTTTAACCTCAATGGAGCTCTTATGGAGAGTATATTACCTTTTTATATCATGTATTTTAACAAAAAAAGCTATTGGCTTGAAATTTGATATGCCAATATACATGCTAAACTTCAATACAGTTATGTTCAATATAGTCTTGTTTAAGAGTAAGCTTAAGAGTATAGAAGACCAAACTGAGACTTAATTATTTTTTTTAAGTGTGTCAGATCACCTCTGCCTAATTTTGTATGTGTTTAACTGAAAATTAAAGAAGCCTTTTTCAGATGGAAAGAGGTCTTAATCTCTTCCTCATGTGCTTGATAAGGCACTTTCAGATAGATACATTAGAGAAGGATAATCGCAGAAACGGATCTTTGTTATTGCTTTCTCTGGTTTATGAAGTGCTGTGGCTCTTTTTCAGCAGCGTAAGCTAATTCTCACACGGACACAATCAGAATCAGGATAATGTTCCTCAAAAAGCATGTAAATCTTCCTGCACTTTTTCTGAAAAGGAGACATGGCTCCCTCTTTCTTGGCCCAATTCTGGTCTCATGCTTTTGTAAACTAGGAGGAATTCCACTGTGTCAATAGTGATACCAATGTAAAACTGGTGTAAGTAGGGCCACAGATGTTAGGCCCATTTGTTTGCACCTTATAATATGGACTAGTCTATTTCTGATATGGGAAGAGGGTTTGCAAGAATGCCTCACTAATCTGGGCCTTTAGTGAGTAAATCACCTCAATACATAAGAACGTAAGAATGGCCATACTGGGTCAGACCAAAGGTCCATCCAGCCCATATCCTGTCTGCTGATAGTGGCCAATGCCATGTGCCCCAAAGGGAGTGAACCTAATAGGTAATGATCAAGTGATTCTCTCTCTCTCTCTTTCTCTCTCTCTCTCTCTTTTAATATGGATGAACGTTTATATTTGTTTGCTAAAACTCTTTGTTCCAGGTAATGTATACTTTGTCATATCCTTGCACTGTGTTTACTTTTAAAGGAAAACTGTAATTATCAGTTGTAATACCTCAGGTGAGTGAGTGAGTATTTAAATAGAATGTACCTTCAAACAAATTTAGTCTGGATCTTTAATGGCTTTACATAAGGTCTAAAAGAGCTGAATTTTCTTTCCTAGTCTGTTTTGAGACTGCCAGAATGATAGCTCCCCGTTAAATTATTAACGATACTGTATTATATTTCAAGCTTTTAATTGTTCAGTGATTTACTTCTCTTTGTAATTAGATGTAGTGATTTAAGTTTATTTAGTGTTAAACTATATTTTTCTCTTAACAAGTATTTTACCCTTTCAAAGAATCTAATCTGAACAAGAACAGGGCTGTGTCCTGGTTCTGCTGAAATCCAAGGGTGTTTTCCCATTGTATTCAGAGGGAATCATAGTGGGCTCCCTGGTCTTTTGTTCTGTTTGTGCAGTGCCTGCACTTTGGGGTCCTGGTCCATGCATAGCAGTCTTAGATGCTACTATAACAGGGGTGGGCAAACTTTTTGGCCCAAGGGCCACACGGGGCTTCAAAATTGTGCAGAGGGCCAGGTAGGGAAGGCCCCGCCCCCATCCAACCCCCACCCACTTCCTGCCCCCTGACTACTCCCCTCAGAACCCTGACCTGTCCAAACTCCCCTTCCTTGTCCCCTGATTGCCCCCACAGAGACCCACCCCACTCTAATTGCCCCCCAGAACCTCACCCCCTATCTAGTCCCCCTGCTGTCTGTTCCCTGATTGCCCCCGCCCCAGACCGCCCACATCCTAACCACCACCCCCAGCACCCACCACCTACGACCCCCCCCAACCAAACTGGCTTACCTGCTCTGCCTGGCGTGGGGCCCCATGGCTTGTAGCGCTCCGCCTGGCACCCTGGGCTGGTGCTGGGAGTGCAGGGCCCCACGGCTTGCTGCGGTCGACCTGGCACCCCGGCTTGGGGCCCTGTGGCAAGACATGCTTCGCCCGGCCCCCGGCCGGGAGTGCAGGGCCACGGGGCTTTTCGTGCTGGTACAGGCCCCATGGCCGGCAGCGCTGGGCCCCCAGGCTTTCTGCGCTGGGCCCCCAGGCTTTCTGCGCTGGGCCCCCAGGCTTTCTGCGCTGGGCCCAGCCCACCGGCCGAGAGCATGGGCCGCGGATTGCTGCGCTCAGCCCGGGGCTGAGAGGGCGGGGCCACTGGCCCCGGCCCAAGCTCGCGGGCTGGATGAAAATGGCCGGCAGGCCACATGTGGCCCCCGGGCTGTAGTTTGCCCATGTCTGTACTATAATAATGATCTGTTAGATAGGATGGTAGTATTGATCTTTTATATACCAGATTTTAAAAAACAAAACAAATGAAAGCACTGGGGCTGTTGATTAATTGCAGTTAACTCGTGATAAACTCAAAAAAATTTATCGTGATTAAAAAATAATTGCAATTAATCACAGTTTTAAACACACCGTTAAATAATAGAAGACCAATTGAAATTTATTAAATTTTAGGATGTTTTTCTACATTTTCGTATATATTCTGTGTTGTAATTGAAATCAAAGTGTATATTATTTTTTATTACAAATATTTGCACTGTAAAAATAAAATAAATTAGTATTTTTCAATTCAACTTACAGTATTACTGCAGTGCAATCTTTATGGTCAAAGTTACAACTTACAAATATAGATTTTTTTTTTTTGTTACATAACTACACTCAAAAACAAAACAATGTAAAACTTCAGAGCCTACAAATCCACTCAGACCTACTTCTTGTTCAGCCAATTGCCAAGACAAATAAGTTTGTCTATATTTACAGGAGGTAATGCTGCCCTCTTCTTATTTACAATGTTACCAGAAAGTAAGAACAGGTATTTGCATGACACCATTGTAGCTGGCATTGCAAGGTATTTATATGCCAAATATGCTAACGTTTGTATACCCCTTTATACTTCGGCCACCATTCCCATTCCAGAGGACATAATTCCATGCTGATGACGGTCATTAAAGAAAGAATACTTTAATTAAATTTGTGACTGAACTCCTTGGGGAAGTATTGTATGTCTCCTGCTCTGTTTTAACCACATTCTGCCATATATTTCATGTTGTAGCTTTCTCGGATGATGACCCAGCACGTGTTGTTCATTTTAAGAACACTTTTACTGGAAATTTCACGAAACGCAAAGAAGGTACCAATGTGAGATTTCTAAAGATAGCTACAGCAGTCAGTCCAAGGTTTAAGAATCTGAAGTGTGAAGCATGCTTTCCAAAGTCTTAAAAGAGAACCACTCCAATGAAGAAAATACAGAATCCCAGCCACCAAAAAAGAAAATCAACCTTCGGCTCGTGGCAACTGACTCAGATAATAAAAATGAACGTGCATCGGTCTGCACTGCTTTGGGTTGTTATCAAGCAGAACCGATCAGCAGCATGGACGCATGTCCCCTGAAATGGTGGTTGAAGCCTAAAGGGACACATGAATCTTTAGCACATCTGGCACGTAAATATCTTGCAGTGCCGGCTACAGCAGTGTCATGAGAACTCCTGTTCTCACTTTCAGGTGACATTGTCATAAGAAGTGGGGCAGAGTTATTTCCTGAAAATGTAAACTAACTTGTTGCCTGAGCAATTGGTTGAACAAGAATTAGGACTGAGTGAATTTTCAGGGCTCTGAAATTTTACATTGTTTTATTTTTGAATGCAGTTTTACTTGTACATAATTCTACATATGTAAGTTCAACTTTCATGGTGGAGATTGCACTACAGTACTTGTATTATGTGAAATGAAAAATACTACACTTCTACCTTGATATAACGCTGTCCTAGAGAGCCAAAAAATCGTACCGCAGTATAGATTAAACCGCATTCTGTCAAAGCGCTCCTTTACTGCGTTATATCAGAATTCGCCTTATATCGGACTGCATTATATCAAGGTAGCAGTGTATTTCTTTTGGTTTTTTTACAGGGCAACTACTTGTAATCAAAAATAAATATAAAATGAGCACTGTACCCTTTGTATTCTCTGTTGTAATTGAAATCAATATATACAAAAATGTAGAAAATGTCTAAAAATATTTTAAAAAATGATATTCTGTTATTTTTAACAGTGTGATAAATTGCGATTAAATTTTTTAATTGCTTGACCGCCCTAGAAAAAAAACATTCAAAAACCACTAGTGGAATCATGGTCTCATAGAACTCAATGGGATTTTTAGTTTAGAAGGGGAATCTTTGTATATTGCCCTTTGTAGATCTCGCTGACTACAGTGACATCCATAAGAGTAGGAGGTGCCTATTGCCTAGGTGCCCATATCTCCAGGAATCTGTTCTCAGAGCTGGGTTCCTAGTTAGGTTGTTAGCTGAGGGTTTAACTGCAGTACCAGGATATATGATGTCTGGAGTTCCTACTTTTGCTGTGGGGTTGGGCCAAGCAAGAAGATATGCTGCTCTGAAACAGTAGGAGTTTCCCGCAGCCCATGCTGTCTACTTTTCTACAATGCAGAGACTGTGATTGTGTTGTTTACCTCCTGTGGCCTGATCCAGGCCTCCATTGGTGCCTCAGACCTGCAACACCCTACAAACCACTATCTCTTTCTTACTGGCTTCTCCTTAACACAGTTACAGCCCCTTGCCTTCCCCAGTCTCAAAACTGCTTCACACCTCTGCAGGCCACCTCCACCTCCTCTGGGCCACAGCCACTCGAGCCCCTCAATCCCCAGTGTATCTCACCACTGAATTCCTGGCTTTCCTCATCTGCTGCTATAACAACCTTCCTCGCCCCAAACGCTGGCTGCCCCAATACCTCCTCCCCTACTTCAAAGTTCTCCAGCTCCCCAGTCTCTCATAATCCACTAGCTTCCCAGGTCTCCTTTAGCTTCAACTCCCCCATTCCCTACCTGTAAGTTACCCCATTTTGATCCCCCTACTTGAGATTTCTCTAACCCATCCCTGCTCCTCATCTGCTGTACCCCCACAACTGTGAAAACTCAGGTCCCAGCTGCAATCCTCAGTGCTCTACAAATTTACTTCCCTTTGGCTTCCCCAATCCCCTTCTGATCTATAGGAATCTTCCCAAGAGGGGACCAGGAGTCTGATGGCTTTTCTCCCTCTCCCTGGTTTTCAGGAGGTTGCGAGCTGGCTCACTTCCCCCATTTCCCAGATTGTTTCTTCTGGGGACTACCAACGGGGGATGCTGCTTCCACAGTCCAGCAAGGAAGGAAAAAATTTCTTCAGGGGTAGAACCGGCAGCCCTCCCTTCTTCACAAAGAAGGACTCAGGGAGATGCCGCCTTCAGTAGGTAGGCTTGCCTTGCATTCTGAGGGAATCTACATCAAATGTGGGCAAGAAAACACTGACCATAGAGAGACTCTACCTACGGCGATATGGGGCATCTGTGAGCCAGGGTGGGGGAGAAAAACGGGGGGGGTGGGTTCTGATAGCACCCTATCTCCCTGTGTCTCAAAATCTCTCCCTGATATACCTCTATCCCCATGCCTGTGCACCTGCTAGACAGCTACTCTGGATTTTCATTTTGAAATTATAGTTGTCGTACTCTTGCCCTTCACTTCTCCCTGTTCAGCTGCTATTGGTAGTTTTTCCTCTGAGTTTCCAGGAGGCATCAGTTAAAATACTATAGACGCTGGACCAAAATGATCAGTCATGTAGCTCTGTTGAAGTCAGTTTGGCCATATATCTGGCTTTGTTCTTAATCCTGTGATACTTGCTTCTGGAAATGATTCATTGTCTGTGTTTCATCCATCTTGCAGAACAACTGTTTACCTTTAGGATTTCAGATACATTGTTGTTTGCAAGTCAACAAAATATAATGTATGCCATGTTTGTGCAACTTCCATTGAATATTTTTACTTTTGAATTACTTACCAAAGTATGGCAAGTTTATTTTTCTCTATTTCGTCATCTCTGGAAGTAAGATTTGCTAGAAAAAAACAAAGTTTTTACATGTAATGGTGACAAAAGTACATCTAATTGGACCTTGGCATCAAAATTTTCTATGACTGGCACTGCAGTGATTTTTGTGCTTTCATTTCACAGCCAGTTTTTGCGTGCAGCACAAAAGCATCTTTTTGAAAATTTAGCCCATATCCAAAACAAAGTGAACAGTAAAGATCAAACACATGTATGGTTTATTTCTGTTTCATACACTTGGAATATAGAATGGCAGATTATTGCATAGTTAACCTGCATATTCTGCCTTGAATACACATCATACATATTTATTTGAGCCAGGTTGCACGGGAGTTTATAAATCAGGGCAGATTTTGCCCTTTTAATGGTTGTCACAGCTGTACCTCTGAAGTTATGATTACAGTATGATAGTTCTTGTTGACTTGAAATACTTAACCATCTTTAGCTTAGTTGCAATAGCTCATTGAAGGGATAGGAAATCCAAATTAGAGCTATGTTTTGTACTTTTAAAGGCCCCAAACATGCATTTGAATCTGAATAGGTGGATTCTTGTATCCACATAATACTCCATTTAAGTCAGTCAAGTGCTCAATACCATGTTGCATGGCTATGTAGAACTTTGTAAACTTAAATTGCTGTATCGTGGATAGGTTTTAAATGGTATCTGGAAACTGCATGTATAACAAAGGACTTCATAGAAAAGAAGGTAGAAATTAGTGCAGCATATTGGAAATAAGGCAGCCTTGTTCTATAAATCCATTGCAAACTAAGCAGAGTTGGACTGCAGTAAGCCAGTACTTGGATGGGACACATCCAAGAAATAGTTCAGTATTACAGAGTGGTGGTGTTGATCATTAATTAGGTGGTTCTGAACCATTACCTAAGCATGATATTGGGAAAGGCTGAACTGCAGAGACTGTTCTTAAGATGAGCTATAAAACAGACACTGATTACTTGTGGACATTAAATTTCCTGTGGACCTTTTCAAAAGATTACGGCTTTGCCAGCATCCTGGCAAAATTCCATTAGGTATATTTTGACTACCTAAATTTCCTCTACAGTTTCAGCTGACTACAGTAGCCTTCTTTACTTCTTGCTGTAGGCTCTGATTTGGAAAAACACTTAAGAACACTTTTAAAGTTAAGCATGTGCTGAAGTGTTTGACTTAATTGAAGTCCTATGCTATTGTGAACTGTTGCTGTTTACTTTTGAACAAAGCTGCATTCCACTCCTTGTGTCTATAATTGTCTATCTCTAAATATGATACATGATTTAGATTAGTGTACTTTTTTCCAGATTAAATTTGTAAATTACTTTGAGATCAGTAAGATAAAAAGTGCAATATAAGTGCAAGATATTATTAAACATAACAGAACATTAGAGACATAAGGTGGATTAAGTGATATCTTTTATTGCTTCTGTTGGTGAAAGACACAAGCTTTCAAGCTTACACAGAGCTCTTCTTCTGAAGTTGGCCCAGTAAAAGATATTACATTAGACCATGTCTCTCTCTAAAGTCTGAGGACCAACACAGCTACAACAACACTGCAAAGAACAGAACACTTGGTGTGGCCAATATCTTCCAGAAAGGCAGCCTTATGTTTGGTTCTCAAAACCATATTTAAGCTCTTAAATAAGTAGCCTGATGTTCAAAAGTGCTGAGCAGTGAAGCATTCCCTGCTTTCAACAGTGTGGAGCTTTTGAGTGTTAAGGATTTTTGCAAATTGGCTATTTATTTGGGTAACTAACAAAGCACTTATAAGCCTAATTTGAGGCACCTGTTTTTGAAAACTTTGGCCTACCATTAGTTTTTGTGGGTGACTGATTTCTAGTTGCGACACTGAAACTATGGTTTTGAAGAAAGGCAATTGAACATTACTGTAACTTCCCCTAAGCTACTTCTATCAAAAAGAAAGGGGGGGGGGGGAAGACCTCACTTTGGTCCCAAGTAGAACAGTATTTAATCTCTCTGTATGTCACTGTGTGTTACCTGACTGGGTATGAGCCAAAGTCACAATCTCACGGATCTTTGGCCAAGAAGTGACAGACTTAACAGCACAGCCATACTGACAAAAGGAATGACATGTTGCAATAATGGATGTGGTTTTCTTTTTAGTTTTAAAGTGATTAGTGGCAACTCAGAGAACAATATGCTAAAATGCTGGCAAATTTCACTATTAAATTAATACACCAAAACACACAAAAATGCTTCTCATTGTTCGAAAACTCATCAGGTGTTCAAAGTTGTCTTCCATAAATGTAAGGTTAAATGCATATTATAATATCAAGAGGTCTTAATACATAATAATTTACTAAATCTAGAAACTGAGTTTAAATAATAGCCAATACCAGCCCCCAACTGTCCATTTCTAATATAGACAGAAAACATGTAGTAATTTTGAAGCACAAGAGTGAAAAATATAATCCAAGCAAAAATGAGTTTGTTATCTTAAAATAAAACCCAAATATCTACATGACAAAACACTGCCAAATTAGGCAGAGATGGCATTGTCTGCTAATGTAAGCTCAGGCTTTAGGATTAGAGCCCTGCAAATCTTTGGAAATTCACATTATATCATGGACCGTTTTTGTGGATCGGATATAGATTTTGTATCTGTGCAGCACTCTAACTAGGATAGTTTAGGTGGTACAAATAGGACTGTAATGCACTGAAGATCTGGGCAGGAAAGCCTGTGATTTGAGTCAGTTTAGTTCTTCACTTTCATGAGCATTATTACAGTTACTCGTACCATTTTGTATTAAACTATTTACATTTTTTTTTAACAGAAAAAGGTGTAAAATGCAATGATCTATGTAACGCAATGCAGTGTTTTCAAAATAAAATATTTTAATGTACGCTAATATATTTGGTAGAAAAAATGGTTAAAATACAATCATTTTTATGGCCAGTTAATTCTCTTGTTTTTGACTGCTCTCTTAACTGCAATACGATTCTTAACATGTCAGTACCATTGATTGATATAAGTATAGTTTATGTGAGTAGCCCCTAAACCCACAAGTAGTCCCATTGACTTGGATAGATCTACTCATGTAAGTAATGTTTGCAGGAATGTGCTCATATGCACTTTAAATTATTTTTGAAATAAATTCCTCTTCTTTGTACTTGGCAAAACATGATCTCACGGTTCTGTATGTTACTTATAAGAACATCACAAACATAAAACAAGGAGCAGCATCTCTTATCCAGCGTTAAGGTTTTAAATGTTTGATTTTTCCCAGGCAAAGCAGAATACTGAATTTGGGCCCAAGTAAAAAGAGGTAATGAGTTTCAGATATCTTGATTTAAATTAATTTATTTTTAATTTTAAGACTATACTGGCTTTTGACTAATAGTTTAGAATCTCTTCCCTTGTTCATTTAGGACCTGATCCAAAGTCAATGGGAGGCTTTCCATTTATTTCAGTGGGAATTGAATGAGGCCCTTATGTTGGTATAAATCCAGGGAAACTCCACTGAAGTCACTGGTGGCATTCTGGATTTGCACTTGTGTAATGACAACAGAATTTGCCCCACAGTATGTTTAATGTTTTGTATTTATCCAGTTAACCTTCAGTGTTACTTAATCATTTTAGTACTCAATATTCAGCTAGCGTGTCCATCAACTGGCTCACAAAAGGGTGTTTGGTGTCTATAAATGTGTATATTCTTGATCCAAATTTAATACAAAGAAAACTAAATAGAAATACCATTTTGCCAGAACAATTGAACTGTTCATTCAAGCTTTGTCTTGTAAGTTGGCACGTTATGACTAGGATATTATCTTTCTATGACATACTCAGAACTGTAATTTTCTAATAATGATATAGTTTTACTCTTGGTGAGATGCATATACATACAGTAGAGAGAGAGAATGTGTTTTTATATGTGTGTGTTTGTGTGATACATACGTGCATGAGCGTGTGTGTCTGTATAAAAATGTATGAAGTTGCTGAGTACCATATTCCCAGTTTTTAGGCCTGTCACATAATTTTTAGTTCTTAAAAATATCCTGTGAAAGTGCTGCTTTTATCTCTTCTGGGCAGTGATGAACTTTTATGTTGGAAAGTGTTGAAAGTACTCCAATAGTAAAGCTTAGATTTTTGTTTTGTTTGGCAGTACACTTCTGTTTAGAATTCCTTTAATCTATCTATTCCCTACTTTTATATTCATCTTGATAGCTGAAGGTTCTTGGAAGGATTTTTCTTTACATATAAACTTATTAAATTAATAATGCTCAAAAGTGTGAGGGTTTTCTTTATTATTTGGGGAGGGACATGATAAGATGGACTCTTTTGTGTGAGTTGTTACATTTCTATTTGTCTTTCTTGTTTTGAGTTTTTTGGGGTTTTTTTTCCCGAAAATAACACAAAAACCCACAACAATTTATATGGTAGATCTAAAGTTTCATTAAAATTGCTTATGCCCTGTCCCAGGCATTTTAAGTGGGCCATCTGTCTAAACATCTCTCTCTTTTTTTCTGATCATTTCCTCGACTTATTCATGAGCCATGGGAGGGCTCCTTTGTAGTCTCCATGTAGCTGGTTCAGTCTACCCCCACTGAATACATCTATGTGCTTGCATAACATATCTTTTCACAGTGCTGGAAATTCTCTGAACTTGGTTCAGATGAATGGCCCACTTTCTGAAGGTCTCTCACACCCCCCCTTCACCACAAAGATTTGTATGCAGAAACTGACCTCAGTGGCTACAAAATCCAGCACATTATTCTTGATCATTTTACAGGCCACCTGCTGTGAAAGTTATGATGAAGGTTTTCTTAATGATTCTTTGACCATTAACATTGTTTTAAGTCAATATTTCACTTTCATTTAGCTGCTGAATAGGTAATTGTACAATTGAAAAACAGCTTTACTGAGTGTCACATAATCTAGTTTTGCAATGCTCATAATCCTTGATAATTGGAGAATTTGTTAGGATAGTTTGAGCTCTGTATTTACCTAAAATTTTATGCAGCAACAATATAAAAAGCAAAGACCATTTGTAAGATTTTTTCGGAACATTATAGCTCACATTTTGAATGGTAAGAAATCTATACTCAATTTCATGACCCTTTAGGAGCTGGTGACATTTATTGTAGCCAATTACATCATTAACAGCAATTGAGAGACAGGAGTTTATTTGCCACACACTACAGAAAATTGTAGTTTTATTGAGCTCCTCCATTCTGATTGGTTGGTGACAAAGTGGACAGGCCTGGGGCAGAGCTATTACTTGATTTGCTTTTGTGAATGTCTGTTTTCCTTGGTTGCTTGACTAGAATAGATAAAAGTTTAACTAATATGTGTTTTCCAGGAACACAATAAGTGTGTCGATCTAACATTTCAGCGGTTGGCAGTTTCCCTCACCGAGAATGTATTGCAGCAAAGAAAATCAGAAGTATAATTGCTGCTGTTCATATAATGCTAAATAAACCTTTTATTGGTGAGGGAGGAAAGAGAAAATGTATGCTCCAGATAAATTATGAGACTAGGTCACCATTTATTAAGTTCAGGATGATGTCAGAGATAAACAGGATGTAAATACTCCAAATGACAGACCATTTCCCCTGTTATATTCTTTAATATTTTAGCAAGAGAAATTTTCATAGAAGTAATTCTAATGCTTAGGGCCTGATAATCCCCTTACTCCTGGTATGTGCCTGTCTACTGTTTTTCTTAACACTTTCCTCAGAAGTACAAAGGCTTCCAAGTACAGAGACTCAGAATTACCTTAACTGCATAATACTTGTGTGGTGGAGAAAGACATTGCTGAGAACCATGTTCACCTCTGCCCTGTACTCTCATCCTGTTCGTACTGCCTCTGCTTCTCCCCTCCTCTGTCCTTTCCTCTGCAGTTCCTCGCCCCCTCTTCGTATGCATGCTCACATAATACTAATCTCAAGGAAGACCACATAATACTAATCTCAAGGAAGACCAACACGCAGTAGTCTGGGGACCACTCCGCTCTACCTAATAACCACAAGCACATCCCCCCTCTCTGCACTTGTTTCCACCAGCACCCAAAACCAACCATTGGAGGGCAGGGCAATGTTCACTGTCAGAAATGCTTCTGGTCTGGTATAAATATATCAAATTTCAACCCAAAATGTAAAAGTTTATATAGTTATAAACCTCTGAAAATGACCCTCAAGAATGAAAATGCTCATGTAACCTTATCTAATGGCATTGGTATGTACTTTCCTTATAATAGGTAGACACACAAGCACAAGTACATGTTAGCAGTACCAGTGTGCAAAAATAATCTCTGCTGGGAGAGCAAGATAGTTGGGTTTTTTCTTTGATTGTCAGCAAAGTCAAATTTGTGAGGTCACTCCCAGCCAAATTCAACATGAGTAGGACCAAGCCAGCAGACTATGCTCAGGTTAACAAATAATCTGATGCTATGCTGGCAATGAAGCTGATCTACTGATATCCTGGGGAGTAGACTTCCCCTCCTTCACATGAACTAAGCAGATCTCAGCACAAACTGCTAAATCCTATCAGTCGTTGCATCAGGACACCATATAGAATTCAACCAGGCCTCACCAAGAATCCACTAAACTCCTCCTCCTCTGTCTCCTTATCCCAGAGAATGTAGGGAGAGCATCACACTGTTACCTACCTCTTAACTATCCAGGAGATTTCCCGATTCCAATGTCTGTACTCTCTTCTACTTGCTATCCTGCAGAAATCAGGATAAGTGTATCTGGGTGGGATCTAAAATGGCTAAATGATTTTATGACATACAGGAACTTCAAGATGGAAACCCGGAGAAATATCATTGCTAACAAAGCTCCATGGAGATTTTCTCAAATCTGTTATTTTGACATTTGCTTCTGTATGCCAATAAAAGAGGCTTGTCACAGAATCTTGACTATCTCAGTTTTAGTATGTTATTTACGAGTGTTGTGGGTATAGACAGCATCTGTAGGTAAAATCATCTGGGAATTTTGGAGTGGGTCATACTTGCAAGGGGATTCTTTTGAGTCCAAGGTCAAGATTTTCAAAAGTGACTAGTGATTTTGAGTAATGTGGCCACCACAAATGATTGAAGATGCAACTTGTATATGACATCATACTATTGTGTGTTCCATGTGCGTATGTAGTAAGTAGGTATGTTTATAGTGAAGAGCATGTGCATTTATGAGGAGAATGAGGAAAAAATAGGTACCTGTGTAAAATGAATTCCAATGCTACCCATGTAAAATGATTATACAAGAATAAAACTCAAATATTTAGAAGAAAAAACATATATAGATTATTTATCAAGGATGTGCTTTTTGGAGCAAAAATAAGATGCTTTTATTTTTATTTTTTAAAATGCAAAGCGAAGCACCACCTTACACACTTAGGCTTTTATCAGCGGTTGAATGAGTCTTTGCATGTGTGGGGCTGTAATGTGATCTACAAACCCCTTACTAAATGTAGATGGAGGGAGGAGAGTTTCTCCTGTTTACAAGCAAGCAGCTTGAGCACAAACCCACGCAGCTGCCACTCATGGAGTCAGGCACACACACAGCTGCAACCAGTAGAGGAAACAAGGGCTGCTATAAACGGGAGAATGTAGAGAAGGAAGGGGAGGCAGAAAGACTTGGGATAGCAAGGTGATGACAGCCTGCAGCAGGCTGCCTTCAAGAAAAGCACCAGGAGACAGCAAAGCCAGAAAGTGAAGGGTTCACAGGCTTAAGTGAAGGTGAGGGCCCAGATGGACCTGACTGAGAGTAAACTAAGCTAGCTCAGGAGAAGCCGAGGCCTCTCAAGAAACCATGCCAAGAGGCAGTGACAAGGGCCTAAGTATATGGTGAGCAATTACAGGTGAATACAACAGATGGGGCAACTCAAGTTAACAGTGGGTCATTAAAGGTTAAAAAAAAAGTCATGTGTAGTCTTGTGTAAAGAAGACTGAGATGGGGACCTGATGACAGTCTTCAGATATGTTAAGGGCTGTTGTTAGGGTTGCCAACTTTCTAATCGTACAAAACTGAACATTTTAGCCCCACCTCTTCCTTGAGGCCCCACCCCCGCTCATTACATTCATCCTCCCTTAGTGGCTTGCTCTCCCCCATGCTCACTCACTTTCACTGGGCTGGAGCAGAGGATTGGGGTGTGGGAGGGGGTGAGGCTCTAACTGGGGTATGAGCTCCAGCGTGGGACCAAAAGGAGGGGTTTAGGATGTGGGAGAGGGCTCTGGGCTGGGGCAGGAGATTGTGGTACAGGAGGGAGTGAGGGCTCCAGCTGGGGTTGTGAGCTCAGGGGTGGGGCTGGGGATGAGGGGTTTGGGGTGCAGGAGGGGGCTCCAGGCTGGGGATGAGAGATTTGGGATTCGGCAGGGTAGTGTGGGTTGAGACAGGGCGTTGTGGTGTGGGAGGGGGTGAGGGCTCTGGCTGGGGATACAGGCTCTGGAGTGGGGCTAGGGATGAGGGGTTTGAGGTGCAGGAGGGGGATCTGTGTTTGGGGGAGCTCAGGGCTGGGGCAGGGGGTTGGGGTGTGGGGTTGGGGCATGGGCTTACCTCGGGCAGCTCCTGGTCAGTGGCGCAGCAGGGCTAACTCAGGCTCCCTGCCTGTCCTGGCTCTGTGCTGCACCCTGGAAGCGGCCAGCATGTCTGGCTCCTAGGCTTGGGGGCCCAGAAGGCTCTGCATGCTGCTCTTGCCTGAAGGTATCACCCTGCAGCTCCCATTGCCTGTGGTTCTCGGCCACTGAAAGTGCAGAGCCAGTGCTTGGGGCAGGGTAGCGCATGGAGCCCCATGGTCTCCCCCGCCTAAGAGCCAAGCCTGCCGGCTGCTTCTCGGGCACAGCACAGAGACAGCACAGGTAGGGAGTAGCCTGCCTTAGCTCCGCAGCACCATTGACCGGACTTTTAACAGCCTGATCAGCGGTGCTGACCGAAGCCGCCAGAGTCCCTTTTCGACAGGGCATTCTGGTCGAAAAATGGATGCCTGGCAATCCTAGCTGTTATAGAGGAGGAGGATCTATTGTTCTCCTTGAAAGTAGGACAAGAAGTAATGGGCTTAATGTGCAGCAAGGAAGATTTGGGTTAGAAATTAGAAAATGTTTCTAACTATTGGTATAGTTAAGCTCTGGAATAGGCTTCCAACGGAGGTTGTGATATTCCTGTCAATGGAGGGTTTTAAGAACAGACAAATACTTGTGAGGGATGGTCTAGATCAGGCCTGCACAACTCGGAAAGCAGCAAGGACCGTGTTACTGCAAAAAAACCAGCTGCGGGCTGAAAAGCCCCGCCCTCACCCTGCCCCCATCTACTTCTCCCCACCCCACCGCTTGGCTTGTCCCACCCCTACTTGCTCCCCACGGGCCGCACAGTGAGCCCATGTGGGCTGCATGTGGCCCCCGGGCCGCATGTTGTGCAGGCCTGGCCTAAATTTACTTTGTCCTGCCTCAGCTCAGGAGGCTGCAGTGACTTCCAGCCTTACATTTCTATGATTCATTGCTTCTATAATTAGCATAATATTCAGTGGATACAATGCTTCAACTGCCTAGTAATCAAGCATTTTGTAAGCATGACAGCAGGGCTGAATTTTAAGGCGAGTGTTAAATGTGGTCAATGTAGTGGATTTTTACAGGATGTTCTTGCTATCCATAAGAGGCAACATGGGAGACCAACTGGCACCTAAAAACATCAATTCAATGAAATTCAGAGCCTTGGTCAACCTGAATTACTATTTATTTTTTTGCGCTAAAATTGTGCTTAGAATCCCAAACAATATTGGAAGCCTATTGCACTTGCCGGTGCTCAGACAATGTCTATATAACTGATACGTAACATGTATAGACATACAAATTACAAATAAATATAGTTTAAAACAAAACTGCTAAAAATTATTTTCTACTTTTTTTTTTAAACCTGCCAAGACTTGAGTTCCAGGTTTTGGTTCCCTTTCTGTATCTTTGACCACCTTGATGTAACATAAAAGATGCAATTCCCTGGGTTGTCTTCAGTTTGTGAGGTCATAGACTATTATGGGAGGAATATAGAACTCTGACCTCAAGTTCTGGCATGTAAAAATCTTCAGTTTATTGTATCTTCAGAGATCCATCAATAATGTATAAAATATGTATATTGTTAAAAATAATATATGTGTATTATTCGTTTGGCTGGATTTGTATGCTTTTGTGTCTAACTGGCCTTTAACTAAGATTTGTTGTGCGTGATTATGATGTGACGGTGATGGTGAACCACTTTTACTCTTGAAGTTCCAAGTAGTCTTTTTATTTTTTCAAGTGCCACTCCTCTTCCTTCCCCAAACTTCCTCTCCTCATCTTTTCCCCCCCCCCCCCCACTGTTTGCAATATCCTTGCAACAAACGATGGCTGGATTTTGGGATTCTCCTCAAACTTTATCAGTGCACTTCAGTGGCACAAGGTATCAAAGTAAAGCAGAAAACATCTCAAAAGTCTTCTTCCTTAAAAAGTTTTCTGCTTATGTGCCCTAATGGAGAAAAAAAAAAAAAAAGGGTATCTGATAGTTTTCCCAAACATGCTCCCTGACTGTGTCAATAGGGTTAATGATATTTAAACTCCTTTATGAAGAGCCTATGAAAAAAGTTCATGAGATTAAAAATGGGGAAAACCTGAAAACGCTGTTAAAATATTCTTTCTCCATTCCTTGCTTTAGAATTTCTCTTGCTAAGCTGGATCTGAACAACTGGGAACTGTCCGTACAGCTAGGAGACAGAACTTACTCTGTTACAGTTTCAAACAACGGGTCAACATTCTCTGTAAGTTTTGCTCATTTTCTCAGAAATGTGAGGCATTGAGTCGGTATATATTATTATTCTTGATTTGTGGTACAGATCTCTCATCTGTTCAGTGCACTAGCACAGTTACACACTTGTTTCATCTTCTGCAGGACGCCTTACTGTAAATTAGAATACCATTCTCCATACGCTAATTAAGTGGTACATTTCCCATACAGGGATTTATCTACACTTTAAAGTCAGTGGAACATTTTTGTATTCTACTTTCTTCTTGCATTTGTTTTCTAATTAACAAAATTGTTGTTTAATACCTTACTTAGAAGTGAGCTTTTATGCTGTGCCACAAGAGGTATTTGAGAGCAAGAAATTAAATTGTAATTTAAGATACTGGTAAAAATCAAACAAACTAACCAGGAAAAAGTACATAATGGGGATGACTGTAGCAAGCTACCATTAAAACTAAAGGTGCAAGTACAGTAATTAGCCACAATATGCTAACACTTCATTTTGTGTCTGGAAACCCTTTGCTTCAGATGCACAAATCTACATGATTTAGCTTTCACAAAACTTGCTGAATAATTTCTTTGTCTTGTGATATTAAAGAGTGAAAGACGCAAAGCATTGCTTTATGTTAGGATTATGGTGAAACCATGAATGATGATGAAATAAAATCAAGCTAAATCAGAGGCAGATTAACTTGGCGAGTTGGGAAGAAAAGTTTGTGGAGGAAAATGTTTTTATAATTCTCTAGTGCTGATCTGAAAGCTAACCTGAGAGTTTTAAGAATGGACACAGTTTACATGAAGTCTGTCAAAGCTTCTCAGAAAATCCCAACTTAAATATTTCATATCATGAAGACAGCTTTCTCAAGTGGTTTCACTTTTGCTTTGTTTAAAAATTCTCTTAAACAAGAGAAATATGTAATGATTTTAACTTAAAATTAGTCAGACTTTAGGGGGGTAGCTGCTTGCTACCTCTACCTCTACCACCACTGCTGGTGGCTGGTCAGTTGTGGGGGCTCTACCCCCTCCGCCCCCGTTGCCACTGGCAGCAGCTGGGGAGATGTGTGTGGGTCTCTTCCAGTGGCTGCTGAGCAGATTTGGGGTCCCTCTGCCACCGCCAGAGGCAGCTGGGAGTTGTGGGGTGGGGGAAGGGATCAGCTGCTTGCAGCGGCTGAGCAACTGCGGGGGGCGGGGAGGCCTGCCAGAGGCAGGAGCGCTCAGAGGTCCTCACTGGCAGCGGCATCTGGTCAGTTGCAGGAGGTCCTGCAGCTGCAGGAGGGTCGCCCACAGACGATGGGCTGCTGCAGGGGTCCCCCGGCTACTGACTTCAGCTGATGTTACTGAGCATGCTCAGTACACCCTAAATAGCACATTCAGTCAGATAGCAGTTTTTCACACTACAGGGCAGATGTGGGGTCCCCGGTGTTGCAGAGGTTGCTGCAAGTCACAGATTCTGTGACTTCTGCAACCTCTGTAACGTAATTGTAGCCTTATTTATTATGTGAAGAAGAAAGCAGCTTCAAATCCTGACTAGTGCCTGGTTAATGACCTCCGTTTTTGTGAAAAACTCCAGGAACTGCTTAAAAATACAGTCCTCGGAATCTTGTGTATTCCATTGTTCCATAGGTAGGGGAGTCACCCTTGATGTGAAATTGTGCTGCGGGTTCTAAGGTTTTGTCCTCACACACATTTTCTCTTGAATAACTAAGTGTTGTTTTTTTTTAACCCAGTTAATTAATTTGGTGCAATTTGTATTGTTTTTGTTTGAGGGTGTTATTTCAGTTTAATTTCATCTGGTTTTAAAAAAATAATAAATTGCGCAAAACCGAAATAAGACAGTTTACATGCAAACTTGCACCAGTTTTAAAACATGCTGTTAGTTAAACTGGTTTAAGTTTGTGTGGAAACGGCCTTTAAACGAGAATTGTTTCTTCCCCTTGTAGCTATAAAGATAACCTTGAAAACACCAAAGTGTTACCTTCTAGAGTCTGTACAAAGCCTAGTAGCTCTGAGGTGTGTGAACTGCCCTGTTCATCTCAAACATATAAAAACCGAAGAGGACAATTTAAATGCCAGTATTGTTATTTTAGCAGGAAAAAAGTGCATGTGCATATCCCACAATCAAAAACGTTCTCCCCAGCTGTCCACTAGCCGGCTGCCAAAACCTCCAGCTTCTTCAGTGCCAAAAACAGCAACATATCAAAAAGTGAAAATGTTGTGACAGTCTAAAATAAATGGAATTTAATATCAAAATAAATAACACAGAAGGAGTTGTACTGATTGAATTAACTATGAAAAATAATACAATACTACCATCAATATTTTAATTTAACTGATGCTATTCCAGAATTCCCAGTCTGTTGCAGCACAGTGAACCCTGTTTTTGGGTCCAGCTTGTCATGGACTCTTTGGTTTCATGTGCAATTCAAAAGACAGCACCATCATCATAATCAAAGGGTACAGAGTATGGTCTAGACAAGAATGAGCAACTTAGAAGTAAACTTATTTTCAGTACTTAAACTGTAACTTAAAGGTTTTTTTTAATCGTTTCATGCCACTTTGCCTGTGAGAGAGAGACTGGGGAACAGGAGAACAGGAAGGTACTGCTCTACAGAGTTCCAGAACAGGATGGCCATGGGGCTTCCTGCCCTTGTCCCAGCGTCCTAGACAGCATGCTGCTGCTTTTCTCTCAGGTTGTGTTGCGGTGAGGCAGACAGGAGCCCTCATGGGCATCCCCATACAGTGTCACAGTCCAACATGAAATACATAAAGGAGAGAGAGAGGAGTAACTGGACCCCATGCAGTCAACCAAATGGACTGAGAGCTAGTAGCCTTCTGGGTTCTAATTCCAGGCTGCTCAGTAACTTGCTATGTACTTTGGATAAGATACTTTATTTCTTTGTATCTCAACCAACTTAACTGGAAATTGTATGAGAGAGGTGAATCTCGCTGATGACCAAAGGCTACATCTGACCTAAACTTTCTTGGGTGCAAATATATTAGAAAATAAAACCCAACCCTGGAGATTGTAAAGCAAAATGTAACCGTTTATTCAACACCAAGCCCATGATGAGATCAGATTACTGGATAATTAAAGAACGACACATCATTTTGTGTTTATACATTTTTGTCAAATTTCTTCTTATCCTCACCTACCTCGTGATGGTTCATGGGTCACTATAATAAAAATGATCAAATCAAAGCCTTCTGAAACTTTATTAAAAAAATTGCGATGAGAAGTTTAAATTTTTAAGAAGTTTTTTCCAAGAAAAATCGAAGAAGGGTCAGAGAAGTCCTATTCCTGAGAATTGGATGTAATGTAATGTACTATAGCAGGGTTGGACTCCCCTGAGCTTCTGGCTGGGGAGGCTGCCCTGGACCCTCCTTTGTTGTCTCCCCTCCCCTGGAGCATTGCCGCTGAATGAACAGTGCTTTGGGGTGCAGGGTTGCGTGCTCCTTCAGGAGAGTGGGGCAGTGTGTCTGGCTCTGGCCAGGCTGCCAAACATGCTGCTCTGAGTGGCATGGTAGGGGAGCTGGGGGGTTGGATAAGGGGCAAAAGGTGACAGGGGCCAGGGAACAGGCGAGGGGGGGTGTTGGATGGGGTGAAGGTTCTTATGCGGGGGGGTGGGGTGTGATCAGGGGATTGGGAATGGTGGGGGCACGTTGGATAGGGTGTGGAAGTCCTGGGGATCTTTTAGGGAGCAGGGGTGTGGATAGGGGTTGGGGCTGTCAGGGGACAGGGAGCGAGGGGGTTGGGTGGGGTCCTGAGGCACTCCCTTAGTGCAGCCTGGCCTAAAAACTAAGCGCCATGGCTTCCCAGAACTTACCTGCTCCAGGCCTGACAAGCTTTGCTTCAGGTCTATAAAATACTACAAAAGTAAAGAAAATTTTCTGCTTCTTGTGCCTACAACAGGGGCTGGAAAGTAAATGGATAAAGGTGTTTTACAAATAAATGAAACTCCCTCTCCCCCATTATCCTGAAGCCACTCCAATACTTAACCAATTTGTGCAAAATACATTTAGTTTAACTTTCCAGTATCAAGCATTATCCCTATGTCAGTTCATCTACATGCACTTTAATTGTTCAAAAATTTTATACTCACGTTGGTTTGTTTAAAATCTTGGCTACCTTAATGAGATCTGTTGTCTTGTACAACATGAACTCACTAACTTAACTCATGAAAATCTCAGTGTTTTTGTTTTCTTCAATTTATTTCTTTATCCTTTTGTATTGATTGCCAGGAGAATCTATGAATTGGCTGCTCATCATACTTTGATCTTTGAAAGATAAAATCTTCATACTCTAACTCTTAGTTTTCCTATCAGTTATGTACATTTTTTGTTATCTATCAAGAAATTATCCTATCATCATGATTAGCAACATCAGTTTTTAAAACCTTCCATACACCAACACAGTGTAATAAAACTACAGTCTTTTTGTTTGTTCCATTTGGACTCAAATATTATTCCTTCTGATGGATGGAACAATCTAGGCACAAAGCATACCAAGTCCAAGAAATGCAGCTTTGTTTATGAGAGGTGAAATCCACTCCCCCTGCATCACAGAGTGGCTGGAAAGACTAAATCCACCCCGAATCCAGTGGGCATGGCTGCTGTGTGCTTTCTCTCTATCACTGCAGCTGTTTTAAGCCATGGTTTAGAATAGTGTCAGCAGTCCCTCCTAGCCAGTTGCATAGAGTATTTCAGAGGCTAATGGAGTCATGTAAGGGTGGGTCTGTGGCCTGCCTATGGTCCACCTTTATCATGGTCTTCAACTCCAGACTATTCAGAGCTAATGTGAAGACCCCTTTGTTGTGAAGCTGCAAATAGGGAGTGTCCTGTTCAGCCATTTTGCCAAGAGACCCTCTGCATAGGTGCTGTGTAGGGCATAACTGATGTGGAAGTCCTTGGGCTGACCTTTGCACTATGGGTGAATGTCATGCCAAGTGAGAATCTTTCATCTCAGAAATCTTTGTGCAGTGAAATAATTTAGTTAAATTTTATAATAAAAAGTAATAGAGTGGTAGAGAAATTTAAGAGATAGAAACAAGGGAGAATTTAAATACAATGGTTCAGGATCTTCTGAGCTTTAATTTATTGAATTCACCACCCTATAATTTTCCTGTTGCAAAGTAAAGGGTTTGGTGATGAACAAAAGAGTGAAAGATAAATAATTACATGATTGTAAGTGTCCTCTTTTCACTTCTACAACCAACCCTCTTTTCTTCCCTCAGTAGTTTTCAGTATTTCTTTCTTTCTGTTATGAATATCTCCAGAAGTATAAAACGAAAGAGCAGGTTGAATTAGTATCTTTTTAGTGGCAAAGATGTTGGCAGGGTGTGGAGGATTTTATTATTATTTTTGGCTACACTCACTGTCTTCACAAAAATGAAGGGTGAATCCAGTGTTGGACATCAGCAGTAAGGAATGACATGTTGAAAAGCGCACTGCTTTCTCATTTTTATTGCTTACTGTTTTGCAGTGCCCAGAAATATGCCAGGTGCTTTAGAGCACAGATTAAAAGACATTGCCCTGCCCAAATGAGTGTACATGTTTTTTTGTCTATTTGCAGTTCATTTCTCGCTATGTAAGTTGGGAATCTCATGTCATAGGAGCAAAGGATTTGAAGCTATGCTGTTATTCTATAATGTGTATTTTTAAAATCTCTTTTAGTAAGGCCATTTTATATAAAATGTTGTGTCTGATCCTCTGTTTTAATCTTTCAAATTTTCTGTGTTCAAAGTGCATTTGAGAACTGTTCTACAGCATTTCTCTGCGCTTAGCACTAATTTTTCTCCTTTATAATATTTGAACATTTGCCCCTTCCCTCTAGGGCTCTTCATTGCTATAGTGGGTACATACCTTACTCAATACTTAACCCAGGGGTGGGGAACCTTTTTTCTATCAGGGGTCACTGACCCACAGAGAAAAATCAGTCGCAGGCCACACACAGCCCCAAAGGGTGGGGTGGAGATGGAGACTCAGGGCTTCCCCACGCAGTGGGGCAAGCCGGCACTTGTGGCTCCAGACCCATCAGGGGATGTAGGGGCTTGAGACTCCCCCTAGGCTGTGGGGTGGAGCCAGAAACGAGGTGCTCAGGATGTGAGAGCCTTCGGGCTGGGGCAGGGGATTGGGTTCAGGAGGGGGTGAGGGTTTCGGCTGGGGCTGTGGGCTCTGAGGTAGGACTGGGGATGAGGGGTTGGGACTGTAGGAGGGCGGTCCCATCTGGGACCAAGGGGTTGGAATGCAGGAGCAGTCTCAGGGCTGGGGAAGAGGTTTGGGGTGCAGGAGGAGGTTCAGGGTATAGGCTCTACAAGGAAGTTTGGGTGCAGACGAGGGTTCCAGCCTTGGGCAGAGTGATGCGGTGTGGGTTGGGGTGTAGGATCTGGGAGGGAGTTCCAACCTGGGGCAGGTGGTTTGGCGTGTGGGCTTCGCCCAGGCAGCGCTTACCTCAGGCAGCTCCTAGTTAGCGGTGCAGCGAAGCTAAGGTAGGCTCCTTGCCTTCCCTGTCCAACGCCTAGGTGGAGGGGTCAGGGGACAATGTGTGGTACCCCGGCAGGCGCTGCCCACACAGCTCTCATTGGCCATGGTTCCTGGTGAATGGGAGCTGTGGATCTGGTGCTGGGGGCAGAGGCAGTGCACAGAGCTTCCCTGATCATCCCTGCTCTTACAGGCTACAGGGACATGCTGGTCACTTCTGGCAGCTGCATGGAGCTGACTGGACTTTTAATGGCCTGGCAACCTCATCTTCTCTCTGCAGCCCAGTGAGATGGTGCTCACAAGTATTCTTTACATAAAAATAGGCTTTTGCCTGTCACTAATTTTCTTTTTGATTACAGAATCCTTTGTTAGTTTGAATGGAGGGAAACAGCACGTTTGAGGGCACAAGTAAAAGGGGACAGGGACGTTTCACAAGGAAGAACTGATCAGTTTACAGTTGTAAGCAGAAAAACTTCCCCTGCAGTTTACAAAATGTTGATAATTTACTTGAACAGTTGCGCACCTAAGTGCACAGTCACAGTAGGTGCGCAACTGTCTGAGCCTCACTCTCAATTACCAGTTTCTGCAGAGGCTTAAATTGCTCTCATAAAAATATACCTAGTTACTAATGTGTGTAATTACACTTCACTGTGTACTTAAACTACTTCATAGCTGAAAGTACTGTCTTGCCACTGGTAGTTTCATACCTCCTTTGGCATTACATGTCAGTTTGTCTCTCAAGTGTCAAAACTTGTAGATATAATTCTTAATACAATGATGGTAGTCCAGCAACAGCTTTAAAATAAAATAATTAGCTTAATAAAAAATAAAATGGATAATGAAAATGTGTATCAGAGCATAATTTCTGTTGGCAAGAAAATTGACCATCCTGGTCTTCTGCCTATATAATGTTTGTAGATTTTTTTTTTTTTGAAAGTACCTGACTCTTTTTTTGTATGTATGCAAGATTGCAAAATTTGTGTGTTTATTTTATCTTTAGTCATTTGTAAAAGTTCCATTCCACATTTTAAAAAAAAATGTGTTGTGTTCAGAAATGGCCAACTAAACTTTATCTTAACTTTTTAAAAAATCTGATGTCCTCTTGAGTTTTCTCATCTACCTTCTTGAATTGCATACATTTCAATCCTATCCTTAATTCTCCTTTTTCTAACGGGTACAAACCTAACTTGACTTTTCACCACACAATAAAACCTGTTATCTAGTAACAAATCCATTGTGGTCTTATGTACATTGCTTCAATAGCATTCTTGTTGTATATTGTGTCCAAAATTATGCACAGTGGCTCAGCTTGAAAGCGCAATATTCTTGGAAGCCCTTTCTATAATAGCTATAAGGATTTTTGCTATATTGCTTTCTTATACAACTTTTCGCTTACCCCCACCTACAGCTATTTGGGGATGGCTTAAAGGAAAGAGGGAATTAAAAAGAATGGAATTGAATTTTGTTGAAGTCAATGTGAACAGAGGTTAGTCTTATCTGCTCTCCACCATTTTGTTTGTGCAGGGACAGAGTTTGAAGGAAGTGTGGCATTTTGTGGGGGAGGGAACTGTTGTCATTGGTTTTTTTCCCCCCTAATTTCTCTTTTGACATGCTGAACACCCAACTTCCAATATTTTGGATTCTTTTACTGCTTTCTTAATTTTCCTGCTTCTTTGTCATCTGTTTATGGTGTAAATAAGACCAGAGTTAATGCTGATCTTAGTACCATTTTCCTCTCCTCTCAGAACTGGTTGCTCAAGTGCAACTCAGAATTGTACCATTAGCACCACGGCTATCTACTTCATTCTTTTAGTATATTGAGTATTTCAAGAAAGGCAATAAGACTATTTGTTCACTATCATCAACTCTGTCACTGTAATGTAGTTAGAATTTGTTAAACATGATTTCCACTTTAGCAGTTGCTTCTGTTTTGGACCAATCTATGTATGTCCAGTTTTGAAAAAAATCTGTACTTACTCTACTTTGTCTTTAAACAATGCCTCCAGAGTATTCCTCAATAAGGAAATAAAACAGGTTCAATATTGGCATCATATTATTTTTTATCTCTCCTGAATCAAGTCCCTCTTTTTTCCTAGTAAGGAGTAAAAACATAAGAAATTAACTTCTTATAACAGGAAGAATATTTTATATAAAGAACCCATGTGTTTATATATACTAACTTTCTTTGGGTATCAGGTGCTGTTTTGCTATTATGTACTTGAGCTACGTGATTATTTTGCTATACTAGTCATATAACTTATAAATGGATGACGAAAAAATACCTGTTCATGTTGATAATCAAGAAAAACTGTGTTAGTGGATCTGATAATTTTTGGTAACAGATTTTGTTCTCCATTTTAGAGTAGTTTTTTTTAAACAATTATTACTGTAATTCAGCAATAGACCCTATTTCTCAAGGGATTGTAACTCTGCTGTAAAACGTTCTGTGAGCTGAAGTCTGGCACACAAGCTCTCATCCCATGAACAAGTTTAAAAACAAAGACGAGAAAAAAGGTCTGAAAAATGTTAGAATGACTTATACTTTAACAATATAGAGAATATTTCATTTTGGGGCACTTATTTTCCTTTCATAATTTAGTCAACTTTTTAAATGAAATTTGGGAGCATATTATCTTATAAGGTCGAATAAACATACCAATGGTCAGTTTCTAAGTTTTTAGTCAATTAAAGCTGGCTATTGCTGATGTACTTCGTTACCAGGTTGATGGCTAAATAGGGTGAATTTCTGTGATGTAACAGGTACTATTAAGTCTATTCTATATGTTTTACAACCCAATAATGACAGGTGTTTAATTATTAAAAGTAAAGTAAAATCTAAATAAAATACCTGTGAAAGTATAACATACCCTTTGTTTTCTTCAGAAATCCTATCTTTTGGTAGAGCAATGTTTGTGTCTTCATCCTCTTCCTTTCCCTTTTATGGTCCTTTGTTATTAGTTTGTAAACTCCTTGTGGGCCAAGACATTGGTTTTTTTTATTCATTTATGTGCCATGTACAACTGTGAATCTGTATAAAAAAGCATACATAATTAGTTAGGATTCCTAAAAACAAATCATAAGTAAAATCTTTCTTGGGTTCTTTTTTCGTCACAGAATCATACTCAAGACTCTTTTGAAAAAGAGCCCATAACTGTGTAGAATGAATAGATCAAAAATGTTGTGAGCTCCTCCTGCTGGTTCAGCAGCAGCAGTTGTTACAGGAGAAAGCATGTTAATATAATGTTAAGAGGCTGGCTTAAATCCACAAAAGCAGCATTAACTCTGCAGCTCCTGGCTGAAGCTTCAACTTTAATTCTGTTGTCTCAGTATATATGAGCACATTTGATATGCAGCATCACACTTCAGGTCCAGATCTCTGACTCCTAGGCGCATAGGGGTTGGGGGCGGGAAGGGGAGGAGGGAAGTGTAGGGTAATTTCAGCCTAGAGTTGCTTTCTTAGCTCTAAATTTCCTTGCTTTTATAATGTAAGGAAGACTATTAACATTACTTTAATGTAGTTTTCATGGTTGATAAAAAAATAATGCTGTTGTAATGGTTAGATGTGCGTCAGCTGTGACTAAATGTTTTGATGTAGTCTTCTCAAAAGACAGACTAGAGCTTTCCTTTGAAATATGTGAAGCAGTTTTAGACACAGCTTCTCAGATGGATCTAATTAGTCTTTCATAGAACTGGATGTCCGTTTGTTGCAGCTGAATTCTCATTTCATTCACCCATAACTAGAAACACCACTCTTCAAACGTGTTTCTTCAAAGAAAGAGGGGTTTAGGATTCCATGTTTTAATGCTTTTTGATGTTGGTTTCCCTTTAACTGAGAAGACCTTATGTTTATACAACTGTTATTATTAAGAAAACATAGCTTTGTTCATGAGAGTTCATTCTGTACCAATGTTGGCTATTGGTAGAAGTCAGAGATGTGTTTAATAGATCTTGCTATACCAGACTAGTAGGACAGCTATGTGTCTGACTATTAAACATACTGAAGAAAGATATTAATGCAAACAGAATGTATTAATAAAACAGGAAACACTTTTTGTAACAGGATGAAAATAAAGATGAAGGACTATCAGTTATGGGATTTATCAGTAAAGAATAATCATTTATTATTTACGTAGAATTGCTGCCAAAAAGGAGCGTTTTCTCTAGAGCTGTATTTACCTTTGTTACAGCATTCCCTATCTTAAAATGAGAAGTATACTGCAAATGCTCTGGGTGGTAAATGTTTAAATTAATCTATAACTATTCAGCCAATGATACTTCGATACATCGGTGGTTGGAAATACCTAAGAAAAGGGGTCAGATTCTCAGCCTACTCCTATCCCCATTTGGCTGCTTTTGCCAGTGACATAATCACTGTGGTGTGAGAGTGTGTCTCAAACAGGCATACCACGAAACCAAGGTACCTGCTGTGCAGCACTGAGATTGTAGTATGGTGACGTTGTATTTTCTGTAAATAAATATTGACTTGTTGGAGGGTAGTATGTGGCAGTACACAGGTCAATGATGTTGGGAGAACAATTCTACATTCTAAATGACTACATTATTTTGAACTGTTCAAACTTTAGTCATAGTCAGAGTGGAGAGCAGCATTGGGAAGTGCCTGAGTAAACCTAGCTAAAATAAGTGATTTTTGTGGAGAGGGTTGGAGGAGGAGAGTGAATTTGCTAGACATACAGACAAAGGGAAATATTTCTCTAAAATAGAAAAAAATGAACTGGGTCACTGCATGTGATTCATATATAGAATATCAGACGGATTATGGAATGATGCTTCAGTGTCAAGACTCCTGGTGAAAGTATTCTAACCATAAGGACAAATCACAAATATGGTTTATGTCAGTGGTGGCCAACCTGTGGCTCTGGAGCCACATGAGGCTCTTCAGAAGTTAATATGTGGCTCCTTGTATAGGCACAGACTCCGGGGCTGGAGCTACAAGCGCCAACTTTCCAATGTGCCGGGGGGTGCTCACTGCTCAACCCATGGCTCTGCCATAGGCCCTGGCCCCACTCCATCCCTTCCCGCCCCCTCCTCTGAACCTGCTGTGCCCTCGCTCCTCCCTCCACTTCCCCTCCCCCAGCCTGCTGCATGCCACAAAACAGCTGATTGGGAGGTGTGGGAAGGGAGGGGGAGGTGCTGATTGGCAGGCAGGAGACACTGGGAGTGGGGAATGTAGCGGGGAAGCTGATGGGGGGCTGCTGATGTATTACTGTGGCTCTTTGGCAATGTACATTGGTAAATTATGGCTCCTTCTCTGGCTCAGGATGGCCACCCCTGGTTTATGTAGTCACCAGAAAGATGAAATGGAATTATACCTCCACAATTCTAAATGTATGTGTTATTTTACATAATATTAGACACAAAAAACTTAAAAGACCGTGATTAAGGTTGCAAAGTAAAACTAGTTCAGAAGTTAGGAAATGTCTCAGATTTAAAGTTGTGCCCGCCCAACCTGAATTCATCCCACTTGTGTGTATGCATTGTGGTATGGTCTGGATTATATTATTATATTTTTTTCACATGTCTCCTGCCTCATTCATCCCCACAGCAGGTCCACTTTGTGCACTGAATCAGGGTTGTGCAGTGAAGGAGAATGTTGTCCATTGGCTCACTACTTCATTTGTTCCAGAAGTTGGCAGGTGTGTAGTGAATGAGGCAGGAGATTGCAGGAAGAAAAAAAGGATGGTTTCATGGTTACAACATTTGAATGCTTCCCTGGAAAATTGGATTATATCCCTGCCTCTGCTACAGATGTTCTGTGAGATGCTCGATGAGTCACTTAAACTAGTTTGTTTTACAGGTGGTCACTAATTGTTTATTCCTCATTTTAATGGTGCCTGACTTGAGACCCTGTGGTCTGATTTGCAGAATTTGCAATGAGCACTCATAGCTGCAATTGAAGTCAATGGAATCTGTTCTTTTAAAGTACAAAGTGCTAAGTAATGTGAAAAATCAGGTGCTGGGTGTCAAGTTCAGCATCCAAAACAACTGAATACTTTTGACCTCAATGTCTTTGTGGGTCAGTTCCCCTTCTCTAAAATGTGGGCATTAATATCCCTTCATTCCACAGGAGTGTTGTAATATAAATGGGTGTTTATGAAGCACTCAGATACTAGAGCGATGAGTGCCATAAAAAAGCCAACAAAAAAATTAATAATTCTGTCTTCAGAACAGGGTTTGAATAGTGTTCAGTAAACAAAATGTGTGGTCACACATTGAACACTGAGAAGACCATAAAGTATTGCATAGCTGTTCATAAGTGAGGATCTCCATTTTGTGCACTGAATGGGGGGTGGGGGCAGTGAAGAAAATATGTGGTCATGTCATTAAAGAGAGTATCATAATGCATACATAGAAGGAGGCACAAACATCTTAATTATGGCATTTCCTAATTTTTGAGACCTTTATTTTTCAACTTAAAAATATTGTTTGTATTAGTTTTTTGTGTAGATTTCCCTTGATTTTATAAAGCAATCTGAACCCGCCCGCCCAGAAACTCTATCATGTGGCATCATAGTGACACCCATATGGACCAGCAACAGGGTTGGGACCTATAGATGCACCTGCACAGACCTCTGCCACTTGAGCTAGCTGAATAACTGATAGCAGTAGTAGATTTTACACACTATGTGGATCAGCTCTAGAGAAGAATGAGATACTTTGCCAGTGGGTTGCACAGATATTTGCTGAGAGCAAGGGAGTGATTCATGGATGAATTACTTTCACTGCAACTGACTTCTTTAAAGTTTAACTCTGTAAAAATATAACAGTGAATACAGTAAAACATAGAACAGATCTGACGACTCCAAAAATGCTAGAATTGTATACAAGGCGTGCTTATCCTATTGCCATTTTCATAATTGCAATTCATTTTCTAGCAGTTCTTTCTACTTACTTTGTCAATTGTAATGAATGCTAAACTCCTGGGACATATCCTCAGCTTGTATAAATTGAGATAGCTCCATCAATTTCAATGGAGTTATGCTAATTTACAACAGCTCTAGTCTGCCATGGACTAATTGTCCATGTGGACCCTACTCACGCACATTAACAGTTCATTAATGTACATTGATCTAGTCCACAGCTGCCTGGTGTGGGGAAGATTCACACTTTAGCTTGCTGCAAACGAATTGTTCATGGAGACAAATTCTCAGTAACACAATAAACAAATGGACTTTCCTTCCTCACTTTCCCTTGACAAATTTCCACTTTCCTGGAGAAATCTTTTAAATAAGAAAGTGCCAACCCAGATGGAATGTTTAAGGCTTAGTAGATGGAGACCTTACAAATGATTTTGATAATGGAAATGCTTTTAGATTCTATCTGTAATTTATGGTTGAGGAAGACAGTATTCAATTCATAATCGTGACACAAGTTCCTGTATATGCATTTAATATGTTTGTGTATATGCTATTGAATTGCCTGAGATTGCAACTCTCATGTGTATAGTCCTTACCCACACAAATGGTAACATTGGCTTCAGCTGTATGATTTCAATGATTGGGACTGTTTGTGTGCCTGGCTCTAGAAAGGGAGTTAGGTATTGCAATGCTCAGCAGACCCTTGTTTAAATTCCTGCTCCTCACCAGGCATGCGGGGGGCAAGGTGTGTGTGTGTGTCATTGAACTATATGGCATTACGCATGCTCTGAGCACACCTACCAGACAGGTCCCACAGACAGGAAAGGATTCCCTCCCCACCCTTGTCTCCACCTGGTTTGATCATTGAGTTGGGGCTTAAGTGTAACATAGGTATCCTGGGACCTTGAGGGAAGCAGCAGTGCATATGCCCAGGGGAGAAACACCTGCAGAAATGTAAGCACCAATTGAGTTTAAGGGCTTGGTTACACTTGCAGCTGTAGAGCACTTCAGGTTAAACCAGCCTTTGGAGAGCACTTTAGGGAAAGTGCTCCAGTCTGTCCACAGTGTCAGCTGCAAGCGCTCTGGCATGGCCACATTTGCGGCACTTTCGGCGTTGGGCATTATGAGCAGCTATCCCAGCGTTCAAGTGGCTGCAACGTTCTTTTCAAACAAGGGGGGTGGGGTGGAGAGTGCTGTGTGTATGTGGAGGGAGAGAGTGAGCGGATTTTTGGAGTGCTGAATGTGTGTCAGCACGCTATCGTGTAAGTTCAGTCCCCTGTAGCTCCCCTACCTCTCACTCACTCACTCAAGTTTGCTTTGTGGCTTTGCCCTGTTGCAGATAAGCTGCCTCTGTCTGAAACGAAGCTCTGAACAGGCACTTCCGCATTTCTCCAGCTGAGTTAAAAACAAAGGGAAGAGAGGCCACTTGATTTAAGGAGATTAGGAGGCGTTTCCGGAGGTCAATCAGAGTGCAGTAACGTTACTACCCATTTACACTGGAGTTGCAGTGTCTCACCCAATATAAAACAGGTGTTAATTCTCTTGGGGAGGTAGAGTATCAGGAGCTCTCCAGCCAGGGAGTCAGAGCGCTCTACATGCCTTGCCATTGTGGACGGGTAGTAAGGTAAAGTGCTCTGGGAGGCTTTATTGTGGTATAAAGTGCCAGTACAGCCAAGCCCTAAGTGTCTCCAGAGTTTGGCAGCAGCTGAGCAGGGGTTTTGTGGATCACGGTGATTTTCAAATCTGCTATTTACGTGCCTAAATCTAGAGCTTAGGCACCTTAGTCCCTTTGTGTATTTGAGACAGCTTGCATAAGGTTTTAGAATTGGGTCGATGTTCAGTATCAGACAGCCATTAGTGAATGAGCAGTTTATGGAATTTTGTAGATTGTTCTAACTAATCAGTAATTTGAATTAGGGATGATCAGCTAGGAAACATTTGTTTTGTAACAAACCCCTCCACAAAAACAAACAAACAAGCCTTCACAACCAAGCAGTGTTGAATATATGCTAGTAGTATACACTGATTCGTCTCAATGTGCTTCTATACTTTTGTCTTTTAAAAAATTGAGTGTCTGTTCCCTTTGAAAGTGAGCAAAACCTCCCCACAGTTAAATTAGACAGTGGAAAAATCAAACTTTTCAGTTGTTCTCTGTATGTTACTAATATAAACATTGAGACAGAATCGTTTTGGATATAGGACTATAACCTGATCCTCAGTTATGTAGGCGTGAGTAGTGTGTGTACCTCTTTCTTGTGCAATGCATGGTAATCTGATCTATCATGATACATTTATTTGGTCTTAAATACAAGATTATGGACAGATATTGTACTTTAAAGCCAGTCTTAATAGCTGTCATGTTCAAATGTGGCCCAAGCAGTGTGAATCACAATTTAGCACCATCTTCTTCTCTAGTTACACACTTTTAAACATATGTATCTAATGTAAACAAATCCACAGGTTTAGATAATCTTGAGCTTCAATACTGTAGGAATGCTGCCACAGTCACCTACTTCCCTTTTACTGATATGTTAACGTTGTCCGTAAACACAGTGAGCCATGAAAAATTGGCAGAGTTGTTCCCCCATGTTGGAATACAGGAGTTCAGTTTTAAGAGTAACAGGGTAATCTTAATTTTGTTAGCAGACCCCCAAACTAAAGAACCCTTTCCTAATAGTTTGAATAGATCTCCTCCATTGTAGAAGTAATTTGGCAACTCTAGAAATGGAATGTAGACATTATATTTTTATCATCCGTGGGTTTTTTCTTCTTTTGGTTTTACAGGCTGGGTTTTTTTGTTTTTGTTTTTTAAGGTTCTTGATCATTCTGTGATACTGTACTGTGTTTCAAAGACCTTGCTTTGACCTTTTGGAAAATGGTGGCAGAACCATACTTGACAGTTTAGGTCAGTGGTGGGCCACATGCATCCCATCAGGGTAATCCGCTGGTAGGCTGCGAGACAGTTTGTTTACATTAACTGTCCACAGGCACGGCCTCCTGCAGCTCCCAGTGGCTGTCTTGCAGCCCACCAGTGGATTACCCTGGTGGGCTGCGTGCAGGCCACAGGTTGCCCACCACTCGGTTTCGTAGTAATTGCTCCAGTCTAATGTGATAGTGCTTCTTAAGAACTTTGGAGGACTCTTTAACTTAAGAAATTTCTGCTCTGAAGTTGTTCCATTGAAACTTACCAAACCTGTCAATGGGACATCATAATTTCCTTTGGAGTCACTTTACAGGAAATAGTCAATCCATGTTTTTTATTTATATGTTGAAATGGGTTACTGAGTCTTGACTGGAAAAGGGGTTCTAAATACACCTTTGTTCACCTCCACTCACTGTGAGGATTTTCTATTTCCATGGTAACTGGGGGCAGACTCAGACTTGTTATTTCACAGACGAGGATGTAAAGGCTTGTCTCATAGGAAAAGTCTGCCTGAGGTTTCTGTGTCAAGAACAGTTGCAACAATAATTTCAGACTACAATTTTTTCCAAAGAGTGTTTAAAAAAATCTACAGAATATATTCTTTTAATAACTCAGTAATGTTGTACTACAAAATACTTTAAAAAGCCTTACTCTGTTAGTATCTGGCTGAGACCTGATACACTTCACTTATCTCATGGTCCCCAGGGCTGAAAAGGATGGATGCAAAGAAATACACAGGTGTTTTGAAATTTGCCTGATGGGCAGTAATCTCCCATCTACATGCTAAATATGAGCTGTCTGAATTGCAGAAAGGACACCAAGACTGCAGGAATAGTTCAGGTATCTCATCGGCTGGCCAGATCACTACGAACACAAGAATGGCCATGCTGGGTCAGATCAATGGTCCGTGTATCCCAGTATCCTGGCTTCTGACAGTGGCCGGTGCTGATTACTTCAGAGGAAGTGAACAGAAGGCACAATTTTATTGATTGATTCATCCCATCATCCAGTCCCAGTTTCTAGCAATCAGGTTTAGGAACACCGAGAGCATAGAGTTGCATCGTTGATCATCTTGGCTAATAATCATTGATGGACCTGTCCTCTGTGAACTCATCTAATTCTTTTTTTAACCCAGCTATACTTCTGGCCTTCACAACATCTCCTGGTAATGAGTTCTATAGGCTGGCTGTGTTTTGTGTGAAGAAGTATTTCCTTTTGTTTGTTTTAAACCTGCAGGCTATTAATTTCATTGGGTGACCGAGTTCTTGTGTTATGTGAATGGGTACTTCTTAATTCACTTTCTCCACACCAGTCATGACTGTATAGACCTCTATCATCTCCCCCCTTAATCATCTCTCTTCTAAGATGTACAGTCCCATTCTTTTTAACCTCTCCTCACATGAAAGCTGTTCCATACCCCTAATCTCCCCCCACCCCCTTCAATGTACTTCCAGGTCTCGTGTCTTTTTTGGAAATTTTATATATTATTCAAGATTTGGGCATACCATTGATTTATATAGTGGCATTATGATATTTTCTGTTTTATTATCTATCCCATTCCTGATGGTTCCTAACATGCTGTTAACTTTTTTGACTGCTGCTGCACGTTGACCAGGTGTTTTCAGAGAACTATCCACAGTAATGCCAAGATCTTTCTTGAGTAGTAACAGCTCATTTAAACCTCATCATTTTGTATGTACAATTGGGATTGTTTTCCAGTGTTCATTATTTTGCATTTATCAACGCTCAGTTTCATCTGCCATTTTGTTTCCCAGTCAACCAGTTTTGTGAGATCCCGTTGTAAATCTTTGCAGTCTGTTTTGGATTTAACTGAGTAATTTTGTATGTCTGCATGCTCTGCTACCTTTAGGTTTACCCCTTTTTCCAAATCATTTATGAATATGTTGAACAGCACAGGCCCCAGTGCAGATCCCTGGGGGCCCTGCTATTTACCTCTCTCCAGTGTGAAAATTGACCATGTATTCCTATCCTTTGTTTCCTGACTTTTAGAAATCAGTGTCTCATTAGGTATCCTCCAGTCCTCTGATATAGAGGGTGATTTAAGTGACAGGTTACATACCGTAGGTTAGTAGTTCTGCAATTTCGTATTCCTTCAGAACTCTTGGGTGAATACCATCTGGTCCTGGTGACTTATTACTGTTTAATTTATCAATTTGTTCCACAATCTTCTAAATCAACACCTCAATTGGGATAGTTCCTCAGATTTGTCACCTAAAAAGAATGACTTGGAGGGAATCCCCCTCATCCTCTGCAGTGAAGATCAATGCAAAGAATTCATTTGGCTTCTCTGCAGAGGCCTTGTCTTCCTTGAGTGCTAGCTTAGTACCTCAATTTTCAAATGACCCCACTGATTTTTTGGCAGGCTTTCTGCTTCTGGATATACTTTAAAAGATTTTTTGCCATTAGTTATTGTGTCTTTTGCTAGTTGCTCTTCAAATTCTTTTTTGGCTTCCTAACTATGCTTTTATACTTGACTCGCCAGAGTTAATGTTCCTTTCTGTTTTCCTCATTAGGATTTGACTTCTGATTTTAAAAGGATTCATTTTTGTCTCTAACTGCCTCTTTTATTCTGATTAGCCATTGTGGTGTTCTTTTGGTCCTCTTGGTGTTTTGGGTTTATTTAATTTGGGATGTACATCTAGCTTGAGCCTTTATAAAAGTGTTTTTAAAAAGTTTCCATGCAGTGGAAAAGTTTAAATGCTACTGTGCTGGGTTTATTTGATATTTCCCCCTCTCAAAGTATTTTATTTAATCACGTTATGGTCACTATTACTGAGTGGTTCATCTATATTCACCTTCTGGACCAGATCCAGTGTGCCACTTAAAACTAAATCACTCTGCCTGATTTCAGAGCTGATACCTTTCCCAGCCTTCCTGAAGCCAAATATCTTGATTGGTGGAGAGTGCATCACTTTCTCGTTCCCTCTGTTGGCCAGTGGTGGAGAGTATATAACTCTGGCTTCAGTCAAATGAACAAGGACAAGCAGATTCTATCAAAGTAATGATATGCTGAAAACCCCTTCTCTTCCTCTTTTGATTTCTTATTAACAGTTTATTGGAGATTCTCTTGAGTCGTCTGCTGCTGGACCAACAGAGAATATCTGTAATCACAGTTGCCAGTTTTTTATGTTGGGGAGCCCACCAGCAGCCAGTCTTACACAAGGTATATATGCCTGTGTCAGACCACAAAGGGAGCACCTTATAGAGTCGGGGAGTCTAAGGTCAGAGGAGATTACCAATGTGTCTAGTCTGATGTCCCACACCACAAGTCACCAAATTCCACTCAGTTGCTCCTGTATGGAGCTCAAGAACCTGGATTAAATAAGTGTTATGGCATTTAGAAGACTAAACTATTCTATGCCACAGGCAGAGAATTAGAAGGATTGAAGTACATCAATGCCCAAGTCCCCTCAACCCCACAGTGGCAGAGAATTGATATGGTCAAATATACCATATGAACCCATGCACCATGCTGCAGAGGAAGGCAACACAAAAAATCAGGCTCTCTGCCATTCTGACCTGGGGGGAAATTACTTCAGGACCCTGATAATGGTGATGAGTTAAACTCTGAGCATCTGGGCAAGATCCAACAGCAAAGCATCTGAGAATGTGAATTCTCTGTTCTGCCTCAGAGCATGAACCTACTCCTTTCTGTGTCCCATCTTCAGCCATGGTCATCTCTGATGCTTCAGAGGAAGGAGATTTTAAAAAATCAGAAAAATATTTCCTTCCTGACCCCTACAAGCAACTGTGTGAAGTCGTGAAGCCTGAAATTTGGGAATAAAGACATCAGACAAGAAAGGATTTCCAGGGCTGCTGAGCATAAGCCCCTTGGTACTGTAGGAACCCTATCTTACAGTCCCAC
This sequence comes from Dermatemys mawii, assembly GCA_007922305.1. NCBI lineage: Eukaryota > Metazoa > Chordata > Testudines > Dermatemydidae > Dermatemys > Dermatemys mawii. The sequence continues at coordinate 36,700,471 of ML677364.1, read as the reverse complement.
TCATAAATTTATCAAGCTCTATCTTAAAACTAATTAGGTTGTTTTCCCCAAAAACTTCTGTTGGGAGACTGTTCCAGAACCTTCTGTAAACAGGGAAGAAGAGTCACAATCATCCATCTCTCCAAGGAAATACAGATGGTAGTTTTCTGTGTGCAGAGAAACTTCTTTCTGTATGAGCTTGTCTCATCAATGGCACACAGAACTCCCAGGCAAATCGGCTCTGTATGGTGAGGCTGGATTAAGGGGACTCTAATCTTTATGTAGACACATTCAGGAAAACCATATGTTTTTGGAAAATTGATTTTAGCCACGGGGCTGAATGCTTTTAAGGAATTAGGCTCCTAACTTCCTTTGATTTCTACCTCTTTTTGAGCATTCAGTCCCTGGTACCTGATTCCAATGCTGCTGAACGCCAGCAGTTCCCATTTATTTGAAGTGGTATTGTGATACTCAGCATCAGTGCAAATCTAGCTGGTACAGTACTTGCCTCCTGAAAAATCACAATATAAATACGAAAAAGGCACTACTTTCTACTTCCTTCCCCATTGGACTAGTTCAAATAACAGTCCAGAAGCTAGAGGCAAAGTTCTAGTCATTCCAGTTGCTCCTGAATGACCAGGAAAACTTTAGTTCTGTAGTTTCCTAAACTTGAGGTGGAGTTTTCACTTCCTCTGCCTCCAAGAAGAGACTGCCTGACACAAGGTTCAGTTCTCCATCTGAGTCTCCAAGGTGTGCCTGTCTGTATAGCTCTTAAGAAAGGCAACTTAGTATAACATAGGTTTCTTTTAGAGAGTGAAGGAAACCATGATGTCCTCCAAGAAGAACTCAATAAACAGGGCCTGTGTTAGAATATGATTCAGAAGCAGACTTTGGTGTAAAGACATGGGATCAAGATAGTGTAGGCAAAAAGCCAGCACATACTGGGATTGTTTAAGTTACAGATTTTTCAGTAGATTCAGCTGGTTTCCTAAAAGAGGAAATCGCGATTGCTATACCTAGCAAGCATTAAAATAGGATTCATTTTGGCACAGACCCATATATTGCAATGTTCCCTCCTAAAGAAGAGTTATGTGACCAGTTGCCCATTGTGAAATATAAATAAAGTTCTTCAAATTTCAGTTTTCCATCCATCCGAGACTCCTCAGTCAGTCTTATGATATGTTCTAAAATTTAAAGTTGCAAATAGTAAACAGATAGCAATTATGTCAACAAGGAGCATTGTGTAGTTAGAATCTTTATTAACAGATAAACCAAACTACAAAGATGCAGTGGTTCAGCAAACTGTGATCATGCCTTCATTCCACAACTGCGCTCAGATTTTTATCATTTGTATGAAATAGTTCTGCCTTCTTTTGTCAAGAGACAAAATATAAGAGGAAGAAAAAAATGGCACAAATTAGTTGTGAGGTGTGTTATGATATACCTCAAAAGAACCAGAGAATTTTGAAAAAAAGAGAAGGAAACCAGTGAAGTGCTTTCTGTCCTCCTTATCCCAGATGCAACATGTATTCCCCCAGTTTGTTTTTCTTCTTCACTCCAGGTCCCTGTTTTTATGTCTCACTCCTGACACTCTCTCTCTGACTCTGACCTTCGGCTATGCACCTAACTCTAATCATTAGGCTTGAAGCCCTGGTTGTTACTTTAGGCACTGCTACAATAGAAATAACAAATAATAATATTAGACATGCTTACTTCTCAGAGAAAACTTTACATTCTGTACTGAAACAACTCTTGCTGTTCCATATTTATTGAATTTGTTTCCTGTTTGTTATTTACCGAAGATGTTTGCATGACAACAGGTTCTTAGTTTTTAGAAGATAAACTGCCCCTACTGCTTTTTTTCCATCTGAAGTCAAAATCCTGTTTGTGATATCATCATAATCTCCACAACATGTAGAGGAAAGGTCCTGTTTACATGCAGATGTATCTAGAAATGCGGAACCTGGGACCTGTAATCTGGATTTTTACTACTAGAATATTTTACAGTTTTCTGTGAAAAGTCTATAGATTTTAAGGTTGTAATAAAAATTAACGCTTTTTTTTTTTTTGGCCTATTTTCCTCAACTTATCAAGTTTTACCTGCACTGTGTGGTGATGTGTTACTTATTCTGCAATACAAATGCAAAAAGAATTAGGTGTCTGAATTAACTGTGAAAGTCCATTTTAATGTTACTTTACATAATTTTGTATGTGAAAGACAAGTAAGGCCTTTTAAAACTGTATTTTGTGTCAGTAATTGTTCTGTAGTCAGTGTAATCATTTATGAAGTCTTATAGTAAATAGAATAAATTCATATGAAGCCACTGTTACATGAAAGCATATTTTTATAGGAGCTGGTGCAAGATATACAACAGAGTTCTATCCTGTTCGCAGTGAAATTATTATATGTAGTTGCTAATAGGTATAGAGAGTAGATTATTCTTGTGAATTATGTAGTTTTAAAATATTTCCTTTTTTATGTGAGTTTTAGAAGTACAAATTAAGAGCCATAAAGTAATCTGAATTTATAAGTACAGGAATATTTTGCTACAGTGGATATTCATAAAGATTCCTCTGTTTCGAAAGATAGTGCACTGACAATAGGAAATACTGCTAGCACTAGTGATGAAAGGAAACTTTTTTTAAAAAGTGAAGCAAGTGTGTGTAAAGCTCATGCATACGGTAGAAATGTCTGTACGTTTCTTAATCCCTGGTGAATTCCCCAGCAGCACCTAACAGAAAATAACAAGAATTACAAGGCTGTAGTTTTAAACTGAATGATTTAAACTATGCATCCAGCTGTCTTAGGCCTCACAGTCCGTCTGTTATTTAGAACGATAGATATGTGTTGAATATTATTTATTCTTGTAAGCTGACAAAGTGTGGGTTATAGATTTTTAAATATATGACTAAGCTGGGTTACAAACTTGTATAGTAAGTAAAAACTATATTTTCCATAGGAATAGGTTTGTGAGGTTTTTCCTTCTCTTCTTTAACATCAAAACAGAAGAATGATTCGGGGGGAGTGGGGTTTGGATGGCTGTGCACAATTATTCAATGCTTTTGACAAAAACTAGCTTCTACTACTACAAATAATTGTATACTTAATATTGTTTAGGATACCTACTTAAAACCTGCAATATCCCTTTCTTTTATGTATTAGCATGTGCTTGAGTAAGTTTAAAGTTGTCTGAAGTAAAGATCAAATGCATTAAAAGCAGAGGTATAAAACTTTATAATATGAAATTATTTAAACTTGAAAAGTGGCATTCTTAATAAACGTTCCAGTATTTCTGAAGAGGTTAAAACCTGTTCCAAAATAGTCAAATGCCAAGGGTTGTAACTGTAGGGTGATAGCCACAAAGATCAGCCTCTCTGGTTCCACCAATACCATACTTTCTGCATGGAAATAAATAATTTAGTTTTTAGTTGGCTTTTCCGGACATTTATTACAACAGTATAGATAAGTTCTTAGAGAGGATTCCTATTTCTTATTTAGCAACAGTGAAAATTGCAAATTATTCTGTTAACTTGGCTTGCCAGTACGTCACTATGCCAAAGAAAAATTCTCTGGATGGTAGTGAAGAAATGTTTGTTTTTCCTGGCTGTTTGCGTATGCTGTTTTTACTTTTAATTAAACATGAATATTTACCTACAAAATTGAACCTATTTTTTTGACTTAGTGGTCATTTTCCAAGATGTAGCCGTAGACAACCAGTAGAGTGGTTATTGTGTAGTGTTATTCATTTATACAGAACAAATAAGTGTAAGTCGGTAGAAAATCAATAAAATAGCACCCTGCACATTAGCTGCAACACTATGGCTGCAAATTCTTCATCAGGAAGAATCTGTAGTGGAAAAAGGAAACAAAAAAGCTAGATCAAAAGCAATGTGGGGAATTAATGTGGAGAAGATGAAAGGGAAAGAGGCAAACAATAGAGTAGATGTAAGTGGAGGATTAAATAAAGCAGAAGCAATCATTTTTTTGTGGGACAGATGAAAAGACATTGAGAATAATTGTTACAGGAGGGCAACTAGTGGCATCAAGTTGAAAATTACGTGTATTTAATGGCCATATGAAAGACAGGGCTTGTCCGCGATTTGTGCTATCATTCATTTTCCCCATAGTAGATTCCTAATAGCTCTCCTAGTAAAGTGTACCACCTTCACTGTGACACTCATCAAAGCCTATTTAGCTCTGTCAGATGTTAAAATATCAAGACAGCGTCATTCAGCATTAAATAGCTAGTGATCGCTATCTTATTTCAAATATTTGGGGCCAGATCCTCAGTTGGTGTAAATAGGCATAGCCCCGTTTGACTTCTGCTCGTGTGTACATGCAGGGTTAGGTTAACTAATCTGTTTAAAAGTGATTTTACAGAAATAGCAATCATGTTGCTACGATTTACAATATTTAGTATTTGTTTTAGTAAGTGGGAAGCTGCTGCCATGCAGAATAAACCAGAGCTGCTCTTAGGCAAAATAGTGTCTTCATTTTCAAAAAGCACTAAACATTGTTACTAATCAGTTAGAGCTAGACTGAGCCTTTGCACCAAAGTCTTGAGTAAGAGGCAGCACAAAGCTACACCATCCTCATAGGAGCCAGGGGCAGCTCTAGGCACTTGTAAAGCAAGCACGTGCTTGGGGTGGCACATTACCAGGGGCGGCATTCTGGCCATCCGTTATACATTCTACTGTGGCCCATATAGGAAGCTCTGGAGCAGGGATTTGCGGGGTCCCATCTGCCATCCCCAAGCAGGTCCTGTCATGGTGTGAGCTGCAGCTGGAGGCAGGTTGAGGGCAGGTGCCCTGGTGCTGGGCATGGGAGCGGTGAGCTGGGGGCGGTGCCGGTTGTTCTGGGACATTGAACTGGCAGAAGCTTCCGCTACCACAGCCCTGACCTTACTGAGGCGCTGCTTGCAATCCAACAAGAGGGACTGCCCTGGGGCCAGCACTCCGCGCTGCTGCTGCCTGCGGCCGGGCTGGGCCAGGGCCACCAACCCGCAACGGCTGCTGGGGCTGAGAATGCTCAGCGGGACACCCGGAAAGGAATCCGGAGTCCACCCTCCACGAAGTCACTCCCCTGGCTCACAACTAGCGGCTGTCGTAACCCCCCTCTCCGCACACCCACACACCTCCTGCACACACCCCGTGACAGCCCCACTCCCCATTCATGCACACACCATCAGCCCCACTCTTACCTATACACATCCCCACAACAGCTCCACTCCCCCACATCCACAGTTCCCTCTCTTTTCCCCACACCCATCCCTATACCCACAACTCCACTCTCCACACACACATCTCCACAACAGCCCCTCTTCTTCCATACATACACCCACAACAGCCCCCTCCCCACCCCACACCAGCCTTATGCCTCCCTCCCCCACATAAAGTAACTGCTTCTCCTTATACAAGCATGTTGCTAGGTCCTGCACCAACTGAAAGACTCTGGGTACTGTTCACTCTCAACAAATTCTGTGTTCCCCAGGAATTGCCCTTTTCCAAACACACCCCAGGAACTGCTTCCCAAAATAACATCCACCTCCAGGAACTGCTTCCCCAGGAATTTCTACCAAATTCCTCATTTCTCCCCAACATCTCACAAGAGTTGTCTTTTAAAACAGGCTCCCCAAAAGTAGTGCAATAGGAGCATGACGTGAAAAATATCGTGTTGCATCGTAACAAGGTCACTCATAATGTGAACGTGCGTAAATGTGTATCAGTGGCTTCTGAAATTACTAAAAAATTATTTGATGTCCACCATGTCTCAAAATCATTTGTCAGGACTTGTATTAATTTCAGTTGAAAGTACCATTGCAAAAAATGTAGATTTCACTGAAGTATTAAAAGACTATGCAAGTATAAAAAACAGAAAAATTCAGTTTGTATACATTTTTTTCATTTATGAGAAACTGGGCACTCCGGAAGACACTAATGTTTTTCATTGCAGTCTGTAGTTGAACCCAAATTGTTTGTAACTGTGATTTTGTTAAAATTAAACCCAATCTAGTTTTAAATGTCCTTAACTTCTCTACCTTTGGGAAGTTATTCCATGGCCTAATACATGAATGCTATATTGTTCAGGAAACAGATGAATGGTATACAGGGATATGGTGCAGCCTGCTACTTTAGTAACACTGGGGAGGGGTGCAGTATGACACTTACCCCTTGGTCTCCTGTATACCGTACATTTAACTAGGTTCACTGCAGGATGCAGGGCTACTTGCCATATACCCTAAAACTCAGGGTGGACCCTCCTTAGCCTACCCTTGGCACTCAGTTCATTTCTGAACCCTCTCATCCTCTCCTGCCCATGAGAGAAGTAGAGGATATCAACTGTCTGTGAACAGTTCAGATCTTCCGTTCTCCCAGAGGGTCCACCAGTGAAAGCCCAGTCCCCTTTTACTCCACCCCTGCATTTTCAGGCCCCCTGCCCCCCATCTCTCTTGTCTTTATGGGCTATCTATTGCACTGCTGGTCCAATCAATATCTCCACCTAGGGATAGAGGCTGACACTCATTCATAAGGGAAGTTATTTGTACATGAGTCAAGAATTTTTTCATGATATCTTAAATTTCCTTTTTCTTAATTTCATTTCATTATTTCTAGTTGTAGTTCCAAAAATAATTTCTCTAAAAGCCTTAGTAGATTGTCGGTGATTTCTTCCCCTGCCCCTCAAATAATTTGTCTGTTAGTCAAACTCTGTGGTTGCCTAATAGTTACTACATAGCGGTATCTAAGATTCCTCAATACTAAAAATAACTAGTCTGGGATTTCAAGTATCCCTTTGGGATTATGGTACATAAATTGACTTTTTAATGTAGACCCTAGTTAACTTTTTAAAATGTACTCCATAAATCAGTGCAACCAGTCCCTGATAATTTTTGGTGCTCTTCTCTGAGTCTTCAGTTTGTCATCTCTTTCCAGTGATATACATCCCAGAACTGAATGCAGTTCGCAGACTCAGTTGCTCCAAGGCTTTATAGGTCTTGATTCCTGTGTTTATAACATGTTTTAAATTTAAACCCGTAAGTGCAGGCCCATTGGCATTAGTGATTTGCTGTATTGGTATGTAGAGAGGGATTGTTGCTCCCTGTTCAGTGATGTGATGCTATTTCATATACAGCCTGACATTATATTGGCTTTTTTTGCTGCTGTATTGAATTTCAAACTAATTTCTGATTTGCTGACTTTTACTGATTTTTCTGCCCATTTTTCTAATCTCTTTGTCTTGTGAAAGGAAGATTTTTTAGAGAAGTTCAAAAGTAGTACTAGAGTCTGTGTTTCTTTAGTTATTAGATTCACACACACCTCTTCTCCCCCCTCTTTATTACTGTCCCTTCATCCTCTTCAGTATTGTATTACTTTTCTCACTGATATATTTGTAAAAGACTTTTGGGTCATCATAATTTTTTGGTTTCTTTTTGCTTCACTTACGTAAATAACTCTTTATTTTCCTCTAGTGGTTTCTGCCACTTCCTTACAATTTTAGGTACAGTTTATTGCTAACCATATGTCTCTAAGCAGCCCCTCATTTAGGCACATTGCTCCCTAATTATTTTTGAAATATTCGGTTACATATACTGTACAGTACCTAATATTTAATGTGATCTCAAACACAATCTTCAAACAAAGTAACAAGTACAAAACAACCTGGCAACACTCCAGTTCAAAACAGTGGCACCTCCACAGAATCATAGAAGATTAGGGTTGGATTAGGGTCCAACCCCCTGCTCAAAGCAGGACCAACCCAAACTAAATCATCCCAGCCAAGGCTTTGTCAAGTCAGGCCTTAGAAACCTCTAAGGAAGGCGATTCCACCACTTTTGTAGGTAACCCGTTCCAGTGCTTCACCACCTTCCTAGTGAAATAGTGCTTCATAATATCCAACCTAGACCTCCCCTCTTCAGCTTGAGACCATTGCTCCTTGTTCTGTCATCTGCCACCACGGAAAACAGCCTCCATCCTCTTTGGAACCCCCCCTTCAGGTAGCTGAAGGCTGCTCTCAATCCCCCTTCACTCTTCTCTTCTGCAGACTAAGCCCAGTTCCCCCAGCCTCTCCTCATAAGTCATAATCCTAGACTATGTCATTGTAAGAAAACAGGATCTAAGAGATGTCCAAATCACCCATGTCATGAGAGGAGCTGTTGATTGCTGGACTGAACAGCGCCTGGTGAGGTCAGTCATGTCCACCAGGATTGCACCAAAACAGAGAAAACAATGCAAATCACACAGGTGGCAATACATCATCCAAAGACTTCAATCCTCAGTGTACCAAGAGAACTTCCAAATACTCCTCAGTGAAAAACTGACCATATGGAAATGACAACCCAAGTGTTGAAGAAGACTGGGAAGCCCTAAAACAGAACATTCATGAGGTTTGCGAGGAATCCATTGGCCTTGCTACCTGCTGCCATCAGGACTGGATTGACAACACTGAGATTACAGCCCTTTTGGACCAGAAGAGAAAAGCTTTCTGTGACTGGGGAAACCAACCACTATCCAGTCAGAAGAAGAGCTCTTTCCATTAGCTCAAAATTGAAGTTCAAAGGAGGATTAGAGAACTCAAAAACGAATGGTGGGAAAACAAAGCAAAAAGAAATCCAAACATTTGCTGATGGACATGGTATGTGGAGGTTATTTTGTGAGACAAAGGCCTTGTACTGACCAAGCTCACATGGCCTCACACCTCTGAAATCTGAAGACGGTAGTACCCTTCTGAAAGATAACTAATCCATCAAAGAGTGCAGGAAGAAACAGTACCAAAGCTTCTAAATAGAGAATCGACTGTGACTGATGACACCATCCCTCAGCACCCAATCTGGGAAACTTTTGTCAACCCACCAACACTTGAGGAGGTCTGCAAAGCAATTAAACAGATGAAGTACAATAAAACACCAGGCCTTGATGGCATACCAGCTGAAGAACTGAAAGGCGGGGTAGAATATTGACTAACAAGCTTCACTTTCTGCTCCTCAAAATCTGGAGCACTGAAGAAATCTCTGCTGACTTACGTATTACTAACATCATCATCATCATTTTCAGAAAGGGAGACAGGGCCCTTATTTTGTTTGTCTCCCTTCCAGAAAGTCATTTTAGGGCAAATACTGCCTCTGTGGGAGGTCCCTGGCAGTGGAGATGGTGGGGATCTGTTGTGCAAAAGGGAGCAAGATTTGAGAAGGTTGTTCGGGGGTTGAGCACCCCTTGTGTAGAGCTCTGCTTGAAAGAGGCTCACAGCTCCGAGGAGGAGAGGCCAGAGGACTCACTCCTATGCAGATCCAACAGTCTTTGACCGTTCCTCTAAGGAATCTCCATATCGACAGTAGCTATGATTTCAGCCCTCTAGGCTAGAGTAGTCTTTGTGGAATGACTCTGTAGGCGCTCTGCTTCCTAGGTGACATGGTTTCTCCTCTGCACGGTTGGCCCAAACTCAGCTGGGTTACGTGGGCTGGGCATTGGCTCAGGATTTGTGCCTTTGTGCTTAAATGGAGTGGTAGGAGAAAGTATGAAAAAATGTTAGTATCTCTGGGGACAGAGAGGTTTAAAAGTAAAAATGTTAGTATCCATCGTTTAAAGATTCCATTATTTTCCCATCATTGGCATTTACTGGAATCTTGTGGCTCCTGTGGAAAATCTAAAACCAATCTTGATTCTAGGATAGAAGGGATTATTGGTTATTTCTTTTGAGTTTTAAAAAAGTGCACAACACAAGAAAGTATGTTTTAACCACTCAGATGCAAGTAATGATGATAGTGTTCCTGAGAGATCCCAATTAAGCCAGCATTATTTAGAGACAAGTCTAAGGTAGCTCTGTGTAAGTATTCTTTAGGGAATAAACTTCTGTTTTCATTGTGATAGAAACAATAAAAAAATGAATGAATTGCATTTGAGACACCCACAGAGTTTTATGTTGTTTAAACCGGATAGGGTAATTTTTGTGGTGTGTTCCTACCTTAGATTTTGGTGACTTAGATGTAGGGTTTGTTGTTGTACTGCATCCTCTATAAATTTGACAGTCTTTTCTTTAATTCTGGAGGATGCCTCCAGAATTCCTATTTGTTTCAGTAAACATGTCTTTCTGACTTCATTTTGTGGAATACATGTCTAATTTAGTGAACTGTAAGACTCATTCCATTGTTGTTCACAACCATTATAAAGACATGTATGTTTGATTTTCATAAAGTTTTGAATATTTATAGGTGATTAAAATAAAAAGATTGCTTAGTAGGTGCTGACTTCAATTTGTAGTTACAGTATTGCAGTCGTGTCATGAGATTTCTCTGGTGAGAGAATTAAATAAAAATAATTTCAAAGGATGTAGGTAATCTGCCTCTAATGCCAAAGTATTTCAGGGTGTGCACTTTACTTTTTCCCCTACATTTGCGTAGATCGGAAAACTCAATGTTCCAAACAACTTATGGAAACTTTTCCACATTAGCTTTACATGTACTAAAAATGCAATTAAGTGTGTTCAGCTAAGTACATAAAAAGAGCTAGAATTAATTAATGTGGAAAAGATTTTTTTTTAAAAAAATACTGTTGATTTGTTTTTAGCTGATACATTTAACATGGTAAATTTGAAGTTAACCCTGGTAAAAAGTCAGTGGCACCTAATTAAACTTACTGAGGATACCAAAACACACAGAATTCATACAGCGTTTATTTGCACAAGACATATCTGCTTCTATCAATGAGTTCCTGGTAAACAATGCAAAGCCATTATATGCTCAAATAAATAGGAATAGATGTAAAAATGTATTGTTTGTTTTCACATAATGAGTCGCCCCCTGTGATATCCATCTTGTTTCAAAACTGGAGCCATTTCCAAACTTTTTAATCTCCATTTCTTTTGTGAGAATGGCACTAATGGTTTCTCCCCATCTTTACATCTCCTTTGTGTTAGCTTTTCCTTCTGCCCTTAACTCCTATACGTTAGGCTGAACTGTCTTATGTGACTGAATTCTTCTCACCTCTGTCTATTGTTGAAGCCTCTAGAGTCATTGACATTCTCTTTCTCTTGCCTGTCTTTATTCTGAAGCCTGGCTCAGGCTGTTTCTACAGTGAGAATTCAGGAGTTCTTGGTGCTCAGCCTATGAGCTAATTGTTAGGGATATTGTCTCTATATTAAAAATTATTTGTTTTTGGCCTGTCATCATTTCTTACTGTGAAACTTACCATAAAGTTTAGTGAAGGTTGCTACTAAATAAATGATTTTTAAAAATTCATTTCTGTTCTAAAATCTGATTGTTGTCTAAAATGGAAGCAGTTTAAATCTATCTTATACTCATGGTAATATAGCTGTACAGTAAGGCCATTACCATTCTTTTCAGACTTCCACAGTTAAATGGGAAAAGACTTGGGATTATGGTCTGCCTCTGAGGTGAATGAATGGAACCTTTTCAACTGAAAGGCAGTTAAAGATCAGACTTGCTTAGCACTTGCAGTACATAGACATGAGTTTTGGCTCTCAATCTCCAGCAAAGACAGTGGAATGTCTCAACTCTTCTGCCATTTTCTGGCTGGCCCTACATGAGACACCTCCCTAACATCATTGAGTGAGGATGAGGCTCTGCTCTAAACACTGTCCCTTGGTGACGATCCACAATGCGTTATCCACAAGCTGAGGAAAGACAGAAAATGGTGCACTCCTGAAGGGAGTGGCATATGAGCTAGCCACATCAGTTCTGTACTCTGGAGACTCCATGCTAGGACAAACCCCAGCCGGACAGTGCTGAGTAGTTTCTGTGCTCTTTTTGCAGCCAGGGTGGTGCAAAGGGGATGGAGCAGGGAAGAGATTCAGGCTGTCTCTTTTTCTGTTCTGTAATGATCCCATGAAAGCATGAACTATGCTTCCCAAACCCACTGTACACGATCAGGCTAAAGGCACAATGGCTGTTACAAAATATTATCATGATAAACTTCAGTTTCTGAACAACTAATTTCTCTAACTCTTTGCATTAGTGTGACTTTGACCTATGTGGATGCAGTTATCTTGCAAATTTAAGCTATCTTCTTAGTAATGACTCTACAGGAAAATCTGAACAAAGCATTTGCCCTAGTAAAATTCATTTGGAGTATATAGTGACTCTGTTAGGCTTTTCTAAGTGAACCTTTACCCTAGAATGCTAAAATATCAAAAGTAGGGTCTTGCTGATCAGAGTGATAAATGCCATCACTTTTCTCTCTCTCAGTTTTGCTTTTTATTCCTTTGCCACCGAGCTGAAGAGCTGATATTCATTACAGTCTTTCCCCATTACCTCCTAAACTGACATGCTCCCATTTCCAAAGTGAAATATACCAAGCCTCTACTGACAATTTACATGAATGTGCTGCCTTACAGAAAAGAAATCTAATATGGAGCTGACTGTGTGTGTGTTTGAGTTATTGGGAAGGAAAATGATCTTGCAGTTATAGGCTGTCCACCCTATAAATGTGCTAAAATGCTTTGAAAATCTGAAAGAAATCATGGCACTCCATACTACATAGAAATGTGCATTTGAAGTCAGCCCAGCAATTCAAAATCTTCTGGTCACATTCATAGCAGGTAAAAAGTCTGCCTTGATGACACTTAGAGCAAATGAATTTCTCTCCTGCAGTCATGCACTGAATAAATCACTTGATCTGGTTTGGTACAAAAGGGCAGGATCTATAAATAGTTAACTGAGCTTCAAGACAAGTGATGTGTAGGCTGGAACTCTCTCTTGGGGTCTTTTTTAGAAGTAAGTGCAAATATGAACAAAAGGAAAGTTTGTAAAAAGGATTCTTCTAATGAGATTGAAACCTCACACATTTTAACTTCTTTTGGAGAGTACAGGGACAACCACTTCAAAGGTATTTAATGCTGACCTTGTATTCGTTTGAAAAAAAGAAAGGCAGAGGGGGAAGCAGATTTCTGTTAAACTGATGTGAATATACTTTTGTCAACAGATGCACACAGATAATACACCTTATCACTATCTAGTTAATTTGTATCAAAGATGTTCCTATCATATAAGCTTTAGTGCATCAAGCTTTTATTTGAAAGCCACTGCTAGCAGCCTTAATGGGAGCTCTCCCCTTTTGTTGCCTTTCCCAATTTGCCCTTGCATTGTGCTGTGCTGTACTGTTCCCCAAAGGCCCTGCTTGGCCTGTTTGCTCTTTCATGCACCTTTTCTGCAGCTCCTCTTAGATGTATTTATTTTAAATCATTGCCATGATTGTGTTGATGGATGTTCTGAATCTACCCTAAATAAGGCTGTAAGTTATACTCTGGTATGAATACATCCACCAAAGTGCCTCTTCAGTGGTGTGTATGGTAAATAAAACTCTTCAGAAATACTACAAAGAGGCGTCTGTTTTCATGATATTTCCAGCATCAGTTTTTTCTGCGGAAGAAAGGTTATTTTCCAGTTGAACCTAAGCAGCTGAAAGTCTTGCGTCCAAACCCTCTTCTTTCTCTCACTTTGTCTTACAGCCAAACCAACCAACCAAATGATCATGCACATTCAAAATCTGCCATGTGTCCACAGGGGTCATAGGAGTTTCCTGATTAGTTGTAGCTTTGTTAGCACAGGACAGACATTAAACAAAAGATTAGTGCTGCAAAATTTGCTCATCATTCTGTTTACTTCTTAGTGTCTGTAAACCATTCAACTGTACTGTTGTCCTAGTGTGTCATCCTGTAGTATCTGAATTGCCGCTGCCTAGAGAGAGGTATCTTTTTAAATCTCAACAAGCTACCGATGCTGATTTCTGTTTAAAACAATAATATGGACAGGCTTTGCAGAATTCAATTTCTGTTTTTTTATATAATTTTGATGGATATGTGTTTAAGCTTGTTTTTTATATTTACATTTTTCACTGTTGTGAAATGGCTTTGAAACATTTTTTCAGTTTTAGCTTTTAATTTTCACAGTGTCAGGAAATTGTGGGAGAGTCAGATATTGGGGAGGGGATCAAATAATTATTATTGACAGTACTTATTGAGGTTCAAAACGTTGGCACTATATAATGATTAAAACACAAATTGTCACCATCATATGTCAAAATATACAAATAAATATCCCTGAATCAAGCTCTAATAAGTTCTCAAGAACTATTTTTCTTACTTTGTCTTTTGATCATCATAAGTGGAAATTTTTTTTTACTGGCTTGTGTGTACAGTGAAATTGATATTTAGGGACATTTACCAATTAAAAATCAAATCCCTCCAAGCCTAATTATAGAAGTTTGTGACATTCCCACTGAGTCAGGAAGTTCTCTGACTATCATATTTGGCTTTCTGCTTCCATCCCTTTAGCTAGCTTGGCTTTTGGACTTGTGGTTCTGCTCTTACTTTACTTGGCTCATTTCTGGAAGGGACAGCCTCACTACTTAAACAAGTAAAGGTCTAATTAATCTCACAAATAACTTTTTTCCTTGTTTTTGGCTTGTATAGAAGCTTCTTGCTACATAATGCATTTAACCGGCTTTCTGCAAGGCCACTCGGCTTTTATCCTCAGACCTTGCCTCATTTTTCCTATGGTGTGAAATATTTTCCCCTTCCTGCCCTGCCACTTTAAGCATTAGAGCTTTTGCTGTCTGTCACCTTGGCAAAATTTTCTCTGAACTCTTTGGTACAGACTACATATTTGATCCCCGCATTTGGCCCTATATGTCTTGCTGAATGGTGAATATATGGTAGAAACAATGCATTGCCTGCATTTTGTCTTTTTCCACACAATCCACAATAAATACTGCGGTGTTTGAACCATGCTTCACCAATCAAACCTGCTCCAGAGCCTCTGACTTGCATCATTGCCACCCTCACAGTGCGTTCTGCCCCATTTCGTGGATGCTAACTTCGTCTGAATCTTAGATGACTAGACTTGTCTGTATTCTTGTGAGGGCTCAGACTCTGACACTTTTTTAAATACTTTTTTACAGTGATAGAGGAACTAATAATGAAATTGGTTGCAGAGTTGAGGTGTTTGAATGGCATCCTTCACTATTGATTGGTACTTAAATGTCAGCTGTAGCTTCTAACAGACTGTATGTAAGTCTTACAGAAATACAGCCCCAGAATGCAGTGTCTGTTGCTTGTTGGCGAGTATTCTGATCTGCTCTGGCAGCTGCTCCTTTGTTTTCTTGTTCCTGGGAAACACTGCAAGATTATTATTATTATTTCTTTTTTATGTGTATTATCATAGAGCCAAGGAGCCCTAATCATATACCAGATCCCATTGTGTTAGGCACTATACAAACACAGAGCCAAAGATGGTCCCTGCCTCCAAAGATCTTCCAATCTATATATAAGATAAGAGACAACAGAGGGCTACAGACAGACAGGGAAGTACAAGGAAAGAATGCGAAGTACTGGTCAGTGTGATAGACAGTAGTCTCCGCACACCAGCAGCTTAGCGGTTCCAAGCTTTTTGTAGGCATCACGGCAAAGGAGAATTTCAAGGAAGAATTTGAAGGTGCTCTTCTATGACGATTGTTTTAGCACAACTGATTTTTTCTTAGTAGTGTTCTTAATTATGTCATCAGAGAAAGATTGGCTTTTCTATCAACTTTAGTTTGGAGGACAGCTATCAGTCAAAGAGAGTGAAGACAAGGCATCCGGTTTGTTCTGCTCCAAGTGGAGCCTCTTTCACAAGTTTGTATTGTTCTCAGCAGAGATAATATTGACCAATTTGCTTTTATTGACATTGGAACAGATTCACTGGCATGCTCTGGCTGCTTTGTGCTGCTCCTGTGATGCAAAGCAGCTGTAAACCCGGTTTAACTTAAACCAGGTTGATGGCTGTTTTGTATCACTGGAACAGCGCAAAGCAGCTGGATCGTGCCAGCTGATCTAGCCTTTTGGTGAACCATTATAAATTACTTGTTTTATTCATGATCTCTATACATGACTGTATCTGAGGTCAAAACCTTCAGGAATATTGAGTGGATCATATCCATTAAAGAAAACATTTATATTCTAAAATAAATATCTGTGGAATTAGAGGTTCCTTGGGCTAAAGGTTTTCCGAGCTAAAATGAAATTATGCATGTAAGCTATATGTTTGTTTCTATGGAACTCCTTTAGATACAATATAATTTTTGTTGCTTTATGCTATTGTCAAATCTATTGAGATGTCTTTGCTGTGTTGCCAAAAAAGGGCAGAGCACTTATTGTAAATACAGTTTTGCTGTAGCTATGTTTTCTTCCAGTTTACTGAGATAATTTCAGAGGCATGAAAAATGATTTTGGTAAACATGATATTGTCTGTGATTTATTGATTGAACATATTCTGGGTCTTTGGAGGGTATGACTGAATGCAAGATAACAAAATCCCCATTATTTTCCTTTTATTTAAAATACAATGTATAGTTGAAATCGTTTGTACTTACCTTCACTCTTGCATAAATAGCATTTTACATGTTCAAAGCACTCTACAAACATTAATCAACATAATAATATTGTATAAATGGTATTTTTACTGCCTTTTTATTAAACTCTGCTGTTATTAAGCTCTACGGTCCTTGTAGCATAATACAACATTCAGCCATTTGTGATAATTTTTTTTTTTTTTTAACAGGGGGTGATAGCCCAATGAGAGTGAATGGGAGAGAGCACAGTCAGCATTAGTCCTGTTACTAACTTTGTTTCATAACAGCTTGTTTGTCCTTATGTAGAAAAATTCTCTTATTAAAAATACGCAGTGATGATGTTTTTCCCTTAAGTCTTTCATGATAACAACAATGGAATGTAAGTGTGAAATCAGTCCTCTGATAAGTAGTAGATTGAGGGAAACCATGACAGAACTTGCAAAGTTTGACTGGACTTTGAAATGTAACACCAAAGAATTAATTACTCCTTCATATTAATCAAGATAACAATGCAAAACCCTTCATTAAGAGCACAGGGAAAGTTCTTCTTCGGTCCTTGGAGAGGATATTATATGCAAGCCCTGTGGTGTGGGTTGCAAAGTGTCACTGGAATTTATATGCATTACTTGTCTAATTGCAGTAAATGTAGCATGTCCAGATAGATTTAAAAGTTGGATGGGTGTTTGTTACTTGCTAGAAATCACTTGAAACCTCACTGCTCCGAGGCAGCTGTTCACAGGTCCTTCACCTCTCCCCAGAGATGCCTAGAAGACTCTGTGGTTGGACCCTGTCTTTTATGGCAGAAGCAGTAAACATGACAGGTTGTTTGGGAGCCATCTGTTTTAAAATGGTTTCTGCTTGGTATGCAGCAATGAACTTGAGATCAGTGTTCTGTCCGACTTCATGGTAACAGTCTTGTTTGGTGTCACAACAGGTGGAAGTTGATGGGATGCAACTATCTGTGACCAGTGAGTGGAACCTGGCTTCACCCTTATCGTCTGTCACCATTGATGGCACTCAGAGGACTATACAGGTAAATTCACTGACATATTATTTGTGGAACTGAAATGACTGAACCCCTTCAGATCTAAAAACCACTATACATCTGTTTAATGTACAACAGACAAACACTGTGTTGCTTTAAGATAGTCTTTCTCCCTCCATTTAACAAGCCTGGAGCTTTATTGAGATTGATTTCTAGAGAAAATATTTGAGAAGATGACATGTCAGAATACTCTTTTTATATTAAAGACAATATCACACCTTTCAAATATCTCACATTTCAAGGGACCTCACTCATTTTAGTCTGAGACTTACCTAGTTTCTCACAATTGTAGTGTCTCCTCACTTCTATTGTTGAAATAAGAAATATGTATTTATTAAAGGAATAAATCCAAAGTCATTCCTGCACAAATAATTTTGTGTGTCCCTCATTTTGAGCCTTTCCAAATTGTAAGGCAAGGACCGCGTCTTTTCTGTATTGTTGTTTTTATGAATGTCTATCAGTTTCTTGCTTTAAAGAAGAAGAAAAAAGCAAAACCCTCACCCCGACAAAACTAAAGAATAGCTCATGAATTACATCAGATTCTAAAGTATCCCTGTGAAAGTATTTAAAACAGGACATTGCATTGCCATTTTATATGAACTGTTTTTCAATTTTTCTCAAGGTAAGGTGGTTCAGAATTTGCATAGAATTTGCTATGTATGTACTACTACTTATATCAGTTTAACTTATGTCACTCAGGACTGTGAAAAACCACCCATCTGAGCGACATAAGTTATACCAACCTAAGCATCGGCGTAGACAGCGCTACGTCGGCGTGAGAGCTTCTTCCAGCGACATAGCTACTGACATTCATAGGTGGATTAATTAAGCCAAGAGGAGCTACACTAGAACAGAGTTCTCAACCAGGTGTACATGTACTACTGGGGATACGCAAAGGGCTTCCAAGGGGGTACATCAACTCATCTAGATATTTGCCTGGTTTTATAACAGGTCACATAAAAAGCATTAGTGATGTTAATACAAACTAAAATTTCATACAATCACTTTTATACTACTCTAAATACACTGAAATGTACATATAATATTTATATTACAATTTATTTTATAATTATGTGACACATGAGAAAATTAGCAATTTTCAGTAATAGTGTGGCTGTGACGTATTTTTATGTCTTATTTTGTAAGAAAGTGAGGTGAAAGTTGGGTTTATGCAAGACAGATCAGGCTTCTGAAAGGAGTACAGTAGTCTGGATAGATTGAGAAACACTGCACTAGAGAGCTTACAGCGGCACAGCTGCATAAGTGTAACTGCGCCACTGTAACCAGAGTTCCATTTAATAATGGTCATTTTATTAATGAGATCAGGGTGTCTGCAGACCCTACAAGTGATATGAAAGAGATTAAGATTCTGAAACCATGGATTTACTTGAAGAATAGTATAAATTTATCAGTGATTCAGCATTTTTTAAAAATGACTGCTAAACATGAACATTTTTGTTTTTTATTCATGGCAAATGCCACAGTGATGACTTTTTCCATGTGACTGAATTTGAATGACTTCAGCTTTGGGCATACAAAACAGCTGTATCTTATAAGGATGGTATGAGTAGGAAATGAGTGACATTCACACTATATACCCAGGCAAATATATACAAATGGGTCTTTCTAGCACATCTATGTTCTTTAGGGACTATCCAAAGTTTTCTTCTGGGGTTGGTGCAGCTGAGCATGATCCTCAACTTTTACTTACATGTTCCACTCTCAGAATTTACTTGCTGCTCTTTAAAGGAAATCTTTAGGTTTAGTGTCTGTTCACTTTACTAATATTCAACAAGAAGCAATATATATTTATAAAAATAGAAGAGATGTTCAGAAGAAACCCGACATATTTGGTGTGCATACATATGCTTTCAGACGAGTTTCCATTAAAACTAATGGGAAAGGCATAAGGACATATCACTTCAGTTTAAGCATTAGGAAGCTTTTATTGTTGCTGACTAATAGTAGGTAGATTGATTATATACCAAATGCATGATATTTGAACTTGCATCTTTGTTTAATTCCCAAAGCACAGAACGTTGCCATAGCTGGAGATGTTTACTGCTATGTGGCTGAGCCTGCTAATGGGGTCCTTGAACTGCTGGAATACAATTGTCATATGAAATGAGTGTAGGGAGCACTCCAGCTGCTGTACAACAAATGTTTTGGAGAGTGTGTTATACAACAAGAAGTGTAAAAGCCATAGTGATTGTTTCTCCTTGAGATATTATATGTAAACCTCTGTTTTATTCAGAAATCCTATAGCTCAAAAAGTTCTGTCTGTTGTGATTGTCTGTATATGTAAAATTATGGTTGCAATGTGATTAACCCTTGATATCTGCTCACTGGAATCCAAATTGGATTTTTTGTTTTTATGTTTCTCTAGACTTGTTCCTCTCCAAGGACCAAATTAGACTAGCATGTTCCTATAGGTCCATTTGTCCCCAAGAGCATTTGATCCCTGAGTCTTAGTGTATCTTCCTTCAGCAAGTGTTCACCCTAGAGCGATTTAAGCAACTAACATAAATGAATCGAATAATTCCAGCTGTGTTTTATTAATTTTCAGACATTCTAATTTCTCTTCATAGTTGGTTTCATTCATCTCAATTTGTTTAACCAGTATATTCTTTATAAACATTACATTTCTTTGAAGATTGATTTATGCACCTAAGGCTTGATCCTGAAAGGTGCTGCGTGCTCTCATCCCAATCCAACAAAGCCGTTAAGCATGTAAGGAGTAAAGAAGGAAACGATTTTCAAATATTGTGTTTTTAAATGTATTTATGCAAATTGTAGTCTTGATATTCAAATTTTGCATATCTGTCACCTGCTTAAAATAAGTAATTAGACATGTGAGTCTATTTTCCTCATCCACTAAAGGATTTTGGCTCAAAAAGTGTAAATCAGGGGGGTTCCCAAACTTTTTCTTCAGCTTGTGCAAGATAAGCCCTTTCCTGGCCGCAAGACGTTTTGTTTACCGGAGTGTCCGTAGGTTCGTCTGCTCGCAGCTCCTAGTGGCCGCAGTTCGCCATTCCCAGCCAGTGTGGGAGCTGTAGGAAGTGGTGGCCTGGCAGGGAATGGCCAGCTTACCCTGCACAAGCCACGGAACAAGTTTGGGAACCCCTAGTGTAAATAAAGGAAGTACCAGTCTAAGCAAAGAGTAGATCAGTGACATGCAAAAATGGGTGGGTACCAGAAAATACCTTGATCCTACAAAGCTGAAATCAGTGGGTTCCTGTTCTTACAATTAACTGTGTGCTTAAGTGTTTTGTTGGATAGGAGCCAGAGTACTAAGCACCTTGCTGACAAAATCTCAAACATAAAATATTTCTGAGAGTTCAATGACTGTCCCCAACCATAGATTCTTTTATTGATGTGGTATCTCAAAACAGTTTTGCTTATTATAGATTATGTATTATTTGGGTTTCAGACCCTAAATACAGGAACTTCAAAACATTTTTGTTTGTTTGTTTAAGCAACAGACGAGTTTGGAAAGATTTAGTGAGTGAGGTGCGTGAAGACTGATTTGATGTCTTCCAGTAATACACAGCTACTGTACTGTTACTTTCATTTTGAAATGGATGCAGAGTCATTTTTACTATTATCTCTATGAAAGAGAAATATTGTGTATGCTCCCACCTCTTTTTCTGAGATATGAGAGCAGGCCAGGCTTTTCTCAGATCTTATAGGATCACCCTATGTTTCTACATTTGCTCTGTAAGCCCCCACTCATCACAGCAAAAGGAGCTCATCAGTGTTACTCCACACATGATGAGAGGGGTTGCTACTGACTAACTGGTTTTCATTGCCTCACTTGTCCCCTGTTCTTGGCAATTGAAGCAAATACAAGAGAGATCTCAAATACGTCATTTAAAAAAACAAAACAAAAAAACCACCATAACCCTCCTAACCACTCTTCCCTCCCGATTCCCAAACAGAAAAAACATATCAGTGAGTTTTCCTGCAGTATGCAGTGTTGTATTTCAGGCTTCCTCCTTTTTTTTTAAAAAAAAACCCCTCATAATCTCTGTTGTACGTCATTCTCTGTGCTGTCATTCTTTATTTCCCTCCCTCCAATTGTGCAAGCAGAGTGGCGGTTCAGCAATTCCTCTTTCTCCACTGCAGTCCTAGCTCTGAAACCTGATTTTATGACTGAATAAATCAAAAGATTTCTTTACTTCTCTTCATTAAGAGAGAGAAACTTCCAGGGCTTTGCTCCCTATATCAGACCACCCACTAAGTTCTTTTCCTCCCCGTGCTTCCCCTTCCCACTCATGGAGGAGCAGTCTAGGGTTGGATATTTTACCTGTTCAAAAATAATTGGTCAGTTGACCAGTCAAATATTGTCAAATGTTTCAAAGCACTTATTTATAAGAACAGTAACAAAAAAGAATAAGACTTATGGTCTCAAATAGGCTTAATCTTAGATACTTATACCTAATTACAAAATATCTGAATTATTTTAATTCAGAAAAATGCAGAACACCATTTCTCAAATATGAGAGTAATTATTTTTAGGCTGGTCTTTAAATATGGACATTATTCGTAAAATGAATGAAATTAAAAATAAAATACACATAGCATCAATAAAACCAAAAAATCCTATTTAAATTCATTTATGCCAGATAGGCAGCAGGCCAACTCTATAAGCCATTTTATGGCTGTGTATCTTTAGTGTTTGTGTTCGGGGAGGAAGACTGAGAGCCCTCCTTTCCTTCTCCCATTCCTTTTTGAATTTATTTCTGTATGATTGTCTAGTCAGTTTACATTTTAAGCTTTTCAGTGCCAGGACTGTGTTTTTTAACTTGTGTTAATATGCTTTGTAAATGGCATAGCATAGAAATAAAGATACACATACAATGTTTGTTCTAGAAGGTTCCAGCCAATCAAGATGTTCAAATTTGAATTAGTTGACCTTTTCCCCAACAGGTGATATTATCATGCAGTTAAAGTGGGTAATCAAGATATTTCGGTGGGTTTGCTAACAGGTGGCACCATGATGCAATCAAAAAGGCGGTCCTCTTGCCTATGTCATGACATTCTTGCTAGAATATTTGAGCATCTTCAAATAGGTGTCAAGTTACATTATTTGACTCATCGATTGACCAGCTTGTAAAGTCTAGAGCAGGCTAAACAGGGCAAATCAAAGACGAGGTGCTCCATCTGTGAAAAAGCCCTCTCAGGAACCACATAAAGGAAGCTCAGACAGGATAATTTCCAGGCTGAGCAAAGAGAAAGAGCTCAGAGAATGGACAGATTGCTTGGACCTCTTCATTCTCCTCTCTGCCTCTGTACATCAATAAAGACTTCCAGATATGGCTCAAAAAGGACAAGTGTCAGTGTTCCTCTTGGCTTTCTCCAAAATGGACCAACAAAGACTTTTCAAGATTGATGCCAAAATTCCACTCCCCAACAGCCAAACTTCATTGTCCTTTCCATGGCTAAAAGTGGTCTCATCCCAGGTTCTTAAGTGGGCAGTTGAGTCACATGGCAAAGCCATCTGGCATTCTTTCAGAGGTGCCACCGTTGGGGCTGAGCAACTAACAAATATCTAAAGGCAAGGGAAAATGTTCCACCAAAACTAGAATTTGGCATCCCATTTTGTTTGGTCTTCAAAGGGGATTTCTTCTCAAGAGACCCCCACAGACAGGATGAGAGAAACCACCCTTAAAGGGATTCTGAAGCCTTCTCAGCATGCTTTAGAGTCTGTATGTAAATAGTTTCACTGCATATATAATAGCAGTAATCAAATAGGTGCACTTGCAAATACCTGAATTATCTGCTTTATTTTGTTAGGGAATTCATCCGTCTGAGTTGGTGAAAGATTTTTTGCCCCATGCAATAAAATTGATACTTATTAACACAATAGCTCATTGTCTGCAAGTGGATGGTCTGAGAAGGGACTGAGACTTCCTTTGTTTCTAAGAGCAAAGGGGAAAGGGAAGTCATTTTATAGCCAGGTATTAAATATCGGCTTGGATTAATCTCTTTTCTTGTGATGATGCTCATCACTGTGGCATCTGGTAAAATGGGAGTATAATCAGATTCTGTTGTTATAGCTATGCTGACATTTCTCGTGCAGTCTACCAGAGTTGCTAAAATTACTTGAAAAAGTACTATTTATCTTTCACCACCATGGCAGAGGTCTTTAGCCATAAAGCTACCTTAGCAATGGCAGAGAGGTCTCCAGAGGTCATGACTGATCTAATAATGGGTCAGCAGCTAGTTTGCAATCACTCTATCTTATGGCTCACTCAACGTCTATGTCGATGATATAGAAGGATTGTGTGATAGTGGGGGGAGCTGGGGAATCCAAATGACTAAAAACCATACAATTATATATCACTGTTGCCATCTTGATCAAGAAGGAAATAAGGACACCAATCATCCTGCACTCTTTATGTTAGGAAAAGGAATGGCCATTCCACTTTTCCTAGAAGGAAGTGTTAATTACTCTGCCCACCCAGTCCCTGTGGAGTTGGTTTGCCTTTTTAATGAGCTATGTCTCCTACTATAAGTTCACATCTGCAGTCATCTTTTTCAGTTTCTCAGCTTCTTCAACTTAATGGGGCTGACAAAAGGTTAATTTAAAAGTATTAGCTATCAGAATACCATAGCATCAGGATTTTCTCCAGAGGAGTTACATATCTTAGTGACTCAGAGTACTTGGCATGAATGGTTGTAAGAAAAATGTTCACACTCAAACACCAAAAGAATCTGTATACTTAAGCATTATATTCAACTAGTTGATGAGCATCGTAATCATAAGAGAGCTTCTTCCCGACACATACATCCTCCAGTATGACGATGGGTTATTTTGAACAGAGAGCAGAAATAAAGATACCACAATAAAGTAAAATGCAATATTGTAATGTGGGAGAAAGAAGGGGGACAACTAAGATGGAGAAAGAATCATGGGTTCCTGTCAGAGGGTTTGTGTTCAGCCTCAGCTGGCGCTACAATGATGATGATCGTGAGGTATAGGATTGCACAGTGGTGTACTGTCCGCCCTGCATAACAGTTTAAAAATACAAGGCACCCCAGCATATGAAAATGTATGTAGGGTTTCCAAAACTTGTTAACCATTATGCAGTGTTGTTATAGCTGTGTTGGTCCCATGATATTAGAGACAAGGTGGGTGAGATGTAAAAGAGCTCTGTGGAAGCTTGAAAACTTCTCTCTCACTGACAGAAGTTGGTCCAGTAAAAGATAGTATCTCACTCATCTTGTCTGTTTAACTATTCTATTGGGATTTAACATAATAGCATGATTTAGAGAAAACAAAGCTGAAAAGGTCATGAGGAAGGCTAATAACATTTTATCAGGAATATGCACAAAACCAATAGCTAATCAAGAAGACATTGCTAAACTGTTTAACCAAATAAGGAAAAATTGACTAATTAATTATGTGCGCTGTTTATGGGAGTTATGTTAACTACCATAATCAGTTCATTAGGAACTATTGAAAAGCAGAAAATACCTAATATTATGAATAATTGGCTAAATGGTATTGTCCTCAGTGCATAACAGAGGCTATTGTAAATTGGCAATGAATTAAATGGCGTGGGCAAATTCTACTTAGTACAGTTCATAATTTGGGGTCAGTGACATCGCATCCTAATTGAGACATACGTTGTTCCAAACAATTGTTCTCAGCTTTGGGTTTTGTGTAGATTTCCTTTACAGTATTTTTACTGATAATAGATCCTGACATTGCAATGTTTGATAAGTTAACTGCTGTCCATCCAGTAGGTTACCTGGAAGACTGCATCTAGAAGGAATGAATGAATCTATCTCAGCTACAGATGTATCTACAGTATTTCCCAAAGCTGCAGTCAGCTTTCGCATTAGCAAATAGAAAGATACATGAATGGTATATTCTAGCACAGGTTGGAATATATCACTAGGCCTGAGTGGTATGGAATGTGATATCCAAAACAGAGATAAGGAAAGGTGCAGAACAAGAAGTTAAAGAACCAATGAGTTAGATCTTAGGTAATGGAGAAAGTGCTTTTTAACTTATAAAGTCATGATACAAATAAAGGTAATTTTGGGGTGTATCTTCAAAGCGCATGTTCTATGTAAGATAAGAATTGCTTCTCAGAATAAGTATGTATATCTCCTTTGGTTATTGTACTATTTTGTCTTTAGACAATAAATCTGGCAAAACGTTTAGCTGTTTAACATTCTTAATTATGAACCAGAAGTGTAGTCAATACACAGTGGGCTGTATGGTTTAATTAACACTTTGACTCAACCACATGGGCCTCTGAAGTGTCAGGTGGCAGGGCTGGGTCATCCACCACCTGAGATCCAGATTCCCCAAGCGCACACAACTTGCTGAATAAGTTACTGTGGCTCTAATCTGCAATAATTTTTGCAATTTCCTCCTCTGCATTGTGAAACTGTAACAGCTCTTCCAGGCATAGCCCTGGTTAGGCAGGTTCCTTAATGCAAGTATTCTGCAGGGAACAGAGGTAGGAAAGGCACAGGTGGCATCAAGGGGCTTCTTCACAGACTCTTGTTGCCTCCAGTAGATCTGTGAGGTCCATGTGGATCTTGGGGGATGTCTTCAGGTTTATGAGGTGCAACCCTTGTCTCATCCAGGTGGTGAGGAAAACTGAAGGAAGAAATTTGGAGAAATTTTTGCAAACTTTAAAATACTGATTTTTTCCCATTCCTCTATTTTAGAAATAAATCACATGTAAGTATAGCCCATATTTTCATAGGTGAAATTATTTATCAATTTTGACTGAATCAGTGTTTGGGTTCCCAACATGATAAACCTGGAAACTGATTTTCAAAAGGTGTTGGTATCCGCAACTCCATTTGAAGTCTACAAGAGGTACAGGTGCTTTGGCATCTCTGAAAATCAGCTTTGTGTGTCAAGTGGAAACCCATCAATCCACTCTAAAGTAATCGCCACTTTTTTAAAAAAATTGCTGAGGTATTTCAAACGCGTTCAGAATATTCACATGGGGCATGTTATTGTCATTATTTTTAACTATTCTGTGTGTGTTTTATTCTGTATCTTTTAATACATTTTACACCACAGTTTTTGCCTTAGTGCCAAACGTTGCCACTAATAATATTTACATATTTCTAAAACTCCAAATACTCTCCATCTTACCTTGAGTTTTCAGTATCACAAGATATAATTTGTTTGCTAGCCTTTAATTTTTTTTTCTTGTTAGTGAATATTCCTTTTGACTAGACACATTAGTTGTTCATTGGTCTGTGTCAGTGTCTTTGTTTGCAGTCATTTCTTCTCTCCACCTGCTCACAGCAGGTAATCTGCAGATCCAAGAGTATCTGAACACTTTTGGAAAATACCTTGAGATCTTCTTTGGTTCTAGTCATGTCTGCATAGGTGTGTGTGTTTCTCTCCCATATTTTGTAGTTTGGGGGGAGTTTTCCTTCCCTCACCCTTCTTTTATAGTTTGTTTCTCAATTTAATTTATATCTAAAGGTACTCATCCATTGAAGGCTTGAGTACTAAGCTGATTGTAATCCTACTGCATCATACACTGAATAGCTCATTGATACCCAACTAAGCGGAACTAATTTTCTAAGGCAAAGCAGAAGAATTTGGAGTTGTCACACAAACCTCTTGTAATTTAGCGGGAAACACCAGATTGACTTGATTCCTTGTGAAATGATTGCATTGTTGCATATAATCATGCAGATGCGTGATTGTACCCCTGTCTGTACTTATATGTAGATCTATGCACAGGGATTTACACTTCCTAATTATATACTTTGTTTACATGTTATATTTATGTGTAAATATAAACATATACATACAGCATAATATACAGAAAACCACATGTATATAATATTAATCCTTGTATTTGATTGTAATACCTTTTAGAATTTAAATGTTTTTTAAAGTTAGATTATATTTTCTACAAGTTTTTAGTTGTCTGCCACCTGAGTTCCCATGGAAAAAAAACTATTATAGTTTTAAATGGGATTTTGTTAACTTAGAATCTCTCAACCTGTATTAATTTAATCAAAAAGAATATAAATTATTTTAAAAAATCCTATGATTCACACACAAAACATAATGTTACTATTTTCACAGGAGAAAATATATTTAAGCTTTGTGAAAACAGTAGAAATAAGCTCTGCATTAATTATTTTCAGCTTCAGACCTTTAAGCAAATGTTTTACAAATTTTTTTTAAAAGGGTTTTTACATGTTGCATGGAATTAGCTGTTCTTTCTGGTTACTTGCATTTGATTACTTTCCTCTTATCACACATATGAAACCATGTATTAGAATGTAGAGTTCATGTAAATATACAACTTAGAATAGGTGGAGACTGGTATAATCTTTTTCTAAAAAGGTAGAAAATAAGATAAACTGTTAACTATCTTCATTCATTTTCCTGAAAACATCAACTGCATTTACAGATCTCAGAAACAAACTGACCAGTAGAACAGAAATGACTCCTCTCAGTATGCTTTAAAAAAGTCTAATCACATTTAACAGCTGAGATTTATTTACAACTGTAATTTGATACATTAATTGTGATAATATGCTGACTTCTTTAGTAATTTGACTTTCAAAAGCCTGACAGTTTTCTTTTTGGTCTTGGTAACATATGGTTGATTTGGAGTCTGTCCCCCCACCCCCTTTTTTTTTTTAATATGCCTAGAAGGAAAATTTCTCTTCTCCTCCCACCCCCGTGTTTTTTAATTTTCCTCTCCTTCTCCCACCCCAACTTTTTTCTCTTCACTCTGTTAATTTGGGGGATGGATTTTAGTGCTTACGGTGAACTCTTGATATCATTGTAGACTGAATGCTGTACCGCATATTGGTATAGCGTAAGCAGGTGCTTTGGGGACTTATCGTACTGAGATGCCTATGCCCTTTCAACAATGACAGGCTAAGGAAAAGGGTATTTATCTTCTTATCCCTGATACTGTGGTTCTGGAAGACAACTAAAAATGTATTTAGTTTCAGGTTGTAGATTCTAATCTACATGTTTCTGAATCTATTTTCTCGATGACTCAACAGTTATCACATGAGCAGGCATTTAGTTATGTGGGGTGAAGTCCTTGCATTCTTTGGATCTGATTTTGCAAATCTCCAACCGTGCAAGGACATCATATATGTGAGTAGTCTCATTGGAAACAAAAGGACTGCTCATGTGAGTAAAGACTACATGCATGAGGAGAGGTTTCCAGGATCCGATCCATAGTTATGAAAACTCACAAGTCCATTCATGATACTAAGCTATTGCTTTGAAAGTGTTTAAAGGAAAAACAGAAACAATTTTTTGTTTTGCTCTGTATTCCTCTACAAAATGAGTATGAAGGAGAGATTGGCCAAAAAAATGGAAATTTTTATCAGGCTATGAAATTATTGTTAATGGCCTATTCAAGGGGATAAAAGAGGGTGAGGGCATTCCAGGAAAAAAAAGAAAATAAGTGCCTTAGGTTTGGTTTTTTTTCAACTTTTCATTTTCTGACAGCTTATCAAGTGGTCAGTACTTGTTTGTTTTGGCATACAGCTCATTCATTGTAGATTGTCGGAACTTTGTTCTTCTTTGCAGTTTCCAAAACCTGATTGTGTTGATCCTAGACTGTGGGAAAAGTGTATATTCCTGTTTCCTTTATAAAAGTAAACGTCAGGTTTTGTATGAAATTTTATTTCCCATATTTTCCATTCCATTAATCATTATTGTTGAAATATGTCAGGCCTTGGCACATCCTTCTTTGTTTTAATATGATTGTACAGATTGCAGTGTCAGAATATGACCTGTTAGTCAAAAAATGCAAGTTTAGGCTGTGTTAGGAAAGCTATTGCTTATATATATAAAATATAGCTGCAAAACATGCCCCATTGTCAGAAAAGTGACAGCATTTAACTTAGTACTGCTATCGTGTAGCATCTTGTCACTTCCTTGTAATGGCCTTTAAAATGTGAAAGTACTAAAGGTAGTTTGCATTTTATACCTATCCTTGTAATATTTTGTAATGCTTCCGTACATATCTATACACAGGGCGTATTGTATTGGTATTTATATTTCTTTAAATTTAGAGCTATACTATGTGTTTACACTTTTTGACTTTGGTCTTGATTCAGCAAAGCTCTTAACCACATCTGCTGTATAAGGGCCTTATGCGTACAGTAATTTGACAGCTGTGAGAGAGAATAAAGATATGACCGAGCAAATCAGAGAAATGGTATTCTGACAATGTAATTTATGTATAATAATCCAGCTAATTGCATTAAATATTATCTGCTGTAAGTCAGAGGAGTACATTTTCACTTATTTTACACGTAAATTTGAAATGTTAAGTGAAAATGCTTCCCATAAAAATGCTTTTTAAATATAGTGTTAAAATATCACGGTTTGGTCTAATATAGAATTTCTTTGTGGAATGTGTGTGTTGTGAACAGCTTTTGGACTGAAGGAGGAAAAGAGCCAAAAGGAGCAGTAACTTCTTGTATATTTCCTGTGTTTATGTTATAGGTAATTGTTGGCTACACGTGATATGTGGTTCCTTTTGCATTGCCTAAATGGCTTAATGACAGTATGCTCTATCATTGGTCAGAGACTTGAGCCAACAGCCCCAATCCCAGTAGATAACCAAGTGTTTCACAATTTTTTTTCTGTTTTCAAAGGAGAACCGTTATGTGCATGCATTTTACAGAACACTGTCACAAAGAGGAGGTGAAAATGACTCTTTAAAATGATTGACGTGCTTAATATTTATAGAGTAGAGGTTATATGGATTCACGAAGTGAGGATACAGATATACATGTGCCACAGAATCACAGACCTCAGAGGTGGAAAAGTCCTAGTAAGTCAGAGAATCAGAGTTAAAAAGGACCACAAGGGTCATCTAGTCTAACCCACTGCCAAGATACAGGATTTGTTATGTCTAAGCCATCTAAGACAGATGGTTATTCAGCCTCCTTTTGAAAACCTCCAGTGAAGAGGCT
Source organism: Dermatemys mawii (assembly GCA_007922305.1). Classification (NCBI taxonomy): domain Eukaryota; kingdom Metazoa; phylum Chordata; order Testudines; family Dermatemydidae; genus Dermatemys; species Dermatemys mawii. The sequence goes on along the minus strand of ML677364.1, from coordinate 36,670,155 downwards.
TCCCCAACCTCCCTGTGCAGTCTGTTCCACTGTTGTACTGTTCTTACATATCATAAAATCCATCTCCCTAAAAACACTCACATTCTTCATTGTACATAGACATGTTTGTTTTCAGTACTCTTCAAAGTAAATTTGTTAGAATCTGTAAAAGGAAAAACTAGAATTTGAGTTTAAGCATGAATCAGCTTCTTAGCACTAAACTCTTAAATACATTTTTATATTATGCTTATTTTATGCATATGAAATATATGTACAGGCATTTTGGTTATTTTCTGCATACCTTACAGGGAAAAAAATTTGCATTGCTTCAACTTACATAGAAAGCTCCTAATTAGTTTTTTATATCCATTTCTTTCAGTGCCTCTCTCGAGACGCAGCTGGAAACATAAGCATTCAGTTTCTGGGCACAGTGGTAAGTTTTCAAGATATACTATGCTACATTATACCTATATTGAAATATAACTTGACACAAAATAGGCAGTTGATAATGACTGCACACACACTCCTGTGTTCGTGAATTTTGTCAGTATCTGTTTTAGTGTGTGTTTGCTTCAAAGTATAGGATACATAAAACCCCCATTCCAGGTATTTCAAACTGGATGGAAGCAGTACTGTCCTTCAGTGAATGCTACAAAATATTTACATGCCACATTTCACTTGATAGGACTCTAACTTTTTGGCCCCTAAATGGGTAAGGTATAAATGGGTAAGGTATAAATAAATTTCTTACACTTGTAAGAAATAGGAGATTTAAGCTTCCAAGCTATTGGAATATATTCAGATTTTAGTTCATTTAATCCGATTTCTCTCCTTCCCCCACTCCTGACTCATCCATTGGTGTTCTGTACATCTTTGTCTGAGTCAGGGCCAGTTTCTTCCATCTATACTCCTCATCCTCAAGGCATTGTAGTAGCCATCCTTCCAGCTAAGGAGGACTAGATAAAAATAGGTCTCATTCATTGCCAACCATATTATTGGTGTTTAACAGTGAACACTGTCCTTTTTATGATGTTGGGCTTTGGCACTGATCAGTTGCTTTGCAGGAAGGGATGTTGCTACATCACTGTTCTGATAGTCTCACAGCAGGAAAAAATGATTATTGAGACTGTTGCGTGTTAATACTAACACATCTTGGTCAGTTGATAGTAAAAAGTCAAAATGGACTTTAATCAAAACCCAATTTCTGAGATCACCAAACTTTGGAAGGTACTGGTCAAATCCATGACTAGTGACATCCCTTTTTTTTAAGTGGGAGGTAAGTATGTGTTGTTTTTATTGATTACAATTATTCTTAATTTGTATTATGATAATTCCAGGAACCCCAGTGTTACACCAGTACCTCATTGTGCTATGGGCTGTACAAACACACAAGAAAAAGGCAATCCGTACCCTAGGAAGCTTACAGTCTTGATAAGCTTTTAGCTTTAAGACGTTGAGAGTAAAACAAATAGGACATCAGTCATTTGTTTAATTCTCTATTGCTGATGATTATTATCTTAACTAAAACTAATATTGATTAGCTCTCACTGCTTTATCAAATCTGCATCTGTTTAGAAAACCTAATAATTATTTAATGAAAAAGGGAAAAAATCAACAGAATATGTTTTTGGAGACGGGGGAAGAGAAGAAGAGCACTTAGTGTGCAATGTCAGGAACTTAATGTAGATGATGTATGTGACAAAACTCTTTGTCTCCATGGGTCCCACATTTTCTGGCAGATTTCGCCAACCTCAGAGGCTCACTGTGACCCTCCACGTAGCCCTTCTCTCTCTAGAGGCAAGGGTCACAGCCTACCGAGCCATTTTCATCATAAGCCAGAAAGGGAGGTGAGGAGAAGCTACCCTCCGTTGCACAGTCTCTATTGTCTCCCAGTTTCAATAATTAATTGGGGGGTAAAGTGGGGAAGCCCAGGCCTACCCTCTACTCTGGGCTTCAGCCCAGAGACTGTAATAATATCAGCTATGGTAGCTGACTTTTTAGAAACAGGCCATGTCCCCACAGTAGCCCCCCACTTCCTCAAGATCCACTTCACTCTTACCTCATGGCCTCCTTCTTTGTGCCTGATATGGGTTCTAGTGTCTCCAGCAGCATGCTTCCTCCTATAGCTCTACGCACACGCATGCGCACACACACACACATACACCTGAGAAACTGGGGGACTTTTAACTACTTCAGCAAGCCCCTGATTGGCTTCAGGTGTCCCAATCAACCTACCTGTCCCCCTGACTTCTGGAAAGATCTTAATTGGCCCCAGGTGTTTTAACTGACCTGGAGCAGCTGCCATTTGCTTATCCTGGTAACAGGGATTTGTTTAGCCTGTGGCTAATATTTCTGTCTCCCACTATATTACTATAGCCTCTGGTCTTGCCCCATCACATGTAATATAGACTAGTCTTAACATGTTTCTTGTTGGTTGGACCTAAAGAGAGAATTTTAATCAATAGATTAGAGAAATGGTAATGGAAACAAACCTTTTTCTAAGCCTGCTTTCTAAGCTATGTACAAGATCTTTTTAGTTTTTGAAAGCAGAATTGATCATCTCTTGCTACAGAAGAGATTAGTATCCCTGAAGTATAGTAGGTGAAAGCTGGAGGGATGCAGGGTTAGGTAAAAGAATTCTGGACATTCTCTCCTTTGCAGATTGGCTTTTTGCTCTGACTTTCCTTCTTCCTCAAAGTCTTCTCCATGGCTTGTCTCTCTCCACCTGGTGTCTATACTCCTCTCCATTCTGCTCTCCTTATCACCTTCCTTCTCCACTACTTTGCTCTTATTAACTAGTCCCCTCCTGCCTTCTCTGCACCCAGATTTACTACTCAGTAGAGAAAGTGAGAGATTAAAAAAAAATCAGAACTGCTATGATGTTTGTCAGCTGTCATTTGAGCTATGTTTCATCCCTATCCTCTACCACAGTGGTTTCCAAAGTTTAACAACATGAGAACCTCTTTCATTAAAATGTCAAGTCTCGTGAAACATCCTCTAAAAATGAATATTTCCATGGATTTTCTCCCTTACCTCAGCATGAATTATTAAAGCAGTGCTCTTGGAAACACAAAATTTGTTTTTATGATGTGCTTATTATACCTTATTTATCAGTTTTCATAATGTAATAAAAATACTGTAACACTCTTCCAAGATCTCACTTTTGTAGCTTGTATCACTTTTGATTAAGCCTGTTATAAGAAAAGGCTCCTATCAGAGGCACCAGTAGAAAAAAGGGGTGCAGGGGCAAAGCCACTGTGCACCCCAAGGTCTGGGGGAGGCATAGCTGGAAAAGTGAGGGGAGCACCGATGCAGGGGTGGCATGTGACCTTCATCACCCCTTCCCCCCCATACTGACTCCTCTGGCTCCTATGGAGTATCAGATGTGAAACAACATGAAGGTATTTAAGAAGACAACTCAAAGAGTTCCTTCTACACAAGCATTCAGGTCTTGAGCAGTCCAGGTAAACAACACACGTTACAACAAAGCTTAAACTTGTTCTTCATAATCATTTAAAAATAACACTAGCAGCCTATATAATTTTAAAAACAGAAAAAAAATATCCACCTCACTTTCTATTTTGTAAAAGGAGTCTTGAAGTTTAAATCTCCTTAGTGTGATAGATATGTTTGCTTTGATCTGCTTAGCTCTTGAAAGTTCCCAAGGCTCCGGGCTGCTGGCTCCCCTATGGACAGCTCTGTCCACCATTAGGAAATTTTTTCTCGAGAACCCCCTTTAACATTTTGTGAACCCCAGTTTGGGAACCACTGCTCTACTGTGTATCTGAGTTTCTCTTCAGATTACAAGCTTTGGGCAAGAACAGAATCTTCCTGTGTGTTGGATGCAGCATCTAGTACAGGGGGAACGGCTAATATGGATTAGTGCTTTTGGGGGCATTGCTGTCATATCAATAATAATAACTAATAAAAATATAATTCCAAAGCCAGAAAAGAGGACCCCTTTCTCAAATCTTAGAACTTCTTTTTGGGAACTCCAGTATGTATGCACTACCATGCCTGTTACTAAGAGAAAGGAGGCTAATCAATGCATTATAAGGTTGGCAATGGGTTTTTTCCCTTCGTAACACTAAATGCTTGAAAGAAATATTTGGTGATACAATATTTAGATTTCCCAGTATACTGCTTGCATATGTTATGCATCACTGTAGAAACTGCTTAGAAAAACAATTTACATTTGATTTTAATATTTTCTATTGAGAGAAGAAAGACTAGCTTCAAGCATTCTCAGTTTCATACGTATGCAAATTCATCACGAGTTTCAATGTTGACAAACAGCGTGGTGCTACATAGCACATGCCCCATATACCTTTTCATCAGCACATGTTTTCAGAACCAGCTGATTGGGAGCACAGTCATCTAGCGTGTCATGAGGGCATCAGATAAAATAATTCACTTGCTTTCCTGACATTAGACAACAAAAGCAGTTTTGCTACTGGTTTTTGAAAAGAGATGAGTCTCAGCTTCACTGAGCTGGCTGACAGACACTGAAGAGAAGCAGAGAATGCTTCTCTATTAGAAACCTCATTGGCATCCCATGTAGTTAGCTATCGGACAGGGAATGTACACTTCAGCAGAAAGACTTGCAGTTAAATATAAAGCTTTAATAGGAATATTGAAGCATAATTATAGTAAACTTGTGAAGATTTTCTGTTAAGTAGCTACAAAGGTATTTGTTTCTGCTGTTTTAAAATGAAAATGGAAAAAGTCATGCTACTGTTTCCAAATGAAGTAGGGATCATGAGTTTGAATTCCACAGTGTTGACATAATTCAGAGGTTCTGTGTGGGTCTTTAGTAATGTTTCCTGTTGCTGGACATGACTAGAAATTCTTAGCTATTTGAGATTCTCTCTTCTGTTAGTTCATAGTGGCATTAGACAGTATATGCATTGTTATTCCTAGCAGGAGTAGTATAACAGGACCACTGAGGAGCCCTAGCCATGGAGCAGAGCCCCATTGTGCTAGACACTGTACAAACACAGACTAAAAAAGGCTTGAAAACCTTAAAATCTAAGTATAAAACAAGAAAGAACAGATGGATGCAGATAGATGGGGGCGAGGGGGAGGGGAATACAAGGAAACCAAGAGACAATTCTTTCTTGATTGTCTCACAAGACTTTGTTTCTACCTGTTATCCAATAAGTCTAAGATTTTCAAAAATAGGAGATCTAAAGTTAGGCTCCTGGATCCAAACCTTGTATCCCACATGCTCTTGGGGCTGGCAGAGTTTAGGCACCATCTCTCTGACTCTGGACCTCTAGGCACATACTCCAGGTGCAGAACCTGTGCTGATACCCATCTTGGCAGAGGCAATCTAGTTGCTCCGGGCCAGTGCTTGTTCTCCCAAGCCTCACCAGGAGCTGGTGCATTCTCCCAGAATTCCACCAAAGCTGTTGACCCTCTGGTTTACTGTGTCTTTCTTCTGGGACCATGGGATACAGTAAACAAGTAACACAGAAACTGCAGAGGAATTTTTAAACACAGGTACTTTTGCTCATAGAGAGAGCACAAGAGCAAAATCTGTAGCTCTGTGGAAAAACAACACAGCTGGCACACAAATCCTTTCTCCGGTGTCCTCCCCACCTTTGGGGTTTGGCAGTCTTTTCAGGGGTCCCAATACTCCCTCCTGTACCACCCCTCTCTCCTTTTCAGCCATCAGGGTCTCTTTGTCTCACCTGCAACAAGCTCCCCTTAGATTGTTCAGAACCAGGGGTAATAAGGTTTCCCCATGTGTCTGTTTTTAACAGCAGCTCCTAATACCTTTTCCTCTTTACCTTCTTTTCTGCTAGGGAGTTTTCATTGCTCTAATCCTATTCCCTGCAGGCAATCGGGGAGAACTAGCTTCCTTTAATATCCCAATTGTTCTACCAGGGCTGAGTTGTTCAATGTTAGTAATTTTTCGATTGTCCTGTACTGACTTCCACACCAGGATTTGTGGCATACGTGTCCAATCTTTGCTAGCAAATAGCTACTTCAGTACACATTGGTGGTTTGATTTTATGAACTCTATGTATAACTTTATCAGAATTCATAAGTTTTACATAGGCAAATTAACCAAACCATCACATCCTGTTACCTGGTTTATTGAATACTTTGTCATTTTGTGGACCTACAGTAAATCTGTGGACTAGTTATAGATTAAAGTGAGGAATACAAGAACATCCTCTTCAGTTTGTTTTTTTTCCTGGTAATGGACTGGCATGAGTATTTGCTCTCTTCTCAGACATCCATCCTGTACCATTGCAGATGCTTATAAATTGTTGACTTAGGAACTTTTCGAGCAACGTGTAGTCAGTTTCTTTCCTCTGTCTTCTCTTTCTTGCATTCTTAAATGGTCCAATTAAATAGCGCTAGAGAATGTGAAGCTTTCACTGTATGACACTGTCTCTCAGGGCTGGTCTACAGTAAGGGAAGGGGTCGACTGAAGATACGCAACTTCAGCTACGTGAATAAAATAGCTGAAGTCGGTGTATCTTCAGCCGACTTACCTGCTGTCTTCATTGTGGCAGCGGTCGGTGGCGCGCTCCCCCGTCGATTCCAGCTTGCGCCTTGCGGCAAGCTGGAGTTCCGGAGTTGACGGGGGTGCCATTGGCGATCGATTTATCACGTCTTAATGAGACACGATAAATCAATCACCAGAAGATCGATTGCTACTCGCCAGTCTGACGGGTACTGAAGACCTACCCTCAGATTGCAATGGCACCTGCTTCTTTTACCATTACAGATCAGTCCAATTCTGAACATGCTTGTTTTTCAATATGTAGCACTACTGAAACTTTAGATTTGAAGGCCTGTGGGGACTTTCAAAAGCAATTTTGAAACCTGTGAAAGCAACAGATATTATATCTAATGGGATGTGTAGACAGTATTAATAGCAAGGAAAAAATGTGTCTCACATTTTAATCTCACACACTTTACTCTGGTTTTCCATAGTTCTTTTTTTGTTTTGTTTTCACAATGTACTCTCATTGAGTTTTGCCCCCAATGAGTCAAAGTTTGCTCCTCCAAAGTAAGCAGTGGGTATGGTCTCTAGAGTCTAAAGATCACTTGGGATCCTTGCTATTCTGAATTGAATTCCTTTGAAGTCATAGCAATCATGGGAATCACCCTTTTTCTTTACCTTGGCTCCAGAGCACCTGGCAGCATTGCTCCGGTGTGACTTCTGGCAGGGGATTTACACAGTTAGAGGGACCAGACAGCACATGTCAAAAATTGGGATAGGGTAGTGGGTAATAGGAACCTATATAAGGAAAAAAAATCCAAAAATCAGGACATCTGGTCAACCCATTCACAGTGCAGAAGGGACTCCAGCAGAAAATTAATAATTGCCTCAAGAAACGTTATTTTTTTGTGCATTCCTTTTGAATATGATGGTGAGCATCCTCTGCTCTACTGTCTCTCCCCAAAATGACCCTGAATGCTGCTGAGAGAAGGCAGTGATCTCCACACAGAGATTTCCCTTTCAGTCATGTTGAATAGTTTTAAAACATAATAACATATTAAGATATACTTTGGAGTTGGGATTTCTAAATATGCTTAAGTAAGTTCAGAATACAAGTCTTCCTGAATGCCAGTTGGACTTTGTTCCTAAGTGACTTAGACACTTTTGAATATCCCAGCTGAAATCTCAAAAAAGTAAATAAAAAATAATGTATATTTTTTTGCACTTAGTTGTCTTTGTTCAAAAAAACAAACAAACATAAAATCCTCAAGAAATGACTTCTGTTTATCAGCTGTAACATTTAAATAGTCCCAGTTAGTCTTTGAAGTTCATTCCTTCAGAGATGGGCAAGTTCCCACATTTGTTGCTGCAGTTGACTCCTGAAAAGTTAGGTTACCAATGCAAAGCAGTATGTCTCTTTGGATTAGAATGATCAGTGGAAAAAAAATGGGGGGAGACTTAAGCCAAGATAAATGGGTTTACTGCAGTTAGGTATCTAAAGTCTTATTTAGGCTACTGAATAAGTGGTCTGACTTTTAAAAGTGCTGAGCAGTGATTAGCTCTCACTGATTTCAGTTCTATGGAGCTGCTGGTTGCCCAGTGCTCTCTGAAAATCAGGCCACTTGCTTACGTACCTAAAAAAGGTCTTAAGAACCTAAGTAGCACCTAATTATTTAAATCTTGAGCAGTGTTTTTAAATGAAAGCTTAAAATTTCCAATGAGAATATGCAATGATGGCATTTATAGGGTGGATTGCACTGTAATACTTGAATATTTCAGATACCATTTGCCTCCCAGAAAATGGACAGAACTTTGTAACTTCCTCTGTATTTTGCTCGAAAAATTTAGACTGCCTCTTATTTCTCTTGTTGATACTTTCTGCATCAAGGACAAGGGTTTGGACTTGATGGCTGCTTGAAGGATAGGTTAACAGGTTCTGAAGATAGTTCAATTATTTTCCTGTGGGTGGATTAAGACCTACAACTAGTGATTGAATACTGCCATATTAAGATGATTACATCATGGTGAATGTTGAGCCTTTCTTTTCTGAGACAGATTCCTGCTGCCAAAAAAACAAACATATGTGTACCCTGCGTTTTTTAAACAGCTTTTTGATGGCTGCAGTTTTGGCATTTACCCAAGAGCTGTTTAGGAGATATTAATTTATATGGCTGAGAAGCTTAACTAGGGATTGTAATGAAACAAAAGCATGATAAAGTTAGTAAAGCTAATTTAAGTCTCAGAATGTACATTTTAAATTAAGTTTTTATTGATAATAAATATACTTTGTTTCTCATTAGTCTTCTAAGCTTCAGTGATAATATCTGTAAAATAAACATGTTTTACCAAGATTTAACATTAAGAATGCTATTAATATGACCCTTGGTACAGCAGCACAATTAGATTTCAAAGTGAGCATTTAAGATGTAACAGCGATTAATGACAACCATCGAAAACAATTTTGAACTCCATCGGTTTAACTCAGGAGGGTAAACTTAATATGATAATATATCTAGTTGAATTGTATCAGCTTAGCAGGAAAGTATGCAAATATGTGACCCTTACCTAGCATCTAAATGGATGCTGTGCTGATAGATTTATCAGTTCCATTAAAGAACTTTAGGGAACTTTGGAATTTCAGCAATTGTTCCCTTGGAGGCTGAAAACCAAACCTGATCTCATACTGGGACCATTCTGGTCTGCATATTTCCATAATTTGCCTTTGCTACTAATATGACAGCAAGAGGCAAATAACTGTTTCTAATAATATCAAATAGAGTTGTGGAGGACAGCATTTTAATGTAGTAAAAGACCTCCCCGTGGGGTTGTTATTGCCATTGTAGAACAGCAGTTACACAGTTGCAACAATAGTCTCTTAATTGATTCGTTTAATTAGCAAGAGATGAAGCTTGTGCTCCATCTTGTCTTCCGATACCATGGGGGCAGCTACAAAAGGAATTCTTTACATTTGTCATACTTTATACGTAGGGATAAGTACACTTAATGAAAAGTTCCAAGTACACTTTTCTGCAGAGGCAAAGTTTGAATGTTTTATGTATTTAAAGCTTTCTCTTATGATTTAAGAACTGCTTCACTCTTGGAGTCTAGGAATAGAATTTATGACAAAGCGCTGATGTATTAGAAGTGGGAATTTGTAATCCAGATTTGCTTGCATTTCTAACCTAAATATTCAAGTCTAAGAATTATAGGAATAGTGGATCATTGTAGTAGTAACAGTTCACTAGATTTAGTCTGGAAGAAATAAGGTCAGATTAGTGAAACTGGCCATCTGCCTTGTGCCAGCTCTTTAGTTGTATTTTTATTCCCCCTATGGATAGACAATGAATTTACATGACCACATGGTATAGTCGGTAGCATGTGTGAGAAAAGAGATTCTCTTTGGGCTTGATTATAAATAAGGATATGATACAGTATTTGCTTCTGGGAAATTAAATAACTTTTTCTTCAGTGTGTTTTAAAGGCATGTAAAATACAATAAGTATGTTTAGTTTTAATTTGATTTTCCTTTCCTCTTAGCTTAGTTTTGTCTTCTGTTCAAGGTTATTCTTCCTTATGGAGGCAAAATATTTCTAAGAACAAGATACACTTCTTGTTAAATGCTAATTAAAAAAATGAAGGTTACATTGGCTTATTTCCATTGTCATAATACTGACCTAAAATAAAGGCACTCTTTTAAGTCTAAAGTAAATCACAATAGGGAATAAAAAATCCATCCATGTGCTCAGAAGATTTAAGAAATGTCTCATCCTGTTTTTTATAACACTCTTACTAGTGGGTCCTGTGGCACAGGAGATACCATCAAGTTAGGGAGCACTGTCCAGCATGGTGTAACTCAATGGAGCAAAGGGGTAGTGTGGTATTGAATGGGCCGTCTTTTTGAGGGACTGTAAATGGAGAGCCAGCTCGCTTACAGTCATTAAGGTTCCCATAGCAATTTGCACAAGCACCACAGCACTTTGCATTCTCAGTGTCTTGGCCAGATTCCACTTTGTGTAATTGGCTTCTGTCTACATAAATTCCCACCGCAGTTTCAGCTGTATTTGGTATTCTACACTTCCTGTCCTAAACAGTTGTGGTGCTGCTGTGTACTGTTAACAGGTGCTGTGGCTGTATTTCAATTGTGGGTGAAGTGATTCCTGCACCTTTCTTTAATGAATTTTTCCTCCCATTTCCATAGTGTCTGGGTATGTGACGTAAAACAAGACAGTAAATTAAAGCGCTCACAACAGACAGTACAAATAGCCTAACTTCTCAATTTCGCAAGCCCATCATAAAGAAAATCTTCTAATGGATAATCTATAGGCAGACAAATCTTTGACCAGAAATTTTAACCTTGAACAAGATGCCACGAAGATCAGTAGACTTGGGTTCTGGTAGACTACTAGAGGGAGTGAAGTAGACAGTCAGGAACCTTCCTGTGAAAACATTCTGCTTTCACATCTCAATAGTGTGAATAGCAAGGGGCTATGAGCTGAACTGTCTCTAGTGATCTGTACCATTGCAGTTGGGGAAAGGTACATAGGAAGAGAGGCCATCTCTAAAGTATCCACATCCCAAATCTTAAATCAAACTAAAAATCTTTTATCGCACCTTGAAACAGATGGAAAATCAGTGTGGAACTCCGAATGCAGCTGTAATGTGGCTGTGTACTCCTTTAGAGCAGCTCTAAAATTCATTTCTACAGTTAAAACCCTTGTCCACACTTGGTTCTCCCTCACCTTGACTATTACAGCCACTGCCGCTTCCTTCTTTGTTGGTTTCATCTCCGCTCTGCTGCTGCTAAAATAATCTCGTCTTGCTGCTCTGATTTATCTCTCTTCTCTTTGAATTGGCTCACTGCTGTCTATGCAAAGTTCAGTTTTGTCTTCCTTTTTAAGGCCTCTGCATTACTTTGTCCTACCCACATTACATTTCATCCTATTTGACTTCTAAACATCCTTTTGTTCAATCTTTCTTCCATACTTGCCTCCACAGCAAATACCATTATACCTCAGTGCTCAGACTTTCACTTTTCTTGTGTGCCAGTCAACCTCTTTCTCTTCCTCCAAGTTCCTTTTAGAAAGATACTTTTTCCCAGAAGGGTTATCGCTGATGGTCTCTTCAAGATATATCGTCTTTGATCTGAGTTTACACAGTCACCAGCTGGCTTACGTGCTCATTGTATCATTCTCCCTCAGGTCCCTCTGATGGGGCTGTGAAAAAAGGAGAAGGAAAAAAAATGCAGTAAAGAGAGGATGAAAAATTGAGCAGGTTGGAGGGAGCAAAGGTAATGAAGAAAAAGATGGTGGCAGAGAAATAGGCAGGAGCTTGGTCGGGCTGCACATTGAAGACGTGGACAAGGAGCATAGATTTGATGTAAAAGTTGAGGGAAAGCCATTGAAGGGAATGGACATGGTAAGGTAAGGTAGACAGTTGTCTGGTAGCATTTAAGGTAAGGTATGACAAGGTTAGAGGCCAGAGAGGAGTTTGTAGTAGTCGAGGTGAGAAATAATCAGTGCCAGAAAAACTGGGGCAGAGGGGGGAATAGGAAAAAAAAAATGTTTGGAACTGTTGTAGAAATGTTTTGAGAGAGTCAGTATGGAGGGAGAAGGAGAGAGCACTATGGTTCTGAGAAGAGAAACTGACTCGACAGTGACATTGCCAATGTCCCCTTGTGATATAATTGTGGACGCAGATGAGCAAAACTAATTGCTCTAAACTTTCTCTTCACTGCAGCAAAACATATTTAAAACTACATTTTCATTGCTGTAACAGGTCTCTCAGGAACCCCTATTTCTCCGAAGATCAGCCAATCTGCCTACCCTGCAGCAAATAAGTACTGGCACAAGTAGGCAATCCACCTCTTTATTTTATTCTTTCCATTTAATATTTATAGCCATTGATCCTTAGAAGTAAAGGGTGATAGAGGTGGTGAAGGGCAGAGCAGTTGTGGTAGGTCCTGTAGAGCACAGGAAGTATCACGCTTGTGTGATGGTCTTTCAAACACCCGTCCTTAGTTTTGGCGAGATGCCATGTTTGCAGCATGCACAGGAAGTATTAGCATAGCAAATTGTGTTCTGAGCAACAGAGCCACAACAAGGTCCTTCCTGTGTCTGGTGGTGGTTTGATTTGGGAGAAGACGAGAGGAGAAAGGTCAGGACAACGGGGATAGAAGGGGAAAGTCCACACTGTTGTAATACCAGTGAAAACAAATTGCCCAGGTAGGTGCCCAAGTGCTTCAGTGCAAAGGATATGGTAAAAGTAGCTGGAGTACAGCAAGATTCCATCACTGCTACAAAGTCCAGTTTCTACTAATGCCATCCTTCCCCACCCGGCTCCACCCCCCCCCTCACCACCACCACATTTCAGTCCCTCCTAAAGAGTCATTTTTTCTGCAATGCTCCCACATGCTAACTCTGAAAAACACTTTCTTTGTGCCAATGTTATATAAGAGGGGGGAATGACATTAGAATTTTGAAATATCTAAGTTAATATCCTGTTATCGGTCTCCTAGTGTTTTAGGTCCTCAGGATAGGACTTTTGTTTGTATCTTGCAAGCACCAAGCATAACTGAGGCTCAAAAAATAATGCATTATAGAAGGGTGCTGGGAATCCTCCTTCCCTCTTCAGAGTTAGGACATCAGCAAGCTATGCAATCAAATGTAGTCTGTGCCAAAGCCAGGTCTGCACCACAATTTGACAAGGGTGAAGGAGATCAGTCACAACTAGATTCTCTGAGAGGTGTCTTACAGCCAGCTTGCCCACAGTCTTACTCAAAAAGGGAAGTATGAAATCAAGCTATAGTTGGCCAGATTATCAATCTCTTATGATGGCTTTGTGAAGCAGAGGCTGCACTGATCCTTCCCTCAAAGCATTAGGCCACCTGGCCTCTCGAAGGCCCGGTCTACAGTACACAATTATGTCGAATTTAGCCATGTTACATCGAATTAAAACTAAATCAGTCCACACAATCAATCCTGTTTTGTCAACTTAAAGGGCTCTTAAAATCGATTTTTGTACTCCTCCCCGGTAAGGGGAGTAGCAGTAAAATCGACCTCGCTGGTTTGAATTTGGGGTACTGTGGATGCAATTCGATAGTATTGGCCTCCAGGAGCTCTCTCAGAATGCTCCATTGTGATCACTCTGGACAACATTTTGAACTCTGATGCACTACCCAGGTACACAGGAAAACCCCAGGAACTTTTGAATTTCATTTCCTATTTGGTCAGCATGGTGAACTCAGCAGCAGTCCCCCCAGAATCGTAGAGCATAGAATGTCTCTATGCACCCCCATCATCTCCATCTCTGATGTTATCGCAGAGTAGAAGGTAAAAAAACCACACTCACGATGACATGTTTCAGAGCTCATGCAGTCCTCCCGCACAGAGAGGGCGCAGCTTAATGCATGGAGGCATTCAGTGGCAGAGGCCAGGAAAATATTAAGTGACCATGAAGAGCAGAGGCAGGACGCGATGCTGAGGGTAATGGGGGAGCAAAAGGACATGATGAAGCATCTGCTAGGGGAGCAAATGGACATGATGAAGCATCTGTTGGAGCTGCAGGAAAGCCAACAAGAGCACAGGCCCCTGCTGCATCCACTGTATGACTGCCTACCCTCCTCCCCATGTTCCATAGTCTCCTCACCCAGATGTCCAAGAATGGGGGGGATGGGGAGGAGGCTCTGGGCACCCAACCACTCCACTCCAGAGGATGGCCCAAGCAACAGAAGGCTGTCATTCAAACAGTTTGATTTTTAGTGTGGCTACAATAAGCAATGTGACTTTGTCCTTCCTTCCTCCCCCAGCCCACCCAGGCTACCTTGTCTGTTATATCTTTTTTAAAAAAATAATAAAGAATGCATGGTTTCAAAACAATAGTTACTTTATTTTGAAGAGGGCAGGGTGGTTGGCTTACAGGGAATTATGGAAGGAGGGGCAACTGGCATTGGGAGCTTAACCCAGAATTCCAGTGAGCGGCGGATACTGCAGGAACTGTGGGATAGCTACCCACAGTGCACCGCTCTGAGAGTCGATGCTAGCTATGGAACTGTGGACGCACTCCGCCGACTTAATGCACTTAGTGGAGAAACACACAACTGACTGTATAAAATATCTTCGAAAAATCGACTTCTATAAATTCGACCTAATTTCGTACTGTAGATGTATCCTAAGAGAGGCATTTACATGCTCCACCACCAAAGAGTTATTTGCCCACAGCCATATAGTGAGTCCATGCTACTGAGATTAGAATTCTGGAGTTTCATGGTTCTCAGCTGAATCCTTTGGCTCATATAACCACAAATATAGCAAATTTAGGCGCAATAAGCGACGTCCGTGGTAAATTTGTAGCCTTAAAAAGGCAAGAGAGAAGTCGTCCCAAAAACTTATTTATGAATTATAAGCATATTAATTCATATGGAAAGAAGGGATTGATGAAGGCATTATAGAAGAGCAACATATATGGAGAAACTAAGTATTTTTAGTGTGAGGTAGTGTTGAGTTCACTTGAAAAGCAGAAAGAGTGTAAAGAAGAGAAAGCAACTTTTACAAGAACTCATACTGGTACACCAAGAGTGTCCTGAATGAAGAGAGATCAGAACCTTTGGTTTTAATCCAGGAGGAGTTGGAGACCCAGACTAGAATAATATACATGTAGCAAAATGTAACTGCAAGTTATTGCACATATTTGAAGATCAAGAGAACTGACAGGTTGATGCTGCTTAACCTGTCAAAATCCAGCTGGAAGGTGGTGATGGAAGCTGTAGAGAAGGTTAAGAAGAGATTAGCACTAGAGATAAGTGGAATTCTTGAAATAATCCACCATTAGTGCTCTGAAAAAATAAAGGTTTAAAGAAATATCAGTAGGGTGCCTAGAGAACAGCAAAGATCTTAGCACAAGGTGTCAGGCAAATAGAATCGCTCTCCAAAATCGAGGGCAATTTTTCCTCAGTGGAAACTTTAAATTTGTGTCCTTGTTAAAAGGAAAATACTTAAATTCAGTGGTAATACATGGTATCACCATTTTTCATCTGGGAATGTTAGACAAACTATTGTAGGAAGAAAAACTGCATGAATGCCAGGGTCATAGAAGCATGCTTCAATAACATGGATGCTCATTGAGAGGGTAAGCAGAAAAAAAAGAACAGCAAGGTAATGTAATTTGATCATCTAAGATGTCAGTGGTTCAACCGTTCTTTTCTTGCTCTTTGTTATCCTACAACGTTTGGTCTTTGCTCAGTTCAGTGTAAGAGTCACCATTTGATTATTTGCTACAATACAGAAGAAGATCAGTGTTTAAAATGAGAACTATGCAGCAGATATTGTTTTTCAACTTAATCCTGAAAAATTTGATGGGAGGGCAAAAGGAACCAAGCATCCATGATTTCCCTGGAATTCAAGAATGATGTTTTCACAAAAACATTACTGAACAATTTGGCGTCACCAGCCAGTTTGCCAAGAGTGAATGTAATATACATGAAAATTACATTAGATTGTGGCAGAGACTGCTTTCGTTAAGCTGGTATAAGGCCAGGTCTACTCCAAGGAAGTTTCCCCAAAATTTTAATCAGTCTTAAAACTGGTTTAAACCTAGTTGCAGACACATTGTAGAGCTGGCTCCAGGGGACATGAACCAGCTTCAAAACCATTCTCAGCACAGAGGGAATGCTGGGAGTCTGTTCAAAGATAGGGAGAAACAAAACTGCTACTCCACTTCCTCATTTCTTCTTTTTGGCTTGGTTCATGGTATATTCACTCTCCTGTGGGTACTAGCTGTCCTAGAATTATGATGGAAATGACATTGAGTCAGTGTCAGTCATTTTTTCAGGTGTCAAGAATCAGAGAGGTAGCCGTGTTAGTCTGGAATTGCAGAAGTGACAAAGAGTCCTGTGGCACCTTAAAGACTAACTAGAGTTTTAGAGCATAAGCTTTCGTGGGCTAATACCCACTTCGTCGGATGCAAGCAGGTGTCTTATCCAAAATCAAATCCAGAATGACACTCTTTTTGTTGACAGATGGTCTTGCATTTATCAGTATCACTAATACTGTAATGTTAGTGTTCTTGGGTGATCTCTTTGCATCCCAATGATAACAGTGATGATCCGGGAGTGCAACAGTCATTCCTAGTTCCCATGAAGGGGCTGCTTCTCCCTTTCTCCAGATGCTAAGGGTCTGACAGTGTTGTGCTGTGCTTTCATCCAGGTTTGCCTGGTGGCTTTTTATAAACATGCAACTGGATGTGGGGATGTGCTGGAGTGTTTAGAATGGTGGGGTGAAGGGACATGAGTGTCCATAGCAGACTCAGTGGGAGTTTCCTCTTTCACTTTTGTCTTCTCCTTTCAGTTCTGGGTGGTCTGCAGTGGTATTACCAGTCGATGCGGTGATGTTGCCTACCACTCTGTTGGAGTTGGGTGCTGATGTTACTGGTTGGGGCTTGAACGACAGGTCTCCCAGCGCATTTGGCGAGCTGGGGTGATAGGCAATGAAGGATCTGAGCATCCCCTTCAGTTCCACTCCACAGAGAGGAGCAGAGTGAACTCCCGTTGACTTTAGCTGCCTGGACTACTGCTGTGTGTGCAGGATATAGGACAGGTCTGCACAACTCGTAAAGTGACGAGGGCCATATTACTCCAAAAACAACAGCTGAGAGCCTAACCCCCCCAGTCCCACCAAAACACCCCCCCCAGCGCCGCCCAGCCCCCCCGCTGCTTGCCCACCCGCTCACCTCCGACTCGCCACTTGCTCCCTCACCCCCCCAAGTATAAAGCCTCATTCAAAGACCCAGGGGTCACTATATTACTGCACACAACAGTCAGTCAATGCAGTACCAAAAATTAAAATACTAAAAATGGACGTCCCCCTCCAGTCATTGACTCGCCACTCACCTCCTCCCCCTCCTCCCACTATAAAGTCTCGCCGCCACTGCCCACCCACTTGGCTCTTCATCCCCCCAATCCCTGGCTCGCCCCTCTCCACACCCCCCGCTGCCAGCTCACCTGTCCCTCACATGCTGGCTTGCTGCTCCTGCCTGCCCGCTGGGCTCCTCTTCTCCTCCACACCCCTCCGCTGCCAGCTCATCTCCACATCCCCCCATACCCTCTGGCTCAGCCCCCGGCTACCTGCTTGGCTCCTCATCCTCCCAGACACACAGACACACACAGACACACACAGACACACACACACACAGACACACACACACACAGACACACACACACACAGACACACACAGACACCCCGCAACCACCTCACCCGTCCCCCGCGTGCTGGCTTGCAGCTCGCTGCCACTGCCTGCCCACTGGGTTCCTCTTCCCCCCACACATCCCCGCCACCAGCTCACCTCCACATCCCCCCACACCCGCAGCTCACCTCCACATTCCCCCACACCCCCAGCTCACCTCCACATCCCCCACACTCCCGGCTCGGCTCCTCACCTGCCTGGCCGCCACTGGCTCACTTGCCCGCCGCTGGCGTTTTCACCTTCTACCGCTGTCTCCGCCTCCTGCCTCTGGTTCACCCTCACTTCCCTGCCTGCCACTGGCCTCTTCATCACCCCGGCCGGCCAGCCAGCCATTGGCTTGCCCCACCCTTCTGCTTTCCTACTCACTCCCCGGGGGCCGCACAGTGAGCCCGGACAGGCCGCATGTTGTGCAGGCCTGATGTAGGAGAACTGTGAACCCATACTGGCTGGTGTAGGGAAGGGCAAGTAGAGAGGCTCCTGCAGCTCCTTTCCCTACGAGAAATCTAGGTGAGCAAACTATAAATACCTGAGTTGCCATTCAGACTGGATGCTGTGGCTACCACCTGTTTTCATACAGAGTACAAGTGCTATAGGAATCTTTAATTTGAGGTAGTCAGGTCCTGGTTTAATATACAGCATGAAAGTTGAATTGTGTATTTCAGTTCTTGGTTTAAATGTAGAGGGATGGATTTTCCAGTGCACTAGGGTTTAATTGCACCCCAGATATGGCTAGCAGAGAGCTCCTGCATGGAGGAGTTCTCCACCAGTATAGCCACCTCCTGCACCAGATGCCCTCCCCACCCTCAACCCCCATTACTCCCGGGTTAAGGTGAGGGAAGGGGCTTAAAGACATGGGATGTGGTGGGGCAGGGTTTCACTGTGCCCTGTTCACCACTGGTATGAATTTAAGCAGCCTCCCAGAGGTGAGCTCAGAAACTTGTACAGAGCAAATTAGCATTTTTATTTAGTGTCAAGATTTCCTGATGTAATATATGACCAAGACTGGCTTTAAAATAGTTACCCTTAATACTGTTCTCTCTCCCCCTCATGCTTTCATGTTTGAAGGCTCCATTAGTGTCCATAACAGTGAGGGAGTAACGCAGATGGTAAACATTTTTACCACAGAACACCAACAGTGAACACCATATCACTGATTTAGTGGTCTCTGCACTGTGCTTGCTCAGCTGTACATAATCACTCTCATTTCCTTCCCTTGGGTTTCTGTTCTGCTTAGGGAGACTTCACCAGCAAGTTCAGTGAAATCTCATTGACATCACTGAGCTATTGCTCAGTTCCAATGCATGCCGCTCTGTGGAGCTAGAGGCTCCATGTTAGAGAGAGTACACATTGCTTCATGGGCATTCTGTGACAGCTGAAAATGCAGCTGTAGTGTATTTAAATATTTTGGAGAGGGAACTGTGTGCTTTTGGGCTTGTCCTGCACCTAAGGTAATGGGGCCTTTCAATACTACCATAATATGAACAACAGTAATCCTAGGGAATTGTGTTAAGCCTGACCTCCTGAGCTTTGTGGGCCAGCTGCCATGGAGGAGGCTATAATGGATTTATTACAGCTCGTGGAATATTTTTAACGTTTGTTTTCTTCCTGAGTGTGTTAATTAATTTGTGCAAAGTGTGATTAAGGCTTTTTAACTCTATATTTAGTTCAGAGAAAGCTATACTTTGAACCAAGTAATTTTATTTATTAAATGTAATAATATGAACCTTAAATAGATGTGAGGTTACCATTTCATTTATTTATTTAGAACAACAAAATAACAAGTGTAGGATGTGTCTATCTAAAATACAGTTAGATCATCTTCTTTATCCGAGTATGAAAGACAGTCTCTGATGTATATTTCATGTCCATGTTATATGCCTAAAATATAATTATTTCATTTTTTAAATAAATAAACATTTACCATATCAGGCATTTATTTGGGTTTGTTTACTGTTCTGGCTTCCCTCTACCCCCTCCTTAATCACAGTTCTTGATTACTGGCAAAAGCATTCAAAGGGTTTTTGCTTGTCAAATGGAGGGGATGATCAAAACTGTCTGAATTTCTATACAAGTTCATGTTCTCTGGAGCAGCATTTCATTTTCTGGACAGAGAATCTGATCTGTAGTAACTAAAAATTCTGGCTAAGTTCGTTTGAACAATCTGAACTTAAAGTATAAACAGCAAAACAAATACTTTTTAATTCTTGTGACTTTTATATTTACATTGGCGTCACCTTTCTCAGATAAAACATTTTGATATTAAGCAGTTCCTCTAATTTTACTGGGTTCTGTTTCTTTTTATGGTAACACACACTGTGCAGGAAGGTCATTATACTGAGGAAAAAGGCTGTCAGCATAAAAGAGAAAGTTAACATTGCACATGTTGTCTTTGTTTATGGGGTTCCTGGAATGTGTTGAGAATCAAGCCAAGCGATGGCTTACTCTATTCTTTAGAATATGCTGGACAGCTTCTTCATAGGTTCCTCCAATCCCAGGTACTTCTTGAAAAAGCAGATGGTATAAATATCAGTAAAAAGTATCTATTATGTTTCTTTTATATGTTAGCACATATAAAGAAAAGTTAAACCATTTCTAAAGACCACCTACAGGACTTGTAATCCTACAGTGTGAGGGATATGATTGACATTTCATTTAATTAACCACAATTCTCCTTTGTAAAAACATTGAAATAATTATTAAAACACGTTTAGGTCTGTGACTGCATGCTCTGGTACCAGACGAGCCACAGGGCAGGCTCAAATGTGGTGCAAAAAAAAAAAAAAAATCTGGGGAGTTTATTGAGGCAGTGTCCCCACACCCCTCCTGAGCAGGGATTCCCTGAAGCAGACTTAGTAGGCCCCTCAGGCCTCTCCCAAGCAGCCCAGCCTACCTTTTTACAAACAAGCAAAGAAAAGTACTCTCCAAATAAACCCCAGTAGTCCTGGGCCACGCCTACCGTGGTCTGGCAGTCTGCTTTCTCTGTAGAACTCCTGGGCTGATCCTTTCCCTCAAGGAACAAGATAAGATCTGTTGTTTTAGGTTGGCCAGCAACTGAGCTGTTCTCCTTCCTTTTTATCTGCCCCTTCTTCACCTGACAGCAGGTGTGGTGGGGCAGGGTTGAGTGGTCAACAGCAGCTCATTAAGCCTTCCTGGCCCACTGTGGGGTTGGTATTTCAGACTGAAATCAAGCTTAGGTCAATAGGTAGTGAAAGAAAGTGACCTGTGCAAAATGCACTGGTGATTTCTGTCTCTCATTTCTTATTGGACAGGTGTCCACATCAACATCCAATAACCATCCTTTGGTTCGCATTGTTGTTTGCAGTCTCATCAGAGAGAATCATAGAATATCAGGGTTGGAAGGGACCTCAGAGGATCATCTAGTCTAACCTCTTGCTCAAAGCAGGACCAATCCCCAATTAAATCATCCAACAGATTTTTACCCCATATTCCTAAATGGCCCCTTCAAGGATTGAATTCACAACCCTGGGTTTAGCAGGCCAATGCTCAAACCACTGAGCTATCCCTCCCCACAAAGAGGCCAAAGATTGTATGTGGATAGAAACTTAACTACCTCATATTTCTAGAGAGCACTCCTCTGCTCCAAAGCACATTTTAGGCATGTACATAGAACAGGGTGGGGAAGTAAAAAGTTTGCAAGGGTAGCTTAATGTTGGGCAGACAAGGTCTTACATTAGTAAGATGCACATATGATTTTTAATTTTATATTTTATTGCATGAGAATTGTACTTCTGACCTACCTAAACTGAAAACTTCCACACTCAATTCATACCTGAAGTCAGGAAAGTCCTGTCACCTGCCGAAATATAAGCATGTGGGGCTAACTGAATGTTAATTGCCTTTAAGAATTCCTGCTTAGCCAATCCTTCACAGAAAGGAGCTGTCTAATGACTTAGACATATAGGGTAAGTTCAGTTATTCAGAGATAATAGTAAGTGAGGGAAGGAAAGGGAAGGTGACTAGCCAGGAAGGATTAGCCTGAGTCATAAATAAATTGCCTGAAACTATTCAAGCAGGATCTTGGGAGGAGTCACTCCCTAGGAGAATAACCTTTCAAAAATGTACGAGCCAGTTACAAGCAGGTTTCAGAGACTGGCGAGGAAGAAACTATATTTTGGAGCAAACACAACATGCTGCCTTACAGGATCAGAGAGAAGAAACGATGCTGTTAGACATACAAAGGTTTCCACTGTTCCCTAAGAAAAGCAATATGCATAGTACCACTAAGTTTAACGTGCTAGTTCCCAGATCCTTTCCACTGGGGAAAATGGAGTGTTTGAAACAGGGATTGGCAACGTTGGCACGCAGGACCGCAGGTTAAGCACCCTTAGCAGACCCCGCTGCTTTATTTACCTCTCGTGCCAGGTAAATAACACCAGGTAAATAAAGCAGCGGGGCCGTCCCGCGTGCCAACATTGCCAATCCCTGGTTTAGAAGCTAATCTGTTTATTTTCCTTAAGTTTTCTTTACGTAACATCACTAGATAGTTAAAAGCCTAATTTGTTCAAGAACCTCTAGAGTAACTGTTATAGATAATATATTTGGGACAAAGTATTGTCTGATGTTTTTAAAGATATCAGTACCATGTATTCTGACCCGAGGCAAGTAAAACCAGTCTGGGTAGTCGTCATGTGTGAGGAAATAGACTGCAGTTTCTGCTCACAAGAGATGCTACTCAAAGATCTGCAGGCATAGTGTGGGTACATAACATGAAATGACCTGGAAGTGACAGGTATCATAACAGCTACCTATATTTACTTGACTTAATATATTGTGAGATCTATTGTGTAATCCTAGTGCCTGTGAGTCTGGATTGTGAGTCAACATGAGCCTATGGTTGTCTCATATTCGTTGTGATTTGTTAAAATGGATTCCTTCACAATCCAACTAGTATATTTTTCAGTTGTGTTAGTGTCAGAGATGTATGGTAATAGACACCACAGTATGATAATTTTCAATTGAGATATGAAATATAACCCTTACCTTATTTCTTCAAGGGTAAAATGCTTGAACTGATATTTCTATGGAACAGCCATTACACCAGTATTCATTAAGGCTGATAGTGTGTGTTTTTATCCTTAGATTTATCTATCCATCTCACATTTCTGCTGTTTAAAGGAGGCACTTACAGTGATTTGGGTATCA
The DNA here is from genome assembly GCA_007922305.1 of Dermatemys mawii. Classification (NCBI taxonomy): domain Eukaryota; kingdom Metazoa; phylum Chordata; order Testudines; family Dermatemydidae; genus Dermatemys; species Dermatemys mawii. Next base: position 36,647,318 of record ML677364.1, on the reverse strand, counting down.
CTGGTTCAGCATATCAGTAGCTACTTTTGGCTTATACAAAATATCAGTGAGAATGAGAAAATGCTATGTTAAAAGTATCATATTTTTATTTTTTGTGTGATTACCAAAATGTACCTTTGGAATCAAAGTGGGGAAATGTAATTGTCTCTATATCATGATAAAATGATGGCATCTGGAAGTGGCTTAAGAAAGGGGAAGACTGAGTCCAGTTTTGTTCTGAATACTTCAGATATTTTCTTTCTGCCAGCCCTTTGGTTCAACTCAAGGAACAGGAGAGGGATTTCCTGTGCTGGTCAGCAAACGTGCTGTTTAGCACTGGGAATAACCCCAACAACAGAGCTGGGTAGTACTGCTCTGGGACTAACTCCACATTAATACAGCTGCTAACAGGAGTCAAAGTTTAATTACCAGTATGACATTTGACTCCATAGTGAACTGGAAATAAATTCTGAAGCAAGAAGTATGTCTAACGGCATTGTTGGGTTTTTTTCTTCTTTGATTTGGTGCTTCTCCTGACGACAAATATATATTCCTGGCAACACTAGGATTATTTAATTGAGTTTTATAGGATAGTCATGTTTTCTCTATATATCTAATAACACGGAGTCATTTGTTTTAGGGAGGGAGAAGGATAGGTCGAGAAAATCAGCTTGGAAAAATAGCTCTAAAAGTGTAATATTTTTCCATCAAATTATAGAACTACTGTTCTCTGCTAGTTGAGAGCACATAATGAATAGAAAGTGAGTACTAATCTATCTGGGTCTGTCTGAACCCTCATATTTCTATTTATCACAGTGGGAGATTTTAATATTCAGCTGATGGTATTTTATTTTTTGCTGATTTTCAGCTTGAGATAGTGGCACTTAAAATCAAGTTGACTAGCTGAATGAGAAATAAGGTTTTATGAGAAATAATGAAATCATGCTATTATGAATTTCCAAAAGGGTAGTAGGTGATGTAAACAGCATCTGAAAATAGTTTAACGAGCTAGTTTAGCTTCATTTCAAAAATCCATTTCAAACGTATGAACATTTTTTTTTTGCAAAACATATGTTAAGGGCCAGTTTCTGTCCCCCTCACTCATGTTTAGTAGTTTGCAATACTTTCTTACTTAGAGAGTAGCCCAAATGAATATGACCGTAAGTGACACAAATATGAATAAAATGTCATTATTTATTAAAACAGTAACAGTAATGTTCATTATAACCTTTTAATGTAAATTACTTCTTTCCACCCCTATATTACCCACTATTTTTCATTGAACACCTGGCCTGTCTCCAATAATTTTCTAAAATTTTGTTGTTAAACATGCATTGCCGTTGTGATTGGCTCAGTGACTCAGCAGATCAAGACTTCGGGATTTTTCATGCTTTGTGATACTACTGCTTTAGGTCAGAACCCCACGAGACAAATCTGCACTTTGTTCTGGTGTAGAGTGGCTTACATTTAATCTCCATCCCAACCTGGCATTGTTTCCTGCGGAGAATGAAAGCATGTTTTTGTACCTTGATACTCTATTTGTGATGAATTTGTCATTGGGATGTGACAACTTATTATAGTGAGGTATGTTGCACCAGCACATGAACCAATGTTCTCTTTAGAAATGGTCTACAAAAAAACCTGTGGTCAATGGATGTTGATGTGTTGATTCTTCCTGCCCCCACTCATTAGCATCTGGAAGGCTTTTAAAGCAATGTACAAAAACAGGGCTTAAGGATTCAGAAACGGATCTTACTCCCAATTAAGTCAATGCTAGTGCTCTCTGGCTTCAATGAGAATTGCACTGATCACTACTCAAGTTCAGGGAATTCAAAGCCTTGCAGAATTGGGCCCTTACAAATGATAAACACGGAATTCTAGAAAAAGGTGGGCAGGGAGGCAGTCACTGATTTCAAGTAATGACAAAAAGCATATATATGTGAATGTACACACATACACACAGGTCTATGTATACATGACTTCATAGAATATGTAGTTGTGAGAAGTATTTTGTATGGGCTAAGTAAACTGCAGTTCTTGAAGTGTGAAATCTGCTTGATGCTCAATGCATGATTTGGAAGGATGGCTTTGTGAAGTGCCAAAACACTTTTTATTAACTGTATTGAACATGTCAAAACATCAAAAAAGGTGTAAAATTAAGTCCTTGTAATCTAAAACAATGAAAACAAAATTGCAGTCCCATATATGGGCACAGCAATGAATTCATGCGCTGCTAAGCTCAGGTGAAAGTGCTTAGGGAAATTCTAGGAATCTTTTTGGCTACAAAAGTTTCCAGTTTTCTGTTTATTTTTACGTCTTCACAGGATGAACTGGCCCCTTCTAAAGGGCTTTGGGCTCAGTTTCACCTGGGAGTAGTTTACCTGCCAGACTATGAAGGTTACATCATGGTGAAGCACAGGACTGAGAATCAGACCTGAAGGGAGATATAAAAGCAAACGCTGCACAGTTGAGAGAGAGACCTACAGGGAACTGGAACTACTGGCGTAGGCCAGACAAGAGACCTGCTGTAGCCACCCCCCTTTTGACACACAGCCAAGCTAATCCTCCTAGTTGAATAGGAAGGATGATGCTTTTTAACCTTGTGGTTTCCCACATAAAAGAGCCATCTCTCAGGATAGATGAGCAGTTGCACCAAAGAAACTTATTTGAATTCTCAAAAATACCAGAATGGAACCACTTAAAAGTCCATCCACCCATGTTAGAGACTATAACCATATCAGCAACACCTTATGATAATGGTATCAGAGTCAGCTCACTGATCTAAGGCCCTGATTCAGAAAAACATTGAAGCACATGTTTTCCTGAGTTGGGTCTCATAAGAGTCAACATGGACACTTTTTTTATCTTGATCTATCACCAGGAGATCCTCAACCAATGTCTCTAGCAGAGTTTCAGTTCCATACCCAGAATTTCTTTGACTAGGACAAGGAAATCTGAGGTCTCCCGGACTTATCATATTTATCCTGATTCTATCTTGTCAACAGCTTTTCCCCAAAAAATAAAGATTGGCTACATGTTGATAATTAACAAGATTATTAATGTCAAGTAATGATTTCTTGAACAGCTTTATAATGGTTTCTTCATAAAGAAAAGTGTCCGTATTGCACATCTAAAGAGAACCTAGAGCTACTCTACTTCACCAGCCAAGAGCAAGAATCTGATTCACTGCTACTCCCCCAGAACCTCAATAAGTGACATTGGCTGAAACTGAGGGCAGGTCTACGTTTAAAATGCTGTAATGGCACCACTTCAGATGCTATTACGCTGATGGGACAGCTCCTTCCATAGTGTAGTTAATCCATCTCTCCAAGAAGTGTTAACCATGCTGAGGGGAGAAGCCCTCTTTGTGACATAGTCTGTCTACACTGGAGGTTAGGTCAGTATAACTTTGTCGTTCAGGGGTGTTGCACACTCCTGAGCAACTTAGTTATGCTAATGTAAGTTTGTTTAGTGTAGACCTGGGATGAGAGAAGACCTGCCATTTATCTCCTCCAGACACTGCTCCTTTATCACAAAATGACCGTCTGGATCTCAGTGATTTAATCCACAAAGTGACAATGCTAATAGTTGACTTCTTGATTTCCTCTAATAGAAAGGGCAAAAGTCAGATATGGGATTTCCTCCCTTCCTCCATACTCAGTGGCTTAAAATGAACAAGTGTGCCAGATTTCCCATTGCTAGTTCAGGTGGAAGATTAAGATTGTCAGTGAATCACCACATTGCCAATGTTGTGTTATATTAGATATGCAGATAGTTTAGGTGAATTAAGTTGTTACCATCAATTATTATGCACTGCTCAAAAGATATTACCAGGGCTATTTGTGACCTCCAGGGCAGCTTCAGGCTTCTCTAGGTCATCTAAAATACAGGAAATCCCAGTGAGTTCCTCTTGCAGGCCAGTGTGCAGAAGTTTCTTTGGTCCAATTATAATGCAGGGTAGAGGGACTGGACAGCAGCCTCTCACACCAGCATTACATTTAAATTGAGTTCTGGAGACAAATAAAATGAGAACTCCCACATTCTGGAGCTATTGCTCTCCAAAGTTCATCTAACTAGTTCCTTGACTAACAAAGTTCACCCTAACATCATGAAGTCCTGTGGCCATCAAAGTTCGTAATGGACCTCCAAGTTTGGTTATAAGCATATGTCATTTACCTATGCCCAATTCTATTAACCATACCAGATGAAGGAGATGATAGATTCCCATGATAAAAGAAGCAGTCACATTATCACATAGTGATGCTAGTGTGTACCTGCTGAAATCTAGTGGTGGGCAGCATATCAGTAAACAAAAACAAATTCTTACTAGGCCAGAAGCGCAGCTTGTATAAATCCTCATAGCTCTATTGAAGTAATTGATTTATGCCAAATTACACCAGTTTAGTATTATTTCTTCAGCCTTACTTTGTTGTGATTACCATACCATACCAAAAAGTGGACCTTACAGGGAAGGGAAGGAAACAGATTTAAAATGCTTAGAGCCAGATTCTAACACCCTTGCTCATGCTGAGCAGTATCTTATGCTACAAAGTTGTCCCATTGAAGAACATGGGATTGTTTGATGAGTAGTACCTTATTGCACGAGAGTAAAGGCAGAATCTGACCCTTAGATAAGAAAAGGCACAGGCACTTAGGCCAGGGATCGACAACCTATGGCACACGACCCATCAGAGAAATCCACTGGCAGGCTGGGATGGTTTATTTACCTGTTGTGTCCACAGGTTCAGCCGATCACAGCCCCTATTGGCCTGGGATGGCAAACCATGGCCAGTGGGAGCTGCGATCGGCCAAACCTGCGAATGCTGCAGGTAAACATCCTGGCCCGCTAGCGGATTTCCCTGACAGGCCACGTGCCAAAGGTTGCTGATCCCTTTCTTAGGCTGTTTCTGTGGCCTGGTCTTCAGAAGTGCTAAGCTCCCACCAATTGTAGTCAGTGGAAGTTGGAGATGCTTAACATCTTTCAGAATAAGGTGACTATTGGGGCAGGTTTCTCCACAGTCTCTAACTCTGAGCAAGTTATTTCTGTCAACTGATAGAACTATAGACTTTTTTTTCTGTGGATTTGTCTGTAGCTCATCAGTGACATCTTTACTATGCAGGCATACATGTTGGTCCAGTGGGAGTTTCAGTTGACTTGTTATGAGTCATTTTCAGGCTTTGGACAGAATTTCTCATGCACAAATGGTTATTAACGGTTGCGTCAGAGACTTCTTTTTTAGTGCACATAATAAGAGCCAGGTTTTCAAAGACATATCTATGCCTTTGTGCAGATATAAATTTGTGCAGCTACCTTTTGTAGGAGTGAGTACGCATTGGGTGATTGTATGGATGTGCAACCAGTTAAGTGGCCGTTTGCATGTGGAAATATTCAGTCAGTGTATGCACATCAGTTGACACACATACTATAAATTAGATATGTAGTTATAACACCCCAACAAAAGCACATATATTTGAAAATGTGATTCTCTATGATTCTTTTTAAAAATCCCACTGATTACGGTGATGCTGTACAGGAAAGCGACTTCATCCAACAGAGAGGGAGAGAGAAAAATGTTTTAATCAGAACAACAAAGAAAATTCATGCATACTCATAAATAAAGGGTTAGTGGTAGGCTTTACTTTTTTAATTAAAAAGTGAAAAATGAAGTCTCAAAATTAGAATTCTTGCTCCTGTTTCAAATGATTTTGTTTCAGCATTACTTATTAATTAATGCTATTTTACCGTGCAAGAGGAGCTTTATTTATTGTATTTATATAACAATGCCTGAGAAACAGCATGGCTGCTTATATCACAGTGATGTTGGAATAGTTTAACTACAAATATTTTTAATGTTCTGTGTGCTGATGGATAGATTAATCCTATTGCCAAAGGTAATGGCTCACTTGAGTAGTTTAGGGGAACAATTTGAGTGTCAGTTTCACAAATGAAAGAAGTGCCAAAAGGAAAAGGAAGCAATTCATTCACAATGGGACATGGTGCAGAGGAGGATAACCTGCCTTCAAAGATTTTTGTTTTGAATATTATAATGTTTAATAAATAGTTTACTTCAAAGGCCTTTGCTGGGGGAAAAAAAAAAAGGGCAGTTTTCCTGCTATTCTTGTTCGTTGGTTCAGAGTTGCTATAAGTAGCTCATATCCTGTCCTCTGTGGTCTCAGGTGGTTAGCTTTTGTTTGTGAAACTGAAGCTTCAGCTTAAAGAGCTGTGTCACTAGTTTAAATTTTTAGCAAGTTGACAATATAATCTCAAAAGTTGATTGAAACTTTCATGAAATCTTGGCTTTTTGAGTTATCATAAGCATAATGGGCAGAGGCGACATGCAGAGCAGAGCACCCAAAAATAGAAATTTTCTGAAACGAGTTCGTGCACCCCTCTCCCCACCCCCCAAATAAGAACTCTATTTTGTAGGTATTATAAACATTTCTATACTGTTTGTTTTCCAGCCACTAAGTATTGTGTCCAGTACCTGTGTTCCATTGATGAAAAGCTGGCTTGGGCTACAAAGGAAGGACTGGATATGTCCCAAACAATTGCTCCTAAAATTCTTTGGTGCTGGCCAGATGAACAAAGCAGCAGCTCAGCTCTCCCCTTCCTTTCCTTTTAAATTCCAGGCTTTTAAAGTCAATTTCAGGACAGTAGTTGATGAACAATGTTGTACTACTGGCTTCCCAAACCCCACCATCAGTACCACCAGCTTCCTTCACTGGGAGCACAGTTTGGAGATTCAAACAAAGACAAACAAACAAAAAACCCACTCCTAGCCCTAAAATCGTTCATGGAACAGGACCTACTGCTGAGGTCCTGTCTTCTGCTTGTTCCTATCTTCCTCCCAGCAAGCAAAGATGAGAAGGTATGTTGTGATAATTGGGCCTACAAATTTACTCTAATTATGAGCTCAACTGTAAAAAGTATGTGAAATTTCACATAAAATGTCCCAATAACCTATAATAATGAATAGGAAAAAAGTTCTAAAAGAAGACAGACTAAATGAGTATAAACAAAAAACCTACTGATATAACTCAATTTTAACATAAATTAAGTTATATTATGCTCGATACAAACAGAAGATACGAATCTGGAAATTAATGAACCAAAATTTGGCTGTTGGATATTAGACATAATTGGTGGATAAAATAATGAGGGGATGGGCAATTCCACCCATCACTCCCTTTTTTGAAAGAGACTTTGGGGAAAATAAAGAAAAACAGACAGAGCTACAGGAGTGAGCTTCACCATCATGGCTGCCATTGTTTCCTGGGCCTGTGTCGCACTAATTGTGAGAGATCCTGACTGAATTGGGCCAGGGAAGGATCCAGATGATTTGGCCAGCTCTACCTGATCCAGCTGAATCCTGAACACCTCCTGAGATGAAAGGGGATCAGGTTTTAACAGCAGCAAGAACAGCTCCAGCCCATCTCCACTAACATATTCTCTTTTCCCCTAGAGAACAATTATTACCCTCTTTAATACCATCTAAAAGATGGTCAAACAAGGGGTTTTTTCCTTCTAGACCTCACTCCAGCTAAAGGAAACAAGGAGTGTTGTTAAAATGAAAGACTTATTTACTTCTTTACATTTAAAATGCTTTACCTGTTTTCCTTCTTTTCTGTATCTTTAATAAAAGGTTACAAGGATTTTTAATGGTGTGTATGCCATGCTGCTAAGCAGGCTGAGGTCTCTGAATAATAGACCCCAGACCTTGTTTAACACTGTTTAGTAGTGAAAGAGTTTATAACACTTTTAATTCTTTTGGCCCTGGAGATCAACACATCAGATAGTCCACCTGTGAAGAGAGCCTTTAGGGCCACAGAAGGGAACTCTGTAAGCATTGCTTCCAGCTTGCACCATGTTCTGGCAGGGGAAGGGTTTCTGAATGTAGATGGTGTTTGAGAGTTTCTACATCCACACCCCCATCCTGCCACCAGCTGTCACATCCACACACACCCTTACAAGGGTGCATCAGTCCTCAGTGTCTGGGACCTAGCAAGCAGGACAGTCTGCTCCAGTCCAAGACCTGTTGAGGGTAAACCCAAGTACTCTCCCAAATACCTTCCCCCTGGTCCCATCCAGTTCTAAGAAGAAAAAATTGAGCCCCCTTTCTGGTCCTCAAGTAGATAATGGAGTCTGTTGGGTATCCTATTCAACTCACTTTACTCTCAGGAAGTGTATCTGGATTCTCACAGGACTTTCCCTCTGCATTTCCTTTCTAACTAATGTCCTATAAAGAGGTGGATGGGAGCTTTAACTTCACATCCTTTTGGATCTTAGCCTGACGGTGTATCATCTAGGAATAAGCATCAAGCCAATCCCGACAGGGATCAGAATCCTCTATCCAAATGACAAAATTAAAAATCTTAAAAGGGCAGAAAGAATAAGGAAAAGGCTGAGAGGCCTTCTAGACCCTGACCCTCTTCTACTAGCTCTAGCTCCTCCCTGAAAGAAGGCGCACACAGTCTATGCTTTAGAAGACCATGGTAACTCTGAGCCACAGAAATTAAATTATTCTCCCTGCATGTGTTTGAAGTCATGGGTCACAAGGTGATTCCATCTTTGAGATTCAGGAGGAGGAGGAGGGGGAGGAGCAGGAAAACAAGCAAAATCTCCTCTTCCAAAAGCAAGGCAGAATTTCACAATCAGGGAGGAATAGGAAAACTCTGAAAGAAAACGCTAAGTCTGCAAGCCATGCAATTTATAAGGAGTCAGAGTATCAGATATGCTGTTTTTATATTTCTTAACGTGCACTCTGCAGTAACATCCCTGGTGAAGCATGCTGTTACTCTGGCAGAAGGGAGCTGTTTTCCTGAAGACTCCACATATAGAAAAACAGAGACCGCTCTCAGAAAGAACTTCAAAGCTTTGTCGGTGGCCTTCAGAGTCTCAGTACCTACCATATGTTTCAGCAGGGTCATGATGTTCTGGTATGCTGAGCCAAAAAGAATCAAACCATAGCACTGCAATCATGTTTGTAATGGATGGATGAATAGATTCCATCAGAGAGATTTTACGGACCATGGCAGCAAACTTAGTGACCGGACATCAGCTCTAGCTTGAACCCTGGCCAGTGAATAATTGTTAAAAACAAATGTTTGCACCTTAAGGCCCCCTGGAGAATTATTAAGGGAGAAGCTTGATAAGGTAGTGGCCAACAAAACAGACAAGAGGGAGGGTGAGTCTATGCTGTGCCTTCGACAATCCTGAAGGGTTGCCTATCGCTGCTTATGGGTAGCATCAGAATCTCTCAGCGCTATGTACTGTAGGCACACCCCAATGTGCCCCTCCCAGCTTCTGCCACACCCTTGGCATACTCCCCTATGTCAGGGCTTCTGAAAGAGTGCTTGAAATACAACATGTGGGCGGCTTGCTCAGTTTGTGTCTAGGGAAATTTTCCTTTGGACAGACAGAGAGATTTTAAAATCCCTTTGTACTGCTTTGGCCCATTACCTAGTGTAAAATGGCCAGAGCAGCATCAGAATCTCAACTAGAGTGTTTGCTGCTTACTCCAGGGAGGACTTGTAAATTCTTATAGAAGACAAATGTTCAGGAAAGGGATCAGTTCCCTTTTCAGTCCAAGCCGTCAGCCTGACTGCAACTGAGCCTACTTCTGCCTATAAAACTAGATCTTTCAAGCATGTATGATCAGATTGATACACAGCTTTGGTTGGATACACTGCATCCAAAAAAAGGATCAGAACCCATTCGATATATTCCACTGCAGCATCCTGGGCAGAAAGGGACCCAGCTGCCGCAGGGAAAATCTGTGAAGTTGTCACCAGGTCATCCCTCAACAGCTTTGTAAACATACAGTTTATTCACAGCCTCAACCTGCAGTTCTCTGCAGAGCAATCCCTTGGGAAGAAGGTACCCTAAGCTGTTGTCCCAACATAGTACATCCCAACATAGTACAATTCTTCTAATTTGCAGCTGGTTTAATCATGTTCTTCTGTCCTGGGTATTTCTCCTTCCTTGATAAAGCTTCCATACCATTTTCTACATCTCAAACATTCCAGGCAAAGGAGAGGCCTTGTTCCAGAATGGAAAATGTTACCTAATATAATTCCCATCGCCTGGCCACTCTTACACTAGAAGTCAGTAGCAGAACCCCTGAAATTGAACCCAGAGCCTCAGTCATAAGACTGCCTTTCCCTTTTTGGCTCAAACATATCAATATTGCTGAATGTAAATATTAGCTGGCTGTAAGGGATATAGAACTGTTACTGTTTTAAGAATAAGTGACTCATATCATCAGAGAACTTTTTTTGAGATGCCTAAAGAGGTACATGTCAAAGTCAAAACTTGTATCACTGCCTCTCTCTAATGTTGTGAGTGAAAGGAAAAATCTGAGGGTTTTCTGATTGTTCAAACGCTTCTCCCCTCTGCCCCCACCACCCCAATTCTTTCCATCCACACAAGGAAACTTATAAGAGCAAAAAAAATTTGAAAAACAAAACATGATTCCTCAGCAAAGGAGAATTACTTAATTTTAGATTATAAAAGTTGTTAAGCAACTAGCTGATTTAGAGAGGATCTCTCGCATTGTGTGCTCAGATATTAAGGTGATGCATGTGATATGACAGCTTAGATTGATTTTTATCATATAACAGAATTTACTCAAATATTAAATGAATTTATAGAATTACTATGCAACTATATAGAAATTTATAATCCAGATGAAATAAGGTAAAGTAAAAACCAGATCAGGCAGAGTGAAACAAAATGTTAAACTAAAAATGAGTTATTCCTGTATGGGTAGTGGTTGAATTGATAGTGTCACCTTAAATTACCTTGCTGCCCCATTGGCGAACCCTAGGGTTTGGGGATGTCCTGCAGTTACAGGAGCTTTCAGAATTGAGCCTATGTTTGTATTGATTTCAGTTTGTTGCTGCATGCCGTCAAAATGTAAATTATGCAAGCTTCTTTTCTGCTTGTATCAGTATTTTAGATGAAACACATCTCAAATGTAGTATACTAGCTATAGTATTTTCAATTTAATTTTTATACTAGGGTTTTAAAATTGCAGTAAAATAGTGTTCATTTAATTTCCCAGGAGAAAATTTCTTAAGAAATTAAACTTATTAAAACTTATTAAATTATTATTAAGAAATTCTTATATAAGAAATTTCTAATTTCTTATGAGAGGTCAATTCTAAGCAAGTAAAGAAATGTCTAATGGGACACAAAATGTTATAAGTCAGATAGGGAGCACTGCATGGTGAAAGACTAATACTGGGGGAAGAAAGAAAAAAACAATGCAGCATTCCAAGTCACTATGTTTGTTTTTGATGCTGAATATTTTTTTCCCCCAAGTTTGCACACCAGAACAATCCCAGCTTTTATGTCTAAGTGAAAAATGTATTTTGGTTGGGAAATCAACTTCCTTCTAAGGTTTTAATAGGATTTTACTTTTTTGCTGAGTAAGCAAACATCAGTTCAGATATTGCCCTGTTAAGGTGTACAAAGTAAAAGAAAATGCAGAGCTTAGCTGATTACACCAGATATGAACTATAGAGCTCCAATATGTGTAAAATTGGAATACATTTCTTTAGCCAGAAATACATAAAATACATCAGTATTAACCCCAATTAAACAGAGCAATTTGTTTAGGTTCATTTGCTTCTTAGCAAAAGGAACATTTCGTTAGTAAATCATCTGTAAAGCCTGTGAACAGTTGTACTCTGGAAGGGATTTATAGCAATATACTTCCCTACGTTTCCTGTGAAATAAAACGAGGCTTGCTCAATGTATGTGAAAGTTGACAAACTTGCCAGAAGGAAGGATCAGTACTTCAATAGCTAGGGAAGTGATTGCTGCAGGTGACATTACACGTGGCTTAAGGGAACAGCACACCACACTGAGTAAAAGCTTCAGTGGAAAAACAGAGGCTCTCTTGAAGATATTGCTGTAGGCTAGTAGTAATTTAGGGGGAAATTTTCAAAGGTACAAAGGGCAGCTAGGCACCTACTACCCAGTGCATGTCAGTGGGAGCTGGGAACTTACATCCTACTGTGTCTTTGAAAATCTCCCCCTTTGACTTTTTTTTTTAAAAAAAGCTTAAGAAACATCCAAAGTGAAATTATTTAGCTAATCAAGACTCTGGCTTTTTTTGTGTAGTTAGCAGCAAAAGTCCACCAAAAATTCTGCCACGATTTTCTTTTTATAGTTTTGAATACACATTGTATATGTCTTAAAGATTATTGATTGATTGGATCAGTTGATTATACTGTTCTTTTTATTCTGTTCAAATGGAAATGGAAATGTTGTGGATATCATTGCAGTAATTTTAGGTATCTATCCAAGCTCTGTATTTTGAATGGAGCATATTGAATTTTACTTTACATGCGCTCCACAAAATGTGGATTTTTTTTCCCCTTCAACTGACCATTTTAAAAGATGATTTTTTTGGAAATGAAAAAGTTTAAATGTAAATTACTTTCAGAAATCACTGACAATGCAAAGAGCAAAGTCTTTAGAACATAAGAACATAAGAGAGGCTGTACTGAGTCAGACCAAAGGTCCATCTAGCCCAGTATCCTGTCAACCGACAGTGGGCAGTGCCAGGTGCCCCGGAGTGAACCTAACAGGTAATGATCAAGTGATTGTTCTCCTTCCATCCATCACCTCCCTCTGACAAACAGAGGCTAAGGACACCATTCCTTACCCATCCTGGCTAATAGCCATTAATGGACTTAACCTCCATGAATTTATGCAGTTCCTCTTTCAAGGAAAAGTGGGGAAATATTAATAAGACTCGTACATTAGATTTTTAACTTCATGCCTGTCATTCTGCCCATTATAGGCTTTATTGGAGGAGGGAAGTATTTAGTTCATAATGGGACCAGTGATTAATTTTTCTGAGAGTTACTTTATAGTAAATGATATTAGCTTTGAAATTTAAAATCTCGAACAGCAATTGTTGTGTAAAACCTAGCAGAAGAACAAAAATATTTTGAGCAAGACTCAGTGCTCACTTCAGTTACATTTTGTTTATACACCACAAAACACACATTTCTGAGTATCGATTGTGTTCATTTACCACAGTAAAGTGCATTCATTGATAACTACCTGCTGATATTGAATCAATTTTATGTGCAGCATAGGGCATTGTTGTCAGGTAGGGTAAATAATATTGATTCCATTTTAAAATGAATAGAGCATAGGAGAAATTAATTTAGTTCTATGAAGTTATTTAATTATGCTTTATTGACTATTTAAACAGTGAAGGTCGTGAAATAATATCATATCATGAGGCAAGATGCAGCCACAGACCTTCGCAGGGTTACAAGCTACCCTTATACAATGACAACGAACATATATTTTTCTTAAAAAAATTCCACTGTTGATTATTCTTAATATAGCATCCTAATTGGTTAAAAAAGCCTCTGCCATGCAAATTCATTGCCAACCACAACAATGCAGATCCACAGTTATACTTACATCATCTTTGTTTCATTCTTAGTGAACAAATTTTGAGACTTCAGATATTGTTCCGAAAAATATATACTCTAGTTACAAAAAATGTTTAACCCACAGAAAGAGCAAATAAACAGAAATAGAATGAAAAAGTAGACAGAAACCGTTTGCTTAATTTTTTGTCAGCCTGTCCCTGAAATAGAGCACTGAGGATAGACAGATGCTACAGGCAAAGCTATTACAAATGTAAGCTATGCAGACATTTTCTTCCAATTGTTCTTACAATTAACATCTTACCATGACAATTAAATATTTTCTATTTCAACAGAAGTCTGGATGTTAAACAACTACTTTCAATAATTTCTGTCTGCAGGACCGTATAACTTGCACCTTTGAGTTTTAAAAGAATTGGTCAGTGAGTTCTCTTAGCCATTATAGTTACTTAACCGATCTTGAAATACTGGAGAAGTTCCAGAGCTGTGGAAAAAATTAATGTTTTGTCAGTATTTAAAAAGGTGACCCAGGTAACTCTAGCTGTTTAATTCAATATTGATCACAGAAATCAATCATGGGAAAGCTGATATGGATGCAATCTGTGACGAATAAAAGATAGTGAAATAGTGAATGCCAGCCAACATGGAATTATGGAAAATAGGGTCAGACCAAACAAACAATATCATTCTTTGAGATTATAAATTTGGTTAACAAAAGTAACTGTTGATATAATATATTCAGACTTCTGTAAGGCATTTGATTTAATACCACACAACACTAGGATTAAACATTCACATTATACAAAATCCAGGTAGCACATACTAACCTGATTTAAAAAGTGCGTAACTGAGAGATCTCAAAACATAATTGTAAATGGGGAATCATCATTTAATAGGTGTGTTCCTAGTGGTGTCCTACAGTGATCTGTACTGTATCTGTGATCTGGAAAAAATATAGAATCATTGCTGATAATGTTTCCATCTCAAAGTTGATGGAGTGATAAATAATGACAGGTCAGATGAGGTCTACAGCACAATTGGGATTGGCTGGTAAGCTGGACTCACTCGAATATATGTTTTAATAGAACTAAATGCAATGTCATACATCTTAAGAACAAATTATGTAGGTCATACTTACAAGCTAGAGGACTGTGTTTTGGAAAGGAGTGACTCAGAAATGGCCTTGGGAGCCCTGGTGGGTAACCAGCTGAACATGAGTTTCCACTGTGACCCAATGACCAAGAGATCAAATGCTAACCTCAGATGTATAAGCAGGAAAATGTGGAGGAGACTTACCACTATGTGCCACATTGGTAAGACCATACGTGAAATGCTGTATCCAGTCTGGCATCGACACTTTAAAAAAGATTTGACAAATAGAAAAGAGTTCAGAAAAGAGGTACAAAAATTATTCAAGATATGGAAAATCTGCCTACAGTGAGAGAGCTGAATTTATTTACTCTATCTAGTTTATCCAAGACAGGATAAGAGGTGACAAGATCATGTCATGATAAATGGCTAGATGAAGAGAAAATTTTTGATAGTAGAGGACTCTCCTATTTAGCAGACCAAGGCATAACAAGATCCAGTGGCTGGAAGCTGAAGCTAGACAAATTGAGGGTATGTCTTCACTAACAATTTTAAAGCACTGCTGTGGCAAATACCACCCCCATGCTGTAAAAATTAGCGCTGTAAAAATACCACCCCCATGAGGGGAGTAGCGATCAGCGCTGGTGAACTTGTCTACACTGACACTTCACAGCACTGAAACTTGCATCACTCAGGGGGATTTTTTTTCACACCCCTGAGCAAGAAAGTTTCAGCACTGTTTAGTTGCAGTGTAGACAGTGCACCAGTGCTGGGACTAGAAATAGCTGGGACTAGAAGTAAGGTGCACATTTTTAAGTCAGTATAATTAACAATTGGAACAATTTACCTAGGAATATGGAGGATACTATGTCACGTGAAGTCTTTACATCAATGCTGGATGTCATTCTACAAGGTATGCCCCAGATCAACCAGAAGTTGTGGGCTTCATGCAGAAAGCATTTGGTGAAATGCCCTGTTGTGCAGGAGGTCAGACTTAGATACTCATAAAATCTATGAGTTGGATCCCTTTTTTAAAAAAACTTGAGTTCCAGACTCCAGTCTGTTTTATTATCTTCTTTAAATGTATCATTCTGCCCTACTGCATGTCAACTGCAACTTCCATTATCTTCTGCTGAAGGCTCTTATTTTAGTTCACAGAACGTTATCTTCTCAGCCAATAACAGATGCATGGTACTTGGTAGTGTCAAATGCATCTCAGCTTTTACATCCTTCCTTTGTACCCGTCTCTAACTTGCTATTTCATGGCTGTGTTAAACCTTCCGTACTCTGTTTAGACATCTTAATGCTGAAAACTTCATTGTGTCTTGGGTGAGGTGGCTACAGCTGACTGTATGAAACGGGCAAGCTCTTAACAATAATTTTTTGACAGCAAACTTTGTAAACTGTGAAACTACACAATTCACTCGCTTTTTCCCCCTGTGTAAAACAAAGATATTAAAACTCATCTTGCTATAAGTACAGTATATGGTCCATTTTTTTATTGGTCCATGTTCTTACACACCTGACCCCCTGAAGAAGGTGATTAGGAGTCCACTCCTGTACCCATCAAAATCACTATGTGAGGTACTATTGACCTTGATGAGAGCAGAATCAGTCCCTTATTATTCAGTCACCACCCAAATAGGAAAAAAGCAAGAGTGTTTTTTTTTCTGTTGTCAGTTTTTTTTTTGGAAAATTGCAGCAAAATGGTATGTTTATCAAGCCTGCCTGTTTATTGACAATGAGCCTAACGGTGTTCTCATGTAAGTGAATTTTGCCATTGACTTCCATGGAAGCAAGAATGGACCCATAGTTGGTGGTGGTAGTTGTTGAGGGTTTTTACACTATTTCTTTAACTTTTCTGTAAGCTGATACAACTTTTACTATAGATGTTTTTTAAAGAGAGGGCTCTATCGTACTTCAATCTGTATAGTGCTTTTTAAAAAGGTACCTTACTTAATACCCTATAGACTTGTAATTAAATAAAACAATTCAAGCCAAAAAATAAGAAGCAGCCTGTTCCCTTAGCAAATGTGGCCTTTTATGTCATTGAAAGTGAGGTTTTTGAAGATATATATTATTTTTCCTTTTCTTTAAGTTTATTCATCAGTGATAATGTATCAACCAGATCTCTGGTCAAACCAAAATCCATGTGTTCCCTTCGTGAGCATTGTACAGTTAATTCTCCATGGCCTTGTTTTTATGGCTGTGAAAGTGCCACTTATTCCAGCAAATTACCGTTGCAACTTCTGCACCTACTTGTTAGACAGCTTGCAGTCACCTGTGGGCTGAGTGCTGTTCATCTCCACCTTTATTCTTTGTGCACCTGCACAAGTCTTCTCTACTGAGAACAAGCTCCAAAGTAGTTACCACAATTAAGCCAAACTTTCTCCCTTTGAAAGATGTTAAAGACCTGCTCTTAATGGTATCGTTACCATTAACTACAGCTGCTTACTAATTATAACAAGAGGACTGAGGCTGGCCACCTATATGGTATTGTGTTTGTATTTTCAATACACTGTGCCCATGTAGTCATTATATTTAAGATATATTTCAGATCTCAGTAAACAGAAATGATGTTAAAATTAAATGTGGTTAAGTACCAGGACATTCATTGTTTTGCCTGCTATTGCTTGTTCTGTTTTGCATTGTTTCTGCTTTGCCTTTAGCCTGTGTGCTCTGAGGATTAGGGGTCTGTGATTTGCTTCAGCACTGCCTGCAGTTACGGCCCCATATAACAATGTTAATGAGAGCTGGCTGAAAAACACTGACATTTTCTTATAAAAATCGGGCACATTTCGCAGACATATTCCCATTCTTCATCTAGCTTTGCTGCTAAACAATCCTCTGCTGTGGGATGAGGGGAGCACCTGAGGGAGGCCTTGTCAGTTCTTAAATTTCACTAGTACAAAATAAGCAGGACAAATGTTCAAACACATTTAAAATATCTGTGCACATGAAATGAAACCTCTATTTAAAAGATTATAGCATGTGATGGGGTTAGTTGGGTTTAATTGCTCTCCCTGTTCATAGCAGTTCATACAGTTTTTTTCCTCCTCTAGAGGAAACTCTGGCCTCGATCCTGTAAAGACGTCTATGACTAATTGCATAATGTGAGTGGTCCCACTGGCCTCAGTGGACTGTTCACATGTGTGAAGTTAAGCACATGTGTAAGTGGTAACAGGATCAGGGTCTGACAGCAAATCTGAGTTATTGCTTGAAAAACTTTACGGGGTTTTCCTAATACTTTCTCAGACAGACTCTGTCAGAGATATGTCCACCTTCCCCGAAGGAATTTCTAGTGTGGTGAGAGCAAGAAACAATCTGTTGATAACATAACTAATCTGCTCATCCCCATTAGAAACTGGTGTGTCAAGAATCCAACTCTGGCCACACAGCAGGCCACGTGGATGTGTTCCATTCCGAAGTAGCTCTCAGTGGGCTTTTAGTTAAATAGCAGATGTAGATGTAAATGTTTTAAGTATGGATTTGCCTATAAATGTAAGCAAGAGTGATGAAAGTGATGCATTAGATCACTGTAACATATTGACATTATCAATTATACGTTATTAAACAGCTTAACTAACTGAATGATTTACCTTGTGTTTAACTGCCTTTTTCAATTAAAGGTTGCAAATGCTGGGGAACTGGGGCACAACAGTAGAAACCATATATTTTCTCCTGTTAACACCAGCACTGCTGACATGCAAGTGATGGGAGTGTTGGCGTTTTGCTGCAGGCTGTAATGGGCTAGTTTAAATGGTCTAAAAAAAGGTGATTAATGATTAGGAACAGGGCTGTTACACAGCTTCACAGCGCTTTTTCTAAATACGTTTCCATTTATGTCAACTACCTGCACACTTGGGAGGTGTTGTTTCAAAGTAGTCAACACAGGGTTTTTTGTGGGTTTTTTTTTGCTGCTATTTGTTTCCATTTCATAGGCCCCTTTGCTTGTCTAGATATAGCTAATGTTTCTTTACAGTTGTAAGCTTCGCTGATAAAAGAGGATTATCCACAGGCTTTATGAGTCTAGTAACTAAAAGCTACACTGTTGAATCTGAGTGCCACTTTAGACATGGGGGAATTTTTCCTGGTATCACACTAGACTTGGTTTTATTTGATATATAGTGTAGCAGAACTTTTATATGATGTCCTGAAATTAACCAAACAACCCACTTTTTCAACCAATAGACAGTTTTCTTATAACCATGTTAACT
This sequence comes from Dermatemys mawii, assembly GCA_007922305.1. Lineage (NCBI taxonomy): Eukaryota > Metazoa > Chordata > Testudines > Dermatemydidae > Dermatemys > Dermatemys mawii. Next base: position 36,628,614 of record ML677364.1, on the reverse strand, counting down.
TCCATGTACTAGAATCAGCAGCAAACACTAATGTGAACATTAGTGCTGCTTTATTATAAATAAACCTGTAAAAACACTACTGATATTATACGTGTGTGTGTGTATGTTGCTTTGGGAAATGAGACCAATACACTTTTTCTGAAGCTACTACTAGACACAACCCATTCCCTTTGCCCTATAATGTAAATCAGATACAGTGGAGTAGTGGCAATTGAAATATCTTCTGTCTCTGTATGCATGGCTTAGAACCTGATATTGGCTGTATGTTGGTTTGCCATTGAAACTCTGCATTTACTCACTGTTTTCATGCTGCGGTCTCCAGGATACCAACTTATTTCCCTATACAGTACTTGCAATGGGAGGAGTGTGGTAACTGTTGACAATGGTTATTTCATGGGTGACCACAGTATGAAGCTAATTGTTTACCCTCCACCCCTATATTGCTATATAAAAATTGAATTTTGCCCTAAGTTTCTTGTTTAGAGAGTAGAGTCCTGTTACTTCAAGATAGCTCATTGTGGGCTAGCAGTACACTCCTGCCAGGCAGATCTTGATATGATTCTAAAACAGGGGTAAGCAACCTGTGGCCCGCAAGCTGCACGTGGCCCATCAGGGTAATCTACCAGCGGGCCATGAGACCGTTTTTTTTCATTGACCATCCTCAGAGATGGCTGCCCACAGCACCCAATGGCTGCAGTTTGCTGTTCCTGGCCAGTGGGAGCTGCGGGAAGCAGCAGCCAGCATGACTCTGCGGCCCACGCCGCTTCCCGCAACTCCCATTGTATGGGAATGGTGAACCGTGACCACTCGGAGCTGCGGGCAGCCATGCCTGCAAACGGTCAATGTAAACAAACTATCTTGCAGCCCGCCAGTGGATTACCTTGTCAGGCCATGTATAGGCTGCAGGTTGCCCACCGCTGCTCTAAACTGAACAGCAAACACCACTGGATAGGGCAGGTTGCTGACTAGAAGCCTGAACATGCCACTTATCTGCAGAGCTTTCTGGGACATGAAGTGTTGGAAAGCTCAGTAGCCAACTTCCCTTTTGTAGTGGTCTTGTTACCTTTCAGAGATGCTGCTCATCCAGTTCCTCCTGATTTGCTTTCTGTTAAGGTGCTTGGCCAGAATGCCAACAAGTCAGAGAGAGAGAACATCACAGTAGGGCAAGGAGACCAAAATGGACTAAGATTATAAAAAGGAAAGATTAAGAAAAGTAACGCTGAGAGTTATTTTTGAGCACTTTCAGCATACCTCAGTGCACAAAAGGAACACCGCTTTAATGTACCATGTAAAGTTCTTGCAATCATAATGATTACAAGTTGTATGTGTTTGTAATAATTTTGCAAGAGAATATACAATATTTTGTAACGTTAAGGTGGCTTGCACAGCACATGGGGAGGGACTCTCCAGGATTTTGTCCTTTATATAGACATACATTAACCTGACTGAATATTATAATACATAATTTATTATTGGAGCATGTGGAAGTCTGGGATCCCAACCTTCCATCTTTTCTCTGCCTAATAAGGTCTCTAACTAATCAGCAACTTGGATTTTATTTTTTAAAACAGAAACTTTTGTGTGTTGGAAGAATTTGTATTTCTGTTCTATGGAAGGGTCAGCAAAACACTTGCTATGGATAGTTTGCAAGTGTTACTTATTAATTCAGGCTCCCAGACAGAATGTTGTTACCATTCACAAGTCATGCTCTCCTAGTTAGTTTCCTTTTAGAAGCATGTGTCCAGATTCATTACATGTATTTTTTAGTTTTTTGTTGAGCTCAAACACATGATTGTAGAGTCTTTTCCTAAATCATGATGTAAAAATATTTTTTTTTCTACACATCAGCACAGCACTTTTCCCCCCTGTAGTTTAAGAAGCACTGCTCATGGGCAGGTTTCAAAGGAACCTCATCTCCATATGGTTTTACTCGATAATCCTTTATCCACCATCTTCAGCTCTCATTCCGTTGCTTTCTTGCCTGTGGCTACGTTTCTATCTCTGCATCAATTAGCACAGTGATTTATACAACAAGCAAGCAGTTTAGAGGTAATGGTACACAATTAACATCTCATTCCACCATAAAGGGTATGCTAAATACCCCAGTCACTGCTTTCTCTGCCTTGAATTGAAATAAGTGTTTGTCCTAATTCATATGCTATCTGATGTGAAGTGGGCCTGCTTTGTACTGCACTACACCATTAATCTAATTATAGATAGCTGCAAATGAAGTGCTGTCTGAGCACAGAGACTAAAGAAAATAGCGCTTTTGTCATTTAGCATGACTCTGTAAAGCAAGATCGCACTTTACATGGCACTATGGCAAAATGGAAATCTGAATAATATTGCTGCCTGTTGCATCTTTTCTAATTACAACAGCATTGTAAACACAACTGGGTGCTGATATAAATAGAGCTGTAGATATGCTGTCATGTGGCTTGTAGGAGAAAATCCTCAGAGTGCTGTTGTATTAAATGATGCATCCTGATTGACAGCTACCTTGAGACTGCGCTGATGGAGTTGTCAAAGCATTATGCTAACAGGCTGCTCCAGTGACTGCAGATGTACAAAGCTCTGAGGCTCACAGAGCTTTCTAACGTCTGTTCATTTCACCTTCTTCGTCTGGGTTGTAACTGCAAGAGAAGGACATCTACAAGCTTTAATTCTGTATGTTTTTGATCCTGACTGTTTAGCCTTAGCCTAAAGTGAAGGGGATGTATTTTGCATGGCTTTAGCCCTTGTTAGGTTTTTCTGGAGGGTTAATTATGTATCACACAATGAATTGAAAGTGGGAACCATGGCTGGATTGCAATTCTAATTAAGTTTTTGCTGCTGGACTGTGTTTTGTATGATGGTGATTTTCTCCTTCTTCCCCCCTCCTCCCTTTTGCTGTTTTTAAAGGCTCAGGATTTTTGTGGGAAATCATTTTTGACTGTCATTTTCTAGCACATGCAGTGTTTGCTCCTGCACAATATTAGGGATATAGTTGCTTGTGTGGAGATCTTAATATTAGTTCTTACTACCACACTGTGGAAGTAAATTAGCTTCAGAACCCAGAGCTCAAGATCTCTGTAATTTGAGACTTACTTTAAATCTCCTTGTTGAATAAGAAGTCCTTGTGTCTAAAGGAAGATGATGACTGCCATCTTCAAGTAGTACGGAATAAATACACAAGCTTTCCTATTTATTTGTCCTGGTGAAAATATAAACAAGGATGTGGTCACTGCTTTGACATGTAAAGAGGAATTAACGAAAAAGACAATATGCCGATAGCAGTTCAGCATTGAACATTGCTTATTATTGACTTGAATGATTACTGGAAAACTGTTACTCATGAGCTCCTGATGGCCAACTGACACCCGTTAAATGACTTGAGACAGAAAAGGAAGTTTACTAGGAGCATTAAAGGGAAATTACCTAGCTAATAAAGTTTATTAATTCAGAAATGGATGTTATCCTACTGCATGCAGTGTAGTTGTTTTACTGAAAATAATCAAAATGCACAGTGGGCGATTTATTTGCTGGAAGCTGAGCAATTTACAATTTTTAACCTTCCTACCAGAAAAATGACAGGTTTTAAAAACATGGGTGAATATAATGTAAAGCATATTGTAAATCTGCTTCTGGTCAGCAATCCAAATAGGTATTTAAGTTACATATGTACATTGCTATGTTAGATTGCACTATAAAATATCCAGTGGAATTTGAGTATTTACAACTCATGAGAATGCAAGATTAAGGTATGTAGGGAAGATTGTCTTTAATGAACTAATGCAAAACGTAACAGGATGCAGTTTGAGCATCATACTTGCAGCATATTGTATTCTGCCATACTTGGTAGGATAACCTGTATAGTTTACTGAGCTTTTCCCTTTAAGTGTAAATGTATTTTAGGTACATGCTTATGACCTCCTTTAAATCACAACTGGTTGTCTGTTTTTTTCTTTCTCTCTTTTTACCACTTATTCTATTTAAGAGATTTATACAGTAGGCTTAAAATAAAAATATATAATAGTTTTCTGTTGATTGCCTTTTCTTTGTACCTTTATCCCTGGACATCTGTTATTTTTATACCCTTTTCTCTAGTCACAGAGATTTAGTTATAAGAGGTTGTTACATACACCATACAGTTCATTTACCAAGAGACCTAGAACAGAGTACCGTTACCTTAAGCAGCCTGTTAGCTAGCATCCCCTTTCCCTACCGTCATTTCATTTACTGATAGTGGACTTCAACAACCCCATGAAAAAGAAATACCTGTTTTCAGCCCAATCGGACATGCCTGGCTCCATTCGAGTACTTTTTTATTACCTTTATTTTGGATGGCACAATTACCCTCGGAAACCCAGCAGAGTTGGAGCAGTGACCGGAGACAACTGCTAATGAGTTCAGATCTGATCAATGGCAGATTTCGCTGTTGCTAAAGTCCACTGATAGACAACCTGCTTATGACTCCAGCAGATGTTTCTTCTGTTTTAGACCAGAGGAAACCTTCTGGTCTCCACTTGTAATCCAATCGCTGCAGTGTTCTCAGTTCTGCCCCTCACCGCTCAACCAAAAAACGCCCTACAAAAGCATACAGAAACTTCCACTTCAGATTTTAAATTTATTTCAGTAAAGCAAAAGTGCAACAGTATTGTGTGATATAGCACTTTTGGTATGTCCTTAATTGTGTTTGTTTTAGAGACATCTGTAGGCATTGTTTGATTACTTCGGTCTTCCTAAGGCCTTTGCAGTTCTCATCAAGCCTCACATTTGTGTCTCAGGTTAGGATCAAGAGCTCACTCTCCCCCCCCACCCCCCCATAATATGGTTTCTGAGAGCCAAGAGAGAGCTTTACAAAGGAATGCTTATGCGGGGATTTAGTGGGGTCCAGCAGAAAGTAGAAATAGATCAAAGGTAACCTTAAAGAAGGAGCCTTCTCTCTGGTGCTTTGTCGTCTTTTTTTATATTCCGAAAGATCATTTGTTAGCCAACCGCACCAGAAAAGGCCTTTCCTGAGAAGTTTACTGTTGTTATTTTGTACTTTTAGATTACAATAACTCTCTTATCCCCAAAACAGACTGAAGTACAATAAACAAATACAAAAGGAACAGCTCATCAATAACAAAGACCTGCATTTGAAAGCTGTTAGTTTACTGACTCTCACATCTCATTCCAAGCAAAGCAGGAGTCCTGCAGAGAAAGGAATGTAAAAGATATGAAAATAATAAAGATGGTAAAAACTGAGTATTAGGTTGGTAGGGATATTATAACTTGGTATGGAAAATTGAGCTTTAAACTGCAGGACACTCTCCCTGTCTCCCATCCTCCTGCATGGCTGCAGGTTTTGATGTGCATGGGGAATTACTTTAAGTATTTCACCCTCAGTGAAATTTTCACCCTTACAGTGAAATGTTGTAAGACAGCTTGTTCCTTGGAATTGCAGTAGAGTGTTTTCCTCCATTTAATGTTTAAATGTTGAGGTTGGGCAGTACAGAAGAATTGATCTATATAATACTTAGAAAACCAAATGGAGGCGAGGCATAACTTTTGAAAACTATCGAAGTAATCTCCAACGCTATGCAGTAGTGCCAGTCCAGAAAGCTAACTTATTTTTGTTTTCTTCCAAGACCTAGTTTTTTATTATTATTATTATTTTATTTTATTTTCAAACTATGAGTACAAAGCAGACACTAACCATGGATACTGAAACTGTGCAATTTGGTGTAATTATATTCCCCCCCATAGATTTAATGAAGGACTTCTAAGTACAATTTATCTTTGATAAATAGTCCCTCTGCACAGAATGTTTATTAGATTGACAGCAGAATGCACTCTGCTAGCTTTTTTCCCCTGCCACTTATGACTCAGTTGAATTTAAATAGGAGCAAAAAGCTTTTATTTGCACTGTAATTTCACTTAAGGATCATATCTTTCAGAAACTGGCAGACACTTGTATGTCTTGATTGCAACACACACACTCAACAGTAAAGAAACATGCATAAGATGTTATTATTTGACCTGTCACATTGTCGCAATTCTGCTTGCAACTTATGTTATCAAATCTCCTCTAGGCATCTTCTCTCACCCCCCACAAGTGCACACACGCACATGCATAGTTTAATTTTTTTTAAGGGACATGGCAAGCAGCTCACTGCATTCAATGTAGTCATTCGTGCAGAAAGGTAAATAACTTACCTTATTTTGGTTTTGAAAACGTACCTGCCACGCTCTAATTATGCCAGCAGGATGTTTTCAGTTAAAGCAGCTTTTTATATACAAAATGGTGCAAGCTCATATGTGCAGCATCAGTCATACTCAAGACATACGTATTTTGGTGACAGGTTTCAGAGTGGTAGCCATGTTAGTCTGTATCTGCAAAAAGAACGAGGAGTCCTTGTGGCACCTTAGAGACTAATCAGTTTATTTGGGCATAAGCTTTCATGGCTAGAACCCACTTCATCAGATGAATGGAGTAGAACATACAGTAGGAAGATATACATACACACAGAGAGAACATGTTCCACTCTATGCATCTGATGAAGTGGGTTCTAGCCCACGAAAGCTTATGCCAAAATAAACTTGTTAGTCTTTAAGGTGCCACAAGGACTGTAGTGAGCCCAAGTGGTCTCCCTCCGCTTGGGGGGATGAGGGAGCAAGGGAAACCCCTTGGTGGGTGGAGCCAAGGCCGCCCCGCCCCTCTCGCCAGAAGTCCAGGGGTGGGACTATAAAAGACCAGCCCTACAGCCCAGAAGGGGGAGAAGCCGGGAAGGAGAAGGACGCCCGACAGGACCGGCTGCAGCCGGGGGGAGACCTGAGCTGGAGCTGCACTCCAACCCCCGACACCAAGGACGACTGGCCTGGAGTGCCTGCCGCCATGTATCTGGAGGAACCAGACGCCGACTGGACGGCAGAGGTACCTACTCCCTTGAGCCAGCTGCCCCTTGCCGTGAACCAGGGAACCTCATAGACTGTTATTGCTTGCCTTGCTGGCTGCCTGAGCCTGGAGGCCAGGCCCCAGCCCTAAAGACTGTTATTGCTATTGCCTTGCTGGCTGCCTGAGCCTGGAGGCCAGGCCCCAGCCCTAAAAACTGTTATTGTTATTGCCTTGCTGGCAGGCTGAGCCTGAAGCCCAGGCCCTGCTGCATCTCGGGACTGAGTGACCCGCCGGGTACCTGGCAAGGCCTGAGCCGGCCGGTTCAGACCAGCCCGAGGGGCTCCCCTCGGCTTGAGAGACCGAGGGGGCTTACAAGGACTCTTCGTATTTTGGTGAGAGTCCAAAAATCTCCATGTGGTGGGTATAGCTTTGTTTATTACTGTGGCACATGACCACATTTAGAGGTTTTGTTTCATATAAATTGTATCTCATATTTCTGACAAGTTCCAAATATTTTCCAACCAAATGGTTATACTGCGCATTGCACATGTTCCATCTATCCGGACAGCATTTATGTAGGATGATAACCCTCTGTTAAAATCAAACGATGTGTATCTTCAGAAAGCTGTTTTTTAAAGGTTTCCACTGCCGTTAATTAGCTTATCATTGTCTTTTCCGAGTATCCCATTTTGCTCCCTGTTGAAGTAGAAGTTAGACTCCCCTTTACCTTCATCTGTGTCATTTTGTATAAAAATGAAAAGTAGAGAGACTCCATTTAATAAAACAATGGTTAACTATTTCAGTAGACAATATGCTTTTTAAAAGTGTTAGACTTTACCTCATCAAAATACAAATTTGAATTTTAAATGAACTTCAGCCTACAACACTTAATATTGAAACCTTTGTTTAAATGATTGATGTAGTGCTCTGCTGTTCTTCACTCTCAGTTGATGTTGGAGATCAAGGAGTTTCTCACAGAGACCTGCTGCCATCTACTGGATTTCTACATTCAGTTTCACATGCACTGCAGCAGATTTGAAGAAAATTTCTCACAAATTCAGTGAAATGTCCATGAGTGTAGACAGGTTTTTTAGAACTAAAGTAGAAAGGGAAATTGATGTACAAGTGTACATAGTTTGAGAAAGGTTTAGTTTAAAGGAATACTGTTAGATAGTTCAGGCCCTGGTGTTTCGTTTTGTTTTGTTTAATTTATAAAACATCATAGGAATATCTTTTCTTTTAAATTAGACAAAAACAGTTAAATAGTTTAGGCTGAGCAGGACACATCACCCTACTTGGAGAGATTCCATTCTTTTTTACATCACATAGAACTCTCAATAGGACATTTCCATGCCTTGTTTGCAGCACTATGCTTGTACACGATATTATGGAAGTGAAATTGTCTGATCTGTTTTGATTGCAAAAGCTGAAGGAAGTATAAGATGCAAACACTAAATTAATAGTATAAAGTAAAGTAATGTTTTAAAATTCATTCATGGTTAATAGTCTAGGGAGGCGTTAGTAATTCAGGGCTGAGTTCTCATTCTGATCAGTTACACACAGGTGTGTATCTGAAATTATTCCATTTAATTATTCCAGACCTAAACCAGGGTAACTCAGAGTAAGATTTGGGGAGGGAAAGGATATTTTCTCATTTTAAAATTATTTTTAAATTTTAATATTGTTTTCCCTTTGGAGGGGAAAAAAAGAACCTGAAATGTGTTAACTAGATTTTTAATCTGACATTACCCTTTTAGGTACTCAGTGCTGCTGTCTTAGGTTGTCCTGTATTTTTATTTTTTTCCTCTGTATTCGGGTAATGAAAATTGTGACACAGATTCCAAACTTTAGACAGTTCCATACAGTATAGATAATGTGTGTATAATATAAAAACACCATCTCTTAAGTCGTCATACAAATAGTATATCAATGCGAGACTTTTAGATCATTACGAAGAATTCACAAGAGACACGAGAGTAAATATTTTAAAACATGTTTCTTTTTGTCTTTTCCCTAAGTACAAATTACAAATACTGAGCAAGCTTGCTGCAGAGTTGAATAAATACATGCCAGAGAAAGCAGTGGAGGATACAACCAGTATTTTGAGATCACCGATGCCTGGAGCAGTGGTGGCAGTGTCTGTAAAGCCTGGAGACTTGGTAAGAGAGGCTCTTTTGCTATATATAATTTTATACTATATTCCACACAGTTTCCTCCGCGGTATAACTGAAAGCCTGAGCCAGTCTCCTTTACAGAACTTCATTTAGTAACATTAGCTGGAGAGGATGTTTGTGTGTGTGTATTACTTATTGCTTTTTCATTATCCGTTGTTTATTCCTCTGTTTAAGTTGTACTATCGAAAAGCACATTTCAGATTATAGTGGAGTGAGGGAGAGGGGCTTTCAGAGTTGGGTAAGACTCATCTGGATAGCATGCTATTCTGTAACAAATTCCTTGGCAGGAAGAAACTTTTTTGTTGATTGTGGTGGGGAATGTTGGTTGATTTTCTGCCATCCAGGAGTTAAGAACTGTAGTTAAACACAACCTTCTTGTTTAGGTGAAACAAGATAGATGTTAATGTGTCCTGGGGAAGAGTTACTTGATTAAAGAAAAACCTATTGTCATTTAGTGACATAACAGGAGTACTGTGATTCACACATTCCTGAAGGGAGCATTCAGTGCTAAGTAAGAAATTTCTGTAGGCAGTTCCCTCATCCTGTCTAAGGAGCAAAATCTAGGGAGAGAAGGGTAACAGGACCCATCGCCACTATCCTGTGGGGTTTCCATTCTTTTCCGTCACACAGAACTAGAAGAAAAATATGATGTTTGAGAGTTACATGTAGGTGCTTTACATTACTCAGTTTTGTGTGACCTCCAAGCACAACGACATTACATAAAATTATATTTAGGGGTTAAGGGACTTGAATCTGAGCCCAGGGGATGGTGTTATCCTGGGATAGGGGACACAGAATAAAGTAACACAGGCCTGAGTCTAAAGTGCTTAGTATTGTTGTTGTGTAGACAGTGCCATAAACAGCCAGGTGGCACTTTACAGGCAAATAGAAAATCCTGATCCCTGAATTTATAACCTAAGGGTACATCTATGAAGCAGAAAAAGACCAGCAGCAACAAGTCTTCAGAATCCAGGTCAATGGACCTGGGACTTGTGCTGCAGGGCTTAGAACAGCAGTAGAGACAGTCAGGTTGGGGCCCAGGTCTGGAGTCTGGTCTCTAAAACACAGTGAAGGGGGGCAGGTATCAGCGACCAGGCTCCAGCCTGAGCCCTAACGCCTACATTGCTGTTTTTAGCCCCACAACATGAGCCCCATGACCCGTAGTCAGTTGACCCTGGCTTTGAGACATCTGCTCTGTTTTGTTTTTGTTTGTTTGTTTTGATGTGTACATACCCCCAGGGTACAATCCTGACTTCAGTGAGAGGTTAAGAGCAAACTGGATAAGGCCTCAAATTAGTACTATGTATAAATTACTATGTTTCTTACTATGTAGTGCTTTACCTTGTTTTACACATTTACAAGCAGTTTTCTGTGCTTGTACACAGCATACATACAGACATTTCTCTCTGTTGATAGGAAAAAGAGAGTGGAAATAAAAGCTCCAAGTGCAGAGATCCAGAAAAGTGGGTCTTTGCCTCCATAAGTTTGTATTAAATATGTCAATAGATATGTTTATATTATGTTAATTATATTTAATTAAAATGTATGTATACACACACACACACTCTGAACTAATTCCAGTTTGGTAAAAATGCAGCCGAAAGGAAAACTCCTTTATGTCACGTGGCAAAGGTATGAATTTTTCTTGGCTTTTAGTAATTGCTTCTTGTGGCAAAAGTTGTTATATGTGGACTTTTAAAAATTGTTGAATTCATTTAAGATTAACCTATTTCACCACTGAATCATAACAAACTCTTATGCCTGGGAAGTGACTTTATGCACAGGAATAGCTCCATGGAACTGAGCTGAATTACTCACTTGTGTAAAGTGAATCATGTGGCAGTGTCTGCAGTCTCAGGGCCTGAAATACTCAGATGACTCTTTCACAAGCGATCAGAAAAGCTTATTAGTAAATCATGTGTTGTTGACAGCAATGTATTAGCAATCTGTCAAGAATAAAAATGAACGGTCAGTTCTTAATAGTTAACAAAACAGCTATTCTTGAGATCTGCCTAAAAGCTGGTTGGAAAACTGACTGCTTACAACCGATTCATCTCATCATGTGAAGAGTGAAATGCAGACTACCTCCCAATGTTATTGAAGTCTCTGCTTCTATATAGGGGCAGTAAGAGTTCCATAGTGAGTAAGGTACTACACAAATATTTGCTTTTGTGGGAGGAAAAATGATGTTTTCAAAGTATTTCAATATTGAAGACTGAACCATTTTTACGTTACACTTTTGATAGTATAAATGGAATGGGTTTAGAAAAAGGTAATTCTACTGGATGTTATAAAATGTTTCCCTTGTTCCTGACAAATATTTTGTGGTCTTGAAGGAATAAAATGATGGGAGGATGGGGCCATGGCCAAGGAATTAAAAACCTCCCTGTACAAATCCACAAGTGGTGCAGTGCAAGAGTACAAGTTGTTAAATAATGTGTGAGGATTTTTTTCTCCTCCTCTCCTGCAGCTTTTTGCTGGAGGCACTGAGTGGCAGAGCACTTGAACAGCATAATCTCTGTTCTGCGGACCTGAGCTTGTCAGTGCTAATTGTGTGGCTTTAATTACAAAAACACATTTGCGATATTGGAAAGAGTTTAACTTAAATCCTTCCTTTCCAGGCCTAGTGTCAAAACTTTAAAAAGGAGCTGAGGTGGTATCAGCTATCTGCACTGAATAAGCAGTGGGATGGTGTGATTCAGATTACATGTCTTGGCTGTCCATCACAACTCGGTTCGCTCACTACAGCTGTTCAAGGCACGATGAACAGAGAACTGTAGCTCTCTGATAAATACAAACCTTTTTGTCCCGCTGCTTGAATGTGTTCTGATCTTCCTTGTTTTTCAGGCTGACGAAAGAATTTAAGTCGTCTTTGTATTTCCAGCTGTATTTACCAGTTAAAATTGTAATGGTGTCTGAAAACAATGCAGATGCAAAGCAGGGAAAAATGAGATGCTGTTCCTTGTTTTCAATCAGGTTATAGCTATTATGAAGAAAACAGCATTAATAGTTGTTCCAAGATTTTTTTTTAACTTGTGACCTATGCTAAATATTATTGGAAGATCATGTAACAGTCTCTGCACCAGGGCTGTGCTCTCAAAGAGATTATTTCAGAGACTTCAATAACATTGGGAGGTAGTCTACATTAGCCATACTTCAGAGGTAACATTACAATAGAAAAACAACTGCTAGTGAGGGGGCACATCATCTTTGTTTGAATGGCTGCATTTACAACTCTCTTTATTATCAGCCATTTAGTTATGGGCATTTTGCTTGGCCAGGTAAAACATATGGTGTTAGTTAGTTTCTCTCTGTGTCCTTAGCCAAATGAGAAGCCAGCAATGGTCTCTTCATTAGTTTTCCTCAGACTTTATATCGTCTTTCAATAAAATAATGTTCTCTTTTGGCTGCTATTTATGAAAAACGCTTTGGGCTGCTGAAGCATGCTAGAAGGCTGTATGTGTTTGCTCCAGCGAATCTGATAACCAGTTTGGAATTCACTTCTGCCAAAATAGTAGTGCACAAGCAAGAAATTCATTTTCTGTTGGCCTGAAGTCAGTCTTTTGCTCTGCTCAAATTCCAATGGGGAGAGCACTACTTGTCATATGAAGAGGAGTAGGACTTATGCTAATTTTTTTAGCTTTATCATTGCTTTCTTCGTTCTTTACCATTTTCCCCACATTATGTGAGGGATGTAATTAAATGTCACTTGCTTGTCACTGGGAACAGTTAAAACCAAAGTAATGTGAATAAGCATTGTGAATTTGAAAACTCTCTGAATGAGAAAAAGATGATATTATTTAGCAGATGAGTCTCCAATTTAGCCTTAACTTTCATATCTTATTTGTAATGATAGCACTGTCTCTCTAGTAAAGCACATCCATTTTAATTTTCTGTGAAGGGGGTTATTATAAAGAAGTACATATTTGAATGAAAGCCTGTTGTTAAGAGGCCATTTGGTATAGTCAAAATTCAGGACATTGGCAGTGGTAAACGAGACAGGAGAGGTTATACACATTCAGAATCATAGCCTAGGCATTGATCTTGCTCAAATTGACTTCAGCAGGAACACAGTTGGCCCCCAGGCACGGATTATGTACATTATCATCTTCATAAATCTCTAGTAAAATGCTACAGATACATTTAATCTTGTAACAATTACAAAAAATATAACAAAATTTAAAAACGCAGTCTGAGCTGCACAGACCTTCTGTATTAAGCACTGAGGGCAGAATAAAACAGTACCTACTAATACTTCTATATTATTTTCCCCTCTGATTTTCGCTTTGAGTGCTGTGTGTAAAGAGTGCTATAGAGTGAAATCAGTGGAATATGGAAAGCAAAAGATGATATGGGTTCTGTGGGCATAGCTCAAATGTTGTATCATGGTTAAAGAAAACCTGCCAGGGTGCTCCCAAAATGGGTTCTATTCCGAGTTTCCTAGTCATTGCATATGGTGACAATAATTGATCATAAAGGTTTCAGTGGCCTTCTGAAAATATTATTTGTACTTTTTCAATTTTGCATGTATCTGAAATAAAAACTTATTAAAAACTGCAGTAACTAGAAATACGTGGCATTAATAAGCCAGACACCATTTAGTAAGCTGTAACCTGCAGAGCTGGATAAATCAGTGTAATTCTTTTCTTTGGGCATCGACAAATATATACAAAAGAAAAGTGATTATGGATAAAATGTCCGGTCACAACATGGATTTGTTTTTTATTTAATTTGTTTATATATTATTCTAGCCATAAAAACACTGCTAGAGGTTTCTCATTATCTCAATTTTCAATAAATGTAAGACTACCATGATTTCGTAATATTATCATGTCAAATTACTTTTTTAAATGGACATTTCTCATTTAACAAAACTACCATGACTTTCAAAGTGAAGCTGTAATTTGCAATTTAAAACTTTTGCTTGAATAGCAGATGTCTGTCTACTGAGAATGCACAAGACCGTTTCCCCCCAAAAAAATATTAATATATTATGGAATTTAACTTATTTGAGTAATTTCAGAATTAAGATTAAAATCCTCAGGATTGTTTAAAACTGCCAAAGTGAGATGTGTTGGGTAAATTCATTTTGCAAAACTACTTAATGTTGCTAGGCTAGAAACGAATTGGGAGATTTTATTGTAAATTGAATTCAAATCCTCTGGCAGTAAAGCCTAGGAAAAGGCTTGTGCAGATTACAAACACGTCCAGTCAGAGTTTTTAACTTTAAAATATTTAGAGTGAAAAAACAAAACCTCCACAGTTCTGCCACCCAAACACACACACCGTCCTCATTACATTATAAATTTTTGTAAAATAAGAAATTGAGCTTTTATATGTTACCTGTTGCTTTTCACCACTTCACTTGTCATTTCAAACTTTATTTGCAATTCACTCCCAAAAGTCTAAATAAAGTAGATTTCTCTTTTCTCTCTTTTTTTTTCTTTTCTTTTTTTACTTTATGCCCATAATAATTCTTATTCCAGTTGGGCAAAATAACCAAAATGGAAAACAGAAGAAATGGGATTGGTAATTTAATTTATACCTTTTACATAGAAATCTATTATGTTATTTATTATACCAGAATATTTCACAAACCATACACATTCTTTACTGCAGTTGTGAATAAACCAATAACTTTTGAGTGCAATTATTCCTTTCTGTTTGGTTTTTCCTCTTCGTGTGTGTTTGCACTGTTCCCAGTGTAGATGTTAGCTGCATATTTCTGTTATGAACTTGATCAAACATGATCATGAATCTCACTTGCCCTTTTATGGTTTTTGTACATTAATTAATTACAAACATATATATTTTATTATAGTTTTTGTGTCTTATTGTAAGGAAAATTATCAGTAAACTAAAGCTGAACCATTTCAGAAAAACTATAACATTCAAATAGCAAAAAACATTCCAATATGTCCACCATTCTGATACCATAAGGTTGAAGGCAATAGTTAGCTTAACTGATTTTTCTATTTTGATTTATGGTAAGTGTCCAAAATGTATTACTTGTTAAAAGTGTATGTTGTTTAATGTAACTTTTTTATATTGGTCTAAGATTGCATTCTTCTATATACAGTTGACTTTAATAATTTTATTTATTTATGTAAAAACATATATTGAAGATTGTTTGGGAGTCCAGTTTTATTAAAGGTGAAATTCTATTGTAATAATAAGATACAATTCATCAATAATTAGAAGGCCTTACTAGAGAAAAATTTGTAGATCTTTAAAAAATGGTAGACGTTTTACCACATTCACAAGAACTTTTAAAAAATCACTGATAAATCAAAATATTTGTGTCTAAAACAGAAACTAGCCTTTGTCTTAGACTGTCTAGACCATGTATGTGTGTAGTATTTGGTGGTAACTGCTAACACCAAAATACATATGTAGCACATCAGCTTTCCCAAAAAAGTTTTCGAAATTTCTGAAACCATTGGGAAAACAAGTGTTTTGGATAAGTGCGGGTGCAATGCCCAGTGCTCATTGCTGTCAGGAGGACATCACTGACCTTCGGTTAATCAGAGGTCAGAAAATCTGGGATGTGCTATACCTACATTCATTCATTAAAGGAGTGTGGCATAAAAAGTTGAATAATCATCTGTCAAGCTCTGTTAATTGCTGCTAATTATATTTTCAACTCTATAGCTTCTGTTTCCAAGTTAATTTGGAAGGAAGGGAAAACCCGCACTAATTATTTTACACAGATTTGGACAACATCAAGGAATTTCAATTGCTGCTTATCCAATTCCTCTGATTTGTTTTCTACTTAGGTTCTTTCCGCCAGAATGCCAACAAGTCATAGAGAGAACATCATGGGAAGGCAATGAGACCAAAACTGACTAAGTTTAAAAAAAAAAAAAAAAAGATTTAAGAAAAGTAACATTGAGCGTTATTTTCAAGCACTTTCAGCATATCTCAGTGCACAAAAGGAACACGGCTTTAATGTATCATATAATGTTCTTGCAACCATAATGATTACAATGATTACACGTTTGCATTAATTTTGGAAGAGTATATGCAATGTTTTGTATGTTCAGGGTTGCTTGATTGTTGTCTCCCATTATCCATTCTCAGTTTACATAAATATGTGGGGTGTGAGTGTAGAAATTATGGGAATATTGAGCGATATTTACCAGCCTCTCTCTCTCTCTCTCAGGCTCAGAAAGGAGACAAGATTAAAATCGGTTTCTAACTCCGCTTTTAACCAAATCAGAGACGCTTTTTGCTTGTGAATGTTACTTGGCTTTTCTTCAGATCTAAGAGCCTTAAAAATGTGTTGCATTCAAACACCTGTGTTCTAAATACAATGGTATTAAAATGTAATTGAAGGATTTTCACTTTTGTAGACAAATCAGCAGGGTTGATATTGATCCATCTTTTTAGGGAGCCACAGTGCACCAGAAGGTGATACTGTAGAGGGCCCTGTAAGCCCTTGGAGCCTTCTGTCTAATCTGGCAGAAAAACACAGAATGTAGGACAACAAAAGAAATATCCTGTTCCATAAGAAATCTTCATCCCATCCACCCCCTTCTCAAAAAAAAAAAAGACTTAATTTTTTCAGCTGCACACAATGATTTGGTGTTCACTGTTGACTTGAACACAGTTGCTGTCAGAAGAAGCAGGAAACAGTTTTCTTTTAATTGCTGAAATCATTCGGAAATGCTTTATGCACTGCTTCTATACAGCAGATGCTGTGCATTAATTGGCCTGTGTAGGACTGACCCAGGGTTCCTTGCAGCGGGCCCAGTTTTAGGCAGAGGGTTTAAATAGCTTATTTATTATTTTGTATAACCTGGCATACATTATGTGTGCTTGCACGTGTTGTATTCATAGTCGGCAGTTTCTAATGTCATGTGGGTTTCAAAACCTGCGTTTCTCTGGTAATGTACTAGCAGCAGGTAAGCTCTAAATACCATCCATCAGAAGCTAATTTTTTATCCAGATACACCAATGACTGATGAACCTGTCTTTTGTATGAATGTTTAGCACAGTAGAAAGCCATATGCCACTGGCACTGGTTCCTATGCATTCTTTACAGTTGCTAGAGAGTAGATTTTTTAAAAAAATTCTCCTGCCTTTACATCCCTTTAGTCTTCTATTTATTTAGCAGTTAGCACTTTCTAAAATAATTCTATTTTTTTTAACACAGACGGGGATTTGGGTCTTTTAAAAGCAATCTAACTACTCTCGTTTTCTTTATCAGAAATATTACCGCACACCCTTAATAGGGAACCTTGTTTTGTTACTCCCCGTCTGTTCAAAACAGACCTTAGCCCATTAGAAGGTCCTCCCTTGTGTGGGAAGACCACAGCTGTTACTGTAAATCTCATCCAGTAACTGTATCACCCCCATTTTGTGGCTCTGAAGGATGAAATTGAGAAATGGAATACTGTGCAGTCATCCTTTACATCTCCAATTTTCGGCCTTTGCACATCATTTTCATGCTTTTATTCCAAATCAAACAACATTAGCAAAGAAAACCACCTTCTGCTAAATGCCTAGCATACAAGGTAGTTTCTACAATCTTAATTTATTTTTTTTTAAATAGAGAAATCCAAAAAAGTCAACTCTCCCCCCAAAATCTTTGCAGTCTCCTCAAGATTATTCTTGGTTTGAAATCCAAAAAGTAGGTAGATACCTAAGATGCAGCACAGAATAAACAACAGCACAGCTTATTTCACAAACACTACTTTAAAAGGGTTCTGTTTCTTTAAATCTTTGTGAAAGAAGTGGATCTAATTTCTTATGAAGGATATTGGGGGCTTTAATCAGAAATAAGAAGTGGTTTAAATCATTAGCACAACAAAGCAAACTATAAGCTTGAAGATAAAAGTCTTGGGGGGGGGAAGAGTCCTCTGAAAATAAATGGGACTTGATAGATTTCCATATCATTTATAACTTCCCTTAATTACACTTGGAAGACTTGCCAGTAAAACTGGAAAATTGGCAGCCTATATCCATTATAGTAATTTTACCGACCATGGCAAGCAGCTGGCTTTACTGGATTTTATTTCCCATCACTTACAATTAATCATCAGCTGGAGATGTCTGAAACTCTTCAAAATGTAGCAATACTGTGTGACATTCAGGCCTCCTTAAAATGCTAAAATCTGCTGAGTAAATGGGCTGAGTTTTCCTTCAAGCTAACTCATTTTGGTGCAAGGCAGGCTGCTGCTTAATGAGTGCCACTTTGATAATCGGATGCAAATGTGAACCTTGACCCTATGTCAAAGGAGAGGGCGCAGTAAGCTGGATGAAAGATACAAGATTCAGATCTACAAACTTTACACCAATTAGACATAGAGTGGAGAAATACATCAGTGCTGATTGGGTTTATCAAAAAGGCTTGTGAGACTTGTGACCATTTCGTAAGCCTAACATTGAAGACATCCTGTCACAATCATTAAGCCTTTATCAAATGATTTACAAAAGTCTTAGAGACATGTACTACACTCACAAAGATCTCTTAGTAGTAATGCCCTCAGATGTCTTATTGTACCTCTGAATTTTAAAGAGCCATCTCTGGGAGTACAATTAATCTTTATCTTCCTTCTGTATGCATAATGAAAATAGTTCAAAGTTGCTACTTTTCAAGTTCCACTTCCACTCCTCATCCTGAATTATTTGGTTAGAAAAACACTGAAGACAGTTCCACATATTGTCTGTAATCTTTCTTTAAGATTGGATAAATAAGACCATGCAGTCCCTAAATTATACAGAAAAAGAGTTAAAAATGTGATTTGCTATTCTGAAATTTCATATCTGTATTGTTAGAAGCAGTTGGATATTAGGTTCCCTTCTCTTCAATTCCTTTCATTTTTGGATCTGATTAAAAAACAAAAATGAATTTAAAAAAATAAACTGTTGAAATATTCGGAGTTACACTAAAAATGCATTCTAGAAACTAAATCTGACTTGTCCATTTTCATATTCACATTAATCCAAGCAATTTAAATGTAGATTTTATATAGCATAAAGCTATTTAAACAAGACAAAAAAAATCTTTGTTTCTTTTTAACAAACAGAACAAATTCATCCGAGCCAGTGCAAACTAGTCAGAATTTGGGGGTTATATATTTGTTTGTTTTGACAAATTTTGGTCATCAGTGACCTGTCCCTATAAATTTAAAACATAAAGATGATTGCGAATCAAAATTGAATTTAACTGTTTAACATATATAGGAAAGAAATAGAACGTGATGAAAGGCATAATACTTTAAAGAGCCCGCATTAATCCTTAAATAAGTGAGGAAGGAAGAAGTTGTACACATCACTAAGATCTTCATTTACAGGCTACATAATATGGACAAGCTAAAGGATACACACAATTATGTAATGAAAGAAATTGGACAACGCCCAAAAGAGTGAAAAAGAACATAAGAACATAAGAAGGGCCGTACTGGGTCAGACCAAAGGTCCATCTAGCCCAGTATCCTGTCTACAGACAGTGGCCAATGCCAGGTGCCCCGGAGTGAGTGAAACTAACGGGTAATGATCAAGTGATCTCTCTCCTGCCATCCATCACCCGCCTCTGACAAACAGAGGCTAGGGACACCGTTCCTTACCCAGCCTGGCTAATAGCCATTAATGGACTTAGCCGCCATGAATTTATCCAGTTTATCTATTTTAAAAGAAAATAGAGATACAAATGCCTAATTTTAGAATTGTACAATGAAAGGAATCACAAAGATTTAATGTAAGAACTGTGCTTAAGTAATGCTTTCACCAAGTAGTTCTAAACAAATTGCACATTATCAGAAGTACTGTCACAGCATTTTAATTTTGGGTAATTATAAAAAGCGTGCTCTGTCTTCTAAATGAATAAGAATACAAGATGTTGACCAAGTTACTTTTGTGTGTTGGATTTTTTCCTTTTCTTTATAAAGACCAACTCTTTTGTTATCATCCCTGTAAACACACATCTATAGCAAACACAAAAATATTACATTGAATTTGAGGCACCAAACAGAAGCCAAGGAATACAGAATACTGATTTCACTCATTTCCATCCATTTATGCTGCAGTACGTGAGATGCACAGGGGCAACTATACTTAGCAGTTAGTAAATACTTTTTTAAGGCTCTGCATAAACATTAACTGATTAATGGGCCCACCGTCTGACCAAGTGATCCATTTTACACACTGGGAAACTGAATTGCACAGGGGTTTGGGACAACTTGTCTGCCTGATATTAGGCACCAAATCCATATTTAGGCCCCTAAATGCCCTGATATTTTTCAGAGCTCCTAACTAGTCACCGTTTCCATTGACTTTGCTGATTTCAATGTCTAACTTCGAGAACTCAGCTTTGAAAATTGTGGCCTAAGTGATTTTCCCATGGTCACATTGAGAATCAGTTGCAGAGCCGAGATGAGCATTTTTTGAATTCCTGCACAGCTTTTCTTACAGTGCAATAATGGAATGGTCTTAAATCTCTGAATTTTCTTTCTTTAGTAGGTTGGTGTCTCAACTGTAACTAAACTATAATGTGGGTATGTTTGGTTTTGTTTTCTCTTGTTTGTACTCCCAGAAAGAACTTGTCAAATTTGCAGCTAGTTTTATTGTTGTTTTTTTAAAACTAAAATCTATGTTAATAGCTTCCACAACCCTAACAAGTTCACTAATAACTCTAGAAGTGGCTGGAAGGTCCAGAGCAGGGAGGGGAATAATAACAATGAGGAGCAGGAAAGAAAGAGCGAGAGAGCTGCTGTAGATAGAACAGCGGGGTGGGAGGAGGGAATGGGGCTGGTGAATGACTAAAGATAGGCCAAGATGGGATAGAAACATAACTGGTAATAAAGAACAAGTGTTTGGTACCATACACAGAATCTCAGGGTATTAATGACTTAAACGGCTCACTTGACTCTCATGATGGAGTTTCTGTATTTACAGTGTTTCATGTTAACTGTTCAGCATATCTGATTAGAATGCAGAGTTCTTAGAGCAAATGTTATCTGCTCTTATTCCAAAACTCCTATACTGCTGTTGGTAAGTCTGACAGAGGGACAGTGCAGAAGCTTCTTTTAGTTTAGAAGTAATGAGTATCTCTCTGGCTTGCTCAGGATCCTGGATGTTTCAGCAGTGGACATACCAGCCCAGAACAAAGGTTAGGGGAGATGCATACCTTCAATACATAAGTTCATAAGAAAAGTCATTTAGAGACTCAGTGTGTTCACATACATGGTTTCTTTGCTGGCTGCCCTCGTACCTCTCTGTTGGATATTACACACCTCACGGTGCCTAGGATAGGAGGTTACAATTCATGGAGACAAGCAATATGCCCAAGACTGCATAGAACATCTCTGTGAATCAGATCCTTTCATCTTTGTGTACCAATAAATGCCACCATGTGAACAGTGCAGGAAAAGAGGATGCAGAGTTCAAAGGCACTAAAACTGTTTGTACTATAGAAAACCCATGAAGATTACCCAGATGTCACAGGAAAGTTTAGCTTTACAGACACTGAACAAAAGCACAAAGGCGTGACTACTGCACTCAGGGCACAGAGCCTGTTCCATCCAAAGTGTAAATCTGTTGACTGCCATCTCCGATGATCATCACCAGGTTTCCAAAACAATCCTGTAGTCTGTGGCATTACACCAGGGAAGAAGGTTCCCCCCACCACCGTAAATAGGTAACCTGCATAAAAACCTCAAGTGGCTTATTTCCTTTGTGCAGTGTAGTCAAAGGCGCTGAAGAGAGAATCTGATTCCTAGCCACAGTCAGCCCAAAAGTAGAGCCACACAGTGGGTTGTTTATGACCCTGAGTTTGTATATGTCTGTTAGCAGAGTGCAAATAAGCAGAAAGTGGAAACTTGAGTTTCCCTTTAAGAGCTGTGGTGAAAATTGTCATTCTGCCTCCAAGAGCCCTCCCAGGTGGGTAAAAATTGGTGTTTCCCTCTAAGCAGTTTAAAGGCATCAGCTACCATCCATACAGTGACATGTGTAAAGGTATGCATTCTTCCTCTGCACTAGCCTGCTACCGAGTATTGTCAAAGGCCCTAATCCACGCTCCATAAGACTAATGCCAAGAAACTTATTGGCTCCTGATTCAGGATTAGTATCCATGTGGATCTGCGCCAGGGAAGTACAGCAGTGGCTCGTCAAAAACTAAATTTTGTTCTAGTCTTTATTGATGTCGGTGTGTGATGGCTGTTGGAAAGGGTGAGTTTGGAAAGTTCAAGTTGCAAACATGGGATTGGAGGGGCTCACTTTGTGTTTGTGTTGTTTTTTCTTCCGCCTTCACTCACTAAGTGATTGAGTCATTTGCTATTTTAATTTTGATTAGCTAAAGGTAACCATGGCACATCACACTTCTTGTGCTGTAGACTTTTATATGACAGCTTGGTTTCAGAAAAACCTTTTAGACTTTTATAAACTTTGCCTAAGGAATTAATCACTTTATTCTGCAGACGGATGATGCAAGTTTAGTGCAGTTAAGTCTTCTAGCCTCATTTTTGTACTGCTTTAATTTTACCAGGTCTCGGAAGGGCAGGAGATTTGTGTAATTGAAGCTATGAAAATGCAGAACAGTCTGATCGCTGCTAAAAGTGGCAAGGTATGCGTCGTCTCATCTTTTTAAACTGCATGTAACTTATCAAATGGGACAGAATGTACAAAAACACGAGGAGAGCTGTGGTAGTTAAAGTATTAGAAGTGCCATTGTTTTTCATTTTCTAGATCTTTCAAAATGAGGTGTCTTTAATTTTTAACATTTACATCTGCCTGGAAAGCTATTAAATAGTTATGAGACTTAGATGACACAGCATGAAGTGGTGTTACAGGCTGCAAAAATTAATGTAAATTTGTTCCTTTAGAGCAATTCAGATTGGTTTGAAGGATTGGAGGAGCTGCAGCCAATTCTCCAAATTCCATATTTTCAGAGAGCAGTCAAAAGCAGAGATCTTTTTGCAATTGAATTAATTGAATGTACATTAATTTCCCATTGTCCTGATACTTGGAACAAGGTATGGAAAATACATAAGTAGTGTAGATGAGTCGTATTTACCCTAGAAAAGAATATTGCTTTAAAAAAAGTAACAGGTTCCAGAACTGAGCATTTTTTGATGAGGACGTTGTTAAATGTGGAATGTCCAGAAGCGTTCTAAGCTCTTTACATTAGGACAGAGCCCTGCTGCAAAGAATAAACAATCGAAGACCTTAGTTCTGCAAACATGTACATGTTTAATGTCATCTACTGTGATACTAACCAATCCTGAGCAGGATCAGGACCTAGGTAAACAAATATGGCAAGAGGATGAGAGAACAATGTGAACACCTCTCTTGTTGTTTCCTGTTACTGTAATGTTGTCCCTTGACTATCATCCTCTTAATATTCATTGTTTTGCTGTAAGACCAGGTTTAATTTTTTTTACATTTATTACTTTTCATTTTTAATATTTGTTAGTTTAGTTTTGACCTTTACTTATTTGTTTTGCCTTAATTCTCATTTATTTACTCATTGTTTTGAATCTATTCTCATATTGAAGTGGTTACTTAAATTGTATTTTCCCTCTTTCTTTCAGAATTTAATTTAACCTTTACATATTCCCACCTTTGCCTTTACTCTCACTGATTCATTTTGTGACCCCATAGCCAGCCTCTGAGCTTCCTCCCAAGTGCCTGCACACCCCCTGATAGTAGTAATGTTCTATTCCTCTGTCCAGATGCCCTTCCCCCCCGCCTATGGGTAAAATTTGGCCAGTACCATGCCCAATATATAATTTATGTCCCTCTTATACCTTTAAAGCAGGATTTAAGTAGGGTCCAAGCTCTATGTGGTCTCTTTGTATACCCCCCTCACGAGTCTCCATTTTAACATAAAATGAGGTAACTTAAGAAAATAAAAGCAATATCGAAATGTAGATAGTAAAATAGTGTTAGTTCATTAAAGCTATTAGATAAATAAAAATAATTCCAATGAAAAAAGCAATGACACGGTCAAGCAGTCTAAAATTCACAGTTATGGTTCCCACAACAAAGGCAACTTGATGCCTTTGCAGAGATGATGTGTTTTAGTACTCTTGGTGCTGGACTAGGTCTTGTCCATTTGAATCTAGTTTATGCCATTCAGGTTCATTGTGTTCAGCTGGAAGATACTCAGTTTCCCTTTTTTCCTCTGAATTGTCTTCCACATCCAGAGACGTTTTTAGCAATTCAGACTATAAAAACAAAGTGCCTTGGGTTTTATTTAATTTGCATCTATTATGGATGATTGCAAAATGAATACAAAATAAGGAAGCAATTTGGTTGCCTGATAAAGGTTCTAGACTCTACATGTGTCAGAAATAGGTGTTGGCCAAGCTGACTCCAGTAAATTTCAAAAAACATAGAGGAGCCCATTTGCTGAAACTGCTGTAAGAACAGACAATGGCTTTTTAATTAAGTAAAGTGTTTTCACACTAATTTTTGGGGATTTTTTGCATCAGAATTCAAAAGTAGCTATTTAAAAGATTCAGACTTATGGGTCTGGCAGGTTTGAAGAAAACTGATGTAGAAATAAAGATCGGTTTTTAAGAAGTCCCATCTTCTTGCCCGTGTTCTCTGGGGTAGAATTACAATTGTATGGCTGCCTTGCACAAACTGTCACCGTAAGATTGTGAAGCACTTGGAGATCTACTGCTAAAGTGCTAGGTATTATAGTAGTCTTACGAACTAAGCAATCCATCATTTATTCTGTGTATGTACCGTACATGCAGGTACATGCATTAATGTAGGTTGCACAAGCTGAAGAACTTACAAAGCCATGTTTTCAGGGAAGATTTAATTATTATTTTCACCTTCACTCTGTAGGTGAAAGCCGTACACTGTAAAGCTGCTGATACTGTTGGGGAAGGAGATCTGCTCGTAGAACTGGAATGAAACATGCTTCCTTCATATCATCATACAGTTCAATTAACTCTATTTCTATCCATCATGTAAAGTGAAGGTATTAATATAGAGAAAAGTGTAAAACAGACATTCCTATGGAGCAAATTTTATACAGTCATATTTATAACAGTGACATTCTCTATCAAGCAGACAGATATTAAAACTGCCAATGGATGTCAGATTTTTATTTCTATAAATAATTGTACATAAGATTTGTAATTCTCCTGATTTTCAGTATCAAATACAAATCAATAAAAATTGAACATTTCCACTTAAATAAAGCCTCTTTGAATGTATTTTAAAGTAGATAATATTCAATGTCAGCCACTGTAATATCTGCAATTTCAAATGTGCATGAGCCCCACTGTACGGAATAGTTGATAAAGGTGAAAAAGTAATCAGTGAGCAAACAGAGCAATTTCTCCTAAACAATAACTACTAAGCGCTTGATTTTGATTCAGATGCATTGTAAGTGATAGACCAGGGGTCAGCAACCTTTCAGAGGTGGTGTGCTGAGTCTTCATTTATTCAGTTAAATTTAAGGCTTCATGTGCCAGTCCGGAAGGGGTGGGACTTCAGGCAGAAGGGGAGGGGCTGAGGGGGTCAGCCTGCCCCCTGCCTTGGGATTTCCCCTGCAGGCTCCTGCCAGCCAGCGTCTCAGCCGGCTGCCAGCCTGGGTGAAGGAAACCCAGGCTAGCAGCGGGCGCTGAGTGGGTCAGGCGGTGGGGAGGGGGCAGCAGGGAGAACCCCAGAGTGGCGCTGAGCTAAGCAGTCAGCCTGCTGCCACTTTGGAATTTCCCCTGCAGGCTCCTGCCAGCCTGGGTTTCCTACACCAAGGCTAGCAGCGGGCGCTGAGTGGGGCAGGCACCAGGACCCCAGTAATCATTCAGGGTGAAAGTAAAGTTAGTTAGAGCCTTACTACTGGGCTATTTCCAGTCCCACCTGGCCAAACTGGAGATACTCTAGTTAGTAGAGAGTATGACCTTGATTTCTGAGATCCTTCTATCTCAAACCCTTTGCAATTTTTCTAAGGCTACAGAAAGAATAATTCAGGCTGGCCCGAATCCTATCCTGACTAAGCCCTAACCTACACTAGAGTTAGGTCAAGGTAAGGCAGCTTGTCTGCCTAATTATGGCAGTGTCTACAATACAGTTCTGCTCTGGCCAATAGGGTACCTACTATACCCACATAACTAACTGCACCTCCACCAGAGGCCTAGGGCTTATGTCAGTGTAGTTAGGGCGATGCCGTGTCAATGCTGACACTACATTACTTACATTGACTGTTTGCTGTTGTGTCAGCAGAGCTGTGAAATTGACAAGGCTGCCCAGATTCTGCTCCCTCCCCTCTCCTCCCCCCTGCTCTCAGTTCCCTGCCAGGAGCATGCCCCTGACTAGATTCTAGGTGTGGATCTCCCCACCCTGCTCCCACTGGGGAGCTGAGAGCCCTGGGTCTCCGCTCCCAACACTGCCCCATTCAATCGATGGAAGTACTCCTGCAGCAAAAGAGACCACGGTAACTACGAATCTAGGTCGACATAAGGAGGTGGCGTGTCTACACTACAATCTTGTCCTATACTCAGACCCCTTTACTTTGTCAAACATGACTATGCTTAATTCAA
The DNA here is from genome assembly GCA_007922305.1 of Dermatemys mawii. NCBI lineage: Eukaryota > Metazoa > Chordata > Testudines > Dermatemydidae > Dermatemys > Dermatemys mawii. The sequence continues at coordinate 36,602,083 of ML677364.1, read as the reverse complement.
TATTCAACAGTATATCCATTCCAATGGCCTAGTTTTAGAGCAGTGTATGATAAAATTCTGTCTGCTTGAGATATTTAGCAAGAAACCATGTGAGATTCTTCAGGGTTTCAGTAAAAATGTTTTTAGCCCTTATACTTTTGAAGAAAACCTTCTGTGACTCAGGCAGGGTGAAATAAAAGCCCTATCTATCTTAATGGCATGTTTAAAAATACCTTGTATAATTTTCTCCATGTGATTCTGCATATAACAATGTTACAATTAAATGTTTAGTTATTTTATAAGAACATATTCTTCCCTTGACCAGTGTGCAAATCTCCCATTGTCATCAGTGGGATAATCTGCTATGGAGTGCAGATAGTACATAACCCTTTATGTTGTATCCCCAATGAAAGGAACCTCACTGAGTGTAATTTGGCTTATTCTATAGATTACATTTCATACATATGCATCCTCCCTCCTTGACAGGTTTGTACAATGAATGTAGCATTTGCTCTGTAAATATTGCATGCAAAGTAGACGACCTGTAGTATTGCAATACTAATACCTGTAATCTTGCAAGCAGCTAGGGAAAAAAGTGTTTACCTAAAAAAGTGCAGAAGTAAAAAAGGACTAAATCCCTTTTATGTTAAACTAAATGCCACAAGGCACTAATGTGTAACTTAATAGGGCCTTTGGGTATTTTAAAAAATTAATAAAAGGGTTTTTGCTTATAAAAACAGTTCAGTTTTTATGTATTAAAGATTTCCTAGAGACTTACGAGCTATTATGTTAGTTAGGACTGTTTTAGCAATGTATTGGGCAGCTAAAATTGTCTTTTTAAAGTCCCAGAGCACACATTTACTCAGTAGACCAAAAGTGCTGATATGGTCTAATGGGACAATATAAAAACATGATTTCAAATTTAACTCTTGTACATTCCCAAGATTTTATCCTAATACATTTATAAACCCAGTGGATCTTAAACAATTATAATCAAGTTAGTATTAACAGACAAAATTCAAAACAGTTGTTATGCCACATAGTGAGAAGTTCATTCTAGTCTAATTCTCATTATTACTTTTTCCCCCATCACATTTTTTCTTACAGCAGTTAACACAGATGTAATTGTTTTCTTTTGAGACATTTACTGACTGAGGATTGTCGTGCAGCAATTGGAGCTGTTTTTTTCAATATAATGAAATCAGCCACATTTCATTATCTGCTGTTGCAGTAGCTCTACTGTTTTACAAAACTGATATGAAACCCTTCTACTCAGTTGCCCTTTTACCTTGATTTTACAAAAGAAAAAAAAACTCAAACGAAGTATTGTACTCACCAATCAAAAACAATTATTCATCTTGGCTGAGGGAACAAGTAAAATTTTGCCAGGCTTGGCAGCAGAGTCTGTATCTCTATGGTAATGATGTCAGAATTAATGATTTTGTGGTTGGAAAGGTTACTAAAGGTCTTAGATGCTTCAATAAAAGTATTCTAGATTTACTTGAGAGAGGCTTGTGATCAACATGTGTTTACTGCATTTTCTTAATACATTGTGTTACCTTCCATTTTGAATCTCTACTTTCACGTAGCACATAATGAAGACCATGATTCCCTAAAGAATCATAATTGTCATAGTAAGGGAGATTTATCCACTCTGGCTGGTAGGTAGTTGTGCTGTACACAAAGCATTCCATACTGTTGCTAACAGCTGGCCTCTCTTCAGGTGCACTGCTTTTACCTTCCCACTCTACTACTTCAATTCTCACTGGAGTACGTTGATACATGTCTGGGCAACCTTCAAATTCATCAAGGAATTGCAGCATCTGGTCATCAACAGAATAAAGCTCTCCAGTAACATGGTGTCCTATTCCTGGGATGTTCAGCAAAAAAGGAATGTTATATTTTCCTGCAATCACCAAAGGGTATTTCTTCACAGTGCGTCCCCTGCCTTGGAGTTTTGCTATCCCATGGGTACCATTAATCATGTGCTGGTGGTTGGGCTGGCCTTTTTTAAGGGTCCCATACACAAAAACACACGCCATTCTACCTGCAGAAGAAACAGAGAAAAATAAATATTACTAATAACCTATTTAATAAAATATATTCAATTGAAAATTCACAAGCACACACACAAATATCTGGAAATATAACCGAGCAAGGCAATTTTCTTATATGATTCTTCTTAAACATATAAAGTGCAGCAACAACATCTCTCCATCTTGCTCAAGTGCAGCATAAAAATTGTTTGGGAAAATTCTCTTAATCTTTAATCTGTTTGTAGGAAAGGAAATTAATTTCCATTCTTTCACTACAGCAACCACAACAATGACCATATGTATTTTTGAAATATATTGAAACTAGAACGTATCTTGGCTCTTTCTTTCACATAATTGCATAACCCTTGGTACAGCCACGCTGATGCTACTGTGCTATGATGCTCTGTGACAAATCAAAAGCAACTCAGGGAGCCATTTCAGTTACCAAAAAGACTGCACTACAATTTACATGTCCTTTACCAAAAACAATGTGGAAATCCTTTAGTTATGTTCATTTATGTATAGTAGCAGTTATATGTTTAACCATCTCTTCCTTTGCTAATTATTACACTTTGGATGGTTGGGTACGGGTGGTTTTAAGACTGTACTGAATTTATTGGCACTAGTGATAGCAATGAGTGAGTCATAGCCACTTGTGTGCTTTCCAGCTCAGAGGAAAAATGTGTGGCAACCTTCACAACACATTTGAGAGTCCTTATTTCACACTGAAGAAAGTGCACTGCTGCCCTCAAAGAGAAACAATACATCTCAGTATGAATGTTTGCATGGCAAGTTGTTACACAGGGTAGTAGCGTGGTGTGGTGTTACTCATTTAAAAGCAAAATTCAAGTGTCTGAACACAGCACCACATCATCATGCTATGCTGCATGACAGCATTTAGATGAGAAAGAGACAACAAGGCTTATTTTTCCATATGATGCTGTAAGCCTGATCCCAACATTAAAGCAAGAACAGAGCCTTGAAGATGTTTATAGTAGCAGTAACCTGAACTCTGGCCTTAGGAAACAGAGGATGAGTAGCACCAGTGATTGGAGAGGATTTTACAACGGTGTGCCAATAGGCCCAGAAACAGGAGGAAACGTCCCAAAGTGAGGTACATCAAAAGTGCAGTGGCAAAAGCATAATGTGATGCGGGGTTGCTTCATGTAACATGCTGAAGAATCTTCTGTAACCTCAGCTTTGTGAGTCAGCATTTGTGACTTCAAAGAGTGAAAATCATAGGCATACCAGATTTGTGGGGCAATGCAGGGAAAATGAGATCAGTTGAGTCACTGGTAGTTAAAAGCAATGGTCACAAGTGCAAGGACATGTTAGACTCATACATTTAGAAAAAAAGGTGCTCCTGGCTGCTTGTAACAACTACTAAATGACAAACAATTTATAGACCGGGTAGTAACAGAAGACAGTGTTCTCACAAGCTTATCCACAACAAGTCCTTTTTTCTCTGAATAAACAGTACAAATGTTATGATTTACACCCAGAATTTGGAAGGGGGGGGAGGGATGGTGAATTTCAGTGCTCATGAAAGTCAAATAACGGTTTGACTTCAGCTGGTGTAGAAGGCAAGTACAGAACGTGGTGTTTAATCCCTAGCCAAATCCCCAAATCCAGTTCTGCCAATGCACTTCAACTTTAATTTACATTACACTGCCTAGACCACTCCTGAGTGTCACCTGAACACAATCTGTGAATACACTTTCTGAATCTTTATTTTATTTTTGAGAACAACAGTCTGTAGGGCTCAGTGTAGGAGTAAGGGGTGGTTCTACAAAAATGTATGAAAAAAACCTAGCTTCATCATTCCTTGGCTATCTTGCAGACTATCCCCTCCTCCCCCATTTTGTGTATGTGTAACAAAAGCAGTTTCAAACTGTTTGATACTCTTCCAAATTTCGTTATCAGTCACTAAGCTGCCTTGAGACTGTCTCATTTTCACCCAACACAGCAGTCTGGCAGCTAATTGCCCATCAGAGGCAAGCCTAACACTCCTTTTTGAAAGCAGTTTATTAGACAAAACTCAAATACCTTTAAAGAAACTCAAAGAAAACCTTTAAAAGCAAAAGTGAATTCACATGCTTTCTGCTAATTGTTCTTATTTGAGCGAGCTACCAAATATTTATGGCAGATGGGGTAGTGCTGGATTATTCAGAAAGGAAGATTACTGGTCTACAGGATTGTCATTTAAAACAGTCAGCAGCCCTTTGGACCACTGGCTTAATGCTATTACTTCAGTGAGGGAAAAAATGACTACCTTCACAATATTGTATTGTTTGCCCAAAACAAAATAAAAACCAACCTCCCTCCCGCAACACACACTTCGGGGGGGGGGGGGGGGGGAGATCACATGGATTTGGTCTGTGTTTTGTCAAGTTAGTTCAGTATAATTTACCATTCATGACATCAAATGAGTTTTGGGATACAGCTTATTCCCTTACAATAAAAAGAACATTAATATTCGGTTGCTCTGACTCTCTTTTATAAGAAAAATCATTACCTTTCAGCTTGTGTTTTGAATAACAAACACAGATCCTTCAGGAAGAAACTTGTCCCAGTGGGGATTGAGAAAGGATCAGAGCTAAGCACTGAAACATGCAATTAATTCCCATTAGGGGATTAGGGCACTTGTGTTCGCTTTGAATCAGAAAAATGAATTGTGAATTAAATTGTTCACAACCAAGAGGTTACTTGTCAGAGTTAATAAGTTAAAATATAAAAGGGAAAACTAAAATGCACACAAAAAGCTCAATAGTAAATGTGCATCTGTAAGAAAAAGATATGCTTCATTTCTATTAAACAAAAGATTTTCCCTACTGTACATATGAAGCTACTCTTTGAAAAAGTTTCTAGTGGGAGGACTGTTAAATGAGAAATGTATGCATCACATTTTCTTCTATCAAAGTGTACTTGGATGTTTAATATCAGTTCATTTGAATCTATTTTAAAATAGCTAAAGCAGTCCCAGCACTTCTGAACATTTACCACTTTTGGTTTCAGTTAAAACTTCCAGTTGGTGACACAATATTTAAAAAAGGCAATTTACCATGTAAAGATCAACTAGGAAATGGAAGTTTCAATCATGGTCCTTATCTAAATGTAACATTTGTCTAATGTAACAAGAGCTGCTTTGCCTCAAAAATTGTAACTTCTAAAAACACACAACAATAAGCTATTAAACGGCTTTGCACTGAATTCACTTTAAAACTGATCATTAATCCTGGCCAAACTTTTATAAAAAAATTAACCATGGTCCCACAAGAGCAGTGAACATGCGTACTTGATGAAAACAGTTGCTGAATGTAGTTTCCTGTAAATACAAGCTACACAGTTCTCTGCATAATAAACAATAAATCCAGTCTCCCACCCTAGTTGTTGCCCACTGCATCACAGAAACAGTTACAAATTATTAGCATACATTCTGATAGTTATATTTTGTCTGATTTAAATACATTTTTAGCCACCTTGTGGCAAGAGACTAAAGAGCAGGATCTAATTTTAGGACTTTCAATAAACTGATAAACCATACACTGAAAATAGTTCTAGGCTTTACTCCTAGACTGAATATTCAACAGTGAAACCAAAAAAGGTGCCTCTTCAGGTAATCCAGTTTGACACTTCAGACCTTTACTACCCTAGGCTAAAGAAAATCAGACCCAATAATGTACACTAGCTTCCTGGGCAAAATAAACCCATTCAAAATTACTTTCATGAAACATTCATACTACAGTCATTAAATTTTAATGACATGGGAAAATGTGAGTGAAATCTGTATGTCATCTCTTCAAATTATTTCTTTTAACTATGAGTGACAGCCTGTCAAACTGCTGATGCAACCTATCACTAGTCATTTTGTCAGAACTAGACAAATACTAAAAGTTAAAGTAACTGGGGTTTAAGATCATGAAATTAGAAACTAATTGGGTTAGAGTAAAAGCCAGCTATAAAAATGCTAGAAAACTAACAGGATTGGAGCTGAACATGAGCAGTAACAAGGTTTAAATCCTCTATTCACTTATAAGCCTGTCTAATGACTGAGTGTCTGCTTAGTGCTTCCCCCATTTTACTGCCTAACTATTCAAACACTATGTGAAAGTGATGGCCAGACTATTGCTAAATGTTAGCTTACTCAACCTGTGATTGCAGATTAGATTAAACTGTCACAATTAGACTCTCTGTTCAAAGTTGTCTCTAAGACAAAACCACTGCCTAATGAATCCAGCTGTAAATCCCATAATAAAACATCCTTTCCATGATTTTTCAGACAATGACTGGATCCTTTTAGGGGTTTTAAGAGGAGACTGCACTAGTGCAGCAGCACCAGGGATGTTAGGGATCATGGTAACAGCAGTTTGGGTTTTGTTTTGTTGAAATATTTTCTTGCAACTAAGAAACGTATCCATTTCTCTCCTTTTATACAGTAACATTATTTTCCCTTGAGAAAAATTCTTAGTGTTGGCTCAGTGACCGGATATAGTTACACATTAATTCTTCAGAAGTTTCTTAAAACTGTAGGAAACAGGTGAAAAAACAAAATGCCTTGAACTTTAAACTTGAGCTCAGTCTGTTTGAATGAAATGAATTTTAAGGTCACTCTTCACTCAGTGCTAACTTTCAAGATGGACCAACATGCCAGAAAGGACTCTTGGGACTGGTTCTTTGATGCTTTCATTTTGATACTTGCTATTTTCTTTATGGTACAGACAAGGGCTTCCTGCTTGGGCCGACCCCTTTCCAACCTCGCTGAATACCTCAGAAAAGTTTGTGGCAAAACACCTTTCTTACATTAACCACAGAGGCACCAGCGAAATGATGGTTCCTTTGAAATCAGGAGGTTATGGTCTCCTCTCAGCAGTTGTTCTCTTAAACTATGAAGTGCTGGTTTGTGAAAACAAACAGCAGCATTATAGTAACCAGTGCCATGCTGGACACTACTGGGGAGTACCTGTAACACTGCACCACCCTATTTTGCTGATTCCTTTTCACTCCAGCATTAGAGATTTTAGCATACCTAAATCTAAGCATTACTATCTTCAACATATATACAACTAGCAACTATAGATAAAATGTCCCCTCTGATGGCCAGGAATCACAATGCTGTGAAAGTTCCTAGCACTAATTCATTAGCACTGTTGTAAAACTCAGCAACATTTTTTTCACATTCACTTTGATAATATACAGAAGCTTAGCTGCATTTTTTTTTCTTTTCAGAGATTGCAAGATGTGATTTTGTTCATCCCAAAAGTTAACAGTACATGAACCAATGTGAAAGTGTCTGAACAATCTTTAGGGAAGGTCACCAAACAAAAGAAATGTCCACCTTGTGATCCTTCTAGATCAGGGGTGGGCAAACTTTTTGGCCCGAGGGCCACATTGGGATTCAAAATTGCGCGGAGAGCCGGGTAGGGAAGGCGGTGCCTCGCCAAGCAGCCTGGCCACACCCTCCTATTAGACTCCCACTCACTTCCCGCCCCCTGACTGCCCCCTCAGAGCCCTCGACACAGCCAACCCCCCCACCCCCTCCTTGTCCCGACTGCCCCCTCCAGAGATCCCCTCACCCTAACTTCCCCCCCCAGAACCCCACCCCGTACCTAAGCCCCCCTGTCCTTGTTCCGTGATCGCCCCTTCCGGCGAACCCCAACTCTAACTGCCCCCCCCACCCTTCATCTAAGCGCCGATGCTCTTTGTTCCCTTACTGCCCCCTCCCGAAACCCACCCACACTAACCATCACCCCCAGGAACCCCACCCCATATCTAATCCCCCTTCTCTTCGTTCCCTGACTGCCCCCTCCCGAGACCCTCCACCCACCGTAACCACCACCCAAGCTGCCCCTGCCCCTGTTCTTACCTTGCTCAGATGGCCTGGCCTGGGCAGCTAGGCCCGGCACCCCGGAACTGCGGGGCCCCCGCAGCTCCGCCCAGCATCTCCGGCGGGAACTCGGGGCCCCACGGTCCCCGGGCGGGAACTCAGGGCCTGCGGCTTGGGGTGGGGAGAGCCGGGCCCCACGGGTTGGCTCGGCGAGCTGGGCTGGGAGCACAGGGCCCTGCGGCTCAGTGTGGGGTTGGAAGCGGGGGGCCCCATGGCTCCCCCCAGCTGGGTCCGGTGTGCTGGGCGGGGAAGCGCGGGGCCCTGCGGCTTGGCCAGTGCGCCGGGCTGGGAGCGGGTGGCGCCGCGGCTCGGCCAGCGCGTGGGGCCCTGCGATTCCTCCCAGCTGTGCCTGGAGCGCTGGGCGGGGTTCGCGGGGCCCTGCGGCTCCCCCCGGCTGGGTCCAGTGTGCTGGGCGGCAAGCACATGCCTCTCCCAGCGCGCCGGGTTGGGAGCGGGTGGCTCTGCGGCTCCCCCTGGCTGGGCCCAGCAGGCGTGGCGGGGAGCGCGGGCCCCCGCGGCTCAGCCCGGCACCCCAGGCGGGGAGCGTGGACCCGCGGCTGAGCCTGGCACTCGGGGCGGGAGCGCGGGGCCCCCTCACAGTGCTTGCCCGGCCCCTGGGCAGGGAGGAGGGGGCCACTGGCACCGCTCCCTCCGCCGATTGCTCACGGGCCACATGTGGCCCATGGGCCGTAGTTTGCCCACATCCTGTGCTAGATAAACATGCCAGAGTCACCGGCCCAGAATGTGATCACCACTCCAGGACATCAGGCTTCAGTTTCTATATACAGATGTATCTTTCTTACAGGCATAAGTACTAGAGCATTGTTTCATTTTCAGTAGCAAAAAAGGTAGAGTAGGTTTAAAGCCAAATCAGCATTAAAGAAACACAGAGAAAATAACTTTGCACAGAGTACCACACCTCCTTTGTGCTCACTGCAGGCACAAACACTGCTATGCGTATTTGCATGCAGCGGAGCATGCCACACATCCCACATTGGTTCAAAGCAAGTTCCCATAACATGTAAAGGCAGAATACAGGCATTTTGAAACCTGGAACAGAGCATTTGCAGCCAGCTCAGCACATTCATTTACATACCAATTCCCAGAATATTTCCAGTAATTGTGTAGAAATGTCAGCTCTTGGTACAAAGCAAGTGCAAAGATGATTTGAGTACGATTCAAAAAAAGGGAAGGAGAGAGAAATGGAAAGGATATAGAGAGCACAACAAACTGCAAGTTTCAGGGCTTGTCTACATGGTGCACTAGAGGGGTCTAAATTCCAGTGCGCCCTGGTGTGGCACACTTAGGGTGACCAGACAGCAAGTGTGAAAAATCAGAACAGGGGGCGGGTAATAGGAACTATATAAGAAAGAGACCCCAAAATTGGGACTGTCCCTATAAAAATCGGGAGATCTGGTCACCCTAGACACATTAAATGACCCAAGTAGACCCTGCTGCTAAGCACTAAAAGTTCCCTAGTGCACATTAATGTCCAATTTCAAATGGCACTACATTAATACATATTAGGGGCCTTTTAGTGTGCACCACAAGGGTCTATATGGGCCAAATAGTATACAACATGCTAGCGTACAGAAGAATTTATATTCCTCAAGTGCTAACTAACGCACCAGGTAAACTAGTCCTCAAATGCAGCATTAAGAGAAAATGACAACCATCTTGCAGCACTTCATAAAAGATTGGAGAGATGACCAGGTCACTGCTCAGCGAAGTTCTATACCTCTCTCTCCAAGAAGTTGAAACAGCTCTCCTAGAATGTGCTCCTAGCCCAAAAGAAAGTTTTAATAGCCTTCCCATAAGACTGAACACTGATTACCCCACCAAGAGACACTTGTTTCAGATGCCTTTATTCTTGCCAACAAAAAAGAACAAAGCATTTGATTGCCTGATTGAATTTTACCTGAGACAGAACAACAACTCTGCAAGCATTCAGGTGATGCCATCTTAAATCCTTAGTATGAGGTTGGTTGGGTCAGAGGCAATGTGATGTCCTGATTTTACACTTAGAAACAACAATTTTAGAAAGGAATTATGTACTTGTTCCTAAAACTATTTTGTCAGGAAAGAATTGTAGAAACAGTTTCTTGATTGGCAAGGTATTCTCACTGAACCTTCTTGCAGAGATGATTGTCACAAGAGGGGCCAATTTAAATAAAAAGGAAATACAAAGAGCCATAGGCTGAAAAAGCTGCTCCATTTAAAAATAAATTTCGCTTCCAGCTGGTGTTGGGTAGTTTGAGAGGCTGGCAGAGTTTCACCACTGCTTTTACGATTCTAGAAATTTGGGTGTAGAATGCCAGACTCTCTTCCAGAAGAAGTCTGTAGAACACCAGCAGAGCCACATGAAAGTACTGAGAACTTGAAGAATCTGTCAAAAAGGAATTATCAGCAGGCCTTGAGTGGAACTTTTGCACTGAGATCATATTCAGCACTCCTGAAACTGAAGACATACCGTACGGCAGCAGGTCCTACATTCTGGACCAGGGGTCTCAAACATGTGGCCCACGGGCCGCATGCAGCCCGCCAAGCCCTTCCCTGCAGCCCACGATGCTCCCCCTGCTCCCCTGCCAAGCTCCTCCGTGGCCCCCCGCCAAGCTCCCTGCAGCCCCCCTGGACCCAGCCAAGCTCCCGCGGCCCCCCGCCCCTCCCCCAAGCTCCCCACGGCCCCCACCCCGCTCCCCCACGTGCTTCTCTCCTGTGCTGCTGCTCCCCGCTGCTCCACTTACCGCCAGGCAATTCTCTGGTGGCTTAGCGGTTTCTGGGAGGGAGGGGACAGGAGCAGGAAGCCTCATGCACAGGGGAGGAGAGGGAGAAAGGGGTGGGGATTTGGGGAAGGGTTTGGACTAGGGCCGGGGAGGGGGCGGAGTTGGGGTGGGAACTTTGATGAAGGGGTTGAACTAGAGGAGGAGAGGGGGCAGAGTTGGGTGGGAACTTTGTGGAAGGGGTTTGGAGGGGACAGGGAAGGGGCTTGAAGAGGCAGTGCAAGAGTTGAGTGTGAGTGCAGCCCAGTCCAGGAGGGTACTGTAAATCTAAGTTCCTGTTTGATCCTTTAAGTGAGGTGCATTATTAAGTGAATATATTTTATTAAAACTGCTTGGAAATGACTTCATCAAAAAAAAGAACATTCATGGAAGAAAAGAGTTTTCTGAGACAAATGGGAGAATTTATATTTTTTCACAGAGGTAAAAGATAAAATTCAATGCCTTATTTGTCAGCAAACGATTGCTGTTCCCAAAGAGTATGACGTGCGTCGGCACTACGACTCGATGCACCATGAAAAATATTTTTTACTATACTTTTGTTTCGTTGTATATGTAACACTGAGGCTGAGTATGAGGCTCAGATTTGTTAGGTTGATGGAGTAGTTCACCTAAGGCAGGGGTTTGAAACACGTGACCCAGGGGGTTATTTTCTGTGGCCAGCCAAGCTCCCCATGCCCCTTCTCTCCCCTTAATTTCCGGCAGCTATCAAGCTCCCCATGCCCCCGTCTCCTCCCTGCCTACCTCCAGGTGCTTAGCACTTTCCAGGAGGGAGTGGGGAGGAGCGGGAAGCTGCGTGCTCAGGGGAGGAGGCAGTGCAGGAGTGGAACCTCATGGAAGGGGTGGAGTGGGGACAGGGGCTGCAAGGGGGGCATGTCAGTGATGCGGCCCTCGGGCCAATGAACTAGTCCTCATGCGGCCCTCGTGGTCATTTGACCACGTGCAACAAAATCAGATGCTCAGAGTAGCCACATTAATTAAAGTTAATTTCTATTTTCCAGGCCACCAATAAGAACTTGCCTGGATCTTGGTAGCATATGGTAACCCATCAAGTAATCTTTGATGAGGAACAATCACTATGGAAGATGGATTGACAAGTCCTCTGGAGAGGAGAACCAAGGCTTGTGGAGCTACACAGAGCTCTCTCACTCTCTTTGATTTTCCTGGTCACTAGAGCTGAAATGGAAAAAAAAAAAGTATGTGTGAGATAGTTTAACTAATTATATGAAAAGGTATTTAACTTCCATGTGTTTGTTTTCCTCTCAATGTCCAGAGCACAAAATATCCAACTTTTTGCCATTGTTTGATGCATGTAAGCCAAACTAGGAAGTCCCCTCTCCTTAAGGAAAACTGATTGAAGCACTGAAAATTGACTGTTCAGATCTCATTCCCCTGGGAAGGGTCCTGGAATCAACAAGAAAACTTGAGAGTTGACCTTGTCATATATACAGCATGCCAAAACTGCAAGATCCTCCAAAAGAGGATCGTAAATGGTTTCTGTTCTTAGCTGTGAATTTCACCTTGTTGGTCAATGCAAATGACCAGAATGCAGCTTGTAGTGTCATTGTAGCCATGTTTATTCAAGGATAGTGGAGAGACAAAGTGCGTGAGGTAATACCTTTTACTTGACCAAGTTCTATTGGTGAAAGAGACAAACTTTCAAGTTACACAGAGCTCTACATAGCTACATAGACCTCAAAAGTTTGTCTCTTTCACCATAATGCTGCTGTCACTCTGAATCAGAAAGGAGGAGGCTGTTATGGCATTTCCAATTGCTCTCATCTTCAGCCAGTTGAAGCTCCTCTTCCATTCTGAGGGGGACCACTTCCCTTGGCAACAATGGGATTAAATGTGTTCCTCACAACCAGGTTCTCAGAAGCTCTGTATGTGCATCAGATCTCTGGACTGGTCCCCACCGTTTCAGAGATTGGATGGGAGTTGAAAAGAGGGTGAAGTGGTCATCCAGGGATCTGGATGTGGTCGGTGATCCCATAGTGACAGCAGCAACGCCTCGGAGACCTCCAATATAGGGGAACCTACTTTAGCATCTGTACGGGAAACCATAATCCTAAAAAATGGTGTCCCTGCCAGATGGGTATCAAAGTAAAGTCCTTATAACCTCCCTGATCTTGGTTACATGTTCCAGGGAAAGAAGTTTGCAAACATGGGGGTAAAAACCTGGCTACCAGGCATGTTAGGTCTTTCATGGGTGACCTAGCAAAATTTGGACATCTTGGGCCAGATCCCTAGGTCTAGGTAAGCTAATCTTGGAGAAGAATCCAAGCAAAGGTAACTTTTAGCCCCCAGCACAGGCCATAATATCCTCAGGTCTGCTCTAATTTACACTGGCAACAACAGCCCTCTGACACTTCCTACATGAGGTGGAATTGTTGGCAAGGAATGGTGTAAGGCTCATTTCATCAAAAGCCAGAAGGGGAGCTAAAGAGGGATGCAAAGACTTTAGATTTAAAAGGAAACTGCCCCAGGAGTGCTGATAATGAGGTCAGTTTCTGCCTCTTATGCCATGGAGATTGGGGAGTTATGTGGAAAGAGGTGGATGCTTGCTCCTTTATGCAAGGCTTTATCCACCCTTTATAAAAACCAAGAAACTCTTCCCCAGGCCCTGAGCCTACAAAATTAGCCAGCATTGGTAAATGTAATATCAAAAAAGCTTCATAACTGCTGCAGTGGGCCTTACATCCCCAATTGCCTCCTCATGCTGAGCGGGCTTGGTTGTTGTTTCTGCAGCTATGTCAGGATCCTAGTTCCTCCTCCTTTTCCCACCTCTCTCCGAGAGATCCTAAGGATCACAGCACTGCATTTAGTACCTCCTAACACATCTCCTCAAATCCCTAATTGTCCCAATTTATTGACCTCTGCTGGTTCTCACCTCCTTTACATTCCTTGTGATTAACTTGCAAGATGCTTCTGTGCTAATGAGTAGCAAGGTGATCTTGAGGATGAAGGGCCAACCCTAAGAATTCAGTCCAGTTCCAAGTAAAATACTAGCTCTTTGATCCCTTTACTCTAACAGTATTGCTTATTGGTGATGCCTGTCTCTTCCGTAACTCTCCCACCTCGTCATACATTGATGTAGATATTGCCTAGGACCAAGTCTATCTAACCCTTCCTCTCCTCTTCCTAAGAGACTACAAGCCACACATTAACATCAGTCCGAGTAGCAGCAAGTTCATAATACAGTCTTATCTAAGACATGTTAGCAACAGAATCTTTTTGGATCAAAGCTGAGGGTGAAATGCATACTGTTTTCACAGTGGTGTAACTACAATCCAGGGTGTTTGCAGCACTACTTGTATAGGTAAGAAACTTCCAGAAAATTTGACTTCCATGCAGTGGAATGCAGAAAGCAGACCAGAGAACTCATCTACACAGTGATGGTAGTAGGAGCTCTATTTGCACCACGTCTACAATTCCCCGCTACACTGGTTCTGCTCTACTGGAGACTGAAACAATGAGGACTATGAAATAAATAGCTTTTCTTAAAGAGAGCTGCATCCAAATGATGCCTGTTATACATATAACTCTTGTGTTTGGATGCAAGATGTGTAAAATTTATCCAGTGTAAGCAAGGCCTATTAGCTATCGATTCAGATAGCCAGCAATTAATCCATTCACAATGAGATAATTTTCTTTGCAACCGTAAGGGCTAGAAATACTATTTTTGTTCTGAATGAAAGCTTACACTGTGCAAAATTTTAATCTGCTAGAGGTCTGATTAATTTATTAAGCACATTAGATCTGCCCACAAAATAAGTGTTTCACATTATGAAGGAGGATATGCCTCACATTGGACAAGGGCAGGAAGAGTTTAATGGTCTGTTGTAAAGGCAGGTGCTGAAGCCAGCTCTGCAGCACCTGGCAAGACTATTAAGCCTTAGGGGAGGGACTGCCAGCTCGCTGGCACAAAAAGAAAAGCAACGTGCTTCACAAAGTAGCTGCTTTGACCCAGAGCTCTTGGTTCTTAGGCACAGAGAACCTAAGGAGTGGGCTGAGCAGCTCTAAGTCAGGAACCTGAGGAGCAGCCAAACCTGGGGAGGAGGAGTGGATTGAACATTGTTGACTGATTGTTCATGTGTGAGTTATACAATTCAAATAGCATGAAGAGGGATAGTTTTGATCCTAGTCAGGGTGTGTGGCCTATATCTAAGAGCAGATAAATACTCATGGCCTTCCATAGTAAAAACATAATTTTACACAGATCAGCAGGGACTCTAAGAAACTGGAAGCAAAGTACATTTTTTATTTAGACTTTACAACTACATTATTTAGCATATAAAATAACCTAAACATAAAAAAATTATACTGTTTTGGACTGGAGAAATTAGTAACTGATCAAAATTAATCATCCACTTTACAAAATATACACATCAGTCTAAATGGACTACATGGCCCAACAATTTAGTGGAAAAGGACTTTAATCCCATAGACAGTCTACACTGAACACTGATGCAATTAAGTATACAAATTGCTGAGACAGCCCTCCTGTCACAAGTAGACTATGATATAACTTTAATAGAATTTGCTCTATATTTGACAGCAATTATCTAGGGATACTTATGATCCTTTATTAATGTTATACCAGCACCTTCGGGTAAACAGTTACTTATTGGTGCTAACTAGCTGGAGAAAGAGAAAGTAAAATAGTACAAGGCACAGATCCCCAAATGGATTTAGGTGCCTAACTGCCACTTAAGGCAGTGCAAAATTTAGACCCTCAAAAACCCCACTCAGCTGCCACCTACCACAAGTAGGGGTCTAAATTTATAAGCACTTAACTTTCCACTAATAAAGTCTGCCAGGTGCCTAAAAATCTGCTAGTGATCGTATACACAAATGCCTACCTCCTGATGCCAAGTGCCTATTTTATGGTGGGATCCTCAACCGAGGCATTTCCCCATCTATCCCACCGGCGGGATCCAATCAGGTGGGCATTCTGAGAGGTCACCTAACAGAATGGGCCTCACACAAAGGAGAGGAAGCGGTGGTGATTTCTTAATAAACTTCAACCCGGTAGTTAAGAGTATTCACCCGTGCTGTGGGAGACCCAAATTCCAGTTCCTTTTTCAATGACTATTTAATTATTTATACAAAGTGGAACAGATTCAATGGGAGGGACAGAGGTCCATCCCAGTATATCCCATAGTCCAGTGGGTAGGGATATGAGTTTATGTCAAGCAGAGGGGGGCTTTGAACCTCTGTTTCCCACATCATTGTGTGTGTTCCAATCATTGAGCTAAAGATTATAAGAGGGGCACTACCACTGTTTTTTTGTTTGCTTATTTGTGTGTGGCAGGAATAGACCTAGACCAGGGGTAGGCAACCTATGGCACCGGTGCCAAAGGTGGCATGCAAACTGATTTTCAGTGGCACTCACACTGCCCAGGTCCTGGCCACTGGCCCGGGGGGTTCTACATTTTAATTTAATTTTAAGTGAAGCTTCCTAAACATTTTAAAAACATAATTTACTTTACATACAATAGTTTAGTTATATATTAAAGACTTATAGAAAGAGACCTTCTAAAAACGCTAAAATGTATTACTGGCATGCAAAACCTTAAATTAGAGTGAATAAATGAAGACTCGGCACACCACTTCTGAAAAGTTGCCGACCCCTGGCCTAGACACTTGACTGCTGGAGAGCATTCAAGGCAGTGCATTCCAGGCAGAAAGAAGTGCCTCCCTTTGTCCCAGCATTTCTTATGGGCTAGCTAAGGCAGCTTTTCTTATGGGCACGCTGGCTTCTGTGGATCCCATTCTCAGGCACCTAAAATTCCCTATGTATTGTTAGGGCCCTACCAAATTCACAGTCCATTGTGGTCAATTTCACAGCCATAGGATTTTAAAAATTGTAAATTTCATGATTTCAGCTCTTTAAATCTGAAATTTCCCAGTGTTATAAGAGTAGGGTCCTGCCCCAAAGAGAGTTGGGGGAATGTTGCAATGTTATTGTAGGAGGGTGCAGTATTGCTACCCTTACTGCTGCACTGCTGCTGGTGGCAGCACTGCCTTCAAAGCTGGGCAGCTGGAGCGTGGCAGCTGCTGCCCAGGATCCCAGCTCTGAAGGCAGAGCCACTGCCAGCAGCATCACAGAATTAAGGATGTCATGGTATGGTATTGCCACCCTTACTTCTGCGCTGCTGTCTGCAAAGCTGGGCCCTCAGTCAGCAGCCACCACTGTCCAGCAACCCAGCTCTGAAGGCAGCAATGCAGAAGTAAGGGTGGCATGGTATGGTACTGTCACTCTTACTTCTGCACTGCTGCTAGTAGGGCACTGCCTTCAGAACTGGGTGTCTTGCCAACAACTGCTGCTCTCCAGCCGCCCAGCTCTGAAGTCAATGGAGAAGTAAGGGTGACTTCCCAAAAATACCCCTGAGATCCCCCCAGCAACTGCCTTTTGGATCAGGACCCCCAATTTGAGAAATATTGGTCTCCCCCGTGAAATCTGTATAATATAGGGTAAAAGCATGCAAAAGACCAGATTTCACAATCCATGATACATTTTTTATGACCGTCAATTTGGTAGGGCCATATGTATTGTACAGAAATCAGGGCTCCCTAATTCAGGGCTGTGGATTCCATTAGGTTGCAGGGTCCCTAGAGCTAGGTGTTCCATACTGAGCCTAAGTACCCTTTGAGGATTTAGCCCAATGTAACTAGTGAGCTATGGAGCTAAACTCAATTGTAAATTGAAAACCAGGCAGAAAATTCAAGGTATGGGAAAAACAGGAACAGTAATAAATATTAAAGCCATTACAGAAATATTTTTCTTTTTCTATTTATCAAAAAATAATACTCAGTCCTGCCATCAGTGCAGGGAACTGGACTAGAAGACCTCTTAAGGTCCCTTCCAGTCCTATGATTCTATAGCAAAATAGGTAATTCCAGTGAAAAGACAGGAAATGGCCATTTCGATTCTCTGCATTCTCACATTTGTTTAAAAATGGATTGCTAAAAGTATTAGTGAAACAGTGTCATTTCACAATTTAATATTTACTTCAGTATAACTGTCAAATACAAAAATGCATATTACATTTTTTCCTTTCAACACCTGGTGTCACCAGAATAACACAGTACATTTCTATAAATGCTCTGCACTTTTATATGCCTTGATTTTAAGACAGCTAATATTTAAAAATAAAAACAATAAAAGCAAAACTGCTCCATCGAAAATTAAGAGGAATCACGCATGAGCATGACTTTAGTCACTAACAGGTCACATTATCATACAATTGTCAGTGATAGGTCATTTAGCAATGAGCTCTACATGTCTAAAAGTTTTCAAGTGTTTTTGTTATGGTCTTACTGATGTTAAGAAAAGCTAAAAGCAATGAGAAACAATTTGTCAAAACCTCCTATTTTGATTAGGGCTAAATCCTGGTCTCAAAGAAACTTTACTCCTGACTCCAGCTAAACCAAAATTTGGCCTATAGTGATCAATCCTTGCTTTCTAAGTATGCACCAGTTATGACTTTTCCACCTACCCTGTGGCTATGAGAGTCAGGTCACTTGAAAGATCTGTTAAGAATAGAGAGGTGGGAGTATTTTTCTGCTTCTCTGGAGTTCCTATGTCTTCAAAACAAGAATTCTACAGCTCAGAATTCTAAAGAGCCCAACTTTCCTTAACTACTTTCCACAAAGCGAATTGACAACCCTGAAAGAAAGGCAGATCTGGTGACCCTGTATTTCATTAAACTAAAAAGAGTGAAACTAGTAAACACATGTACTGATTAAAGTTATATAAAAAATACAAGAGGTTGAAATCTTTCCCAGGTTTCACTGCTCATTTTAAAACCCAAACTGAAGTTTGGCAGGCAATTAGACCATAAAATTGTATAATCAGCTTGAGTAGCCAGAAAACAGAAACTATTTTTTAAAATAGCTTTTGAAAGAGGCCATTGCAAATGCCCATAACTTTGAAAAAAATCCATAAAAATATTTATTGTGTATAAATTTACATTGAAGACTAAAGACAGTGAGTTTATTTTAGAGCTCCAAAAGAGATTCCCCTCCCCACCCTTTTAAAAGAAAGTATCATATAAGAAAATCAAAAAGTTACAATTAAAGACATTGTCAAGATACTTTTCAACTCACTGTTTATAACAAAGTGTATATTCAAACTTTCTCTCATTTTTTCCTCTCTTATGCATATACTGGCTTATCATTGCAGGTTTATTCATGAATGATGAGCTACCGATAGCTTTGCTTTTATATCCATCTTTTATAATTTTCAAATGCTGGTTTTGAAGTGTGAGGAGGTAGAAGTATACACAGGGTTATATGGACTTTACAAGAGATTTTTTTGAAAAAAAAATATTCTTAGATTCATAGATTTTAAGGCTAGAAGGGCATTTAATCCAATAATCACTGAAAAAAGTTCCTTTATGGAAAAGATTAATTGTGGATCTTTAACCAATGTTTGGAGGCATTCCCAACACTCTCACCAGACTGTGCACTTCAAAACTGGTTTGATGCTTGCCACATCCTACAGATAGGAGATAGGAATAAGAGAAGCATGCAAACTTAACCTCAAATATTCTCATCAAGCAACACAACCTGACCGAGGTCATGAATGGAAAAGAACAGTGGGGGTGCACTCACAGCTTAATGTTGTAAAAAGCAGTCATGAACAGCAAAAAAGTCAGCAGACTGAGCCTGAATAAAAAAGATGCAAACTCTTTAACAAAAGAGAGTCCTCTCTCTCCCTCACCCGCACCCTTGCTTGAGTTAAACAGGTGTTTAAAAAACACAAACTTTTGAAAAGTATTTGCGGGATTGCTTGCTAACTCAGTTGGGAAGGTTTTACATTCATGATTTGTTTAATATCTTAAATTTACTTGCTCTCCAGTCATCTACTGTCTTCCAAAAAAGAAAGTCATTAAGACCTGAATTTCTAATGTGAAAAACAAAGTTAGTTTTTTTTCTTTTAAAGAAATGAAAATAGATGCACAAACCTATTTTCCTTCATAGATCACCTTTTCAAAAAAAAAAAAAAAAAAGTCAGTTTTGATGCTCTTTGGCCAGATATGAAAAAGATACAAGGCCCACCTGGATAGTCCTTGGAAACAAAGCTCTGTCCAGTGTTGGCTGGGCTGGATAAAACTGTACAACCTGGTAGGAGAAAGTCAAGGGGGCCGGGATTTCACTTGAGGAATCTGTCTGGGTAGAAGGCACAGACAGGAGAATATCAGTGGAGGGGTGCTGTTAATGTGATTTAGACCAGGGGTCTCACCTACACACTCAGCAGGAGGTGAGAGAATTGTACCCTGTGGCACCCCACATCAATAAGCCCTTGAGGTAAGTGTTCAGAGTTACCCTACACGTCCTCTCAAAAAGAGAAGAGCAGAGTGACTCAAGCTCAATTCTGCCTTTCCCTATCAGGGTTCACAGAGCAATTCACATCTCTATCTTGTCCACTGTATAAAAGACAGTTGTAGAGCTTAAAAAAAACACAACACAATTATGGATATTTTATATCTTTGTCCAATGCCTAAAGTAGATAATCAATTAACCAATCACAATCTGTGCCAAATACAGGCTTAAAAATAGAACCTTTGCATCTGTTCCCACACCAAATTAGTCCAGAATACCTACTGAATGGAAAACACTGAAATAAAAATTACTGGATTTAAGTTCATTCCTCTCTAGCAACATTTCTAATCATGTTATTAGTATTTTTGTTTACTTGTAAAAATGCACTTATTCAGTTCTCTTTCCAAATACACATTCTTTTGTTCTAGTGCTTAGTTTCCTGCAAATTGTTCCTTCTGAAGTTCAGCTACATATTAACTGAGCCGCTAACCCCCATTCCTCCTTCCTTCCCCCAGTCTTCTGAACTTTATCTTCCTATGCATAATTTTACTGATGTTCCAGTTTTCCTTTCTTTTCATCTCAGTAAGCTATGCAGCCCCCACAGCATAAAAAACATCCTGCCCAAAAATATTTTTATTTTAGCACACCATTTTTTGTTTTCACTATGTGATTACGATGGCGAAAAGATTTCACAACAACCCATGCCTTTGGTTTTAAATGATCTCATTGATTTGTATTAATGAGGTACGTCCAAAATACAGATTTCTATCTGATTTAAGTGTATATTTTATTGGCTCTGCTGATAGCAGCCTTGTCAACTAGATTACACTGATTTAGAACATTGGTGAAAGACTAATAGAGGAAATCTGTACCTACAGAGGTTTTTCCCAAGCTATTGAAGTGATAACTGTAGACACCATGTGCACTTTTTCTAGACCCGCAGCAAATTTAGGCCCCAATCCTATACAAATACAATTGTAACTTTCTTCACATATGTAGTCCCATTCAAATCAATAGAACTACTCACATGAGGACAGTTATACATGTGCATGGGTATAAGCAAGAGTAGGGCCATAACAGAACAATGTAGGTCAACAAAGGTTTCCTAGGCAGACAATTAAATAAATGATTATATTGTTGCATCTCAGACAATATGCTACACAAATTGCATCAGCAGCAGTTCTCCCCACAAACCAGATATAATTAGAAGTTCAGATCCAAGAACAGCTGCCCAACTAAATACTAAATTCTGTGCATGCTGCTTATACTGCTGTGTTTTTACAGATAACACAAGAACAAAATTACTGGGGAGTTTATGCCTCGTAAGAGATAAAATCATTAAGCTTAAGAACGTCTTCTCTATAGTCCCTGAAAATATTTATGAACACTTTTTCCGTTCTGCAGGATGATGCTAGCAGAACAACTTGAACACATTAACATAGAATTACCATTACCTAAAGACTCCAACTGCTAATGTGGTTTTTGAAAAGCCAGCAAAAGCTGTGGAGGAAAACAGATTTTTAAAAACAGAAATAAACAGGTTAATTTCTAATCTGCAAAACAAAAGCTATACCGAGAAATAGCTGGTGAAGCCTGTAATCTATGGACCAGCCCCCTGATATCTAAAAATCAGATACATATGATAGACTTTCATGATAAGCCTAGGAGTCCTATGTTAAAAATTAAAAAGTATTAAAGCTACTATGACAAAACTGAAATGATAATTGTGTAGGTGAACAAGCATTAATTTTCTTAGATCATATTTTATCATTAGTATTTTACTGTTATGGAAATGTGCCTGCTGTGGCACAAATCTGGGTCATAACTGGGTTTCCATGTAAAACAAAACAAGCTGTGAATGGTATATATTGTAATCACAACAGAGTCCCACAGAAACAAAGATGGGACAATATCAGCATTAACATGCCCATAACATGTCGTCCATTGCACTTCATGCATTTGTATTCTTTGGGACAACTGTGCATTATTCTTTTGTTGAATATGTATTATAAAGTGCCACATATCTTTACAGACCTATATAAATAACAATCACACAATCAAGATGTCTATCTTCTTTGAACTGAAGCCACCCAAAAAAACCAACCCCAAACCAACTCTCTCTCAAGCCTCAGGAAAGTTTAACTGAAATAAAAATAGAGAACTCTATAAGATTCTTGGGTGCAATCCAGACCAGTGAGAGATTGTGTCACCACCTGTCCCATAACCTTGAGTGACTTCCACTGCTTTGCTGTTGTAGCTCCAAACTTGGGCCACTCACACACACCACCAGTAGCAAGTCACACTGTTAGTATCGGTGTATAGCTGTAGCCTTGGTTTGGCAGTGGACCAAAGCAGCCGGTCAGCAACATACCAGTCACACTCTGGCTTCCACCAGCCTGGGTTACTACTTTCAGGGTAATTGTAGCACACTCCCAGGCCTGAATTCCCCCCCCCCCCCAAAAAAAACATATTTTACCATTTCCTGGGCATTTCAGACATTAAAGGTCTGTTGTCCCTATAAAGGGTCAATATTCAACAGCCTGCTACTTTAACTAGAGTTACCAAACAACTCTATTTAAACGCAGCACTGCATTGGTTTAGATTTAAAAAAAAATTTAAAAAAAATAAAAAAAATAAAAAGTTTATTTAAACTACACTGAGATAGGATTTTAAGTGAAATCAAGTATCAGGTATTAAAGTCAGAAATGGTTACAAGAAAAATAAAGATAAAATTTATCTGCTATGAAGCATTTTAACAAGCTAGACTTGGTTCAAGATGAAGTCCATACCACAGGTTCCCAGCAACACAGCTGACCAAATTCTCAGGTCAAGCTCTCCCCCAAAGTCAAAGGACTGGTTCCTTTGTCGTCTTAGGTGAAAGAGAGAGATAGCTTGTGGGTTTCTGCCCTCTTTTTTTTTTTTTATAGTCAAGTTAAACTTTGAAGTGGATACTTCTGAGGGTTATCCCTCAAAGCAAAGTTTATTCAAATAGTACAGAAGGTGATACTAAGGGTATGTGTTCACTAGCAATGTTAAAGTGCTGGCCGTGGCCGTGCTTTAATGTGGCTGTGCAGATGCGGCATGGCACTGGGAGAGAGCTCTGAGTCTGGCGGTGAAGGAGGCTTCATGTTCTTTCTTCTCACCTGTCTTTGCTGATGTGCAAATTAGCTTTGTCTCTTGCCATCTCTTCTCCCTGCTACCTTAGGACCCTTACCTCAATTTACAGGATTAAACATACATTTCTTCATTCAGGATACTTCTGCCTGGGCAGGGCTGTGTGGTTTTGAACATGTGCTAATAACATTATACCAGGGAATCTTTTACATATAATATTGCTACATACATTTCACTATGATATTATTGACCAGTACATAAGAGAGGCCATACTGGGTCAGACCAAAGGTCCATCTACCCCAGTATTCTGTCTACCGACAGTGGCCAATGCCAGGTGACCCGGAGTGAGTGAACCTAACAGGTAATGATCAAGTAATCTCTCTCTTGCCATCCATCACCCCCCTCTGACAAACAGAGGTTAGGGACACCATTCCTTACCCATCCTGGCTAATAGCCATTAACTGCCATGAATTTATCCAGTTCTCTTTTAACAGCGAACAAGAAGTTTTCAAATGATACCTTAACAAGGCATATTTTGTACAAAGATTATTTCAATAGCTTGTAGGATGTGAATACAGATGTGCTTTCGTTCATACCCTACAGTCTAGGGGGAAAACAATTAAATGTTAATATTCTTCTGTGGTTGAAGTCCTCCTCCTTCTAGAACAGTGATTCAAGAACAAGTCAGAGCTATGAGGTACTCATTGACAAGATCCTCTTCTATTTTATCCCTTCCTATCTCCTTCCCCAAAAACATTGTTTCCTACTACACAAAATTCAGAAGAATATAAGCTTTAGTATTTTTCATGGGTACACTGAGTGTCATAAAATTTCAAGTTTAAGACTAGCAGCCGTGTTAGTCTATATACGTAAAGAAAACGAGGAATATTTGTGGCACCTTAGAGGTTAACCAACTGATTTCAGCATAAGCTTTAGTGGGCTATAGCCCACTTCATCGGATGCATAGAATGGAACACACAGAAGTAAGATGCATTTATATACACAGAAAGCATGAAAAGTTGGAAATTACCATACCAATTCTAAGAGGCTGTTTAATTTGGATGAGCTATTATCAGCAAGAGAAAAAATAAAACCACCACCACCTCTCCATACTTAAACAGGAAGCTTAAGAGGATGCTTAAGCAGAACTGAACTGGAGCAACTCTACACATTATCCTGAAATATTTAGTTCTAAGCTCAGATATTTGCGGTACCGCAAGCGGTGAAACTTCCTATGCCAATTAACAGTGATTCCAGGTTGCTCATGAAACTGTATGTTTTCTTTTCACTTTGATGGCTGTTTTACACAGCTTCAAGCCAGGAAACACTGCAATTCAAACAAGATTCTGCATTTATCCTTTACAACAGGGGTTCTGAAGTCCTTTTCTTCCATTTCCAAGCAGAAAGGACATCCAACACCCAATTCAGTAAGCAAAGCCCTCAGGCCCCTGCTCACTAAGCCATAAAGCTTTCCTGAATCTCAAAAAACTCCTGCTTCAAAAGTAACACTGAACATAAAACTGAATGCAAGAGCAATAGTCTAGTTTCTATTACAACAATCTTTCTGAATCTCCATTGTGCAGCCAGCATTAAACTTGCAGGGAGGAGCACAGGTTGCAGGAGAGAAGAGTTTGGAGAAGGCATCAGGAAGCCAGTCAGTGTACATGTGGCTGGAATGTCACCTGCAGTTGCAATATCTCTGTAAGTAGTTCTCTTAATAAAGAGAATTTAATCTTAGAAATATGGAGTCCTTGTGTTATTACCCAGCATGTGGTATATAAAACATGATGGAAGCAGTCACTCTAGCAAAACCCACAACAAGCAAAAGTGTATAATTAGCAGGCAAACAGAGCAGCATCTAGAAACTAAACAAACAGGCAGCATGAAGAGACAGACCACTGGGAATGCTCATTTCCACACAAAAGAAGTCATGTACAAGCATGAAGCAGAAGAACCAAGAACTGAGTTTGCATATAAAGCCACCCTTGCGGGATAAAGATGGAAATATAAAGCTTTTTAAATATTTTGAATTTTTTTCAAAAATCCCAGTGAGACGTGAGAAACACACTTTAGCCAGGAATAATGTTTGAAACACTGGAACAAATTGATAAAGTATCTGAGTACTGTGTAAGGCTGCCAGTTTTCACTGACACATTCCTGGAGATCTAATCACATAACAATCTTTAATTAAGAAGATTAATCTTTAATTCCTGGAGACTCCAGGCCAGTCCTGGAGGGTTGGCAACACCAGTACTGTGACCCCAGACATAATGAGATTGTATGGAGAAATTGTTTTGCTTCTTTAACCCAGAACCATGAACCAGAAGAGGAAATAGATACTTACATTACAGAGCTGAAAACTCTGGCATCCATCCGTAACTTTGGAGATATTAAAGATTTCCTAATTAAAGACAGAATCATTTGTGGAACACTAGATTCCAGTTTACAAGAGAGATTGTTGAGAGAAACAGATCTAACCCTAGAGAATGAGATATTTAAGTTAAAGGACTATGTTGGCACAAGATCAAATGGTTGTAAAGTGGCCGTGAACAATTTCAGACTGGAAATCGGAAGGTTTCTAACCATCAGAGAGGTGAGGCTTTGGAACAGCCTCCAAATTTTGAGAGACAGATGGACAACTTTATGAGTACAATTATATGATGGGCTCACTTGCTGTTTATATCTTATTTTTCTAAAGCTCATGCTTCAGGATTTCAACTGGCCATTGGGAAAAGTCAGGAAGAGATATTCCTCCCCAGTGAATTCTAGTTTTGTTTTGTTTATTGGTGGTTGTTTTTTTTTTTAAATCACTTTCCCCTGAAGCATCAGGGATGGCTACAACTAGTGACAGGAAATTGGGTAGGGTGGGCCAGCGTTCTGAGGTGCACCAAGCATTCTCTCTCTCTGGTGTTAGCTCACAATCATTGCCATACCTGGGGTCAGAAAGGAATTTCCCTTCCAGAGTCAGGTTGGCAAGGACCTTGGCAGTTTTTCACCTTCCTCTGCATTATGCAGGTATTGGTCACTTGTGATTATTTAGGTCTGTGGTTCTCAAACTGGGTCAGGACCCCCTTTTAATGTGGTCACCAGGGCTGGCATTAGACTTGCTGGGGCCTGGGGCTGAAGCCCAAGCCCCACTGCCTGAAGCCAAAGCCCAAGGGCTTCAGCCCTGGGCATCAGGGCTCAGGTTACAGTCCCCTGCCTGGGGCTGAAGCCCTTGGGGCAGTAGCTCAGGCTTTGGCCCTCATGCCTGGGGCTGCAGGCGGGTTCAGTCTTTGGACCCTCCTCCTGAGGTCATGTAGTAACTTTTGTTGCCGCCAGAAGAGGGTCACAGTACAATGAAGTTTAAGAACCCCTGATCTAGGTGTACCTCATTTAACCATTTCTCTGGCAGTGCACAGGCCTTGACAACTGGTACACCTCAGTCCTTTCTATTTATTTTATCTGCCATTTTCTTGCCTAGTCATCCAATTTTGTGAGATCCCTTTCTAACTCTTTACATTCAGCTTTGGATGTAACTATGTATGGTCTGCAAACTTTGCCACCTTACTGTGTACCCCTTTTTCTAGACCATTTCTAAATATGTTGAACAGCACCAGTCCCAGTATAGATCCTTGGGGGACCCTACTATTTAGCTCTCTCCATTGTGAAAACTGACCATTTATTCCTACCCTTTGTCTCCTATCTTAACTAATTACTGATCCATAAGAGGACCTTCCCTCTGATGACCAGGCCTGACTAACTTTACTTAAGAGCCTTCAGTGAGGGACCTTGTCAAAGGCTTTCTGAAAGTTCACATACATTGTATTACCTTTGAGCACATGCTTGCTGACATCATCAAAGAATTCTAGTTGACTGGTGAGACATGATTTCCCTTTACAAAAGCTGTGTTGACTCTTCTCCAACCCATTGTTTTCACCAGTGTCTGATAAATCTGTTCTTTACTCGTTTCAATTAACCTGCCTGATACCAAAGTTGGCAATTACATGCCAGTAAGCCTAAAACCAACTCTGAAGCCTTAAAAAAAAGAGAGAGTTGGCATTATATTAGCTATCTGCCTGAAAAATTGAGAACCGTGAAGGAAATGCTCAGATCTAGGGACATGAAGGGAGTCCAACAATTTACAGGGATAGCCAACTATCTCCAGATTCTGTGCACACCTATCATAAGGCTGTGAACCCTTCAGACTAATTAAAACACATTACTCCAATTGAATCTATTTCCCTATGTTAAGTATCCTTCACACCTTCTTGTCAACTGTCTGATATAAACTATCCTACCTATCACTACAAAAAGCTTTTTTCTACTGCTGATAATAGCTCCTCTAAATTAAATAGCCTCGTAGAATTGGTATGATAATTTCCACATTTTTATGGGGTTTTTTGTTTGTTTGTTTTTGTTTTCTGTGTGTATATATTCATCTTACTTTTGTGGGTTCCACTCTATGCATCTGATCAAGTGGGCTATAACCCACGAAAGCTTATGCTGAAATAAATTGGTTAGCCTCTGAGGTGCCACAAGTATTCCTTGCTTTCTTTAAAACACAACGATTCAGCATGGGAATGGTCAGAAACCCCAAAACATGTGTTTGAAAAATGTAAAGAAAACCATAAGTGATGCACCAGTTCTAAAGTACTACAACCTCGAGCAACAGCTACAGCTAGCGTGTGATAGCTCATAAGGAGAAAGAAGAGCAGCCCATGGCATTTGCTAGTACAGCCCTGACAGACACAGAAAAGAAATATTCATATAGAAGAGGAGCTGCTGGCTTAACAATTCCATCAATTGACCTCTGGGATCTAGGGGAGCATGCACTCTAGTCCCAAATCATTAGAATGCACTGTGAAGAAGCCACTGGTGAGTGCATCCATATGATTAGACACTAGACCACATGTTGCTGATACTTCAGCTCTATGAGAAAAGGCTCAGACACAGCCCAGAAAAGTCACTACCTGTACTGGTACCAGACACACTGAGCAGGGCATACCTTCCAGAGTACGACACAAATGGCTCTGCAGAACAGGAATTAGAGTCAGTGAACATACTTCTGAATCTCTGAAGCGAGGCTTCAGGCAACTCAGCTAAGTACCACATAGGACGGGGTTTACAGGAATTAAAAGAGTTCATACTCCAGATTGCAAGAAGCAAATGCCACAGGAAGTTACCTCCCATTACCAGATGATGGATGAGCTGTGACTGCAAGCCAGAATTTTATTTAATGGGGAACAAACAGATTTAAAGGTTAATATCAAGAGATGGCTACACCAGGATAAAGAGACATGTGATGTGCCAGGCTATGCATCTCATCGCCTGGAGAAAGGTCAGAACAGACCTTTCCGCTTTTAATGACAGGAAGCGCATGATTACAGTAGCTTACTACTTTTATTTCTGGGAGGTGGACAACCTGGAGAACACTCTGGCAACAACAGCGATCAGAAAACTAAAGGCACGTTTTGTCATGTCTGATATGCCGTACTCAGACAATAGACTCAGACACTACACTGCAGCAGAATTCAAACAATTCAGCACCAAATGGGAATCTGAGCAAGACACCTTGCCGGAGGGTCCCCACAAAGCAATGGGAAGGCAGAGTCTTCAGGAAAAGATTGATGACAGAAACAAAAGAGACAGGATGGATGTGCCAGACCCTCACAATACACCCTCCTGGGACAAGACCCAAGCAGGGGGCTCAATCTGACATGCACGGGGCCGCCCAGCCCTTAGTACACGAAGGCTTCAGGAATCAGAGCATTATACGGGTACAGCGCGGGTGTGGGCTTCTTCCCGCCAAAACGCTCTGGCTACAAACTAGCGCGTGACCCGGTAGGCTCGGGCACGTGACGTCTTTGATCCAATCATTTCCGTCCTGGCGGCGCCCTCGTTCGGGGAGGTTAACTTGGGGAGTTCCGCTTTTTAACGGCGTCAACGGCCCGCGCGCGCCCCGCACTCACCCGCCAGCCTGGCAACAGTGATGTGAAGTAACCTGCCCGCGAAGCTTCTCCCCTGCGCGGAGCGTCCCTCCGCTCGGCGCGCGCCCGGTTCCCTGGGCTGCTTCCGGGATCCGCTTAGCTCAACTCTGGGGGCGGGGCCTGGGCGAGCTCTCGCCCGCCCCCTACGGCTGCGGAGAGCCCGGAGCGCGCACGGAGGGCGGAGCCGGGACGGTGGCACAGGTAGGGGGCGGAGCTAGGAGGGGGACGTTGCCGTGGAAACGCCCCAGCTCCCTACCTTCCCGAGAGTGCGCGCGGAGCTGCGAGCTGGGGCCAGGGCCACGTGATGCCATGTGGTTGGGGGAGGGGGGGGTGTCACTGAGGCGCAGAGGACCTTGGCCGCGGCTGAGGGCGCAGCGCTTCGTTGACGCTAAAGCGTCGAGTCTCCGCCCCCTGCGCGCAGCCTATGAGCCGAGGGGTGGGAGCGCGCGGCTTGCGCGCGCGCCCCCCCCGCGTGTGTTTCCACGTGGCGCCGCCCTGCGGCCGCTCCGGCCCCCCGACAGCGGAGCACCTCAGAGGCGCGGCCGGGGACGGTGGCCAGGCCAAGCGTGATGCTGCATCTGCTGTTTTGAGCCCCTTGGCTCCCACGCAGCCGCCCTCTGCGGAGCGGGGGGGGGGGCTGAGTCGGGCTGGCTCCTTCTGGCTGAAGCATCGTCTCCACCTAGCGCTGCCCCACGTCCCAGAAAGAGCAAAACGAGCTTCTAGGAACCGAGAGGCAGGGTCCGTCTTACAGGAAAACACCTGCAGCGCCCAGTGACTTCCCCTAGGCCCCCAAAGCGTGACGAGAGCCTAAAAGGAGACAAGAGCAGAAACAGGCCCTTCTGCATCGGTGGTGGCCCTGGAGAGTTCTCCCCCCATACAGCCCAGGAGCACCTGAACCCACCTCCTAAATCATGCCCCCTTTTAGCTCCTAGGCCAGCTGGTCTGTTGGGGAAGTAGTTGTCAAAAATTGCAGAGGAGAACAAGCGGGCACAGCCTTCCCAAGGCAGGGGTGTTGGTGATGTGACAGCCCCCCACGTTCAGGACCTGTACGATTAGAGGGAAATTTTGATCAAGTCAAACTTTGTTTTGATGGGCTCAGTTCCCCAGGAGCAGTACTGAGGAGGTTCTGAAGCAAGTAGGGTGACCAGCTGTCCCAGTTTTATAGGGACAGTCCCGATTGTTGGGTCTTTTCTCTTCCATAGGCTCCTATTACCTCTATCCAAGTCCCGATTTTTCACATTTGCTGTCTGGTCACCCTAGGAGCAAGGGAGTAAACAGCTAGGCCACACCTCTTCCTATTCCTGCCAGGCAACAGTGATGTGAAGTAACCTTTTTAACCCCACCTATATTTTTCTAGCAACCATCTATCTACCTGCACTGTCCCCACAGTAGCCTCATGCCCTATTTTACTAGCATTCATTTCTGCAGAAAAGACAATGGAGTTGCAGCCTAAAAGATCAATATTTCAAATATAGGTAACCAAAGGCGGCGGCAGCAGTTGCTGCTGCTGCTGCTTTTGTAAAGGTTTAGACATGACATGCCTATGTGATCTGGTCCCTAAAACAAGATGGGGGATATATAGTTGGAGAATTCAGCTGGAGATTAGGCACAAGTTACATGCTAACTGGTGTGAGGATTTAGGCAGTTGTAGGCATACCTGCCCACTAAAATGTAGACACCTCAGGGACTTTAAGGGCAGAAATTTAGGTGCCTATAGGCTGACCAGATGTCCCAATTTTACAGAAAAATTTTCTGTAAAATTTTACTATATAAGAAAAAGACCCCTGTCCCGACTTCTCATATTTGCTGTCTGGTCACCCTAGCTGCCTATAAGTTTAAGCAGCAGCTGAATTTAGGTTTGTGAATGTTAGTGGTATCTAAAACCCTCTTGTGAATTCTAACCAAAATGAATTAACAATGGCTGGGAAGAGGAGTACATGTGGATAGTGTTATATTATTTTTAAAGTTGGAACTAACATGCTGGTCATACCCCTACCTCATTTGTTTGTTGCACCTTCTCCTCCACTCCCAGGGGTGATTGCTCTGCCCTTTTTTTTTTTTAAAGACCCCATTTAATCTTAGTGAGACTATGCACAATGATAAAAATTAATCGAGTGTAAATGTTTGCAGGATCAGGGCTTTAGACTGTAAGCATACCACGTCAGGGACCATGTCATCTTATGTCACAATTCTCTATAGGGCTTAGCACATTTTGGGTGTTTATTTTATAGCAGTATACCACTTATTTAATTACGAACAAAAATAAAACCTCATTAACATGATAGCAAAAGGGCAGATTTATTACTGGTTTTATTACAAATGTTTGCTCCTTTCTTGGCTGAAACTTTGTAAGTTGGAATAACTATTTATAACTCAAATCATTAACAGTACATCAAGAAAGAAAGGAGTTCAGATATCTATCAAATTCAAAGCCATGGATTTCAAATTTCTTGTGACCAGATTTCTACAAAAACTCATAATTTAATAAGCCTTGAATCATTTCTAATATACCATACACTGACCCATACCAAAACACCCATGCCACAACACAGCAATGCATTTTTCTGACAGTACAATCAGTCCTCCAGTACATGACTTATGCAGCTGCAGATATCTCCATCTTTAAAAGCAGCAGGTGTACAGTACTTAACCTTTGTGCTACAGCAATTTGGTTTGTGTTCTCACTTTCATTCCTAGTGGATTATGGCCTTTCATATTACAAAACATTTGTTAGTAGGGGGCACATTTAAGAGAGTCATCTAAAAGACTTTGAAAATACTGCTCACTCACTGAAAATGAGAATCATGTTTAAATCAGCAGACGTAACTATGCTTGTTAGAAATCTGGTATGCACAAAGGAACCAACATCTAAATATTTTCCAACATCTAAACATTTTAGATTTTAATTCAAACATTTATTTTTTTAGCAATATGCTACAACTTAGAGATTGCAATTCCAAAAGACAGGGATTTTAAACTAAAACAAAAACAAAAACAAAAAAAACCAAGAGTTTTACAAATTTACAGTTATCTGCTTCATTACTTTTAAACTAACTGTAAGGCTGGACATAATGAAATAAATCAATGACAACTTTATCAAAATACAACATGATCATATATAACCTAGAAATAGGCCAAACTAGCTCTGAAAATAAACTGTCGTAATCTGAACTTGTGATTCTTTTCAGTGGCCAAACCTTTGTATGAACAGAGAAACACACCCCCAATGACCCTCCCCAAAAAACAACCCCAAACTTTGTAAAAGATAAGTGAAGGAATGAAGAAAGAAATCAGTCTCATTCCCTCATCCAGTTACTGTTGTCATCTGACCTCCCTAGGTGTACCTGTTCTCATATCACATTCAGTCTGAGCTCAAGACTTTTAGGATTCTGATGCAAGGGACACACATGATAAGGATGTGTACCCATAAAGATGAAACACCAGGAGTTTCAGGAAGCCAGACCTCAGGCTCAGGGGACTAGTTGAATACGACAGGAAGAGGAATTAGGTCTGAAGAAACTAAGCAGTAGGGGATTTCCTTGGAAGGAAAGAACAACTGCACATGAAGACGGAAAATGACTTCATATTATAGGTATAGTTGGCTGTGTAGGATGCTTTGATATGATTCAAATGCTTCTGAGATTCTTTCATTGTTATAATGAATTGTAGGAACTACATGTATTCTAAGACAAAGCCTGATGATGTACCTTGGGGAGAATATGCACACAAAGCAATTCATTTGGCTAGTCGTTTTTTATATTAAATAAGGAGGTTTTCATCCTTCAAATCACAACTATTTTTACAGAGGTGTCTAACAAATATCATTGGCTCCAATTTTACAGAGACATACAGTATAGCTGGGAAACAGTAAAACCAACATTTTCAAAAGTTGAGTCCCTCGATTTCACAGTGTTCAGACAGACACCTAAGGCTTGATCTTCAGCTAAACTAAATACTGACAATTGCAGTTAAAACCAACAGGAACAGCAAGTGCTCAGAACATCCTGATAGTCAGGCCCTAAATATGACAAGTTGGACACTCGAAAACTGAGGCTCCCAAAGTTAGTGGATGCTTTTGAAATGTTTCCACAAGTGATTAAGTCAAAATTACAGTGATTAACAGTAGCAGCTGAGTACAGACCCTATTCCTTAATCTTGTGCTTTATCCACTGGAGCATGCTGCCTACCTTTGGGGTTTTTTTTGTAATTTTGTTTAAATGAGCAAACAGTGAAATGACCAAGCACTTGTGACCTCAGTCTACTGCCATGGAAATGAATACAGTGGTGTCACAAATATAGCTTTATGACTTCACTGAATAATCAAATAGGAAAGGATTGATCAGCTGGCTAGAGAAATTAGCAATGGTAATATTGATATTTGATCAAGTAGCAATGGTGGCAAGAACCCCTCTCTATCTTTTTTCTTTCAGGCAATATTTTCTATGCTGACTCAGGAGTTAGTGATAAGGTATGGAAAATTAAACGTTTAAAAAAGTTAAAACCATAAATATTTTAAATAGGCCCAATACATTGAATTGCATTACCAAGGTCTTTGAGGGGATAAAATGGAAGACACAGGATTTGCTGTTCTATTTAGTGTTCTTGATAGATTTATGGGGCATTTTATATAAACAGAATCTTGTACATTAGTTCTTCAGAAGCCAGTTGAACTCTGACATACTCTGCTAAAAGTGCTATTAAGTGCATATAAGTGATTACCTTTCATTTTTACTGTGCTAAATAATTAATTAAAAATTAAAATAATAAAGACCAATAAAAAGTTAAGTGATATTAAATAGCCTGAATATAAATCAAGAAGAGATAATAGGGTTGGTACTACGAGATTAAATCAACATTTTAAAATATTAGCAGAGTACAAAATAGGAGGTCCAATCCATCAGGAACTCAGAGTAGGAGGACATCAGCATCTCCAGACAAGTGCATGTAATGGGTTTCCTGCATAATGAAATGCAGAGATTTTGTGCCCTAAGTATAATATTGATCTAGTGGATTAATCCCAAACTAACACTACATGGCAATAAGGATGATCATACATGTGAACTACATGACAAGAATAATAATTTAGAACTCTATTACAACAGACGTGAATAAACAAATATGGCTTTTTTCGTGAAGTCATTTCTTTTGTCTGCTAGAAACTAGTTTCCATAGCAAAATCCATTTTTTGTTGTTGTTTTTTTTGGTCTAGAGGCCTATTTAACACAATGCCTTCTACATTTGATGCATATTAGGCTGAGCTGTAGAACAGAATATAAAGATCTATAAACTAGCCGCTTGTATTTTAGTTCCAAATGTGGCACTCTTCCAAGCAAAACAACATTTAAAAAGTAGAGTACTGTAGCTGTAAAACATTTACATGGTATTCAGAAGGGCAGATCATGTAATATTCGGTATGATGGCAAATATTTGCCTTACATTTTAAACAGTTTCATATTTAGGTGAGCGGTATATTAAGAATATACCAGAACTGCCTATACAATATTATCACACAAGTTAGGAAAGCTGCAAATATTGCATGAATCAATTTCTTCCTATGGAAAAAAAATACAGAATGCAGGAACATGAAGAGAAATGAGGTCAAATCTTGCAATTCTCACATCCAACAGACTGTTCTTCCATTTTCTTTTTAAAAAGAAACAAATATTTATGGAAGCAGCAACATTTTGTTGAGCTATGTAAATACCAGCACACAAATAGCATTTGACTCCCTCCTCTATGCTGCGAAGTTTAAAGTAGGGCTGTCAAGTGATTAAAATATTAATCACAATTAATCACACTGTTAAATGGTATTTTAATAGTGTTTAAATATTTTTGGATGTTTTCTACATTTTCAAACATTAAATTGAATAGACTATATTTCAATTACAATAGAATACAAAGTGTACAGTGCTCACTTTATCGTTATTTTTGATTACAAGTATTTGCACTGTAAAAAGCAAAAGACATAGTATTTTACAGTTCACCTAATACAAGTACTGCAGTGCAATCTCTATCATGAAAGTTGAACTTACGTATGTGGAATTATGTACAAAAATAACTGCATTCAAAAATAAAACAAGGCAAAATTTTAGAGCCTACAAGTCCACTCAGTCCTACGTCAGCCAATCACTCAGACAAACAAGTTTGGTTACAATTTGCAGGAGATAATGCTGCCCACTTCTTTTTTACAATGTCACCTGAAAGTGAGAACAGGTGTTCACATGACACTGTTGTAGCTGGCATCACAAGATATTTACATGCCAGATAGCTAAAGATTCATACACTTGTACCCTGATATAACACAAATTCAGATACAATGCAGGAAAGCAGCGCTCTGTGGGGGTGGGACTGCTTTACCACGTTATATCCAAATTTGTGTTACCGCAAGCTGGTTCCTCTGCGCTCCCCTCCCCCCAATTACTTGCGGCCCCACACCCTAGTTCAGCTCCCCTGAGCACGCCACTGCTCCGCTTCTGCCCCCATCCCTCCCTATACCGATATAACGCAGTCTCACCTATAACATGGTAAGATTTTTTGGCTCCCGAGGACCGCATTATATCAGGGTAGAGGTGTACGTCCCTTCATGCTTCAACCACCATTCCAGAGGATGTGTGTCCATGCTGACAATGGGTTCTGCTTGATAACAGTCCAAAGCAGAGCAGATCGATGCACATTCATTTTCATCATCTGAGTCAGATGCCACCAAGAGAAGATTGATTTTCTTTTTTTGGTGGTTTGGGTTCTGTAGTTTCCACATCAGAGTGTTGCTCTTTTAAGACTTCTGAAAGCATGCTCTATACCTCATCCCTCTCAGATTTTTGGAAGACACTTCAGATTCTTAAAACTTGGGTCAAGTGCTGTAGCTATTTTTAGAAATCTCACATTGGTACCTTCTTTGCATTTTGTCAGATCTGCTGTGAAAGTGTTCTTCAAATAAACATGGTGGGTCATCATCGGAGACAGCTATAACATGAAATATATGGCAGAAACAGAACAGGAGACATACAATTCTCCCTCAAGGAGTTCAGTCACAAATTTAATTAAAGCATTTTTTTTTAAATGAGCATCATCAGCATAGACGCACATCCTCTGGAATGGTGGCCAAAGCATGAAGGGACATACGAATGTTTAGCATATCTGGCATGTAAATACTTTGCAATGCTGGCTACAAAACTGCCATGCAAATGCCTGTTCTCACTTTCATTTGATGTTATAAATAAGAAGAACGCAGCAATATTTCCCGTAAATGTAAAGAAACTTGTTTGTCTTAGCAATTGGCTGAAGAAGTAAGTAGGACTGAGTGGATGTGTAGGCTCTAAAGTTTTACATTTTTTTTTTTTTTTTTTTTGAGTGCAGGTATGTAACAAAAATACTCTACATTTGTAAGGTGCACTTTCATGATGAAGAGATTGCACTACAGTACTTGTATAAGGTGAGCTGAAAAATACTATTTCTTCTATCTTTTTATAGTGCAAATATGCATAATCAAAAATAAGTGACCACTGTACACTTTGTATTCTGTGTTGTAATAAAAATCAATATATTTAAAAATGCAGAAAAACATCAAAAAATATTTAATACATTTCAATTGGTATTCTGTTGTTTAACAGTGTGATTAATCATGATTTTTTTGCGTTAACTGCATGAGTTAACTGCAATTAATCAACAACCCTAGTTTAAAGTGCAGCATACTCTAAAAGTGGTGCTATACAAATGTCTCAATCATTTCCATATAATACTTTCTTTGTTTATAAATTAAAAGATGCTTTTTTCCCCTAATTGCCACTTCAGCAAACTCACCCTGAGATCTGAAAGCAAATCTGGATTTCTTATGGTTCACGTGCCAATAGCAAAGGATTCTGCAGGTCAGTTTCTGTGTGACTTTGTGCTTGGTTCATCCCTGATGCAGGGACTCCACATTGCAACTTCCTGAACCAGTGGGAGTTGCTATGCCCAAGGAGTTAAGGATTAACCCGTGGCACAGGATTGATTGCGTTTGCCCCACCATCCTGCCACAAGGATTAAGAGAACTTTTAACGGCTGCTTGGGAAACAGTTCTAGGGAAGTCCTGCCAGCAGAGGCTGACTGGGAAAAGGCCATATCAGTGCACCTCCTGTACCATGGCCACACTCACTTCTCAGCCAGTGCTCCCCACTTGTACCACTACATTGTTCTGGGAAGACTTAATCCCTGGGGTCTTTCCACCCTAAAATACTTTGACTGAGTGCACCATCGTATATGGCGAATAACCCTATGCTTGTCAAATTGTGGCCTCATTTACACCTTTGCCAACCCCACTGCCTTCAGTCGGTTTGTACAGGCACAAAACAGTCAGAATTTGGACCTACAATTGTAATGATTGACTATTCTGTTTATGTGCTATATAGACTGGAATTCACTTCACTCTCTGAAATGAATATCTATGACTCTGCATATGTGTAAGAGATCATATTTTCACGTAGGAAAGTGCTATTTCTTCAGTCACTTTCTCCATTTTTGTATTCTACACTGATACCAAAAGTGACGAATGAGTCAACTGCATATGAAAATAAACTTTGCTATTTACTTAGTGTTGTGAAGTATAGTTGTGAAACTCCACCCTACATTAATTTCACATACCCATGTCAGTGTATTTAATGGGCTTTAAAAACAATTCAAGATTTTAAAAAACAAAAACAGAAGAGAACATTCTTGAGCTGAAATTTTAGACTCTATAGTTGAGTCAACGGAAAAAAGATACATTTCCAATGTAAGACCAAATCAAGCATTTGAGTGTGCATCAGTGGTGCCGTCATTATTATTTTTAAAACTCTGTGGCTGAAACCCTTACATGGTTAAAAGTAGCCCTGTAACATTAAAGGTACGCAGCATGCACTGACAGCCTGAAAAGAAACATCAGACATCGCCTTTCTTTTGCAATTGTTCCAGTTTTCTTTTTAAGAGGCTGTAGTTTTCCTTGGTCCCAGGTGCAGTAGGGTCAAGCTTCAGAGAGACTTCATAGTGTTTCTTGGCTAAGTCAAGATTTCCCCAACGATGGTAAAGCACAGCTGAAACAGCAATGAGGAGTTTTCATTAGCAGTATTGTTGAATAATGTGCAATCTTGCCAATCGCTTGGAAAACAACATTAAAGCATTTGTTTCCAATAAAGCATTTCTTTTTTTTGGATGGTTAGTGGCACAGTAGTAGTTTGTTCTTTTGCCAGCTGCAGGAGCAGAGCTTGGGGAAAGAACCAGCCATGGAATGATGGAGGAATGAAATATGTTGTAGCCATAAATTACTGTATTTATATGAGCTCATAAAGATTTACAGGCATAGCTCAAATGAACCAATTTGCAGCCACTGAAGTTCTGCCATCTCTGGACTACTACGTGCAACTTATCTGATTTATCATACCATGTGACAGCTTTTAGTTTTTGATGCCCCATTTCCTTGATGGCTTTCTAGAAATTAGTCGGAATAGAAATCCACCCAGCAGGAACAGTCTTCAAACTTCTTTTTATACACAGTGAACATAAGGGAACAAACAAGGCATTTGATAAAAGTTTGCACTTGAGGAGTTAGAAAGGTTCTTACCCAAATTACCATGATAACTGGCTGCATTTGGATTGGCTTTAATTGCCTTGAGGAACAAAGCTTCAGATTCCTGAATAATTTGGAAGAAGATATCAACAGTATAGGTTACTCTTGTAGAGCACAAAATGCAAAGTGCACCCAAGCACCACAAAGACTTCACAAATTCTATTAGTGTTGTAGCCATATTTTCTCATCTATTCAATATATTACCTCCCCACAATGTTATTATATACAACACTGTCTGAACTTGTTGCTCTCTGGTGGCTGCAGCCTCCACTAAATATAAACTACACAAACACCAACGTATCACAGGCTTCTGCTATTATGCAGGCAACTAGCAGGACCCAATATGGTTAAGTTTGCACAGAAGTGTATGTTTTAATCTCATTTTCACATATTCCTAATGTATCAAAATAGTCACCTTTTAGGTAGAAGTTTTTTCTGCTTGTTATTGGCTCAAGATGATATTCTATTTTGTATTGTTTTTAAGTTTTAAGCAAAAGCTTTTGCTTTTAAGTTACATTCTTCCCATTGTTATAAAAATTAACACTTTTAAAATTTTATTAAAACAGAGTTACAGTAAACATATCTGAAGCTGAGGTCTGAATATAATCCACCTTGAGGAACAGTATCTCTACTTTAAAATATAAAAACTACAAATCACTGAAAAAAGATTACTACATCTACAAGTGTCCTCTGAATATTCCCACTTGTGTGATGTGCCTGCAGCTTTGCTGACTTTTAGAAAAGCAGAAGTCTTTCATGGTACCAAATGTTCAGAGCCAAGATTTTAAGAATCTGGTCAGCTTTTTAACCACTTCAAGTTTTGTTTTCCCAAAACTAATTGCCAGTATAGAGACCTTTGTTCTGTGTCTAGAGAATCCTTCTTGTTAAAAATCATGTTTAAAAAAAAAGTTAAGTTTAGATATTTTAGAAAGGTAATTTTAAGTAATTTCTGTGCTTCTGTACATTTTAGATTTTTGGATAGTTTCTAGCTCAGTTCCCAGGCAAAAGTCAGAGAGAAAAGGCCAGCTATAAGTGGTATGTTTCGTGTTCCTTGAGTCTGCGGGTGTAGATAGTCTGGATGGACAGACCTGCTAGCTTCGCTCAAGTTGGAGCATTCAAAATAAGAGCGTAGCTGCTGCAGCATGGGCCATAGTTTGGGCAAGCTGCAAGAGTATAATCCCACCCAACCTCCGGGTATGTATTTGGCAGCTAGCCCAAGGCATCGCCTGTGCCACCTCAGCCACACTGCTATTTTTAGGTGCTAGATTAAGCAGAGCTAGCACGTACGTCTAAGTCTACCCACGCTGGGAATTGTATCTGCCAGCTGCTGTGTAGGCATACCCTAATGCACAGTTACTGTCCAATGCACCTCACAAAAGGCCACTACTTCCTAAATCAGGCAAACTACGGCCGGCGGGATCATCCTGTCTGGCCCCTGAGCTCCCGGCCCAAGAGATACCCCCGTCCCATCCCCCACCTTCCTCCCTCCCTCAGAGACATGTCTCCACATGGGCAGCGCTCTGGCCCACCATTACTGCCAGGCAGCACTGCAGCATCGTGGCTGGCTCTGGTGGGGTGTGTGAACAGCATAATAAGGGGACAAGGCTGTGCGATCCTGCAGAGCAGCATGTCTGGCTCTGGCGGGCTGTGCGGCCACCAGACTCACTGCTCTGGGTGGCACGGTAACGGGGTGGGGAGGTTGAATAAGGGGCAGGGAGTCCCAGGGGGCAGTTAGACAGGGCAGAGGTTCTGTGGGGGTGATCAGGGGACAGAGAATGGGGGGTTGGATAGGCATGGGAGTCCCGGGGGCCTGTCAGGAAGTGGGGGTGTGGATAGGGATTGAGGCAGTCAAGGGACAGAACGAGGAGGAGTCCTGAGGGGCAGTGGGGGGGCAGGGGTTGGGAGGGGGCAGTTAGTCCCCAGGGGGTGGTTAGGAATGGGGGGGTCTGGAGGGAGCGGTCAGGGGACAAGGAACGGCGGGGTTGGAGGTTCTGAGTGGGAGCAGTCGGGGTGGGTCGGACAGGAGGTGGGGCCAGGCTGTTTGGGGAGGCACAGCTTTCCCTACCTGGCCCTCCATACAACTTTGCAACCACGACATGCTCTTGAGCCAAAAAGTTTGCCCACGCCTGTCGTAGATGATTGTCTGCTGTATGAGGCCTTGACATCTTAGGCCCAAAAACAAAATACAGGCTGTCCTGTGAGAAAGGTTTTATAAACCACAGCCATGAAGGCCTACTCTATCCTTACAATGGAAGAAGCTACTGACCCATGTATCTGAATTCTCTCAAGTGGGGAAAATAGGCTTTTGGTGACAGGATTGGCATCTCCATCTGTCTCCAAGTTCATTACACATACACACACAGCAAAATCCTCCAAACAAACCTGCCCTAACAGCAGGAGCAGGAAAAAAGTTGAAGATTAATAAAGTCACACTTCCCACAATGTTGGGATCTCTCTGCAATCTTTGCTGCATTATCCAATATGATGGAAATGCTAAGATTTAGTTAAAAAGTAGACTTTCACTTTTTCCAATTGTGAAGATACATCCATCAGAGTGCACAGATGTGCTGCTGCCCAATTAACCCAGTCTTTCAATAAATTGTCACCAGCCACACAGTAGCAGCAGAAAACATAGGAACTCAATCCTCCTAAGTCTTATAGGATATTATGCACTATAACTATACTCTCCAGAAAACATAATGAAACATGTTTGCAGCTGACTCCCATTAGCATGTGTCTTCTGGCACATACTTATTGAAAAGATTTTATTGCCATTGCTTTGCTCAGCGGTTAGTCGAAGAGCATGAGATGATTAAAGGCAGTTTGAAGAACATCCCATTGTAGTAAATAAACATTTCAGTACAGTGGGCAACATTTCAGTTGCTCTGGACAGCCAAATCTTTAAATTAAGTGTTGTCAGGATACTTGCAGCACTGTGTGTACCAAAGGCTTTGAAAAAAGCATGCTGCATATTCCATCTGCTGCCAAAGTTGCAGCACAAAATTAGTTTATTTTCACCTCAAATATGGAGACCCACTGAATTAGCCAACGGGGCGAACATCTTGTATTTCTTGAACAAAAACTCTGTAGATATACATATAATATACACATACTTTCAAAGCGTTAGAGATGGCTTCCGTGATCTGTGGTTGCTTTGTCCATTTCAAAAAGGGAGTATATTTAAGGAAGGAAACTAATTTGCTAAAACCAGATCTCAATTAAGAAGTTCCATCTTTCATATGCTTAAGAGATACATTTCTGTAACAATAAGTCATCTGTTCTGGAAAAATGAATAGTGAATTTGAAGCTACAGGGAACATTGCTGCAGTCATACTGAAAGAAAACCTAGCTTTCAAACTGGCAAGACATTTCCAAATCAATAGAATGCTTCAAAAGGAATATGGATTGAAAAATATGCTTAGTGTGCTTCAAGGGCCAAACTGACACCTTAGCAACCCTTATGCCAACACATTATTTATGAGAATATCTACCCATTAAGTGCTGGAAGCCCTATCATCATCCAAGCTTTCTCCCCAACACACATTTCACTCAACATGTGTAGGCACTTGACACATTCCAATCTTGAATCTTTTCCCTAGAAGAGATCTCTGAGATACATCCCTTTCTCTCTGTCCTTACAGCTTGTCTGGACTCTCATCGCCGATGTAACCTACTGCTCCCTAGACTTGCTGATGCCCACATTCCTCCCCTCCAGTCCATACAGAATGTAGCTGCTAAGATCATTTTCCTTCCCTATTGAACAAACCACATCAGTCCCTTTTTTGAATCCCTCTCGTTACAACACATCACATTCAAGTTGCCTGTTGGTGCCCTTTAAGGCCTTGCATAACTCCACACTTCCCTACTGATCATACTGAGCTTCTCATCACATTCTCTCCCACTACCACTTTCTGGTTTCTTCCACTCCACTAATGGTGCCAACCTCAGAGCCCCATTTTCTCCCACAACCATCTCTGTAATTTCTTCCATACTACCCCCACTGCAAACAGAATGACTTTCCTGAGCTGGTCCTCAAAGCAACTCCCCCTTCTCTGTTAAGTCCCCTCTGAAGGCTCATTTCTCCTGTGACAACTACAAAAAACTTGATAGCTTAGATCAAGGATCAGCAACCTTGGCACGTGGCCCCCCAGGATGAGCACCCTTGGCGGGCCCAGCCGGTTTGTTTACCTGCTGCATCTGCAGGTTTGGCCAATTGCAGGTCCCACCCCACCGCTTCCTGCGGCCCCCATTGGACCAGAGCGGTGAGCCGCGGCCAGTAGGAGCTGCAATCGGCCGAACCTGTGGACACAGCAAGTAAACAAACCGTCCGGGTCCGCCAAGGGTGCTTACCCTGGGGGGCCACATGCCAAGGTTGCCGATCTCTGGCTTAGATACATAGCTAGGTTTCATCATCCTGGAAAAGGGCAAGAAAATGGAAATAAATATCACCTGACGCGATAATCGGTGAAAAAAATACTTTTCTACCCTGAAAGGTCTAGAGGTCATAAATGCTTCTCATTCAAGATGTACTCGGGATGTTACTTCAGTGCTATGTTACTGCTACAAATCAAAGGATCTTAGTGGAGCAAACATTGTTTATATAAGAAATCCAAAAAGCTTTCCAGATTATACATCTCTGCCTGTTACTTACATTTCAGACGATGAGGATGAACATAGAGGCAGTGAGGACAACGATATTTATTCACAGTAGATGGCTTATTCTTGGGTCAGTGATTCCACAAAATAAGACTAACAAGCAAACATAACTCAAACCCTTTGTGAC
This sequence comes from Dermatemys mawii, assembly GCA_007922305.1. Lineage (NCBI taxonomy): Eukaryota > Metazoa > Chordata > Testudines > Dermatemydidae > Dermatemys > Dermatemys mawii. The sequence continues at coordinate 36,558,631 of ML677364.1, read as the reverse complement.
ACATATGTAGAGCTGTGTGCCACTGCTGATCCATTTGCAAAATGCTCCACAGATGCATGAGTTGACTTTGTTAGCTTGTTCCTAAACTACCCATTACAGAAAATGAGACCAAACGGAACAGTTAATTGCATTTTTTTTCCTTGCTGCCCTTCCATTATGTAGTCCCCTGTTAATGTGTGTTTTATTTCTCCTTCATGCTGTAGCAATGGTAACAAATACTGATGAGAATATTTAATCAAGAGACTGATTCTTGTTAAATGCAGCAGTCAATTACCTTCAGAATCAACATCTAACACTTACCAGATGAATTATTTGCAGATGTTTTCTTTATGTTCAAGTACAAAGACTGGTTCGTTCTTTCAGTCCTGTCCTATCTATAGTCTTAAATACATCATCCGGCTCTATTTTTCAAAGTATACACCACAGTGATTGGATGCCCTCAAGTATTTACAGATTTATTCACGATAATGGGTATTAAGGAATTATGTTTATTTTACATTTGGGAAACTAAGGCACAGAGAGATTAAGTATCTTGCCCACTGACAGGGGTTCTGTGGCACAGTGAACCCCGATCCGCTGAGTCACAGTCCAAAGTCTTCTTTCCACAGAGTTCACTTTTTAATGCAAACATTCAGATCATTTCCCCCTTTACATACCTTATATTTTTGTGATTTTCCCAGTACATTTGCCAGAGAAAACATAAGAGAATGATCATTAGGTATCAGTTCCAGGGCCTCTCTTCCAACTGCTTCGGCTTGTGCTAAATTCCCTGGGAGTGCACAAAAGAGAGAAGGGAAAGAAAAAAAGATAGTTAACAGTTAATATTTTAGCTAGTTTCCACTCTGTGAGCATAAGCATACTGTATTATAAATAAGGCAATGATTCTGTCACAGAGGCCACAGATTCCGTGACTTTCTGGGACCTCTGGAACTTTTTCTGGGGCAGGATTGGAGAAGCTGCCATTTCCAGGGCTGCCAGAACAGCAGTCCCCAGCCACCAGAGCCGCGGCAGGGACTGGGCTGGGTCAGTCCCTTCCTCCCCGTCCTCATCCTGAGGGGGAGTGGCGGGGCAGGAGCAATGGTAGTCAGCTCCTGCCACAAAAGCAACGGTGGGGCTGGAGTAGCTGCAAGTCCCACAGCACTGTTGTGCTTCCTCCCCAACCAGGCTATTTTAGTAAAAGTCAAGAACAGGTTGCGGGCTTCCCTGAATTTTTGTTTATTGCCTGTGACCTGTCCATGACTTTTACTAAAAATAACCGTGACAAAATCTTAGCCTTAATTATAAATAAAGATGAATATACAATTACTACAGAAAAGCTGGCACTTTGTAAAGACCCATGTTGTATATTTCTGCTGATAAAATAAATGCAACAATTTGGCTAAAGTGGGACTTGCAAAAACAAACCAGATGGGGCCTGCCAGACTATGTTAATGACGCTGGCCCCTATAGCACGCCAGCATACAGAGCAGTTAGAGCGCAACATGCAGCCTGCAGCTTCGGCAGTCAACCCAACACCGCAAACTCCACGGACAAGTGCAGTGATTTGCTTCCTATCAGATCCTCACTGCACAGACTGTGGGAGAAGAGGAGGAGGAGCAGGAGAGGGAATGTGACAGAGGGAGGAGAAAAGGAAGAGTATCATCATCTTGGGAAGGATGTGTATGGTTTTTAGATATACCTGTGCCTAGAGGAAAAGGATGGGCATATACAAGTATTTTAAAAAATCTAAATAAAATATTGAGACTAATCTGCATTGAACTTCTTTTTCGTACAGCTCTGTTACACCTGGAACTGACCAAAGTAATTATGGGCCCTCAGTGCCATAGGAAGGCAGCATTCCTAATGCTGATTCTCCTTTTCTCCCTGTTTGAAGGTGGAAGTTGGGGACACAAAAGAGGGGGCAGGCCCCCACCTTGGCCACAGACAGGAAGGGGTGGGAGAGAGATCCTTGTTTTTATAGGGAGTTAGGAGAGAGAGAGAGAGAGAGAGAGAGGTCTTGGTTTCTTTGGAGTGAAGGGAGCAGGGGGGAGAGAGGTCCAGGCATCCTCCACTTTTTTTTCATAAACACCCCTAAAAGTCTCAGAGCAAGGTGAGCATTTTTGCTACCCCTCTATCTATAGCTTCAAGGTTTATAAGAAGTGTTATGTAAGTAACCATCAAAACCATTAATGCTACTGTACCTGTATTATCAAGCAATATAATCATGTTGTTCCAAGCCAAACTATGCTCCGGTTTGAGAACTGTAGCATTCCTCCATGCATTCAATGCATCTATGTGGCGATTCAAATCTGCATACTGAAAGTAAGGCAATCCACAGGAATTACATTCTACTTTGCTTTTGTCATACAGTTCATGCTAAAGATGGTACAGAAACACTAATTTGTCTTGTTCAGTGTTCCCAGTGGTCTCTTTTCTAAAAGATGTATGAAGTATCAGAATACTATTCCATTCAGCAGACAAAGGTGCATTAAAGAGGGTATAAAGTATTTAAGAGTGATGGTATTTTTAAATCTTTAGAGATAATCCCTTTTATGAAAAAAATCATTTTCCTTTTGCTTTTCTGGTATGATTTGTGTATGGTTTTTAGATATACATGTGCCTAGAGGAAAAGGATGGGCATATACAAGTATTTTAAAAAATCTAAATAAAATATTGAGACTAATCTGCATTGAACTTCTTTTTCGTACAGCTCTGTTACACAACAGGTTGTTGAAATATACTAATGATTTTTAGAATTGAAGCCAAGATTTTGAAAAGTGACTAGTAATTATTTCCTGGAGGAAAAGGTAGCTTTGTGAAGCACAGAAGCTAGATTTTTCCCCAATATATTTGTATTTATATGTTTTTATATCAAAAAGTAATGACAAACTCAGGAAGCATGCTTCTTTTGTAGATGAGGGAAAAGTAGGCTGGGGATTGACATGAGATCACGCCTAATCTACACTCAAGCATATCTGAGTTATTGTCAGTGTTGAATGATAAAGCAGAATTTATATTGAATATCCAGCTATCACAATTTAAATAACTTTTTAATCATATGCCATAATTTAACTAAAAAAACAAACAAACAAAAAAAACAACTTACCAACCGTCCTAAATTGTAGTAACAATCTGGATATTTTTTCCTGTGTTTAATTGCAGTCCAGTAGCTTTTCTCTGCCTCTTCAAACCTTCTTAAACTATTCTGTACTATTCCTAGATTCATCCATGCAGCAGCAAAATCTGGCCTAGGCAAAAAATTTAAAATACATTTTAGCATTTGGAATACAAGATCCCATTGTACTGTTTGTTGTCAGTTGATGCAACAATGCTTGCCATTCTTTTAACATACTGTATTTGCACAGCTAAGGACAGCAGCCCCTCTGCTTCCTGGAGCTCATTTCTTTCTTTCAAGATATTTCCAAGGTTGTTCATGGCATGTACATATTTAGGGTTCAACCTAGAAGATAAGAGAAATTTGTTACTCAGAGGGAACCAAGGTACTGTAGTCATTCCTTTTCCTTTCAGCTGGATGATTAGTTATGTGACACTGCAACATTTTGCAGCTGAAATCCCAAAGTCAACATTTTCTCAGTCTTACTATGCCTGAGAAATTAAAGACCTTTTAGGATAGCTTAGTGAAATAGTAAATTGAAAATACCTTACAGCTTCCCTGTAGTATTTGATTGCAGCTGTTTGATTGCCTTTATCAGCCAAGTTTTTGCCAACATTGTAGTGCACCTGGAAATACAGATAAAAAAAATTATCCAAATGTTCCAGACAGTCAGCTGTATTGTGGAACCAAGTTGCTAAAGTTTCTGGCTGCAAAATCAGTATTTCTTTCTTTCAGTGCTGAACCTTTTCATGGCTATTTTTATTTTTTCATGCTTTTAAGACTTCTTTCCCTCATGCTAGCACTCACGGGTGGGAAAGGTTCCAGCTGGTTCCTGAGATATGGATTCTATCACGAAAGGGGCACAAAAAAGTCTGAAAAAGAAATGGACAATTTGAGATACTTATACCAGCTATGATTAGCAAGACTCTTTGCTTCCTGATATTGCAATGAAGTCACATCACTTTCTGTGAGATTATCCCTTTTAGGATGAGGGGAAATAGAGGTACATTAATGGAAAGCTATTTTCCAACGTGATTAACAACTAGATTGCAGCACATAAGCATAGCCCATTTCAAAGTGCAGCAAGAGCAGCAACAGGCTCCCAGGCACACACAGACTTTGACGAAGTGCAGCTTACTTCTTCCACGTCGCCAGCCAGTCAGCTCTACTGCACAAGAGATTCATGGACTAGCTTCCTGGCCACCCTCGTGTCCTTCGAGGGGAGTAAGAACAGAGTAATACCTGCCTGCCACTGAGCACAAGACTTGCAATTTTGCTTGGTTTGCTGCTCAAGGGGAGCTCCTGATACTGTCCTATACCCACTGTGCACCTGGGTGAAGGCCAGGGAAAAAAAAAAATCTAACCTTTAATAATTAGACTATAATATTTTAAATTCTGCCTTCAGAAACAAAACTGCCTTCAGTGGGAATATGCACGCATGCTCCAGAAGAGCGCTTTTGTTTCCTGTTTAAACATTTATGAGCTGATGTAGCATTTCATTGTCAAATCAGTATTAAAGGCAAGATGTTAACTGGAAATGACCTATTATATTATGCTCACACACTCCTTTACCAGTCTCAACAGGTAATTATCTTATATTAATAGTTCTAAAGCTTGGTCTACAGTAGCGGGTGGGGTGGGGGGGATGTCGACCTAAGATACGCAAATTCAGCTACGTGAATAACGTAGCTGAAGTCAGCGCATCTTAGGTCAAATTATCTGGCATCACCATGGCGGCAGCAGGCTCCCCTGTGGACTCTGCTTGCACCTTTTGGCGAGCTGGAGTTCCGGAGTCAATGGGAGTGCCTTTGGGGATCCATTTATCGCGCCTTGACAAGACACGATAAATCGATCCCCAATAGATCGATCGCTACCTGCCAATCCGATCTGGCGGGTAGTGAAGACATACCTTAAGAGAAAAATTCCTTACAGCTGTGTAACAGCACAGTGCTCTCTAAGAGCTGGGTGACTGGAAAGGTGTGATCTAAAAATGCACTGTAGTATTTTAGGAATACTGTACAGTAGACTCTCAGCTGATATAAGCCAGCATGGCTCCACTGAATCTAATGGAGCTACCCCAATTTATACTAGCCATAGATCTGACCCTGTATAGTTGTCTTTGCATAATATACCAGTGAGATTAGGAAATCAGTACAAACCATTATCAAGCAGGCAATATAACTGAATACTGTTCTACAGTAGATTGATACACATTGCTTGAAACACAGTGCTCAAGAAACAATGTTGTTCCCCTATCCAAAAGCAATGTTTTTGTCCAACCGATTCCTCTGTTTTTTCAGCCAAGGGCAGTAAAAGTGGCAGCATGACATAATTTTATTTTAATACAAACAAACAAAAAAAAAAACATGCCCCAAAAAACCCAAACCCACCCCTAGCATGTCCTTCAGTTGGAATACTGGTAATATGGTATACTACATTTTATTCCCTCTCCAATAAAGTAATGTCTGCTCATGAGTACAACCATCTTTCCTTCCAGTTGTGAAAGAAAATCAAAGATCAAATCTAACATTAAAGGGGATATTTCATTTATATGCTAAATAAACATAAGAACAGCCATACTGGGTAAGACCAAAGGTCCATCTAGCCCAGTAAACTGTCTGCCAACAGTGGCCAATGCCAGATGCCCCAGAGTGAATGAACAGAATAGTTAATTATCAAGTGATCCATCTCCTATCACCTATTCCTGTCCATGGCTAATGGCTATTAATGGACCTATCCTCCATGAATTTATCTAGTTCTTTTTGAACTTTATTATAGTCTTGGCCTTCACAACATCTTCTGGCAAGGAGTTCCACAGGCTGACTCTGCGTTGTGTGAAAAATACTTCCTTTTGTTTGTTTTAAACCCGCTGCCTATTAATTTCATTTGGTGACCTCTAGTTCTTGTGTTGTGAGGAGTAAACAACACTTCCTTATTTACTTTCTCCATATCAGTCATGATTTTATACACCTCTATCATATTCCCTATTAGTCGTCTTTTTTCCAAACTGAAAAGTCCCAGTCTTATTAATCTCTCCTCATGTTTGCCCTTTCATTTTTGTTGCAATTTTCTGAATCTTTTCCAATTCCAATATATGTTTTTTGAGATGGGGTGACCACATCTGCATGCAGTATTGAAGATGTGGGCATACCATGGATTTATGTAGAGATAATATGATATTTTCTGTCTTATTATCTATCCCTTTCTTAATGATTCCCAACATTCTGTTTGCATTTTTGACTGCTGCTGCACACTGAATGTTTTCAGAGAACTATCCACAATGACTCTAAGATCTCTTTCTTGAGTGGTAACGGCTAATTTAAACCCCATCATTTTATACGTATAGTTGGGATTATGTTTTCTAATGTGCATTATTTTGCATTTATCAATACGGAATTTCATCTGCCATTTTGCTGCCCAGTCACCCAGTTTTGAGAGATCCTTTTGTAGCTCTTCGCAGTCTGCCTGAGACTGAATGATCTTGAGTAGTTTTGTATCATCTGCAAATTTTGCCACCTCACTATTTACCCCTTTTTCCAAATCATTTATGAATATGTTGAATAGGACTTGTCCCAGTACAAACCCTTGGGGGACACCACTGTTTACCTCTCTCTATTCTAAAAAGTGACCATTTATTCCTCCTTTGCTTCCTTTTATTTATTTAAAAAAAAAAAAAAAAAAGTTACCGATCCATGAGAGAACCATCCCTCTTAAGCAAAGTAAGCTGTCATGGGATAAGAGCCTTTGGAGAGGGACCTTGTCAAAGGCTTTCTGAAAATCGAAGTAAACTACATCCAGTGGATCTCTTTTGTCTACATGCTTGTTGACCCCCTCAAAGAATTCTAGCATACTGGTGAGGCATGATTTCCCTTTACTAAAACCATGTTGACTCTTCCCCCAACAAATTATATTCATCTATTGTGTCTGATAATTTTGTTTTTTACTGCAGTTTCATGAAGTCTGTGATACTTCTCCCTTCTGTGAGGTTGTTTTCAACCACCCTGCAAACAAATATGAATATAAAGGAGAAAAGTGAAATCAGAGTACAAGAATTTAGGGTCACAAGGATGAATTCACAGTGTCACACTGTGTCCAAAATGTATAAACTAGAATCTCCAGTAGGATTAAAGAGGTTATTTTACTTCTGTATTTGGCACTGGGGCAACTGCTGCCGGAATACTGGGCCATATATGCTAGCTGTTTGTGGAGATACTGGGGTGACATTAGATGTTATGAGGTGAAATTCTAGAGATTAGTGTGATTGAATAGCATAGGTGTATGATTCAATCTCACCAGAGAAGAGGCTGAAACAGTATGAGGTAGAGGCAGAATCCTGGGAGGTACAGACTAAGCACAACACCACCCAGTAATTACATGGACAAAGGGAGAGGCAGAAAGCCAGAGACTATTCTAGAGATGCTTCTGAGAGCATTTCTGTCAGCAACCACTTGAAAACAGATGAAAGACACAGGCATGCATTGAGAGAGCCAAGGCAAACCAATTTTGGATACCGAATACATAAGCCAACTGTCCCTTAATTGCCATCTAAACTACTCCATTAGAGGACTTTATGAAGCCACTGGCTATTTGGGAATAAATAAAAACCTTCCTTATTCATTATTTTGAAAGAGTTATTAATAATTAAATAAATTCATTGCAATTCTTATTTTTTAATAATTAGAGTTTCCTAAAGACAATCCAGCAACAGGGAAAGAATTTGCAATCTGTGAACTGTTAAAATTCTGGGACTAGTTTAAAATGATTCTTGCAGCCAGACGTATTTATCCTTTGAAAGACAAAAAGAGGTAAATATTTTCTACCTCTTTAATGGCTGTTGTTGTTGCAGAACTACATGTTTTATTTAGAGTACTTAGTAGACAAAACTATTCAGAAATAAGAATTGTTTATGGTACCAGTGTTGCATAGATTGCTATAGTTTTGCTTAAAAGGAAGGAAACAGCTTGTGATTTTCTACAGTAACAAGACATTCATAACTTAAAATTGTCTGCAATTTGAGCATTTCCAAAAGTGTTATTTTTAAAATCTATAAAGAGGATAATCTGCAGCCCAGACTCAAATGCTCAGGAGAGGGAGAGGTGGTTTAATATCCTCATAAAGTAAACAGCAAAAAGGAGAAGTTACTCACTCATAATTGGAGTTCTTAAAAATGTTTTGTCCTTACGGGTGCTCCATGTGAGGATGTGTGCCCTACATCCATGCACTTTTGATCAGAGCAGTGGTTCTCGAACTTTTGTCCTGGTGACCCCTTTCACATAGCAAGCCTCTGACTGCGACCCCCTTATAAATTAAAAACACCTTTTTATATATTTAACACCATTATAAATGCTAGAGGCGAAGTGGGGTTTGGGGTGGAGGCTGACATCTCATGACCCCCCCATGTAATAACCTCACGACTCCCTGAGGGGTCCCGACCACCAGTTTGAGAACCCCTGGATCAGAGGTTTTGGCAGCAGTGTCTGCACCCTACATATTTTCATACTCTGGAACAAGAGCATATAGGGAGGGGCCACTCGGGGTCCTTCTCAACCACAAAATCCAGAGTCAAGGACTCCAGAGCAGAGGGGAAGGAGGGCAGGTAGTGAAGCACACTTAGGTGCAAAACATTTCAAAGAACTCCACATTTTGTACAAGTAAGTAATCTCTTCTTCAAGTTATTGTCCCTGTGTGTGAGCAGATTTGGAGCAGTTCCTCCATACAGAGTACGGTGCTGAGGAGGCAAGTGTAGAGCAGATTGAAGACACTATTGCCAAAAGCCATGTCAGTGGAAGCATTCATGATAGCATAGTGCTTGAAAAATGTGTGCACTACTGATCAGGTGGCAGCCTTGCAAGTGTCCAAGATAGGTACGTTCTCCAGATTACTGAAAGAACATTTCAATAATCTGTGTGTAGAAATAAGATGTCCTTTGTTTCTTTTGCAGAAAGATACTATCTGAGAGAATCCCTGAAGGGGCTAGGCCTATGAAGGTAGAAGCAAGAGCCCGGCTTTCATCCAGAGCATGAAGACTGATCTTCTCTCTGGAGGAATGATACTTGGGTAAAAAACACTGGCAACCGATGTGAAAGTCAGAAGAGTTTTAGATAGCAAATGAGGGTGGAGACAGAGTCACTTTAATAGAAGAGAACACCAAACATGGTGGATCAGCCAGAAGCACTCCTAGGTCTCCTACTCTTCCGGCAGAGGCAGATGGCTACAAGGAATGAGATTCTGAAGGACAGATGAAGAAATAAAAACTCCCAAGTGTTTAAAATGTTTTTTTCCCTTAAGGCACTAAGGACTAAATTAAGATCCTAAGGCAGAGTAGCTTCCCTTACAAAAGTAAAAAGGGAATACAAACACTTAAGGAACCTCATCATGGTAGAATGAGTGAAAACTGTTTGATTGGGGGGTGAAAAGCTGTAATGGCAGTTAGGTGAACCTTAACAGAGTTCAGTTACAAACCCATGGCTTTTTAAATTTAGCAAGTAATAAAGACTGTAAGGAGAGACTCCAGAGATGGGGACCATTGGGCACACCAGGCTTGGAAATACTTCCATTTTTTGCAGGTTATTTTTCTTGTGGTGGGTTTTCTACTATTCAGCAGTATTGTCTGAATCTTGGGAGAATGCTCCTGTTCCACACCTAAGAGCCATCGAGGAGTAAAGCCCTGAGGTGAAGCAGTGAAAGGAGGTGAAGAAGTGGTCACAGAGACAGGTGGAGCAAATCAGGGAACCATACCTGCCTGGACCACGATGGTGCTATAAGAATGATCATCAACCTCTCTCGTTTCTGTTCTGGACTTTGAGGAGCCAGGTCATTGGGGGATAAGTGTATGGCAGGAGGCAAGAACCAGGGATGAGGAGGGAATATCTCAGCAAGTTCCGATTGTATCCTCTCCTCAAGCAAAAGTACCAGCACTTCATATTGGATAGTGTTACAAAGAGATCCAGCTCTGGGGAGCCCCAGTTGAGACAGAATTCCTGAAAGACTGTGTTGTTCAACACCCACTTGTGGTCTTGAAGAGGCATTTCAGGTCAAGGAGTCTGCTAAAATGTATAGTCCCAGAAAATAAACTGCTGAGATTTCTATGTGGTGAGATATGCACCAATTCCATAGCTTGATATACTCTGCACTTCAGGACTGGGATCTTGGTCCTCCAAAACAATTTATATAGTATATTGCTGCCCTGTTGTCTAGCATTAGTCTGACTGAGTGACCTCTGATGTTGGATAGAAAGTGGAAACAAGCATAACGGACTGCTCTGAGTTTGAGAATGTTGATATGCGGGAACACCTCTTGTGAGTCTATCTGCCCTGAGCAGGGACGTCCTGACAACTAGTGCTCCAACAGGGAGGCATCTGTGCTGATAATCTTTATAAGGGAAGGACATGAGAATGGAACTCCCCCGCAGACCTTTTGTGCATCCTTCCACCAGTTGAGGGATTTGAGATAGTTTGTGCTTGTTGGGAGTGTAGACAGATCTGAGCCAGCAGAGTGTGCAGACCTCCATGGGCTGTTAAAAATGTGAAGGCTGCCATATGACCCAGGAGCTGAAAGCAGGCCTTTGATGTGGTTTGTGGGCTCTGTTGTAGCCTGGAAATGATGCTGGACATTACAGCAAACCTGTCTGAGGGCAGGTATGCTTTGGCAGTTGCATAGTCTAAAGTGGCTCTAACAAATTCTATGCATTGTACTAGTGTTGGAGTAGACTTCTCCATCTTAAGGCAGAGGCAGATAGGGCCTTGTTGGTTGCTGACCGTTCCTTGAGGAAGGAGCGAACCTTGAGGAGCTTGTCATCCAGAGAGGGAAAGAATTATTCTCAAATGATTAATTATTCTTATGCAATGGCCGAGAAGACCTTTGTGAAGGCCCTCAAGGAGGCTGAAAGGCCAAAGGGTAGGACCCGGTACAGAAGTGGTGCTTGCCAACAACAATTTGGCTTTCTATTTAAACCTTTTATAAGCCAGCAACATTGTATTATTCTAAATCTCTAAACTACCTGTAATCGAAGAGCAAGGCTAACTATGAATATGCTATTTTCATGCATATTCATAAAAGGAGACAGAAGTAAGTGTTTTCCAGCAACTCATACCGAACCTGATTCTGACTAATACTAGTATAAATGAGGAGTAAATCTATTGAATTAAATGAATCTACATCATTTAAAATATGTAGGTTTTTTTGTTCAGACTAATGAATATTCTGTTCATCAAAATAGTCATCCTGGGGTTAAAATGATCCTTTTTCAATCTGACAACATATTCCAAATACAGTGGGATCCCGCAATACCGCGACCATCGGGATCCAAAAAAACTCGATCGCGATAATGGCGAGGTCGCGGTATTGCAGGGTTCCACTGCATCAAAGCAGCGGCCGCCGCCGACATCAAGAGCCAGCCGTGCACAGCGCTATAAACGGATTCGCATTATAGCGGGGCGCGGTATTTTGGAATCCCACTGTAGCTGTGTGCACAAACAAGTAGGCTAAAGTCAAAAGTGTCAAATGTGCTTTCTAGCAACCTTTTACCAAAAAGTATAGGGCATTCCCTTCCCTCTAAATCATTTCTCTTATGTCTATAATGTCTCTTGACAGGGAATTCCCAGACTTTTCCCCGCTGTGACCACATTTTAAAAATATCAAAATATTTGTGACTTGCTTATAGGCTTTTATTTGTTTACACAGGGCCAAATTTATCAAAGCTGGTGCTGAGGCAGGTAAAGTTCACATTTCTGAGCCAGCTAAATCCAATCAGTACTCTGCAGGACAATGTGAATTCTTGTTATGTTTCTTGTCACCATGCATTCCCTGCTGTGAATGGGTGTTTACAAGTCCTGGCATACTTGACAGCAAGCTGGAACTAAATTTTGTGCAAAGACTTCAGTTCTACATCAGTCTGGTGTAGTAGATTAGAAAAAAACACTATGACAACTCCATTTAATTTTTTTTTTCAGGTGAGTTAAATAGCAAGGACACTGATGTTACTATTCATTTTTGTGTTTATTTTGACATTAAACTTGTATTATGCTATCCACATATTTATGGCTTTCAATATGCCACGGATTTTCGTTCTGAAAACCTGCAGCTGCATTGTAGGAGTGGTCAGGATGGAAGCTAGAGGTTTCAGTAGCTCACTGAGAATCATCTGAGGCTTTTAGAACCTAGATTAGGATATGGAAGGCAATTTGGATTGTGGGTTAAACACATTAGCTACATGTTTCTGCTAAAATAATAAAGTAAAAGCAGTATACTAGTTAATTTAGATATTTAAATGCCATCTTAAGGTTTCAGTGCTAACATTTCACTGAGATGAATGTGTCAGGTTACAGTCCTAATATCTATGCTGTCTGCAGTCTCAAGAAGATAGCATAGCATCAGTTATGAGTGGTTCCCATTTTCATGTTTACTTTTGTAATTATGAGGATTGGAAACAATTTGAAAGAGACAACAAAAGAGTTCAGCTTGTGGACGCCAATTCTGTGGTAATGGGTGAAAATTCTTCGATCGTGGAATAACGATACTCTGGTGGTTTTTTTACATTCTTTAGTAATTTTCCAAAATATGCTGTGATTGGCAATCTGTTACTACGAAAACAATCCCTAAAAAGCTAATATGATTGCAGTGGGAAGGGGTGAGCTAGAGAACTAGGAATTGGAACTATGAAGACAGCAGCGTCATCTCCTTATTTTAAAAGGTGACTTCTAGATTAGGGACCTGATTCTCATCTCCCCACTAATCAACACTAACCACACACACTCTCTCACGAACCCATTATGGCAGGGTGAGAAGGCTGCAAGAAGGCACAAAGAGATAGATTGAACCTGCTTCATTTATATTTTACAGCATGTACTAATCCTCCAGAACAAGCGATCCTGAAGTGATCATTATGAAGCAGATGTTTACCTATAGTTACCACACAACAGAACCTCAGATACACATTTTTTTTATTTGCTGAGATTAGGAAATAGTGGTTGGTGAGGTAACCCCACCTTGTTGTAAATGCTGGCAAAAGATCCTTTTTAAAGGTGACCCCTTTATAGCACTATTAAATTAATCTGTATATTTTTCACTTCTCCAAGTTGAATATTTGTATTACTTTTTTTAAATAAGGAAGTTCAAATATTTTATTTAAACGCCACCAGACCTCAGGGTCCTGATCCACATTTTCTGAGGCACTGCTCTAGACTACAGAGCTCCGAAATTCTGTAAACCAGTAAGACTGCTTCAAAACGAAATGGCACAAACATAGGAGTTTACAAATAAAGAGACAGTGAATATTTTCTCCTCGCTGCCAGCCCTAGATCTCAACTTAGGGCCAAAATTCAAGCTTTATTCTTTCTGGCTTCTGCATCAATGCTACTACTAAAAAGATGATATTCTGCCCTGCACCCCTTAGAGCAACAGCACAGAACTTGCAGCCTAAGGATGTGGGGGGCTTACGGTGGCTTTTAACCACCTTTGAACCCTCCTGATACTGGGCTGCTCCAGGACCTAAAGAGGCCTCGAAGAAAATCTAGATAGCCATGGGAACCTGCCTAAGTTATGGCAGCCTCTCAGGGCTGCCATATGGGGCCTCAAGGCCCACCTCTGACAGGTCTCCTCCACCTTCACCCTAGCATTCCCCCTAAGTCAGGACTTGCAAGGGGGCTCTCTGAAGGCAGCCTTTGGCTGTTTTCTGCAGTAACTGCCACTAAGGGAAATCATCCCCTGTGCATAATGGAAGCTTTCTGAGCTCCTTTTCATCATGCTGTCCATTTTAACAAGGAGCAGGAGTGAGGATCTCACCCACAGACTCGGCAGTTCTGTTGAGATGAGTGATTCAGTTCATTCCCCCTTAGCCCTGTAGAGGCAGCACAGCTAACAGGAGAAAAAGCAGAAATGTACTAACGCCAAGGAAGTAGACAAAAATAGGATTCTAAAAACAGACAGCAAATCAACTGAATATACTTTTATGGTTTCATTTTTCTTTTTACACAGAGTATAAGATTGCTGCAGAAAAGGGTCACTTTTGTATGCAACTATTTCAACAAATGGTACTAGTTATGTATTTAATTATTTGGTCTTCTCTTATTTGACCATGTCTCCATTGAAGTCAATTTATTTTAATCTTTTTCAGTTTTGAACTGAAGTGCTGTAACTTGCACTGGCTGAGAAGTTGACTATGCTGTCATTATAATTTAGATGTCCATTTTAGGCTGTGCTTTCACCAGGCTTGCATTGTACATGAGATGCTGTACTGCAATGTATTTAATAAATAAATAAAAAGTGAGTGTGACCAACTTACTTTAGCATTAAGAGGGCACACTGACAGAGCACTCCTAAAAAGCTGTTCTTCTGACCTCCACTGGTTACTGCGGATAACACAGCGCAGCACGTTGATCAACAAGATTCCTAGTACAGCAGCAGCAAGCATTTTCTTGAAAAAAGGAGATACAGGTTAGTCATCATTGTATAAAAGCTCCTCCACTAGTCTTGGTCATCAGTTTTATTGACTGTTAGTACCTTTTTCTTAGCTTGTTGGCTCAACAGACTAAATCCATACGTAAGTAGCATACAATAGCCGATACTGGGGAGGTAGATGACTCTCTCTGCAACAACAAATCCTACTCGGAAGAACAGGTTACTTGCAGGAAGAAAAGGGATAATAAGAAATCCCAGTCCGAGTGTAAGAATTCTGGAAATAAGAACAGACTCACAATTTAGCAACAAAACTTAGAAGCACTTTTTCATCTCTTAATATATAAAAACTGTTTATTACTCATTGGGATCTATTATATGGACTTAACCTATTCATGTCCATCTCCCACTGAATTTAAATGGAATCTGGATGCCTAACTCTCGTGGGCTTCTTTGAAAATTCAGAAACATGTCCCATAAAATTAAACTGAAGTCAAGACTTGGATTCCAGGACAAAAAATGACCCTAATAAACTGAAAATCATTAATTCTGTTCTCCCTGATCCAAATATACATGCAATAAAACTACCAATTACAGCTATATACAATTTTTTTAAAAACTAATAAATGACCAATTAAGGTAAAATATTTGAGTGTTTATTTAAAAAGCCACCTCAAAGATGCATCACAAACTTGTTAAAGAAGAAACTGTGCTTGAAATAACCAGTTTTCTCAGTAGAAGACGAATCAAAGAAGCCACGTGTTCATGTCAGAAAGCCGGCATGTTAATCATAAAGGAGAGCCACCATCAAGGTATCTATACATTACATTAAAATATTTTTACACTAATTTTTGTATTTATAATAAACTTTTGGGAACTTAAAACCGAAATTGGGTGTGTCCCTCCCCGTCTCCCCAGTGTGCTAGGCCTTCACTGCATTTTCAAAATTATTTTGTTAGTGTAGAGGTGATCATGAATGCTGGCCTATTGGGTCTCTGTGTTGCTGCCCCTCCCTTGGACGGGGAATGGAGGCAGAAATTTGGGCTTCCACTTGTCTTCCCTCCTCTTTTCTTCCAGGAGAGGGAAGGGAGTGGCTTGGTTCTAACAGGGTCTGAGTCTGACCCACCCACTCTGGCTGCCATTGAATGACTGGATCAGGGCAGACCCACTGACTGGCTCCCAAATGCAGAGGCAGGGTGAGGAAGGAAGACTTTCTGCCCACTGCTGGCCTGTAGCCATTTTGTCTTTGTTCCAGCCCCACCCTTACACCCTCTTAGTATACTAGATCCCTAAGGGGCTACGCTGATGGCCAAATTTTATTTGGCATCTGGAAGGAATTTTTTTCCCCATATGGCAAAAGACTGGGTTTTTTTCCACCTTCCATCAAACATCCAAGCAGTTTGATTTAGGGATGTATATTATATATGTTGCAACTCTGGCTGGTTCCAGTGGGTGGGGAGGGAGTTAAGAAACAGTCCTATATGAGGTTCTTAACTCAGTGTGCTTCTTGGGCATGGGCCTCAAACAACTCTGCACAGTGAAGGGGTCCATGCCTCATGCAGCCTGGTTCCCATCATCCCTCCTACTTCCAGTGTGAATGAAGGGAATGAGCTGGGATTCTGATTTGTTGCCAGGATCCCCCAACAGGCCTAGGAGCATAGAGGGAGCGTTGCCCCCATATCCATCGTGAGATCTGTAGAACCTGGAGCCATTGGCACCCAGCTAAATTCCACACTCGAACAGCCTTGCCAGGTAGTTTGGGAAGGGGTGCCTTGGTTACTAGTTTATTAAAATTGCAGCTTCTGCATTTAATGCATCTGATGTGTGAATCTCACTGCTTCTGTGTCTGTTTTAATGAGAGCGTACTGACGTAGTAATGACTTAGATTGTGAAAACTGGTAAAAGCATAGGGGAAAGGGAAGTATAACAGATTAATATTTTAGAGGGAAAACTTGGCCCTGCAGAAGATGATAAAAAATTCAACAATGGATGGCATTGGGATTGAATTGTTTATATAATTTTAAAGAGCTGGCAAATTTATCAGTTAAGGATATCCAAAAAGTGCAACCTAAACATATCATGAGAGATGTTAAATTCTTTTATCATATTAAAGGCTTCTATTTACAGAAGATTTTGGTTTTCTTTTCTATAAAGTACAATTTCCACCCCAATTATTTTCTCAATAACCCTTCATTGATAAAAGAGTAGTCACTCTGGGATAGCATTTTATTTTTAATCAATGGCCAGAATCACTACATCTTTTCAAAAAAAGGCCTTTTTTTATTATTACAAAAGAAGGGGGAAAAAGAGGGGCACAACTCACATCAATTACACTCTGCTCTGACCACAAATTACTTTTTACCACCTACAGTGCTAAGGATCTCAAAATGCCATTTCAGGAGGAAAATAAAGCAGCCATCCATACCTCTTTCTACAAGTTTGCTTCCCAGTAGTCAATGCCCAAATTGGGATGAAACTGTAATAATAGCTATAAATATTTATTTGAAATACATTTGCTAGATATTGGTTCCACTGAATTGTTAAAGTGATCAGTACTGGATTTAACAAAATAATACTGTACTTAACCTAGTGTGGAATTTAAAATTCAGCACTGTCTCTTACCTTCTCTTATGGCTGTCTTGTGAGCACAGAGCTTGGCATATCAGGCCAATTAGGCAGAACCAAAGTGCTGCTAGTGCAATTATTCTCCAGTCACTGACTGATTTAATAAGGGGTATGCAGCCCATTGACCAATCAAAACACAGCCACCAGGGACACAGCAGCAACCATGCATTCAATGAATAGTAGTAATTATAGTTTATAGCCTGTCAGTCAAAGGAAAACAAACATTTATTTGATACTAAACTTCCAAAAAAAAATAAAAATCCAACTTCAGCATTCTTTGTGATCTTTTTTTTCTTTCTCCTGCACCCCCAAAATGTATCTCATTATTTTTAAAAAGTGTTCTAACTTACATACTGCATGATTCTTTAATTATGTACAGATCCATTAATCTTGCATCTTTTAAAAATCATATGCTGATTTTTAACAAAAACGTTTTCCATTCACAGGATGCTTCTCCTATTCAGGATGGGAGATCCAATTGTAGACAGTCCTCTTTGTATGTGGATCTGGGTGGAACAATCTCCCAAAATACAAGGCAATGTAAAAAAAAGCCCAGCTCTATTATTGGGCATGTCTACACTGCAATAAAGACCCACAGCTAGTCTGTGTCTTCTGACTTGGGCTCCATCTGCAGGGCTATAAAACTGCAGTATAGATGTTTGAGCTCAGACTGAAACCCGGGCTCCAGAGCCGGCCCACAACATTTTGGCATCTTAGGCGGGAAGCTCAAATGACGCCCCCATGCCTCCTCCCTTGAGCTAAAACATTGAAAGGTCTCTTGTGCCCTCCTTCCTCCAGCACAGCACTCGATCTCTGTGCATCTAGAGCAGAGAGAATACAGATGCACCAACAACAGCCACAATTTTCTACACTCTGTGTCCTAGTGGCACTCCACCACAGTCTGGCACCTGAGGCGGCAGCCTCAGTCCGCCTCATGGTAAGTAAGGCCAGCCCTGCCAGACTCTGAGACCCTGCAGGTGGAGAGGGTCCCAGAGCCCGGGCACCAGCCGAAGCCCCAACATCTTCACCTCAATTTTACAGCCCCGAAGCCCAAGCCCCACGAGTCTGAGTCAGCTGACCTGGGCCAGCCGCAGATCTTTTATTGCGGTGTAGGCTTACCCATTGTAGGCCAAAGGCAAAAAATAAAAATAAAAATATAAAGCCATGTACCCAGCCAGAACATGGTGTTAATTTATTGAAAGGTGAAGGAAAAGTGCAGGGCCAACTTTCAATATTTGTTAAGGGAAAGGACAACAAAAGGATTGTATCCCTTCTCCCATGAACATAGGAAAAGAGGGGAAGAAAACACAATACATTAAATAAAACCATGCAAGATTTACTAAGAAGGTGATTCATCATACAGTCCACAGAACAAGAAACACTCATTTTATTGGGGTGCTTTCTTTTGAAAGTGCTGAAGTAAAATCGAACTTTCCTCTTAAAGACAATTTTTTTTTGAACTTGCAGAAGTATGACAGGTTTGTGACTTACTCTCACAAACAAGCTGTCTGCAAATGAAGCTGGGTTGTCTACTTCAGTAAAAGCGGGTGGTCCTGTGCCCATAATTCTCCAGCGCATGCAGAGCATAGTGGCCCCTCCAGAGAACAGAAGAGTTATCCTGAAGAAGAGTCCCTTTTTAAACAACCCAACATTCTACAGGAGAAAACAAAAGCAGGACAAATTATTAACACCTTCTGATCTTGTTCCCATCCATCTCAGACACAGCTGTAGCGAAGATGGTATTTGTGCATTCTAAATATCAAAGAGAATAAATGTTTTACAGCCATTGAACCAAATTCTCTATTACATGGGTAATCTACTTGCTTTATGGCAACAATATTTATTATAAGTAAAGAAGAAGAAATAAGCTGTTCAGGAAAAGGAGTGCCCCTTCTGATTGTACAGCATCTGATATATATTGGAGGGGCTTTGGGAAACAAATAATCAAAAAACAAAATAATAAAGGCTGAGATTCCCTTCTCTCTAGTTTTATTTTGTGGTCTTCATTGATTAAATTGAAAAGAAACTTATTGCAAACAAAATTTTACTGATAATGAATTACAAAGGAAACAACTTTTCTTTAAGAAGTGTCTAATAATCTCTAAAAATTTAAGTTATTTCTCAAGTCACTTTCTGTTAGGGGATTTGAGGAACAGCTGTAAGTATGCATACAGCATGTTAAAGATCAATACTCTGAGACTTAATGATAATGTACTATGAGCATTTAATTTTAAAAATACAAACAAGTGTTTTTCTCCATTTAAATTACAGTTCAAAATTAGGGACAAGGAGGAAACTGCAGCAAAATTTTTAAAAGTGTGACTAAGCCCAAGCGGCTTAGAAATCTACGTTTTACTGTAAAAATATATTATTGCAGTTTATACAGGATTTATTACGGAGAAACAAGGCAAGAATTCCATCCTTAAGCCTGCCTCTAGTGTTCCATTATGACCTCATTTTCATGTCACTCTCCACTACATGGTTAGGGAAGTTTATCTTTCATGAAAATCATCATGGTGGAGAGAAAAATTTAAAATAAATAAAGTTAGAAGAAATGTTACTGCTCTTTTGTCCAATTCTTATGCCAAGGGTTCAGGCTTAAATGTGAAAAGAGGGTCTGGATCTGAAATTGTGGTAAAAAGTTTAATGTTTCTTTAGGCTCCTAGGGGAAAGAAGGGGGGAGGGGAAATAATTGTAAGAAACTTGAAACTGTCTGTGTACAAAGACTTTGATAAATTTCCATGCACAGATCAGAACAATTTTTGGAAGTGGAAGAAGTTAAAATTAATATTTTCCATCATATTTTCAAATGCCAGTTATTTCATGAAATTTTCCACACATAGCCCTAACGATTTAAAATTGTAAACCAGAAACACTGCTTTAAACTCTTCACATTTTAAAGATCTTCACTTATAAAAGGTTTGTCTGCAGCATTTTCCTCAATAAAACTCTGAAGTGATTTTGCTTTACTGCCCTAATACTCCCAAGACTCCTCACTTTTCTAAACTGACTGACATTAGTCTAATTACACTGTGGAATGCTCTAGCATTCCTTTTTGCCACTAGAACTACCCCTTTCCCTTGAGCTAGCCAATTTGGGCAAAGATAGCTAATTCAATTCTACAGAGTCCATTCCCATTGACTGAGATCCCTCCTTAAGCTCCAAAGGGCCATTAATTCATACTTCATCCTCGCAGAGTTTATGGAAGCGCCATAGGGCTTAAACTAAGCACCAGAGGAGCAACGGTTCTCTGCAGTTTCACACCATGCAAAGTCCAATGAAGATTTTTCTGCCTTGTTGAACCCTCCACTCGAGGGGCAGATAATTAGTTTGTCATTTGTAACTCTCTTCTGTCTTGAGGGACTATCCAGTTGCAGTCAAAAGTTTAGCCAATGCTTGTTATTTCTGGGATTTGCTTGCCACTGCATGTGAGGCATGCCAAATTCCATCTGAGCTGATAATGGATGAATTAGGGTCCACTGTAGATACCCATTTATCCTCCAGTGACTGCCAGTGGATTAACTGGGTTTCACAGCTTCTATATCTAAATACTAGGAGGCCTCTTTGTTTCTTGGCAATTTGTGTTCTAGGGGAAAGAAAGTATCTGAGATGGACTGCTGAAAGAAAAAATTATTCTCTTATATAAGAAGTACTTCTGTGCCTGCTATAATTCTTGCTTTTTCTGCCTCAAAATCTGTTTTGTAAACCTGGATAAATAATTTGCTTTTCGCTTTGCTAATCAGAAGTTGTCAACATCCATTTGACTGGTCTTGGACGGATTCCATACGTTAGAACCAGCTTTCTTAATACACGGACATCAGCTCTTTATATTTTGCTGTGAAGAGAGCTATGAAATGCAGGCGTTTAAGTCTTGCTGGATATAGCAATGCTCTGCCATGATCACTCATGCTGCTGAAAAGATGTTCCAGATCGCTGCCCTGTTTTGCTGACTCTGAAATTATACATAGTTTTTGATTTCACTCCCAGCACACACGTACAAAACTGTG
Source organism: Dermatemys mawii (assembly GCA_007922305.1). NCBI lineage: Eukaryota > Metazoa > Chordata > Testudines > Dermatemydidae > Dermatemys > Dermatemys mawii. The sequence goes on along the minus strand of ML677364.1, from coordinate 36,537,511 downwards.
AAAATGGCATCTTTTTTGTTGCCTGGACAGCTCGAATGAACTGAGGCTGAGTGCACTCACCTCCAATGACTTGCTCTTACGTAGTACCTTTTGAATAAGTTCCAAAATATTTAGTTTGTTAATCACCAGAGCATCAAATACAGCGTTCAAGCCCTAAATAACCAAGAGAAAGAATTCATTTATTAAAAGAGTATTTTAAAAATCCGACTTCTATAGTGAATCACTGAGCATCTTAATTCTGAACTTGTTCCAAACGGATACAGTCAGTGCTCCAAGAAACAGAAAGAACACTGCAGGATCCCATGCCTCAGCACTTGACAGGATGCCCGCATGTACCCATGTGCATGGCCAGGCATTCTCTTAGCCTATGCATGTGTAATGGAGTGGGGCATGAGAACATTACCCCACCTCTTCTCTGCCCTCCCCGCCCTTTTTGCAGCCTGGGGTTGCAGTCATAGGAACTGGTTCAATTAAGTGGATTTTTAAAAGGCATCCATCCCTTACCTCTCACTGTGCACAGGTGAAGCGTCAAGCATATTTTGGCGGGATGGATTCAAATCACCTTTTTCTTTAAACAGTCACACAGGTTACCAGAACAATGGCTGAGACAGAGTTACAGAGGATCCAGGCAGGATTCTCACTGGAATTACACCAATGTAAATGCCCGATCCTGCAAGGTGCTGAAAATCTCTGGCAAAATTCTATAGATCTCTATAGGATCTGAGGGCATTGGGGCTTGTGTTTCTCAGCACTTTGCCAGACAAAACCTTAAAAATCAGGGGTAATTCAATGGAAGTTAATGGAGTTACACTGGTGAAAACAACATCGGAATCAGATCCCATATATCCATCTACTCCAGTAACCCTTTTATTCTGACATGCTATTTTCATGCTACATTCTATGTCAAATACACCCCACCAAAAACGTTCAGTAATCTTTAACTCTTATGTACGAGGGATATGTCAACATCCTAATATTCTCTCTGGAGATGACCTAGTGTCTTAAGGGCAACAAGGAACTAGCAGAAGCACACTGCTAGCTATGGGTAAGGGTTTCTACTCATTAAGAGGCAAAGACCAAATCAGGTCAGCCACAGGAATCAGAGGGAAACTGGCATGAACTTCAGAGTGACTCCATGCAAGGAGGCCAGCTGGCAGTATACGGTGGTTGGCTTACTGAGGAAGAGAGGGAGGCAGGGATCCAGTTGGAAAGGGGCATTTCAGTATGAGGCACTATTCACTTTTGTGTGTGGCTTTATGGCTCCTCTTTATCCTTGTTTTCGCTCCCTTTAGCTCATGTTTATTTTACTGTGAAACCCTTATCCCTGAATTTGGAGGATAAATATAATCATCCTAACAATGCAACATCAACAAAGACAGCCAGAAGATCAATGCTGAGGCTGCTACTCAAACATTATTGTCATGCTACTATGAGAAACCACCACAGCACACCTTAAGTTAGAGAGCCACTTCTGTGTCTCCCCCACACATGCTTTTGAAAGATAGTCTATTTAAAAACAATTCTGCTTATGCTCCAGGATATGTTTTCTCTTCTCTATACCAAGAATAATATGAATAAGGTTCTTCATTCCTTAAGTATTCTCTGTTCTCCTATTCCATCCCTACCAGTTCTAGCTGAAGCCATTCTCCAGCTGTAGAAATACACCCCAATTTTGGCATCTCAGTAGGCTACTGTTGAAGCGATAGGGTCATCACAAGCAGGGCAACCTCAAGTGAGTAAAAAGATACAGAAGCACATCAACTCAAAAAAGAAAGCTCCTGTTTAGATACGTGCATAAAATAAGGAAGAGAATCAATAGAAGTGGTAAGCAGAACAGCTACTTCTAACTAGGCAGTGTCAACAGTTCTTTTAAAAAAAGAAAGGGATCTGGGGCACATGAAAACTTATTTATCAGCCATTTACCAGTTATGTTCATTTAATCTATGAACAATCCCTTTGTAGATTTGCTGGCACTGTGTGCCCAAGATGACAGTCAGACATGCAAGAACACAGGCATCCAATGTGGCACAAACTAAAACTGGCACTATAATATCTACAATCAAAGCAGACAAGCAGAGACTTCTATAGGTACATGCAAGCTGCTCACAGAGACACTAACAAGCACAAAAGGAATCACATTAGATTAGAAACACTGAGCACAGAGCCTGGCTTGGTCAATGTTTAACATTCATAAGCCAATTTTCTTAACACACTAACTAATGCAGAAGAACAATCCAAGTTGTTTACAGATGTGGAGAAGATTTGCAGTAGTAGCTTATGGACACTAAGGACAGAATTTAGTGGTTATAAAGAGACCTTACCAGTACTGTAATTCCTTGTTCTTTGCACAGCATGGCTATTGCTCCAAGAAGAACACTCGCCAGTACCCAGAGTATAGAAAAATGGTTCTCTTCCTTATCTGTCAATGTAAAATATGACACAAAAATGGTACATAAAACTTAAATTAACACTAGAAATGTTACTTTACAAAACATGACACTCTTCATTTTCTCTTTAAATCTTCTCTCTCATGCCATGCACTAGATTCACCTTTTAAGACTAGAAGGCACCAATAGCAATATGCTGATATTAGTCCCTTGGCAGTAACTGTTTAGTGCACATTAGAAAGACACACTAGATGTCTTTCTGTTTGGTAAACATTGTAGTCTCTCCAGTTCTAGTCTGGCAGAGGCTCCACATAGGTTTCCACAACACATTATCTTCAAAGACTTATCCCCACTCCACAGACACAAGTTTATCATTCTTGGCAATAGGTCTCTTATGACTGGCCACGCTCTCAGGCTGCCAAAGAAAGTAAAATTCTTCCTAATATTTATGTGTGACATATCCGTGTGAGCCATAGTTTAACTGCTGCTTACTCTGAAAGGTGCACTGAGTTAAAGGCACCTGCAAGGCTGATTCAAATAGTTCATCAAGAGACCCCCTTAACTACTCATGAGGGAATGCCACACCAAAAAATAAAAATTCTGCACACAGTATTTTAAAATTCTCCAAATTTTGTCAATGAAAAAATGTGGAGGCTCCAACATGGCAGTGAGGAGCGAAGGCCACTAGCTGCAGGGAGGTGGGAAGATCACACTGCACTGCACCCCCTACCCCTCCTGGACACAGACACGGTGGTGAGGCTGCACCCGACCCGGGCGCCAGGAGCAGGCAGGCAGGCTCCAGTTGTGGAGGGGCTTAGCGTGGGGTGATCCAGGTGTGGGGCAATCTGGATGTGGGTGGTTCAGTGGGGGGTCCGGATACAGATCAGGGTCTTGATGGGGGAGTCTAGCTGCTGGGGCAATAGGACTCCGTAGGTGAATGTGGTTGGGCGAGGGGTGCTGGAACAATTTGTATAACTGGGGGTGCTGACAGCCACTGAACCAAACTGTAAACCCTCTATATGATGGAAATTACTTCAAGCCAGGGGGTGCGGCAGCATCCCCAGTTCCAGCACCTACTGCTGGGACTCAGCAGGGAAGGGGTTTGGGTGCAGAGGGCTCATTGGAGGGAACAGGTGGGAGGGCTTCAGTGGGGTAGGGGTCTGGGTGCAGCGGGCTCGTCGGGTGCGGGGTAGGAGTCATCAGGGTGGTGGTTGAAGCACAGGGACGGTCTGGGTGCAGGGATGAGGCTTGATGGAGGGGAGGGTTGGCATGAGCAAGTCTGGATGCATTGGGGATGGATGAACAGGGGAGCAGGTTCCCAAACAGTGACCCCTTTCCCCATGGCTGAGGAGCTATGGGGGCAGGAAGCAGGGCAGAGGTGGGGTTTGGAGTTTTCTGCAGCCCGGGGAGGTTTCTGAGGGCAGGTCTGACCTGGGCCCAGCTGCTCCTTGTAGGGGGAAGTGACAAAGAGTCCTGTGGCACCTTAAAGACTAACTAAAGTATTAGAGCATAAGCTTTCGTGGGCTAATACCCACTTCGTCGGATGCATGCAGTGGAAGTATCCAGGGGCAGGTATAAATAGGTAGGCAAGAACCAGGTTTAAGATAACAGGGTGGGTCCAATGAGGCTGAACCAGCAACAGCACACCGCGCCATAACTCCTCTAACTCAGGAACAAATCCATGCAACAAACCTCAATGCCAACTCTGCCCACATATCTACACCAGCAATACCATCACAGTACCTAACCAGATCAGCCACACCATCACTGATTCATTCACCTGCTCATCTACCAATGTAATATATGCCATTATGTGCCAGCAATGCCCCTCTGCTATGTACATCGGTCAAACTGGACAGTCCCTATGAAAAACGATAAATGGACACAAATCAGTTATCAGGAATGGCAATATACAAAAACCTGTAGGAGAACACTTCAATCCCCCTGCACACACCATGAAAGACTTAAAGGTCAGCATTTTGCAGCAAAAAAACTTTCAGACCAGACTGCAAAGAGAAACTGCAGAGTTGCAATTCATTTGCAAATCTGACACAATCAGTTTGGGACTGAACAGAGATTTTGAATGGCTAGCTAACTACAAGAGCAGTTTCTCTTCTCTCTCTGTTCACACCTCCAATTCAGCTGCTAGAGGAATATCTCACCCTCCCTGATTAGAGATAACAGCTGGGACCTCATTGGACCCACCCTGTTATCTTTAACCTGGTTCTTGCCTACCTATTTATACCTGCCCCTGGATACTTCCACTGCATGCATCCGACGAAGTGGGTATTAGCCCACGAAAGCTTATGCTCTGATACTTTAGTTAGTCTTTAAGGTGCCACAGGACTCTTTGTCACTTCTGCAATTCCAGACTAACACAGCTACCTCTCTGATTCTTGTAAGGGGAAGAAGTAGTTCTGTCTTCCCCCCCACCCCCAAGCCAGGACTAGCAGCTGAGCTGGGCACAAGTTAGGAGCCACCAGCCAGGTTGTCCCAAGGCCCACCCCACCCCAATTCACCTCTCCACCAGCAGCTCCAAGGCACCCGAAGCAATGTGCCATGCTGGTGGGGTAGAGCGTGTGACCGCTCTTGCAGCCTCCCTTTACTTACCCATCAGAAAGTCATTTTTCTGCATGGAAGCAAAGAAATCTGCAGTGGACATGAATTCTATGTGCATGCAGTGGCACAGAATTACTTAACATTGCAACTGAATGTCATAGAACTCATCAACTCATGTGTTTAAGGGGAGGACCAGTAGTGCAGCAATTAAGGTCTGCGGTCAGGAAGCACAGATTATAGTAACATGAGAACTTCAGGATCAGTGGGAGGACACAAAGGGTTACCAGCAGATACTACTGTGAACAGGAGCCCTCAAAGGCAGCATATTGCTTGACAGCTGATGCTTTCAGGGCAACATAACAGGCATTTCCAATATCTACATCACAACATGCCCAACTGTTTCAAGACACTTATGTATTCAGTACGTTTGGACTTCAGAGAAGTACAGCTGATTTTGTATAGCATAACCAAACATGATTGCTCTTCAGAATATTTTTGTCCAGACAACTGGATCAGGCTTTTTTGGGGAGGAGGATTTGTGGGGGGAGTGCTTGGTTTTTTAAACACAGACAGTTTAGGTGAAATTAATATCAGAAGCAATAAGTTAGACTAGGACAGAAATTATCTTAAAATAATAAATAAGTAGTATAATATTTAGCACCTATGGCACCTCTCATGCATGGGATATCTGAATATCTTTATTAACACAAATCCTGGTAGTGCACTGACTGTGCAGGGAGAAACCTTATGCTATTAGCAAGAGCTCTCACATACATACCCTTGAATATGGCACAGTTTTCTTCTCCTTTCCAGTTTGGGAAGGGAGGGGGATGTGCGAATGGTGATCAGGATATCAGAGGTTACGGCATATGTTTTTTTATTTCCACCTGTCAGAGACTGGGCTATGAGCAGTCTTCCCTAATGGTTAAAGTAAGAGTTCAGCCTACTAGTTAGAACTGGGTCCAGGGTAGGCAGTGTCCAGGAACAAGCCAAGGGTCAGTAACAGAGAGACAGGAGTCTAATGCCAAAACTGGCAGGTCAGCCAGAGTCATAAACCAGAGGCAGAGCCAAGGATCAGTATCAGAGAGGCAGGAGAAGAGGAACCGTGGCTGGAACAAAGCAGGAGCAAGGATGGACTATAACAGGGTTTAAAAGAGAACTGGATAAATTCATGGAGGTTAAGCCCATTAATGGCTATTAGCCAGGCTGGGTAAGGAATGGTGTCCCTAGCCTCTGTTTGTCAGAGGGGGGCGATGGATAGCAGGAGAGAGATCACTCGATCTTTACCTGTTAGGTTCACTCCAGGGCACTTGGCATTAGCCACTGTCGGTAGACAAGATACTGGGCTGGATGGACCTTTGGTCTGACCCGGTACGGCCGTTCTTATGTTCTTATGATGGAACAAGGGCAAGCATGCTGCAGGCTTGATACGCACTGAGCAACCAGAGCACTGATGTTGCTAGGTTCAAAATCCAGCCAGCTGCCCTTCCTGACCAATCAGGTGGTGCAATCAATCAGCTAGCCTGGTGCAGGCCAGCTCTGCTTATTGGGGTACCAGGAGCCTGACTCTGCTGCAGGCCCTAATTCTTGACAATATTACCTCCCCACCCATTACCCAAAGTGTAACTAGTGGGGCCCCCAAGGCCTGGTTTCTTCAATCAGGCACAGTGAGAAGCATGCAGGTGAAGGTCGGGGATGTGTCCCCCAGATTCCCACGAGCATACATCCAAGCCATATCCCTCCCAGTCAATTAAGTACTGGAACTTTCACCATAGTCAGAGACCAAAATTTGCCAAACCATGTATTTTTCCTATTCTTGAATAGTTACTGATTGGGTGGGGCAGCGAAAGGGATTTGCAGTATTTGGTTTTAACAGGGAGATATGGAATATTGGACAGTCGTTGAAAGGATTCTGATAGCTGTAGCCTGAAGGTTACTGGATTAATCTGTTCCGTAATCTGAAAGCCCCCGCCCACGAAGTACTGCTTCAGCTTCATAGATGGGTGAGTAGATCTAAGGTTTTGGGCTGACAGCCAGACCTCTTGCCCTACTGAGAAGCTGGGGGCTAGCTGACAGTGCAGACTGGCATATAGTTGGTAGGCTGCCTTTGCTTCTTCTAACCGCGTTTAAGCTGTTGCTGCATCTGATGGATGCAAGCAGTAAAGTCAGAAATGCCAAGCACTGGGGACTTGGTGGGGATCTTGAGGGTGAAGTTAAGGTGGAATCTATGCTTAGCAAAACAAGGCGAACAGTTGGGTGGAGATGCGTGGGGCACTGCTGTAGGTGAATGCTTTGTGAAAGATAAGCAATGGAAATTAAGAAAGCAGCATAGGTGCTGCTCCAGAAACCAACTGATCTGTTCCGTCTGACTGTTGGTTTTTGGGTGGTAAGCAGTCATGGTCCAGGTGCCAATTCTTGGAAGGCACAGGAATTGTTGCCAAAAATGAGAAAAACTAGGATCCCCAAGCAGAAACTATGCTTGTTGGTAACCCACAAAGGCAAAAGATATTTTCTTCAAAAAGGGAGGCTTGTCTCTCGGGTAGTGAGGAAGCCCCAATGATGGTACAAAATGCAGCATCTTCATAAGATCCACTACCACTAGAATTGTAGTGTGTCATTAGAAGGACGGCAGTCCCATGAGAAAGACCAAGGCTGAGATGCATGGACAAGAGCTGCAGGAGACACAGTGGTCTGAAAAAGTGGTTTTTGTTCAGGCATAGAGATCACAGAACCTCATATAAGTTGCTACAGAAGCACATCGGGCTGGTCCCCGATAAGCTTCTAGATCAGGTCCTGGGTTTTGAATTGGCCAAAGTGGCCTGCCAGAAGAGTGCAATAGCAGAGTCGTAGGACATGGAGCCTGGATAACCCTTCCAGCATGTAGATACACTCTTTGTGGTAAAGGATCCCATCATGGAGTGTAAATGCCAAGTCAGACTGATGCCTGGTATCTTCTAGGGCCCAATGGATTTAAATCACAAAATGATTCATTGGGCAACAGGGACCAGATGAAGGGAATCAGAGTGCCACCACCACACTCCACAATAAAATTTGAAGGTCGGAGGATCATGGATGGGGTTTCCATGCTCATAACACTTGTCTTTTCTAGATAATGTGTGCACCTTCCCATTCCTTGTGCTGGTGAGGATTGTGACCACGAAATCAAAGAGTAGCGAAGGGAGACCACCAGGCCTGCTGTTGCTTCGTGGGATGACCTGGCTTTAGGAATTACAAGTTAGTCCAGGTTCGTAAGGAGAATTTAGCACCTTCAAGGAGATGACATCACCCCTCAAAAGCCACTTTAATTTTCAGTAACTGTCTAAAATATCGTAATTCTGCCCTGATGAAAGTAAATCTGCATGAATGGAAGGGACAAGAATGAAGCTAGCCCTCAGCCAGAGAGAACTGGTCCCAGTGCAAAGTTTAGAGCGTCTGCCTCCACTGCAAATGGTCTGGCTGGGTCTAGGTGATCAAGATGGGTGTTAAGATGAATCTCTGTTTTAAGCAATCCACTGCAGTCTGTGGTTCTGAAGACAAATAAACAATGCTCCTTAACGTGGGAGTCGGTGATGAATCTGCCCACACCAGAGAACATCTTGATAATCTTCTATAGAAACTGGCAAAGCCCAGAAAGCGTTGTATTCTGCAGACTTCTTTTAACACTACCCAGTCTGTGATGGCTGCCACCTTACACGGATCCAGAGATAATTCATTATGGAAAATGACGTAGTCCAGAAATGCCACTGTGTTCTGGTCAAACTGGCATTTTTCCAGCTTGGCATATGGATGGTTCAGGCAAAGCTTTTTCAAGACACTTTGTATATACTGGTCATGACATACATGACCCTCAATATGTGTATATATAAAATATATCAAGGTAAATGACAAACTGCTCCAGCATGTCCCAGACAATGCCAGCATTTTATTCATGACAGGTCGCTGGGGGATGCACAGACCAGCTGGCATGACGAGGTGCTAGAAGTGACCACACAGAATGCAAAAGACAGTCTTCCATTCATCTCCCTCTCACAAACGTACCAGGTTTGAGGACCCACACAGATCTACCTTCATAATAAGTCAAGCAGAGCACAGATGGTCTACGAGCTCATGAACGGAAGGGAGTAGATAGCAGTTCCGAATGGTCCCCTTCTGAGTGCCCAGTAATCAATGCAGGGCTGCAAGGGCCCATCCTCCTTCTTAACAAAGACAATTGGAGACCATGCCTGGAACGTGGATGGATGAACTCGTTCCACAGGTTCTCCTGCGGATATGTGCAAATAGCCTGCAGGTCTACTTCAGAAAGTGCATATATACAGTGGAAGGGAATCTCAGCTCTGGATTGGAGGTTGACAGACAGTCATACCAGTGTGGGGGAAGGGCATCCATGTTTCTTTTGTTGAATACATCAGTGAGGTCATAATATTTGAGCAGTATCTTGACAGTGGCAGACTGGTCTGTGGTAGGTGTGTTTCACTGCTGTGAGCTTGCTCATTCAGAGCAGGAATTCCCCAACTCATGGCACAAGCTGTAGAGAGAGTACTAGTCCTCTTACTGGCTTCTGGGAGACAAGGTTGTGGGCAACACTGCAAGCAGAAACACATCATCCCTTTCTGCCAGTGATTGTCGGGGTCAAGTGCAGGTAGCTAGGGCAGACTGAGATGACCACAGAGCAGGGGCCCAAATTAACTCACAATAGAGGGTTTCCAGATGCCCATGGACAGAAATCACTGCTAGGAGAATGGTTTGGCAAATGACTGGGCCCAAGGACAGAAGCAAAGCATCAATGGTTTCCATAAGAGATGGAAATTTCTTGCACAAAGTAGGAATCACTTGGGCCTTAGCAAAGTCCCAGTCCATAAAATTGTCTAAGGCCCCCAAATTAACTAGAGCACCCAGGTAGATCTCAAGACTCATAGAAAGCTGGATCTGCGGTGGCAGTCAAAGGGGCGTTAGATGCCGAATCATGATTGCTGCTGTCCCCACAATGGCACGAGGGAGCTAAGAATTTCCAAAGGAGGGATGAGACTGGTCAGCACAGGTTCCTTTATTGAAGCTGGGGAGCCTGGCATCTTCCTAACCCAACAACCAGCACAGTCTTTGCTGGACATAACACTGTGAAATATCTGCAATGTAAGCACAGCCCTGGCCCTTAGCGTCTGGCCTTCTCTGGAAAAGATAAGACTTAGGTAGCCCTGGTCAATCCGCCTGGGTTCTGGAGCGAACTGCACAGTCGAAGAGTTACAGTCCAGGGTGTTGGCAGGCTTCAGAGGGCTGAACCACGCTCATGGCACAGCTTGGTCAGGTGGTTGTCAATGCGAATGCACAAATCATTTAGGTTGTCCAGACTTGATGGCGCTTTCACCTACACCAGTTTATCTTCAGCAGCTTTGTTCAATCCTAGCCAGAAATGGTGGTGCTGCACTGCCTGGTTCTATTCAGCATCCATGGACAGAAGGTGGAATTCGGCTTATGTATCTGGCCATGAATCAACATCCTCACTGTGGCACTTGAAGTTTTGCCTTGGCAGTTTGAGAGCCTGTGCCAAGATTTCCCCAACCCAATACTGGTCAGTAGGGAACAGAACAAGAACAGGAGCCAGCACTGGTTCAGGAAGACTCAGAGGGGATTGCAAACAGAGTCAAATTTTTCCAGCGGCAGAATCATTCAATTCCCAGAGGGCTAGAATTGGGGCACCCGCTGACGCGCCCTGTACCTGCACATTCCACAGAACCCCTACCAACTCTGCTAATGAAGGACTGGCCTGGGTGGGATCTATGTCATGAGATGGACCCCTAAGCCTTGTTTTGGGGGGCTGCCCCAACTATTAGAGACTGGGCCATGGGCAGTATGGCCTAAATGGTTAAAGGGAAAATTCAGTCTACTGCTTAGAGCTGGGGCCAGGGTGGGCAGAGTCCAGGAACGAGCCAAGAATCAGTAGCCAGTGTAATCAGCGTCGTACGTCAGAGGTGGAGCAGAGGATTGGTACTGAAGACATGAGCCAAATGCCAGAGACTGAGGATCAACCAGAGTCATAAGCCAGAGCAGAGGATCACTACTGGAGGTAGGAGCCAAATGGGAACCCTGCGCTGGAGCGGAGCAGGGACTGGAAGCAGCAGGCATGATATGCACAGAGCAGGCAGAGAGCTGCTGCTGGGCTTAAAAGTCAGCCACCCTTCCTGACCAGTCATATGGCATCGTCAATCAGGTAGCCTGCTGCAGGCCAACTGTGCTTGCTGGATTGCCAGTAGACTGCTTCTGCTGTAGACCCTGATCCCTGACACCACCTGGACAGTCTCAGCCAAACAGAAAGGACTTTGTTTGAAATACGAATAGCATACAAGCGAATAACATAAAAACAAGCCAAATTCATCTTTGGGGTAACTATGCTGAAGGTTTTGATGAGTGACCCCCATGGATGCATTTGGCCTAGTACATACCCAACTGAAGAGTTATTCCACTCCAGCTTGGAAATATAGACTTAGGAAACTGAACCACTCTGCTTACTTGAGAGGAAGAATCATCTTATGATTAAGGCACTTGACTAGGACACACGATATTAAGTTCAAAGCTCCCAGCTCTGCCACAGAATTCCAGTGTGACCCTTTATCAATGTGTGCCTTGATTTTCTATCTGTAAAATGGGGGTAGTAATTCTTCCTTTCTCTCACCCTTTGTCAAGGTTTCCGTTTTAGATTAAGATCGCCAGGAACTGTCTCTTTCTACACAAAGATAGAATACCTCACATAAGACGACCCAAATCGTGGGCCATCCAGATGCTATAGTAATATGATGAAACAAATGCAGAATTAAAAGCCTCATTATAAAGGATTGTAGCCAGTTTTTGAAAACGATTATTTCATTTTTGAGTATTTAGTACTACAAAGAAAGTTTTCAAAATTGATAGCCACAATGGGACAAGATTCTTTTTCTCCATCCTTCTATCATCATCACATACATATGGGAGTAAAATTTCCACATGAAGTAAGATAAAGCTCATGTTTCCTCTGATCATGGATGCATGCTCCTATTGTGCTGTAATGCCAGAGGCCAAGGAAAACCAGCTCAAGTTTCCAGCTCAAATTGCCACAGTCCCAGATAGGTTAGCATCTATTTTACATTTCTTGTTACTTTTTTTTGCTCTCTTATACACACAAGAAGCAGAGACTATTTCTTGGGCACACCTTGATTCTCAGAAGCCAGAATCATCTCAGCATTGCAGGTATAACCTGGTTAAGTACAAGCACTCCTAGATGTTGAAAGTCGGCTCAGAATGAAAAGATAAATAAAAATCAAGTTCCAGGCCCTTTATTTCCTCTTCCTCTCTCTAAAGGACAGTACTGTGCTGTAAGATACAAGGCTGCAATATTATAAGACTAACAGTTTTGGTAAACTTCAAGGAGAGAGCCTTTCAATTAAATATATATTTTCTTGTGTTTTTCCTTGAGTCAATAATTTTTATTCTTCATGTAGAAATGTCAGTAGAGAGCTAGGCTGGAAAAATAGATCCAGAAGAAAGGCACTTAGCAATGCCATCAATTAACTGTTGAACAGCGCTCTGAAAATGTAAAGCACTGTACAGTATAAGTGCTAATAATTATTATAAGATACACACATACCAAGATAATCAATTTAATGAAGCACATTCCCTTAACATTGCATTGCTTTGCTTTCCACTAAGATGATCTTCTGTCAGAAACGGAAACCAATCTTTGGCTGGCACCTGTACCTAGTTGAAAGCAGTACTCCACATTGTGAGTGGGCATAGTGCCACACTAACAGATGGGTACAATTGTAAATAAGCCAAAGAAACAAAGCGTGCATTAAATTCCTGTTCAAAAAGCTGGAAATCTATGCAGTGTTTTGTACATATACATAACGAGATCTTAAGACTGTCCCTTCTTAGAACAAGAATAAGGGTGAGAGTCCAGGTGACTGAATGACCAGTCCAGATCAGTTGGAGAAAAAACACTATGGGATAGCCATCCATTCAGATTCCTGTGGTGGGGGAACATTTCTAAGTAACTCCAAACACAAAGGGTGCTCCACACTGTGGAATTAATTGAGCCTAGGCTTTTCTACTGCAACCGAGGGACAGCTTGGATTTTAAGGTGACAGCAACCGTGTTTTTGAGAGGACATACTGCAACACTTAAGAAAGCAAAGTTAACTCTTCTCTTCTGGAGAGACCTCACATTTATTAATATGGTTCAACAAGAGAAAAACATTAAGTAATGTCCTCAACCAGTGAGCCACACTCAGGTTTTGGGCTAGCCAACCAAACAAGGAAGAAAGTATCACCCTCCTTCAGAGGGTTGCAAGATTATTACATGGGGGGTTGCGAGCTATCAGTCTACACCCTCAAACCCCACTTCACCTCCAACGTTTATAATAATGTTAAATATAAAAAGAAGTCTTTTAGTTTATAAAGGGGGTTGTACTCAGAGGCTTGCTGAGTGAAAAGGGTCACCACTATAAAACTTTGAGAACCATGAATCTAGAGTACATAACCCAGCTACACAAAACAATCCACAACCCTCTAGTTACCATGCGAAGAGGGTTTCGCATAAGGGGAGACTATGTAAGAGAGAAGGCAAAACAGCACGAGAGAGAGAGAGCACGTGCACCTGAAGAAATCCAAGGTGAAGCCTGTAAGCCTGGTATGACCCCCAAGAGCAGTAGTAGTCTGGGTCAGGGTGCTGGCTGACAATAAGCTTGGGCCTGTAAGCTAAAAAACTTCTCCTTGTGCCTTTCGCTCCTACTGCACTCAGAGAAACAGGATTTGTTTATTTATAAGCTATGTACCAAGGCTGCATTAACAAAAAAACAAAAAAAACGACTCCATCATCAACTTTCTCCCCCAAACGGAACATTTCCAAAGCTCTGAACCTTAGCTAGCTGCTTGGTTCAAAGGGAGTAAATGCATGAGCACTTCCACTGAATTCAGAGGGACTAGTCATGCAAGTAAAGTGAGCAGGACTTGGCTGTATACTTAAATACAAGTAGGGCTTATAAAGTTCATTCCTGTGTAAACAATCCCAGCACAATGCCAACAGGCATGCCAAAGAGATTTAAAAAAGGAAAGTTAGCCTGTCAATCTATACCCTGAGATATATCTGTTGAAGCTGATTTATTCCTTTATGTTCATAAAAAATAAGCCCTGTTACAAAACAAATCTTTTACATAAAATGTCTCTCTAATGTACAGCAGAAATCAGGTTTAGAGTTTCTCTCACTTCCTCTAGTGGCATGTACCTGTTAAAACACATCTTCTGTATTTCCTGATCATTTAAACAGCACTGAAAAACAGCTCATGTCAAGTTGATGGTTTAGTTTACTGTACTTTACAGAGGCTATGAATAAAATAATAAATTACACAAGAGGCAAACATAATGCTTACTTTCTCTAAAGGCTTTACAGTAGCCAAGGAAAGACAACAAAAAGAACAGGGCACACAGCAGGTCTGCTCTGCCAACAATCCCTGCAACCTTTGAAAAAAGAAAAAGAAAAAAGGCTTTACTTTGTTTTTATTATCAAAAATATTTTTAAAGAAAATGTGAGGAAACGCAGAAGTACAATTCACTGAAAATATGAAATGAACTTATTTTATGTCATTTTTCATTTCTGTAAATTGTTTCAATAAACTTTATAAGACCATGGGTATTTTCCCTAATTTTGGAGGAATATGTGTGTGTTGACAGAATAAGCCAATAGATGGTTTGGCTTTTACTCACTGAAAATTTGCTAATATTTTTTTTTAAAAGGAGGGAATTGTGGGTGTCATCCAAAGCCTATTCAAGTAAACGAAAAGATTGCCATGAATCGGGCCGTATATTGGTATAATTCTTGAATGAAACTTTTGGACCTTAGCAAACCTACAGCAGTGGCACCTCAAACCAGAAATTGAAAGAATCTCAGCTTTCAGAAGAGTACATTTCAAGCTCTGTGAAGACAGCCTGTAAGCCAAAGGGAACCAATTGTTCATGCTAAAAAGAACAAGCTGAGCTCCACTTATTATAGCTGAAGGGAGAGGGTGGAAGAGGACCTAAAGATCTTCCCACAATCTCTACATACATTTTTTAGACCATCTGAATCAGTTACATGTGGTTTGCCTTCCAAAGAATCACCTAGTCTCACTAATAGTTCTGATATGTTGTGGGAAGAAACCACACAGCGCGTCTGCACCTGTAGATTCGGATCCAAAGCCCCGGAGTCCTTCCAGTGACGTCATCAGGTTTCCCTCAAGCCTTTAGGGTGCTGGAGCCCAAATTTGCTGGAGCCTCTGGAGAAGCTGTCCACATATCTTTGGAAATGGGATTGGACCCACCAGATCTTCTCCTCCCCACCCTCTCATTTAGGGAAGGGACTGAAGGACTACAGAGGCTACTCAAGATATGCTGCTGCTCTGCCATATTTTCAAGAAGCGGAAAGAGGTGAATTCCTCCCTCACTTGCATCACTGGAGTTCTCTAGTCATCTCTTGGGCACGGCACAAGGTACAGAGTGAAATGAAGACTCTGGAGCAAGCCTGTGCTTCTCTGACATGTGTAAATTGCATCACTTAAATAGAATTTTTGGGAGCTGAAAGGTTTAGTGGTTTGAGTGCAGGACCAGGGGATTGATCCAAAGCCCACTGAAGTCAATGGAAAGATCCCCCAATTTCAAACGAGCTTTTAATTCAGGTCTTGCAGGAAGAAACTGCTGAATTCTAATTCCAGAGCTGAAAGAACCCATGTGTGGCTTTGGACAAGTCACTTAACCTCTGTCTCAGTTTCTGGATCTGTAAATTAAGGATACTAATACTTCTCTACCTCATAAGGGTGTTGTGAGAATTAACTTAATGGCTGTAATGCGCTTTGAAGGTGAAAGTCAAAGTGCTGTTCTGTTTCAGGAACTGTTATCAGCTAATGAGGTAAAAGAAGCAATTATAGAAACATCAGTGTGTTACAGCAAAGGGCCTAGTCCTCTAATACCTGTTGTCTCATTGACTTCAACAGCACTTCTTGTGTGAGGCAGAGGTGCAGGATCAGGCCCATAGCCTCTGGTCTCAAGGCAACACACAAAGTTTTAATTTTACGATCAAACTAGCTACCAAAGTTCCATGCAATAGATAATATTTTATCAATCACATCTGAACAGGAAGAATAAACACACTTTTTGTTTTTTAAAAGACAAAACTATACAGCAGTAGTACTCACCTGCGATTCAGAAAAATCATACTGACATAAATTTTATCTTCAGACATTACCAAGGCTAAACATTTCAATATCCATTTTACATATGAAAGCTTTTAGATTCCTTGTTTTTGAACATACCAAAAATCAAAACAGGAAACTGACAAACTCTTCACAGTTATCATATGTCAAAACATGCCATCTAATTTCAGAGACAGGTTGTCATGATTTCAAAGCAACTGAGTTTTCAGCCTCATGGGAGATGCTGCTTGAGGGCTGAGACACACATGCATGTGTGTGCTTCCAGCACACAATGTCTTGATTGCTACAGTTAAAAATATTCAGTGTAAAATATTTATGATTCTTTGTTTAGCAGATTAAATACATCTGTGTACCATCTGATCTTAGAAAAGACATGTTTATTTTCAGCATGCTAGGTTCTTCTTTCCAAAATATAAACGAATTTTATAGTTCCCAATCCTGCAAGCTCATATACACAAACGGACCCCCTAAACCCATGCAGATTAGCTTGAAGAATTGGGTCCTTAGTAACATTTCGAGCCCAATTTAAACAAATACATGCAATAGTTTATATTATCAAGGACTAGGCAGTAATTCTATTGTTCAGGCTGCTCTGAGATTTCACGGATTCCCAGGGGCACAGAAGCTGTGCTTTCCACCACCTTTTTGCCCGACATCTGGTCTTTGGGACAGCCAGGAGCAGTTTTCACATTCACATAACTTTACAGTGGTAGCCATGGTTCACTAAATGACTGAAATGCAGAATGCTCTGGATTATGAATATTCATGGATTAAGGTTAGACGGTACCATTAGTGATGACCTAATCTGACCTCTTGCCTAACACAGGCCATAGGACTCCCTTAAATTAATTCCTCCTTACATCCAATAACTACTGTTGAATTAAGGCCTATCTTTTAGAAAAAAATCCAGTTTTTAATTAAAATATTCCCATTGATGGAGAATCCAACACAACTCTTGGGAAATTGTTCCGATGGTCATCGACCCTCAGTGTTAAAAATGTGCACCTTAGTTGAGTCTAAATTTATCTAGCTTCAACTTTCAGCCACTGGACTTCATTAATCTAGCAGAGAAAGGAGTAAAGACCCCACTAATCAAATTTTTATTTTGTATTTTTATTGCGAACTAGTCAAGTCAGTCCCTTAAACTTCTCTTTGTTAAACTAAATAGACAGAGCTCTTTGAGTCTCTCGCTCTATCACTTCTTTTCCATTCTTTAATCACTAGCATGGGTCTCTTCTGAACCCTCTCCAATTCATCATCTTTTTGGAACTGAAAACACCAGAACTGGACACTGTGTTCTAGCATTTGCTACACCAGTGCCAAACAGAGATCATACAACCTTCCTACTCCTAGCTGAGATTCCAGTTTATGTAAAGCAAAAAGGAATTAACAGTGATTAAGCCCTTGCATGCAGTTTACTCATGCCTCTCCTCTACTGATCATGAGATAGCACGTCCTGCAATGTATTCTTTACCCACTAACTAAAGATGGATGGCCTGAAACAGTGTTTATCTATTGTACTTTACTTTTTTTGCCCTAAATAATGACTTGCTCTGAAGGATCACTAACTTGTGAGAGTATTAACCATAATATTATATAACTCTCAATGTAATACATGCAAAGCTGTAATAATAGATACTTTAAGAAATGATGACTGATACAGTATATAACTTCTAGGAGTGTTCCATGATTAATTAGTGTTGATCAGGAACTTTGGAGATATAAAACATTATACAAAGATTTAAGTATTAGGTACTTACGCATTCAGTATGCACTGGATGCACAGCAAACAGTGAAGCAGCTAGAAGAGATGCTTTTGGAGCAAGGTTTAGCCTTCTTCCTTTACTGCTATATTGCAGCCCACCCAATAATATCGAGAAGACATCAACCATTAATACAGAGATAGCACAATGCAGTATTATATTGATGGCATGAAAACCCACTGGGTGAAAGCCTCCAGCAAAAAGGTAATTCATTCTACATAAAAACAAAAACATTGGGATTAAGAGTCAGAGGAGAGCTTGGGGACACGTGAAAGAAAAACTAAACACTTCTGAAGGAAGAGAAATACCTTTTGCACAAGAAGCTTAATATTAAAAGTACATTTTAAATAATATCTAACACATCTGCCTTACCATGGTTCTACCTCCAAGCACCCTTGTAGGCTCCTAGCCTGCAGCTACCAGGCCCTGACCTTTCCCAGACAGAGGATTTCCCTACAGATTAATACCCATACTCTCACACCAGTCCCAATTTGCAGCAGTCACCCTCTAGTGCACCACCACTATCTTTACAAGATCCCAAATGGGAAACACAGCGACTGCGGCTACTTCTCAGTTGGTGCCATAACTTTAAAGTTGCATGTCATAGTAGTGCTCTGGGATGCAACCCTGTGTAAAATTAGAAAGTTGGAGAGTCCTGCAGAAAAGCAGCCCAATCTCCTGGAAGGCATCTTTGAATTTCAGAGATAGTGTGTGCACATGAATGTTCCTCAGGTGCAAGCAGGAAGGATGAAGTAAGGCGAGAGTGTTCTTTCAGATTAAACCTTAAAATAAACGTTAAAAAAAAAAAAAAGTCTACACCACACACACACGGAGGTCCTAACTGACTTGCATAGACACGAAACATCCTATGAAGCTTTCAGTTTAAAAAAAAGAAAAAAAAGGATTTGTCACAGAATCCTTGGTCAAAATTCTTCCACGGTGTGCATGTTCTACTCACCGCTCGGTTTTCACACTCCACCCCAGCGGTGGCTGCATTTCAGTGGTGCTCTACACATACAGTTAAGTGATGTACTTTGGGATTTTGCACAAGGAAAGGCACAACATAAATAATTATTCTTTAATAGGTGTATATGGAAGCAGCATTCTTTTGGGGACAAGGTATGGGAGTGCGGGTAGAAAGAGGTCAAGAAAGTAGGCTGGAGAGATGCGTGAAGAGGGAATTAGTACTGGTCAGGCTGTTTGGATAAAGGTTCATTGTAGGAGCTTATTCTGGGTAGGAAAGCTGAAGGGCAAAAAGTGCACCACAATTTTCTGTACAATACAAGCAATATGTTAAAAACGTACAGAAACTTAATTTAGATAACGGATTTCACCTAGTATGTCTAGCCAACCTGCATCTGGCTTAAGTGGAGTTCATTATGACGATCTAACCTGTTATAAATGTGTAATAGACATAAAAGCAAAGTCTAAAGGGAGTTAGGGAAGGCCAATTTCCTGCTTGAAGAAATAGCATTTTACTGGCTACTTCCACGTGCTCCTCTATGGTTTCAGATTTTTAAATACCTGTGTGTACATTTTCTGTTTAAATTAATCAGGGTGTTATTGGAGTCAGAGTGAACCTCAGAAGAGGCAAGGAATCATTTTATAATATATGTCTTATTAAATATATGGAATCCTGTAATAGGCATTTCAAATACCCAGACATTTACATTATTTGTATTACAACGGTGCCTAGATTGGATCCCATAGTGTTAAGCAAACAAACACATGGTCACAGTCCTCCCTTGACCATGCAGGGGAGGAAAGGGAAGTAAGGCCCCAGGCAGACCCTGCTCTCACCATTACAGCTGGAGTCACAAACAGAGCAGGGGAATATTTGCCCAATACTCCCTGCTAAGACCAAGTCCCTCACTCACCCAGGGAAGTAGCTGGCCAAGCTCAAAGCAGGCAGTAAGCAGCTCCATGCATGGGTGAAGTTACTTACTCCTTTCCCAGGCAAATGGGGAGCATGCATGGAACTTATTCTCCCTGGTCTGCTCCTAGGATAGTGCAGCTACATCCACCCCCACCCTCCACGTAGACTGTAAACTGTGAACCTCTACAATCTAGCCATTGTGAGAAAGTCCCATAGCCCTTGCCCCAAAGAGCCTACAATCTAAATGGACAAGAATAAGGCTGGGAGTGGAAACAGAGGCACAAAGAAGCAAAGTGACTAGCCCAAGATCACTTTGCAAGTCAGTGGCAGAGCAAGGAAATGAACCCAGGTCCACTGACGCCCAGACCTGTGCTCTATTCACTGAACCATGCTGCCTCCAGTCCAGCTATCACAAGAAAGCAACAACATATGTACAAAGATACATTAATACATAGCAGGAAAGTATATTAAAACTGTATTAGGGGGAGGAGAGAAAGGGGAATAGTTAAAAAACAAACTGTCAGACTGAGGTTAGAGTAGATGAGCACAGATCAAAATGCAACGAAACCCCAGGAAAATGAGAACAGAGCCCATTTTTGTTTAGTTTTATACTTCTTATCTCACTGCATTTTAGCACCTAGATTAGAAGCTACTATTTATTGATAAGATTGATAAACGCACAGAGCTGGGCACATAGCTGTGTTTCATTTTTTTAATCCATGTATACATCATGCAAGATGTACACAGTTCAGTCTACTTCCTCCAAAGGGTTATGGTGACATGCATAAATGTCTCTAGCTACATTCTTACCATTTAATATCACAGTACCTCTTGCCATAGGAAAAAGAAAGGAAGAAGAAATGAAGCAAAAGGGGGAAAACTTGTTTAGATCATAGAAGGGTTTTCAGACCTTCAACTGATAATTTGTGGAAGCTTCTCAGACATTACAGTGATTAAAGAGAAAATTACAGAATCTGAGGTGGGGATACTATCCTTGATGTATTAATCTTGATTCTGGTGGTAAATTTGTATTAAATTATATAAACAATTATGAATAATGTTCTCATCTATCCAGACTCCACTTTTATTCCTACTGGGCAGAATTTACCCTTACGCAGAGCACGAACACAAGGTCTATGCATCAATTTTAAATCCTTTGTGCTATCCCTCTGCATAAGAGTTACTTTCACCCTTTGGTTCCGAACCTGCAACAAGCGGTGGGACATGGGAGTTTATCTGCATGGAGTTTATTGCACGATCAGTCTTTCGAGTTAAACAAGGTAGTACCTGTACTGCAAACAAGCTGTAGCAGAAATTTCACTTCCTTCAAAGTCTCTTATTTTCCAAAGCAAAAAAAAGTCAGTTAACAAAATAAACCCCCAAACCCAGTACTATGGGCCCAACACCAGGTCTCACCTGAAAGTCAGGACAGTAAGCGGTCGATATGATTTGTGGCTAGTATTGCTCCTGAGTTTGCCACCCCAAAAGTCGTGATGCCACAGGTCACCAAATGGAGTTTCTGCTCTGAGGTCCTGAAAGAACACACGTTTAGCACCGACGCTGTTAAAATTTCAGTTTAGTTAGCGCATTTGGAAAGAGAACAGTTACATACAAACTGGCACCACCATAAAACAACACTTTCTATCAAGTTTTTTAGTGACTGGCTGCTGAAACCTGATCGATAGTTCCAAGCCTTTTAAATACCCTCTTGTATTCCTTTAATTATTGTGGACTAAAGCGTCAGATAGCAGAAATCAGTATATTTTCATGAATTTCAATGGAGCTATGCTGATTTCCACCAGCTGATGTTCTGATTCAATAGCTCTAGTGTAAAATACATCAAAACTATCCTTATTTTTGTACAATATCTTATTTTAGAGCTGGGATCTTTGGAAATAGGAACAACACAAGCTGTTGCAAATTGCTGTATATCTTTCTTGCTTTCATTAGTGGTTCTACTGGTGCTAGTGGAAAAATGGCAAAGATAAAGACCGCAAAGGTGATTAGCTCTTTTTAAAATCCTGTCAGGTGGCTTCCTTAACTTTCACATAACACCACTCAACTACCACTCTTTGTTTCTCACATATTAAACCTATTAGCAAGTTCCTCTATGTACTGCACTACAAAGATTAATAGCAGTTAGTAAAGGAATTTCTTAGGTACCATCATGAAGGAAAAATAAAATCACACTTTTTAAAAAACAATTACAAAATGGAAGTGTACAGTTTGCTTAATCTCATTATCTAAATTATTTCCTTATAATCTTAGTTATTTCAAGTGTCATTGGTGCCAGAGGAGACTATGTGAAGATCTGAAGAACACATATGGACATAAAGGCAGACCTTCAAAAATACATTAAAAAAATATCTATCTATCTATACAGCCTCTGAGAAAGTGATGTACAGCAGCATGCTTCATATTCCTCAATAACTGAAGCTTCTGCACTGAGAAGGCCACCTTACTTCACCGAGCTCCCACACCACACCTCGGCACATGCGCGCGCATGCACACACACACAGCGTGCCAAATTCTGCTCTGATTTATGTTAGTGCAACCTCATGGGGTATAAATGAAAGCAAAATGTGCCCTTGGTTTCATTCAAACCCATGAGGGCACCTAAGACAGATATCACTACCAGAAGAATAACTTCAATGGTAGAACTGGTACTATGGGTGTAATTGATTATAGCTTACCTTCTTTCCCCTTCAACTAATCCAGTAGTAAAAAAACAAACCAGAAAACCCAAAACACTACCATCACCATATGAAGCCAGCACTGTACTTTCTAGGGATTATTAAACAACACGTAGGGCCAAGTTTAGCACTGAATTCAGCAGGGATGTATAGGTTGCAACTCCACCACATTCCTATATCTGAGAGAAATGACGGTTGTGTGATTAAGGCACTGGATAGGGACTGTAGAGACAGGAGTTCACTTCTCTCCTCTGCTATAAACTGCCTTTATAATCTGCTGCAAGCCACTTACAGCCTGATTTTCCATTCCATTTCAATTGTTTGCTATTAACTTGTCAGTATATAGAAGTGCAAAGCTATCAGAAAGTCTAATATATTTCTTAAAATATAAAGCATTACAATTTGAATACTGTCTCTCATGTCAAAATGGTATCAATAACAAGAGGTACAAAATATATTTGTTGTGTGCTAACAGAGATTTTTAACCACCACTGGAAACAGTACTCAACATCATTATGTTCATAAAACAAAATGCAGTCTATAAAACAGTCTTGCATGGTCTCTAAATGCTAGAGAAAGGAAACAGTGCACAATTTAATCTGAGTGTATTTTTTGTCTTCAGTGGGAAACAAGCAGGCAAAGCCAAATATCCAGAAATATCTTGTGATTCAATTTCACTTACTTATGTCCTGAATTCTCAAGAGCTCAGAAGTGGTGAACTTGATCACCGAGCACTGGAAGTTTGGAGAAAGCTACATAAAATAGTTTGTTGACCTTTACGGAATTACACTAAAAAGAAAAAAAAAACCCAACAAACCACTGTTTGCTTTTCCTTAATTGTAAGAACTTTGCATCTATTTGAAAAAAGTTACATATGATTTTCTCCATTGGAACAGAAAGTGGATACCTAGGAATCCCTAACCATTTGATTAGCAGCAGCCTGTGCACAGTAGGATATAGTACTTGAAGAAGGGTCAGTTCTTCTATATAATGGCTTTCGGAAAAGATGCATTGTCTGACATTTCTGCTAACCCAACAATTCGTTTTGCCAAAAAAAATAAATAAAGACAAATCATTGTTGTACACCAGTAAAAATGTGGTTTTAAATGACAAGGAAGCATCTGGAAAACAGCCTTGAACACCAATAAAATCCAATAACTGAATGAGCCACGACACCGTAGGCATGAGGCCAACTAACATACATCTTTCATTCAAACAAGAAACGGGGGGGAGGGCTAGCAAGCTAACAAAAGGGTCACAGTGTGGTACCTAACAAAACACTGGCAAAGCAAGGCTCAGCAAATCCACAAAATGCCTTCATCAGCTGTATTTCACATGAAAATAAAATATGGCATGCAGTACACCTTGCTTAATAAAACCAGCGTTTATTATGGTACTTTCCCTCCACACCAATTCATAACCCCTCATGTCTACATTTTTGGTACTGATTTAATATTTCTACATATTTATCTATCCCCTTCCACCAAAACCCCATTCAATTTCTAAAGGAATGTGTCAAGATTTAGACAGGGAAATAAATTAAATCTCCATATTTTCAAATGCAGGCTGATTAAGAAAGAATGAGGTTATTTAAGCAATTGATTTAGTTTCTTCTCCTTGCCTGCAGCCAGAATTTTAGTACAGCATTTTTATTTGGGTGCATGTTGATAAACTGAAACAATAACCTGTGTCAGGTAAATGTGGAGAGAAGTGGAGGAAGATTACAAGTGTGGAAATTGCATTGAAACAAAACAACTACATTCACCATTGCCTTGGTTTAAATGTCAGTTTAAGAAAATGAAATTGCATCATTATCCTTCGCAAAAACCTTGCAGAAACAGATTTTCCCAGGAGATGTGTCATATTACAAATACATACAGAGATGATAGAATGGATTGTATTTACATTCGCAATTTGGCAGACATTCCCCCAACCCCCATTTTTCTAGCTTACAGTATGGCTGACTTATGGCCACCACTATGGTATTGTTTTCTTCATTCTTCTGGTGTCAAGAGAGTAGAGTATATGGGGAGAGATACTTTCTGTATCTATTCCTTTTTGCTTCTGTCTGCCTCTTGTACCACCACTACCACTCGCACCTCCTAAATCAGACTAGGACCACTCGAATAAAGCCAGGCCCCACCCAAGGGCCTACTCTTGGAAGTTATTAAATGTCCCCTTGGCAGGCATCTCAGGAACTGAGGACACTGAGTATCTTGCAGGACCACACCTTAAACCATCTATTTTAGGATTTTACACTTTTAAACCATGTAACTTGAAAACTGGCAAAGGGTTGCAAGCAATGACTGGCTAAATAGTTTTTCAAAAACTACAAGATTCACAGTGCATTTTTAAAAAAGCAAATAGTTTCTTATTATTTTCTACTCAAACAATTGTTGTAGTTGCCACAGGACTGTTACAAGCGAGATGATCCACGAAACATTCTCTCTGTTAGGCTGGGATTTACCTTATGAAAAACCTTGAGAATTCTTGCTGAGTGAAATTCACCATCAGCTCATCCTGCAAACACTTCTGCACAAGGGTAATCTTATCTGCTTGGCTTCTATCCATCACCCACTGGAGTCAATGGAAAGTCTCCCACAAACTTCAGTAGGTATTAGACTGGGTCCTAAGGACCATAATCTGAATTCACGGAAGTCTAGGGTAAGACTCCCAGACCAAATCCACAAAAGGGATTTAGATGCCTAAGTCCAACATTAGAGTAACCAGTGAGATCCTCAAAACCCCACTCACCTGCTGCTTAACCCTGGAGGTGCTGAAATTCCTTAGGTGCCTAAGTTTGTGTTGGTAAAGTCCCTTAAGCACCTACATTTTTGCTAGTGAGTATCCACAAAAAAGCCTCAATCCTGATGATGCTGAGCTGCTCTGTTCCCTAGTTCATAACCAAACCCTGGTGGAATTCTCAGACTAGGTGTTCCCCTATCTAACTCCTACATGGGGACCTATCCAGTAAGGCTGCTCAGAGCACACCTAGCAGATGTGGTCAAAAAAGGACACCCGGGGGACAGCTGATCAGGATTTTTTGAGCTATGTGTGTGTCTCCTTATACTCAATAGCCCAGACATTAGAGTACTCACCTGAGATGTGGGAGACTCAGGTTTGAATCCCCACTTGTCCTGATTTGGAACAGGGATTTGAACCCAGATCTCCCACATACCAGGTGAGTAATCTAATCGCAAAGGTATTGGCAATAAGGGGATGGAGGGCTCTCACTCCCTGTTTTTTCCACAAGCAAAGACTGACCTGCCTTGGGTATCTAATTCCAGGACACGGCTCATGTCTGTGAATCCTGAGCAGAGGA
The DNA here is from genome assembly GCA_007922305.1 of Dermatemys mawii. Classification (NCBI taxonomy): domain Eukaryota; kingdom Metazoa; phylum Chordata; order Testudines; family Dermatemydidae; genus Dermatemys; species Dermatemys mawii. The sequence goes on along the minus strand of ML677364.1, from coordinate 36,511,702 downwards.
AGGCACCTCCCTCCAGTCCCGAGTCAGGAGATATAACCATTTTTGAGGGGCAAGATTAAGCCCTGCCCCTCTCCCTGGTATTTTCTACTGCCTATTTTAGGTGACTCTCTGCTCACTTCCTGGTTTCTGCCTGGCAAGCTGGATGCCTCACTTAGTTAATTCCACTGGGCGCCTAAATCCCCTTTTTGGCTCTAACCCCCAATGGCTTTAATAAGAATAAGACTGGGTCCATAAATAGTCTCATGTGCACACATCCATGTGCACATGTGTTTTCAGGATCAGACCCAAACATTGTACAAATCTAGCCATTTTCACCCATAGTACACAGGTGAGCAAAGCACATATTCAGAAAAGGTGGTGCCACTCTACCTTGATAACCATCAATGCTGGGCTGTCCAATGGATCTCAATTGGATAAAGAGAATTAAGCCAGGGCAAAATAATTAATTTGTTCATTACTGCTTCCTTGTTTGTGCACCAGCATCAAACCAAGTACTCAATAAACCTTTGGGAATAAGGGTTCATTAGATTACTTGTGCTCCTTCTGCTTGCTTTGCATCAAAGCAGTAATGCATAGCTTTTGTGCAGTATTGACATAAATAGTAGCTTACTTTTTAAAACCCTTTGCAGAAACAAATGATCGTTTTAAGAAAGGGAGGGGGTAAAGGAGAAATTCAACCCAAAATTCTTATTTTGCAAGGGTCAAATTTGGGACCTAATTAAATTGGCAGTATCAGTTTAAATTATTTTTCTTCTACTACAATTTAAGTCAGAATAAACACAAACCTTATTATTGATGATAGCTTCAGAGTCATCAAAGACAAAATCTCCATCGTAGCTGTTAGCAAAACACATGCAGGAAATGAGTCCAACAATAATTTTAGCCCAATAAGAGGGAAGCACAAACCATGATATTTCATGATCCAAATTAAATTCTGACTGTGCCATTCTGTGAAATGCTTGTTTTGAGTGTGGAGCTCCAGCATTATGTTGGCTGCAAATCTGAAGAAAAAAAAAATGCAATGCACAGTTACATTTAATCACCATTAGCTTTGCTTAAAGGAATGAAAATCATAGTGGCATGTTTTGCATAGGAAAATGCAATATCGAACACAAGTGAAACGTAATTCTGACATCCATTAAGGCAAAAAAGGAAATTTAAAAAAAAGTTATCGAAACCTCTTTGAAGATAATTTTATATTTCACATCTGAGAAATGTAGAAAAGCGTGGTGGACGCTATGGTCTGAGCACAGAGCTGAGTCATAATTCTCACTCTGACACATGCTACCCTGAAAGCCTTCGGCAAGTCACTCTACTTTTTGGACTCAGTTTCTTTGTTTTTCAGATAAGGATACCACCACCCATTTCATAAACACATGCCTTGTGAGGATTAGTAAATGTTTATAAAGTTTTTTGAGAAAGATGAATACCATTTAGGGCACAATAAACCCAAATACAACTGTGTTGATGCATCATGAAGGACCTTAGATTGCAAGGACTCCATGTGTAGAACTCACAGGGACTTCAACAGGAAACATATGCATAGAGTTCTTGGAGAATGAGGCCCCACAACTGGCATTGAAAAAAATCACAGTCAAGAACAGGGTTGTCAGTTTGGGTTGGATGGATGCCTAGAGGTTACATCACATGACAATCTTCAATTCTTGGAGATTCCAGAACAATCCTGGAGGATTTGCAACCCTTGTCAAGAAGCATAAACTTAAGATTCCAACAGCAAAGTTCATGAGGTCATGCAGTACGTTGTGCATATTTTATAATACACATCTTATTAACAGAAAGATAAAATAACACATAATCAGATATCTATCTAATAAGGAAAAACGAACAGCAAGTACATGTTGCAACCCAGCTTTATTAATGCTGTCAAATCTTTTTAAGTTTTGCATTTCTTTACTTTATGATTTTACCTGGGGAACCTTAGTGGTGGGTTTTTGCATTCGATCTCTTAGTTTTGTTTATTTTAAGAAGGAAAAAGTCCAGAGTTACTTCTCATGGCATTTACAAGCTCTGCTGGCTTGGCAAACAGAACTGATAAAGTTCCTTGCTCTATGGCTGTTCAGCTTGCTAAGCTTGTCAGTGTTACCCATGGAACTCATACGAGTTCCTTGAAACAGTCTACACATTCCTAACCTGTGCATGTGTGCGCGCACACACTCCTGAGATGGGCCACTCAAGCCCTTTATTGTGCTACCCAATTCCTCTGAGATGCAGGAGGGAGTGGTATGGATCTGAGAAAGACAGACAGAAAGAGGAAAATATTCAGAAGCAGCTATCTCGCAGAGCCAAATAGGCCTACCACTAAAAGTAAAATATATTTTCAAATTTAATCCACTCCTGGTTTACAATCTAATGAAAGATTAAAAGTGTAACTCTTAATCAGAAGGAAGAACACACAATACTACTAACAGCTTACATACTACAGTGATGGCCACTACAGAAATACTTAATTAAAACAGATTTCAGCAGCTGTACAGAATTCCCTTTTCCCAGAAAGTTTCCCCAGATATATATTTGCTATCATTATTTATTAGTACCTATATATAATATGACAGGTCAACCTGTGGGGTTTTTCAGTACAGGAACAGAACTGTTAAACACTCAAACATGTTCCTGAATATGGGGGAGAAACCACCATATATATATCACAGATGTTTTGTTGGTTTAAACAGGACCCAAGTGTGTGCTTGATGCCAGGGGAGCATACCACCTGGGGTCTGACAATACCCACTCTCTTTTTGGTACAGTCACAATGCACATTTCCATGTCACTGCTGTAGCACAGTATCTAATAAAATATCATCCGAGGGGGTTCCTTTACATGTAGGAGGAAAGTTGCCTATTTAATATGACATGTAACATCACATTCCACTAACTGGCAAGCGTATCTAAACAGACTGCTAGAGCTCAAGACTCCATTGTAACAAGAACAGATTACTTGGCTGTGTGAATTAATGAGGCTGTGCAGTCTCAAAACAGAATCCAGTGTTTATGCAGGTAAAGAAACCCAGGGATTCAGTACTCTCCGCCTCTGTATTTGTACAGACGATGATACCCACACATGGTCCCGCTATCTGGCCACCAGCATTGTTTGGGTGAATCAAGTAACTTAATCCTAGTTTGCAGTTCCACATCGGGGAAAGGCAGACGCAGGGGGCTCGTCCTCTCAGGAAAGAGGAGGACTCCACGGCTGGGGAAGGCGGCAGCAGCAGGGGAGTGGGAGAAGGGCGGGATGAGACCGGTGCAGAAGGCGCCACTAGCAAGTACAGGAAGCTTTGGCCACACAGCGTTTCAGAGCGGTCGCCGCGGCCGCTCCGTGTATTTCTTTTGTCCTGGGAGCAGCAGGCGAGACACACACGCTGGAGCGGGGCTCGTAACGCCGGCGAGGTCTCTGTACCGCCTCCGCCGCCCACTGCAGCGGGAGTCAGGCGCCAAACCCCCGCTACCTGGCGACTTACAGAGCAGCCCCGGCCAGCTCCGCAGAGCCACCGCCGAGCCCCGGACCTGGCTCAGCCCCATGCCCCAGCCACCTACCGGGTACACAGGACACCTTCCCCCCTGGAGCGCCCCCCCTGACCAGCCCCGGTCCCCTGCGGGCGGGGCAGCAGGCGCGACTGCCTGGCCCTGCTCCGGGAGCCCCGCGGAGCTTTACCTGCACGGAGCCGGCGCCAGAGCGGCATCTCCCACCCGGCCGCGAAACTCTGCCCGCTCCCCGCGCCCGGGCGCCGCCTCGCCTGCTGCCCCCGAACGCATCCCCGCAGCCCATTGGCCCGCGGCCTGTCCCCGCTCCTCCTTCCCCTCGCCCATTGGTGGCTGCCGCTGTGACGCGCCGCGGAGCGGACCCAGAGGAGGCGGAGCGCGAGCGGAGCGGGCTCTTCCTCCCGCCGCGATCCACCGCGCCCGGATGCGGGAGCAGGGGAGCTGCGCTGAGCCGAGCCGAGCCGAGCCACACCCCTCTGCACTACACACAAAGGAGGGGGGAGATGCGGCCGCCCAGCCGGCGTTGCGCAGGCCCACAAGGCTGTTGCCCTCTGGTTTGCAGGTTGCTCTTCATTCACAAAAACCTTTGTCTCGGCGGCACAGGGCGCGTCGCTCCCTTTGCTCTGGTGTGTGCCGGGCTGTGCGGCTGACTTGCAGGCTGGAAGGACTGAACTTTCACCGATCTGCTCCCCACCCCCCAGCCGTGCTTTATTAGTGATGTTGTGTCTGTCTCCTGTGGGGATTACAGTAGTGCCGACACAGGAGAAGGCCTTTCCCCCTAGGGAGTTCACAATCTGAACGAACCTGAAAGGTTTCAAATATCGTCGGTATAGTTCTCTTTTGCTTCGTACCGCACCTCTCCTCTTGGAAATACGTTTTATTCCGTATCGTTGCACATAGTAATGCCGGGGAAGAAGATGTTATAAACCCGTTGCAATCATAAGGGAGAACGTTGCTACAAGAGCCAGTTCTAGGAGCAAGTGATCAGGGTGGTTGCCCTGGGCACCAGCTTGTAGGGAGTGCCAGACTACTGTGCCACTTTTTGGGGGCTTAGCCTCGCTGTGGGATGCTGAAAACATCTTCTTCCCTGGCCAGCAAAATGCTTAGGTTCAGTTCCTTCTAGGGTTGCCAATTTTGGTTGGATGTATTCCTGGAGGTTTCATCATATGACATAATCTTTACTTGAAGATTCCTCTTTTAATTCCTGGATACTCCAGAACAATCCTGGAGAGTTGGCAATGCTAGCTCCTGCTTGCACTAGTGACTAGGACACCAGCTGTTAATTATGAATTTCACTAATGGGATCCATGCAGACAGTAAGATATGTTTGTTAAATAAGTGGACAAAGTCTGTTTGGGGATGCATCCTCTTACCTTTCTTACTGTTTTTGTTGACCTAGGCCCCGATTCTGCCATGAGCTCCACAAGAGCAGACCTCTCTCTGCACGCAGACAGTTGTTACAGTGGTCTCCCCTGTGGTCTCTCATTCGTGAATGGGGGATGGGGGGCAATGTGAACAAAGGAAAACAAGGAAATTGCATTACAAAATGTACCTGGTACATGAATTTCACAAGTGCACTTTCAGTTTAAACAGTTAAGAGTACGTATCCAAGTATAGCATCCGATGAAGTGGGTATTAGCCCACGAAAGCTTATGCTCCAATACGTTTGTTAGTCTATAACAGGGTTTCTCAAACTGGGGGTCACAACCCCCCTGGGGGTCGCTGAGAGCTCCCAGGGGGGTTGCGAGCTCCCGGCACTGCTTAAAAGCCGCCGGATGAATTACTACCGCATTCAGCAGCTTTTCGGCGCACATGCTGAGCTATTTCAGGAGTGCTCGGCATGTCCACCGAAAATAGCCGCCAGATGCAGAAGTAATTCATCTGGTGGCTTTTCGGCAGACATACAAGGGTCTGCGGAGTTCTGCAAGAAAGGAAAAATGGGTCGCGGTTCTCAGAAGTTTGAGAACTGATGGTCTATAAGGTGCCACAGGACTCTTTTAAGATTAGCAGCCGTGTTACTCTGTATCCATAAATAAGATGAGGAAGGCTTGTAGCACCTTAGAGACTAACCAGTTTATTTCAGCATAAGCTTTCGTGGGCTATTGCCCACTTCATCGGATACATAGAATGGAACAGAAGTAAGATGTATTTATATACACAGGAAACCAAAAAACAAACAAAAAAAAAGGTTGTACATTAACATACCTATTCTAAGAGACTGTTTAATTTGGATAGGCCATTATCAGCAGGAGAAAAAAATACCTTTTGGACTCTTTGTCGCTTTTGCATATCCAGACTAACACAACTACCCCTCTGATTCTATCCAAGTATACTGTTTAATGTTCTAGTATCTTTTCTAAAAATAGTGAAGTCATAGTCGTACGAGACCTTTCTACAGTCATCCATGAATCCTTGCCAAGGACAGGGCTAAGACACATAATTTTGGGTTGGAAATTCTGAAGTGTTTGTGTTATTAAGTGTCAAATTAGTGAGGTTCTCTCACATATAGCACTTTTCAGTCACCGATCTCGATGCTGGGAGGGGTTGCAAGCACTTTGGAGGACAGGATTAGAAATCAAAAAGACCTTGACAAATTGGAGAATTGTCTGAATTTAACAAGACAAAATTCAATAAAGATAATCACAAAGTATTTCACTCAGGAAGGAAAAATCAAAATGCACAACTACAAAATGGGAAACAATGCCTGGTTGGTAATGCTGCCAAAAAGGATTTGGGGGTTATAGTGAATCACAAATTGAATATGAGTCAATAATGTGATGCAGCTGCAAAAAAAGGCTAATATTCTGGGGTATATTAACAGAAGTGTTGTTTGTAAGACACATGAGGTAATGTTACTACTCAGCTCAGCACTGGTGAGACCTCATCTGGACATTTCTGAGGACCACACTTTAGGAAAGATGTGTGCAAATTGGAGAGTCTAGAAGAGAACAAAAAAATTATAAAAAGTTTAGAATACCTAATCTATGAGAAAAGGTTAAAAAAATAGAGTACCTTTAGTCCCGAGAAAAGAAGACTGAGCAGGGACCTGAGAATGTTCAAATAAGTTATCTATTATAAAGAGGATTGTGATCAATTGTTCTCCAGGTCCATTGAAAGTAGGACAAGACATAATGGGCTTAATCTGCAGCAAGTAGACTTAGGTTATATATTAGGAAAAACTTTTTAACTATGAGGGTAGTTAAGCTCTAGAATAGGTTTCCAAGGGAAGTTTTGGAATCCCCCTCATTAGAGGTTTTTCATAACAAGCTGGACAAACAACTGTCAGGGATTGTCCCAGGTTTACTTGGTTCTTCCTCAGCATAAGGTGGCTGAATTTGATGACTTCTCAAGGTCACTTCCAGCCCTACATTTCTATGATTCTGTGATGAGTTTTAGAAACTTTTTATCTTTCTTATGAAACAGACACAGATAGACTGAATGTTTGCAAACTAGTAGGCTTTGTATTGAAACTCAGTCACCCTACCTGTGCTACCAGTATCACTAAATCATGACACAATTTGCCACAATTAGCAATCTTCCTACATGTATATCCAGCATCCCCACAACACAATGTAGAATCATAGAATCAAAAATGTCAGAGATGGAAGAGGCCTTATGTGATCCTTCATTCCATCTCTGCAAATGCAGAAAGGTCCCTTTGTCAATTCAGGGAATCTGTCTGTAAATCTTACTGGTCTGGTTGATATTATGAAGTTGCTATGAACATTTCTGTGTCACGGAATGCATGTGTCAATGTGTATCCACCATTGCTGACAAAGCTGTAACCACGTCTCTCCCAGACTAGCTACGATGAAGAATAGTTTACTTTAACGACCTTACTCTGACTGGTCAATATGCTAAAGAGATTGGCTGGAGCTGGGAGAAGCCATTTCTTTCAGCTTGTCTGTAGAGGCTGAGGTTTGGAAAGTGGACAAAGCAATCAGACATTGTTGGTGGGAAAGATAAACTTAAGGGACTCACAGAGAGACTTGGGAGAGAGTCATGCTTTTGGGGGTGGGGAGGTTAGCTCTTAGACCAACCAAGGCTATCGAAAGCAAGTTGACCTAGGGAGAAAGAGGCTCCAGGGTTCAGACAACAAGAGGATCCTGACCCCAGCCCAAAGAATGCTCCAGAATGGTGAGGAAAGAAAAACAGGTAATGATACCAGATAATTCTTTACCAGAGAGGGAAGCAATCTTTACAAAAGACTTCCTCCCCAGCTTCTATCTCTTGAATCAGTATCTAATCACCTGTGGTGATCCTCTATGTAACCCTTCTGCCCATCAGAGTTGGCAGCAACAAGGGCCGGGTTCAGTATCCAGGGGTTCCATTCCAATAGCACAATACAAAAACCGGCTCAAGCCCCCACCCAGTGACCTGGGACAACCATATACCACCCCTCTGGGTGTCTGTAAGAGACAATACTTCCCCTCTCACAAGCACTGAGTCTGAGTGTACCAAAGCCTTTTAATAACAGGGAGAAACAATGTGGCATTATATCAGGGAAACACCACAAACAAGGTTAATAAACCAAACCATGAACCAGAAGCCCCCCTCCCAGCAAATAGGCCGTGGCCTTCCCTTTGGCTCTTGAGTTCCAAACCCCAAAAAGTCACTCAATAGTCCCAAAGTCCAGCAGCCAAAAAGTCTCTGTTCTGGGTCAGTGCAGAGCTCAAAAGTCAATTGGCAGAGTCTTACCTCCCAGCCTGGGTGGAAATGGAGGGTAGGGCATGGGGCACCTTACGTGGTCCGAGGCCGACTGCGCCGCCTCTCTGTGGGGTTCCGCTGCAGCCCTCACCGCAATCCGCTCTGCTCGCCGACACTCGAACTCCTCTGTAGCGCCAGTCACTCCGCTAGCCATCCTGCTAGCCAACACACAGACAGCTCTGCGGTGCCAGTCACTTCGCTAGCAGCACAAACGGCTCCACTACTCGACACACAGACTGCTCTGCTGTGCCAACCACTCCGCCAGCCACACAAACTGCACCCAGGAACCACTCGGCTGAGTCTGCTGCTTTGCTCTGCTAGCTGCCCAAATTGCTTGGTGCCACCCACATGTCTTTAGGCCCGCCCCCACTTAACACACTGCTCAGTGGTTTCAGCTCTTAAGTGATTTCAGCTCTTGGGGGGTGGGGGGAAAGGGGTCAGTAGCTTGGTACAGGTACATCAGCAGACACAAAGTGAATTCAGCTTAGCAGGCTGAACCAAGACTCCTAACAGAATCAAAATTAGCTCTAACATTCCACAGTGGAGAGAGGCACAGTACAATAAGGCCGGGGGGGGGTAACATTTAGACAAGTACCTCACCAAAAGGTATTAAGACCTGCCCATGATCTCTCTCAATCTCAGAGTGTTCTGAAACTCATGGCCCTTGCCCAGTGAGTGCTACCTAGATGATGGCGAGTCCCTCCATCATAACAAGGGCCAAGTATGTGTCCATAGTCCTTCATTCACCAAATCAGGGTAACATCACTTTATATTTCCTGCCCCAATAACATAGAAACTGGGGCTCCCACATCAGCCGAAGTGGCCATGTGGACTGCTGTGGGCTCAGGCTAGGCGCAGTGGGTGTGTCTATGCAAACAGATCAGCCCCAAAGTTATTTTCCAAAACTCACTGCAATTCCCATAGTTCGCCACCGGATGTCAGAATATATCTCATTCCTGACACTGCTTACATCTAAATGAAATAGACCAGAGATAATTAGGGTACAAATAAAACAAGGGCTTTATTTATAAAAAAACTCAGTTGTTAACACTCTCAAAAGCATAATGCCTAGACCCCAAACTAACTAAATGTGGGTTACAAGAATATGAAATAAACTGTCTACTTCATCACTCTGAACAAAACTCATAAGCAGCTGAACAGGAACCAGGGAGCTACACAGGGAAATACGGGACCAACAGGACAGGAGCTATCACCCACCAGGAGACGAACGAACGAAGGCCATCAGGAGCAGGAACCGGCATGATCTTTTCTTTTCTTGCATCCGACGAAGTGAATATCCACCCATGAAAGTGTATGCTCTAATACATCTGTTAGTCTATAACAGGGGTGGGCAAACTTTTTGGCTTGAGGGCCACATCAAGGGAAGGTCCCGCCCCCTATCTGGCCCCCACCCACTTCCTGCCCCTGACTGTCCCCCTCAGAATACCTTAACCATCCTGCTCCTTGTCCCCTGAACGCCCCCTTCCAAAATCGCCCCCAACCACCACCACGGGATCCCACCTCCTACCCAACCCGCCATCTCCCTGTCCCCTGATGGCGGTGCTGGGCGCCACTTCCCGCAGCTCCCATTGGACTGGGACTGCGAACCGCGGCCAGTGGGAGCCTCAGTCAGTGAAACGGCAAGTAAACAAACCGGCAGGGCCCACTAAGGATGCTTACCCTGGGGTCCCGCGTGCCAAGGTTGCCGATCCCTGTATTATAAGAGGATTGACACTATTGTTTGCTGCTCTATTTTTGTCCACTAATGGGCCATTCACATTAGACACTTATCTTGCCAAGCTGTTTTGCTCACAACTCTGATACATCTGTGCATCTTTGATCTATGTTTAGTAAATGGAATTTCATTTGTTCAGTGTAAGTCTGCTAATATTATCAGCTCTGGTCAGATGTACACACCCACACACACCTACACACCCTTGGCCAGATCCTCAGCTAGTGTAAATCAGCTTATCTCTATTTATGTCAATGGAGCTGTGTTGATTTACAGCACTTTTAGGTTCTGGCCAACATGTATTAGTCCTGCTTTCTTGTTGTTTTCAGAATATTTTAATTGGTATATTTTTTCAGTCCTCTTATTCCACCATCTGTAATGCATCACCTTGTCACACTGACCTTCTGTTCTGTTTCAATTAATCAGATGAGTCACAGAGCAAATACTTGTTTTAGGAAGGGTTCATTCTATAGTTCCTTCAAAATCTGGTTCAAATCAACTATATTTGTAGAATTTATCTCCAGTCCTATGGCTTCAAAGCAGTGTTACTACACTGGTTTATTTTAAAACAGTTGTTCCTAAACACAATACTTTTTTTAAAAAAAATCTGCAATTTCTGGGAAAGAATATCTGGAGTGAAAGTCTATCTACTCTGTAGTTTTCTCAGCATGCTAAGTTGATCTGCCTATGTGAGTAGACCATCTTTGTTTTAGAAACAACGTTGCAGGACTGGCATGAATAAAGACATGTAAGAACGAAAAAAGTGTACAAACTACATGATATTGTTAAGGATAGGTACAATGTTAGTCATGCTAGAATGATTATGCAAATGTGAGAATGTAAAGTTAGTACGGGAGTGACTACATTAATAATATCTTAAGTTTCTGAGCATGCCCCATCTGACCTACATATTTTCAGACACTTGAAGAAACATTATCTGAATTGGGGTGAACATTATCTGAAGTTAATAAGAGTGTAGTAGTTTCTCTTCCCAATGAACATGCCCCCTGAGTATTTTCTAAATATGACAAAATGTACTGCACAGTATGATGTGTGGGCATCCTGTCTTTTATTTCATTTAAAAATGTATTTTATATCCTTTAAAATTGTAGTCAGAAATAAACTCTTATTGATTAGTAATAAATTATAAATATTAAATTCAAAAGGAAACAATAAAAAACTCTCACTTTTCAAATATTAGGTCTTGATATTGCAGTTACATTTATGCTTAACTTCATGTGAATGAGCAGACTCACTGAAGGAGCACTATTCACATATAAAGTTAAATGTGTTTGAAAGACTGGGGTCTAAGTTCTCAAATTACTTCGCATGCTATTCTTAAACACTATTTTAAATATTCTTACACCAAAAAATAAACAGCTATCAAATGTTTCTAAAAATAGTAAGAAAATGCAAGAAATACATTCCTCTACAGTGAAATTATTAAATGCATTTATGTTAATATACACTGAAAACACTACAGAATTATCAAAATACTTTTCTGAAATTCAGAAGGTCAGAAACTTTGACATTATATTGTGCATTGAACCATCCAGACCCTAAACACTCTATCCTTCTTTCCCATTATTCAGACATAGTCTAAGACAAGCCTTAGCTTTCTCAAAAATAAAAAAACTGAACTTCTTCCCATTTACAGTAAATCTAAGATGTGCAGGAGAAGTACTGATGCAGTTAGAGCAGCTGATAGAAAACTGAGATTTAAGCATCAGCAAATTCTCTCTGTGCATCCATGTAGCTCTTATTAAATGTAAAGTTTTACTCACCAATGATGTTTTCCCTTTATTTCTCCACTTCACCTCATCTGCCAGATATTGAAGTGAAAGTAGCTATCAGTATTTAGAACAAAGCAGATAATGGAGGAGAAAATTTAAATGGAAAGTGGAGTGCTTAAATCATTTTCAAAGAGGGATCAGATTTTCTTCCCAAAATTGTTTCAAGTGATAAAAGGAAGAGATTTGAGTAATCTAAAGTCTCAGAAAGATCAAATATTCTAAGATTATATAATTTAAAATTATTTTCTAAGGCTTAAACTTTGTATGAAGAATTGCATTATTCTTCATCAAAATATCTCCTGCAATATCAGTGCTGTCAGAAACAATTTGTAATTCATTATGCTTCTCTACCAGTTTAACAGTCTTTTATACAGGTAGTTTTAAAGACTGTTCTGTGTATCTCACTAAAAGTGACTGAAACTTGATTTGTACACCAGAGCTGTGTTGGGAATATATATTAGGAGATGAGGGAACAGAATGGACAGAGGACAATTTTCTGACTGCCCAAGGAGAGCTTAAAGCTGCTTTCACAGAAGGGCATTGTGACTGATAAGAGAACAAGGAAACACATTTGGCCTTCCATACACTTTCTGGTGTTACAAAATTGAAGGTTCTGGGCCTGGTTCACTGTTGCCGTGCACCATGTATAGCCATTTATCCCAATGCAAAGTGAGTGAGAAATGGAATTATTATGATCTGGTAGCATTTGATACCCATTCAGAACACCCATGGTATAGATGTACATGACTAGCCAAGAGGCCCTATGGTTTGTTGCTCTGTACCCTGTGTATTCTCATTTACGCCAGATCAAAATGGATGATAAGTGTCAGAAGGATGACATTTGGTGGCGACTGGTGTAAATGAACAACAGCCAATCAGGTCTTATGTATTTTTGTGTACATACGACTTTCTTTTCTCTGTATTTGGTAAGCATTATGCTATAAACTAAGGCATCAGTATGGCATCTTGTTCCATGCTGGTGGACCTCTGCCACTGTCAAGCTACAGTATTGGAGCCCAAAGGAAAAAAAGTAGGGAGAAATTAAGATTGTCTTTTAAGCTCAGCCCAAAAAATAATAAGGGAGTAATTGAGAAATAAATATAATAAAATATCCCACAGTATAGAGGATCAGAATTCTTAATTCCAAAGAGCCAAGTATATGACTCATGCAAATATGTATGAAAATATTAAATGCCCAGTTAGAAACTCACAAATCAAAATATATGCATTTGAAAGCATTTTCCCATAGGGCAGAGGGAAGGTTTTTAAACCCGTCTCTGTCTTATATATATCCTGTTTGAGGCAGGGTGATGAGTAGCACCAACAGAGGACAGACAGCAAAATCTCCTACAAAGCAGAAGGAAGGTGTTTAAGCTTCTTTCCCTAACATCAGCATTTGTGATAGCCTTGTTATTTTTATTAAAATCATTGTGCTTTATGGATAATTTGCAATACACCTTGACTTCTAGGTAGGCACAGCTATAAATATGAATACAGTAATTAAATGAGTTAATTTTTGTTCCTGCTCACATAAGCACTATGGAATTTAGTGTGGTATAATTAAAGTAGCTGCTTGTAAATACCATTACTCTTCCCTACTTTTTCAGTAGTAGCTCAGGGGTAATTTAGGCTGTTATATGACATTTGCTTAAAAAAAGAACTAGTTTTTGCTTAATTCTTTTCATCCAGAGATCTCAAAGGGCCTGGCAAAGAAAGGTAAGTACCATCACCCCTATTTTACAAATGGAGAAACTGAGGAATAGAGTGATAAAGTGATTTACCCGTGATTATACAGTATATCAGTTGCAGAGCTGGGAATAGAGGTCAACTTGTCTGGCTTCTAAGCAATGTCTTAACTCTTTTGAATACACCATTTACTATTAATTATTTGCACCCCAACCCGCTCTGCCTGCTTGCCTGATGCAACTGCCGGGGAGTAGGGTCAGGGCGCGGGAACTTGCCCCGCTCTGCCCACCCAGGTCTCCTCCCAGGGAGCAGAGGAAGCCCCCACACCCTAACCCACTCCTTGGCAGGAGTGCTGGGTGGGGGAAGCCCCTTTGCCCTGACCTCATTTCCACGCAGAAGTGCAGGGGGAGTGGCAGGGAGGCCTCAAGGCAGAATAGGTGGGCAGGGACCCCCACTTGCTTTGGCCAGGGCCCCACAAAAGCTTAATCCACCTCTGTGGTATGGTACAACTTCCAGGACAGGCCCCACTGTGCTAGGCACTGTACAAACATATAACAAGAAGACAGCCTGTGCCTGAAAAGCTTATCCTATGCCACTGTGTCACAAAGTCTTGGTCAGCCATGCAGGGTGCTTGACCTTTATAGGTAAAAACACATTGGAGTTATTTAATGTTTGATAGACCCTCTGGGGATTATGGTAAGATCCATCCATACGGGTGCTGAGACTGGCTCAGGGATGAAGACAGACTGCTGGGGGTTTCTCTGTCCTTTGGCTCCTGGGGACTGATTTATGCCCTGTCACAAGTAAGAAAAATCCTAAGAGCTATTTGTGACTCCATTCCTTGCTTGTAGAATGTGGATAATAATACCTATCCTTCTTTGCCAAGTCTGCTAACAGCTATATAATGGAATACTGAGAATAAATACTAAAAAGTTTCAGGTACAGTTCTCTCAAAGGCATTCTCTTTGCTTCACGCATATTCAGTAGAATTATGCATACACTTCTCTTTAGAGTTGAAGTCATTTTCTGTTGCAATTTCTGCAAGTAAGTTTCATGGTTGCAAACAGATGAGGCCAGATGCAGTCTATTGGTGACACTGCAGCACATGGCAGAAGAAAGGTACTGCCATGTGCATCAGTTTTCACTCTCAGTACTGTTTACATTCTGAGCCCCCTGCCAGCAAATCATCTGTGGAATTGTTGGGTTGCTATAGCTCAGGGATCGGCAACCTATGGCACACAGCCCACCAGGGCAAGCCCCGGGGTGGGCCGGACAGTTTGTTTACCTGCCGCGTCTGCAGGTTCGGCCGATCGCAGCTTCTACTGGCCGCAGTTTGCTGCTCCAGGCCAATACGGGCTGCGGGAAGCGGTGGCCAGCACATCTGTTGGCCCCACTGCTTTGGCCTGAAGCAGTGAACTGCATCCAGTGGGAGCTGCGATCGGCTGAACCTGCAGATGTGGCAGGTAAACAAACCGGCCTTGCTCACCAGGGGCTTACCCTGGCAGGCTGCGGGCCAGAGGGTTGCCGATCCCAGCTATAGATTCTGTAACAGGCTCAGTCAATGAAAATAATTAGAACAGTAGCTTAGTGCCACCCAAATGAGCCAAGACAATATCAACAATATTTTGCATTTATTTAACTTGTATTAAAAAAAATCCCTTTACCGTTGTTTTTGGGCTTGTAACATTTTTTTTTAAACATATCACCAAATAAGTGAACTCATGTCAACCAAAAAGAGACATTTCACTCACTCTACCAGCTAGAAATAAACACAGACACACTCCAATCCCATCCCCTCAGGCAAAGATACAAGAGAACTTTCTGCAGTTTGGCTCTTTGAACATTTTGTAGAAGCCTTCAGGCAGACTCTATGAATATAAGAGATTCCTGGGGGCTACCATTGTCTCTGTTTTTCATTCTTGTAATATTTCCCTTCCAAGCGAAGTGAGGATTTTGGGGAATGCTTTCACCGTTGCACAAGCATCCATACAGCTTTCTCAGGGCTAGCAAGTGATAGGAGAGTGCTCATGTAGTTCAGGCACCAATTGTTGGTATAAAAATATCTTCCTATCCCTTCCAGGGTTAATGAACTCCATGTTTTCTTTATCTATGATATCATATTAGGGCTCTCACTAGTTAGAGAAGTTGTATAACACTGTGGTACCTTTAAACAACTATGGCAAACCTCACTTCCCCCTATAATTATGTACATTTTCTGCCTCAAATCAAATGCCAGTCATGAAAGTTACCAAGCACTCTCAACTATCAATGACTTCATTGATGGTAAAAGATGATTCCCACATTGCAGGAGGCACTGAGCACCATACAGGATTGTGCCTCAAGTTGTTTACATACTAACAGTCTCCTAAAGCCTCTTTTCCATCATGACTTATTTTGAGTCCAATCTTGTGAGATACTGACCTTGTGATACAGTAGAACCTCAGATTCAGGAACACCTCTGGAATGGAGGTGAAGCTGCACCTCACAAGATCATGTCCTCAGTAATACCACAATCCGGTGTCTCTTATCTCACATTTCATCACTCTGGCAGCAATGAGGATGTTACAGACACAAGATCATAGACTCAGTGGTCCAAATTCTGTCCTGATATAACACAAGGGAGTCATTTCAGTAGGATATTTTACAAAATGAATGAACAATTCCATAGGGATAGACCAATCAGAAAGGAGACAGCTTCTATTTATTCATGAATATCCTGGTAATCAACAGTAATAGGAAAAGAAATTCAGCAAAAGTACACAAGCTGGGGCTAGTCTACTACTGTCCAGTAAATGTACAAAATACATGGAGTATTGTAGGTCTATAGTTTCATGATTTCCAGTACAGATAAACTAGATTTAATGGGAACTGAGGCTACAACCCTATACAACTCCGAGAATGTCAATTTTAAGAGTATTTTTATTACATTTTTCTATGACTACATTGCATAGTATGAAATAATAGGCATATTATAGTGTACAGCAAAACCACAAAATGTCAAACCAACAATATGTAATCTTACATACAGTAGAATCTTAGAGTTATGAACTGACTAGTCAACCATACACCTCATTTAGAAGTACACAATCAGGCAGAGACCAAAAAAAAAAAAAAAAAAAAAGAAAGCAAATACAGTACAGTACTGTGTTAAACATAAACTACAAAAAAAATAAATAAAGGGAAAGCATCATTTTTCTTCTGCACAGTGAAGTTTCAAAGTTGTATTAAATCACTGTCCAACTGTAAACTTTTGAAAGAACACCCATAATGTTTTGTTCAGAGTTACGAACATTTCAGAGATATAAACAACCTCTGTTCCAGAGGTGTTCCTAACTCTGAGGTTCTACTGTATCATGAGATCAGATGGTTTTAAAAAAGTTTAAACACACTGAGTCAGAAGAAGGGGACGGAAGGGAAAAAAGAAGGGAGGAAGACCAAATGAATACCCCAGACATTTATTATAATAGACAATAATTCCAATTATATTATCTCAGTAGTGCCATTAAGTGTATTTTGAAATATTTGCCTTAGTGCAGCAATGGTTCTTTAAATATACTGAGAGAAATGTAATATCGCTTGACTATAGTAATAAAAAATCTTTGTGCAACTCAGTCTGCTCCATCCCACCAATTTTATAATTCCTTCAGGAACCACTATTTTGTGCTTCGATTCAGCAAGTGTTATCAGATGGTGCATCATAGTCTGTATCTAATTTTTAAAGAATTACAATAGTGATGAACAAGGCAGTTTAGACAACATAAGAATTGATTTTATTCGCTGAGCTCAGAAACAAACCAAACTATGACAAAGAATCCTGTGGCACCTTAAAGACTAAGTAAAATTTTAGAGCATAAGCTTTCGTGGGCTAATACCCACTTCGTCGGATGCATGCAGTGGAAGTATCCAGGGGCAGGTATAAATAGGTGGGCAAGAACCTATTTGATTTGGTCCT